>CP136067.1:86268078-86939192 GCA_032622095.1 Siphonodentalium dalli | reverse complement strand
GCAAAACATTTGTAATTTTTCTCAAACCTTTCGCGATATAAGTACCTTTTCTGACAATTTTATTGGTCGGCATCCATTCAAACTTCACAATGTCCCAATTCAATTATATATGTAACAATATTTCTGAAATATTACCTGACAAACGCTATTTAAATGATTAAACTAAACAAGAGTTGACTAAACAAGACATTGTCATTGCCAAAGCCCATATCTGGGCTTCCAGCACTCTTACATAGGGTCCAAATATGGGCTTTCAGCACTGAACCAGTTAATCGACTCTTTAACCACAGCAGAATTATGGGTAACTTTTAAGGATTTAGTCGGAAATATGGCTTGTTGCCATTCATCGGAAAGCTCTCTTATTGACCATCGAGAGCTTTCCGATGAATGGCAACAAGCCATATTTCCGACTAAATCCTGAAAACTTACCCATAATTCTGCTGTGGTTAAAGAGTCGATTAATTAGGGCATTACAAGTACAGAAGGAGTCCTATCTGTTAGAGGGAAATGTTCAGATATGATCGTTATTATCTGAACATTTCCTAAGGGAACTACTCAACAATGACCCTTTAGTTATGAAGGGGTTAAGAACTATTTCTGGTATATTATTTCACAGAGTAATGCATTGATAGTCAATGTTCATAATAAGAGAATGTGTACAAAGAGAGATAACTCTATAAATTATGACAATGGAACTGAGAAACACTGTAACTGTGTAAGAGACATAACTCTTTTCACAAAGCACTTTGTAGAGGCTACAGGTTACAAGCAACTAATTATATAGAGTTACGCTTCTTGAATTTGTGTAGGGAAACTCGAGTCAGCATAAAAACAAATCTGGCTGCTGATTGGTTGATTGTCATTGAGGGAAATATACCTAATCGAGAACAGAAAATCATAGCCTACGTAAATATGGCGATCATGTATGTCTCGATCTCCAGGAAGAGTCTAGTGGTGTCCAGAAGTTATGGAAGGGGTCTGGGTATTTTTATGCTGCTGATTTTTGTGCAGTAAATGGGGCAGTTGTGGAAATGCAAGATTATCGTTTGAAAATAATACCGAAAAGGGCGCATTTGTTGTCACATACTGGTGCAGAGGGTGACGTTCTAATGGAAAATTGACCACTTGAAGTTCAAATAGGCTTAACCCATGGCCGGCGGGACTTTTAGTTAACACTGTCGCCTATGGAAAATAATTAGTTGTGTGTAACCTACAATGGTATAAGGAATCAGGGAGCTAAATGTGTTCTAGAGTCGGGTAACGAGTACACCGTGGAATGCTAAAGGTGAAGGTAACTGAAGAATGACCTTCACCTGATACATGCGACAATTTATTAAAGGATGACATCGCGTTTATTTGATTTGTACATCATATCTAAATAATTTTAACTGGTGAATGAATGGGGGAATGGATTTTTGTGAGCGGGAAATTTATTTAACTAGCTGCTGTAGTTCTGGATTTTTCCAGATCAAATTTGGCTGTGGGATAGCCCTGTCGTACACTTGGGGATTTATTTTGAAAAGTAAACACATGACCTATGATTTTTCTACCATTTTCGTGATCAACTGGTGTCAATCTAGCCGGGTAAACATCACTGATATGGCCTGCAGGCTTCAATTCGGTAAATTTGGCTGAAACGTTAACACTGTCGCCTATGGGAAACCATTTAGTTCCGTGATTCCATAAATGTTTACCACAGGCCTCAGTGCAAACGTTTTAGTGTATACTGTTTGCAATATAATGCCCAGGACCAGAATTTTCTTTAAATCTGAAAGATTGACATTTGTGATAACTTCTTATGCCATAAAAATCATATCCGACCAGCTGATCCGACAGGTAGGAAACTAGTCTTTAATTAACCCTTTCATGTTTGGAGATTCCTGAACTTTTGCGAAAACCCTGTGCCAATGCATTCTCTTATATATGCAAGTCTCCCACAAAGAGCCTCGCATATATAAGAGAATACATTGGCCTAACAATATTTACCTTATAAGCCAATGCATTCTTTTATATATGTGAGGCTCCCTATGTGAGACTCGCATATATAAGAGAATGCACTGGCACATGACATTTAATGCTGCACCAGCATAGCTATCGTCATGAAAGGGTTAAATCTTGTATTTCTGTAACTAGGGTCAGGCAAAAAACAAGAGAAAGAGACGAACAAAAATAAATGTAATTTTTCAGACTACACCACAAAATTCTATCTTCACTATAAAGGGTTAATTCCTGTGCCAATGGCTATTTTATCTATGATAATTTAGAGGGAAGACATGTGCTGTATTTCTTATGATAAAAACACAAAAGGTTATTGACCAACCAGGGCCCAGTAAGAATAAATTGCACATTATTATTAACCCTTCTATGACTGGAGCTTCCTGAAATTTTGCGAAAACTCTGTCTCCTATATGGAGCCTTGCATATATAAGAGAATAAATTGGACTAACAATATTTACCTTGACCTTGTAAGCCAGGGCATTCTCTTATATATGCGAGGCTCCCTATGGGACACTCACGTATATAAGAGAATGCACTGGCACAGGATCTTTAATGCTGCACCAGCGAAACTCCCGTCATGAAAGGGTTATTATTATTATTTCCTCCCACATCTGATCAAGAGCGCTCTGAGCAATATCTACAACAGTGTAACGTAGAGGAGGCTGCCAGGCCAATATAACAGAAACAAGCACATTGTTCTTGTTATAGTGTAGTGACTTAGCAACAAAATTTTGTCATATTGGAACGGACTGGCCAAAAGTGCCATTTTTTTATATTATGTCAAGTTAGGTGTGCTCTTTCAGAAAGTGAACTAGAAACAGGTTTCTGATCAATATTTACCCTTGTTTCCAGTATAAATCCAAGATGGCGGCCAAATTCAATCATTATTTCACCATGACGTTCCAACTGGTATACAATTTAAGGCACATGCATAATAAAGGCGTCATTCCATCCGGCATTGTCATATTTTGAAGATATTAGCAATCCAGGCTGACCAAATTTGAAAATTATCACTTTTTGGACCAAAAGCATGAAATTTTGTCATAAAATCATTCTCGTTTCAATTATTTCTGAATAATAAACAGATAATTTCTCAAAACTGTTTCAGTTAACGATACATGAAGTATAGATTCGGATAAACAAACATATCAGTCTATAGTTAGCTGACTATTCCTTCATAAAGATCAATACTATAGAACAATCAGCTCCACACCATGCACTTTCTGTACAATATATTGCTAAAACTAAAACAACCCCATAAATTTGGAATCCATGGTAAAATATTTGGTACAATATCAATTTGACATGCAAACAGGGGATAGGTATATTCATCAAAGACCTCATTGAAAGCTCTTTTGAGTTAGGAAATTGCTAGCATCACAAAGAAATTGGGGCAATCCAACATTATACAGATGAGACTGAAGTAAAGGAATGAAAAAGGAAACATATAACACAACAAGAAATATAACTTTTTAACACCAACACAAGAAAGCAGATACATTAAATTTGTTTTGCATATTTCATAAAAATTCCACTTAATTTCGGGAGGTTTTACACAAATATTCCATAAATGTGTGATATTTTCAACTTTGACTTTTTCAGCCAGTTAATAAACTTTAATTAAATTTGGCGAATCTTTAACCCTTTGAGTGCCAGGGCCCGATCTCATCGGCCCTAAACCTACAAAATAAGTCTGTTAAAGAATATAAGAATAAATTATTAAAATTGTAAAAAAATTGTAAAAAAAAAAAAAAAAAAACTTTTTATATAGTTTCTGGGTACCAAATCGATGATCCCTGTTCAAAAACTGACATATCAATGTTGTTAGATTATCTACGTGTTTCGCTCAACTGAACAAACGGCAATTGCAAGTATGCAGTTATTATTTAACACAAATTCAATGGAGGAATGTGTTTATAGGGAAAGAGAAATCAGGTGGGTAAATATGATTATAATAATGCTAACTTGGATATTCTCTCAAAGTTGATAATGTTTATGAATAGTACACAACCTATTTAAAATTGTTCACATTTATTTTGCAAGTCTGTTAGTGTAATAACTTCTATGAAACCAATCTTGTCAAAGCGACAGTATTGAGAGCAAGGAGACATTCGCAATATCATGATGAAGCATATGAAGATAACAGATCTTGCCTGACCACTGATTGAGATGGACCTCAGCAAGCAATTCTTTCCTCATAATACACATCCTATTTATATAATATTGTAGAAATAGGAATATGAAGGACAGGTTAGGATATTTAATTTCCAATATATACAGATATATATGTATATATATAATTATATATATTACACAATAATGAGATGAAAATTATGAAAAAATTCTGTCATAAATTGTGGGGAGATGGCATAATCTGCCAAGACTGTCTCCCTACCATGATTTACAATCAGGGGCGCCGGAAGAGGGGGGGCAGAGGGGGCAGCTGACCCCCCTGCCCTTGACCAAGGGGGGGCGATCGGGGGGCAGGTCTTGCCCTTTTTCTGGAGACAGAAAATGCTTTTTGTGTGTTTAATCTCGTGTTTTTATAGCAAAATGTGACTTTTTTGGTCCAAATACCACCAATTTCACAAGGAATATTATTTTTTTTGTCAATTTTATCACAAAACGGCCATAAAAACCGACAAATACCATTAAAATAGGGATTTTTGCCACAATGAATTTATGGTTATTTTCCCGAGTTTGCGGAGAAAATGCCCTTTTTTGCGGAAAAGTGCCCTTTTTGTAGGCTCTGCCCCCCTGCCCTTGGATGCTTCCGGCGCCCCTGTTTACAATGGGCGACTGCCTTAGAGGTGTAAACATTACTATAATTTCAATACAGAACATCCTGTTTGGAGATTATACTCTAGATGATGATAGTAATGCTGGATTCTTCAAAATAGTTCAATCATATATTTCACAATCTGAGCGGTTTACATGACATGAGTTGATACAAATCTTCCAGTATCCCGACCAAACACCACAGCTTACCCTGTACCAATACATTCCCACCACTCATGTTACATAAATTATCCCACCCCTCCCACATGAAATTATAAGGATCACCAACCGTGGCACCATCTACAACAAACTTACACGTATATGCGATATAATACGGGGAGAGGAGCTTTATAACTAAGTTGCATAACTTGTGCTCCAATCCCCAGTGGTTACTCCCTCATCATTCATTACCTCAAGGCTCAACATCATCATTTAATTGTCATTACTGAATATATTGGGAGACACAATAAATATGTTACAAACAATCTCATGCACCAGGTCCAGATGCATCAGTCAATGTGCTCCAGTTCTTCAAAATGTAGAAAATAGTAGAAACAGTGGTAGACATGCCTTCTTCATGCTAGAGTAATAACTATGGATGTTTTTCGTTAATGTTATGCCCAGGAAAGATAAATATTTATAACTGTTAACTGAATTTACCATTTTGCAAAAAAACACTCTCATAAACATAGGGCAACAGCAATTTATTATCCTGGTTTTCGAACCTCTCCTCTCCTTTTTGCCCAGATAGTGAATAAAAAAAAAATTGTCTACTGTTTGAGCTCAAGTTGGTTAAAATATGGAGCATGTGTCAAGGAAAATAATTGACGGAAGACTCTTTTTTTGCTTTCCCCTCGTCATTTTTATTATTTAAACTGTTTTTTATGGAATGAAATACCTCAGCTGATTTTAAAATTGAAATCATTATAAAAGATAAAAGATAACGTTTTTTAAAAATCTTACGAAATTTGTTTATAGTTCCACTGTTTGTCGACTGTGAGGCAAAGATGAAAAGTTTTGTTATTATTTATTTCCCCTCCAGCACCTACTTTTTTTCAATTGAAATGTTTGTAAACCAGGAAATAATATTGGTATGGCCTTAGTCCAAGTTTCTTTCAACATAAACCAGCTAGTGAAATCAGTAGGGATAATACTGTTTACTGAAGTATGGTTGCCTTTCTCATCTAAAGCAGACTTTACACTCAGATCCAGTGGTGGGATATTTCGTCAATTTTAATTGACTTTATCACACAAATCAATACAAATTTCTATATTTATCAAAAAGAGTGATATCTTACAGTCATAATGATGTATTATAATATGACATTTACTTTAAATTATGCACAGAATATGCCATGTAATTATGAATAACTCATGTTTAATTTGTGCTCAGAGAAAGCCTGAGTGTTGTTTTCTTTTGAAATTATGCAAACATTGTGATCAAATACATGTATATCTTTCGAATTGTGTTACTACTTTCAGTTGACAACTCTTGTGTAGCTCAGAACAGATATAATGTTTTCTATGGAATAAACTGGTTACTTTCCCAATTGTGACATTTTATTACCATCATCTAGTGACTTTAGATGAGCGGTATTTTACGCTTACGGAAAAGTAAGGCAACCGTACTTCGATATAAATCAGTATTAACCCTACTGATTCACTAGCTGGTTTACATCAAAGGAACCTTGGACTAGTGTGGCCTAAGCATGCAACAACAAAAATATGATTCATCGTGATGGCATGCAGTGACATGCATATTATACAACTGACCTCGAGCTTACTCCGCAGTTTTTGCTGAATATAAAGTATATACATGTAAATATTATGTATTTAGTCTGAATTCGACCAAAAATATTGAACTCGACCAAAAATAATTAAGTGAAATTCATTATGTTTATTTAATATTATACAATAATGAAGACATGCAACAACAGCGTGTGCATTGCTTCAATATGTGGTGGGGGTATATCTAACTCTGGTATTCAGAAAAAGTGCAATGAATAATTGTCTGTGGTGTCCATTTTGGAGTGGGTGGGGAGATATCAGGTATTCCAACAACACCTACCGTAAAATTTAAGAAAAGACACAATGAGAAATTAAAAATATATACTCCTTAATTGGGAATGAATTTATTGCTGATAAAGAAACATCAATTACTTGGTCAACGAGTGTTGCTGCATATAATTCATATTATAAGAATGATGTCGCGTGCTGCAATTTGGATATGAAATTTACGAAAAAAATTACTTTATTTTTAGTTGTAATTCAAGTTGAATATTTATCGATAAAACACGTATTCTGATTGGGAGACAGCTGCTAACTGCAGTTATCGATTCACCAGCATCCACCACTGATGGGTTAACAAATTTGAATGGGGCACTTTGTGATTGATGGTGCATACTAAATATATAACTGCGCGCCCAGGAGTTGCATAATCAAGTTCAACTGGGAAAAAAATTCCCAAGAACTTTATTTTCTTTGGACCCATTATGATTCCATAATTATTTAAACTATGTCAAGTGATACCATGTTCCCCAAAGGTAAAAACAAAATTTAGGGAAGGTTAGTCAGCATCGTCCATGGCATCAAAGGGATATTGCACCGTATAGGGATATGCTATCAACATACTAGTAATTGCTATAAACCAAATTAAATAGACGAAAAGGTTTACATCCTATATAAAGATAACATTATAGGACCTATACAAACTGATAAGATGGCACAACTACTGAATGATCCTAGGAAACTATTTATACAAAACTTGAATTCAACAGCACAAATAGTTTCTCTTAGTTAAATAAATTCACATGGCTAAGTGTGTGTTGCTTAACAATACAATGGTAGACCCAAACATAACACTCTGTGACATACTGGTAAAATCCTACCAATGCAGATCTGTGGAACTGTTTGTTTATTCATATATGTCAGATAACATCAAATATGACATGATGCCATGTGGTCAGGTAATTAGCCCAAACAACCTGAAATGATTATTATTGTCAAAGCATTGACAATAATTTAGGGGAGGGGTAGGAGGGGTGAGGGTAGGGTGGAAGGGGAGGGTAAGGGGGTAAGTGGGATATAGGAAGGGGGTGTCACTTAGAAAGTGTAACACCAGCTCTGGCTCTTTTTAGGAGGTCAGTCCAATAACAAATCTGAATCCCTACCATCCAAGGCCCCTTCACAACATGTGTCATATTAATCAGCATGGTTCCCGAGAAGATGTTTTACTGAGTCTCAGTCATTTCATTGGAAAAAAACGGTTGAGTTCCCTAACTCGGCCCCTTTTCGATCAGTCAACTCCGTTTTAACAAATTGAGGCCTGATGGTTCTTGAGAACAAGTCATTTTAAGAATTACTATGGAGGGAAAGAGTTATGTCCCTGGCTCTGCCATTATTGACCTGGTGACCCCATTTGAACAAATGCGAATCCCATTCACATAGGGAACATCTGCACCAAATATGAACCCATTCGGTCTTATGGTTCTGGAGAAGATGTTTAATAAATTGTTGATGGATGAACAGATAGATGGCTCGATGGACGGATGATGTACGGATGGACAACAGACAGGGAGTGATGATTATAGCTGCCCTGGAGACTTCATCTCAGGTGAGCTAAAAAGGGCTTTTCATGAAGTTAATTTTCTCCTAATTCTTATATGATCACCCCAGTGGAGTGCTACAGTATTGCCCTAAATAATGGACTCCTTAATCACAGCAGAATTATGGGTAATTTTTCAGGATTGAGTCGGAAATATGGCTTGTTGCCATACATCGGAAAGCTCTCACATATTTTCGACTAAATCCTGAAAAATTACCATAATTCTGCTGTGGTTAAGGAGTCCATTATTTAGGGCATTACTGTACAAATCAATTTAAATCCTGAGTCCTTGCTTTTTGAAAATATTATTTGTGGGTTAGTCTGATTAGCCCTGGCTCTAAAGAGTTAAAGTAATAAAGATATTCTACACGGGAAATAATGGTGTCCGTTTTCTATATATAGCAGTCGTGTTCTAGGTAAAATTATGAGCATTCCATATAATATAGTGATGTGAAGTGATCTCATTATTTGGCAAAAATAAAATGCATGTATGTTTTTGGTAATTCACTGCCCTAATCTCGTTCACAATGCCTTTTTCAGTGGTAAATATATTGTTTTTTTTTAATACTTCAGTTCAGACCAGATATAAGTTGCCATAACAGTTCTATATATTCATTGACACCCCCTTGTTCTTTCTTATAGGTACAGATTTCCATTCAGATGGACCAATTCTTGAATTTTATAATTTCCTGAGCATTTGAAAGTCTGTAGAGAATCAATGTGCTGGTTAGTGAGGTATATTGCACAGTAAAATCTATTAAAAAAAAAAATGAAAAAGCTCCAACTCCACAACTTTTTTTGGAACAATTACCAGAGACATGCATTCACTTTATTTTGGCCTTATCATAACCCATCACCAACCTATAGCTATCTAAATATTATTCATTCTGTCTGATGGCATATAGTATGAGGCAAAGTGGCAGTATATTATACATGTGCATTATAAATGTTAGTACTGTATTCATTCATCTATGTGCCAAGGTTGATCAAGACATCACAAATCAGTGCACATTTACATTGGTATACAAAACTGGCTCGACCAATTTTACAGTTTTTTTGTGTCTCATTGGTGCACAAGTGCAGTGCCAAATTTCTCATCTCTAAATTTATGAGTTATTATTATTATTATTTTTATTTTTTTTTTATTAGTTTTTATTCTGTTTATGTTTTAGTTTCGGCCCAGCACATGACGTCATGAGTCATTCATCAGTGAAAAAGCTAATGGTTTGAGGTCTTGATCAACCAAGAGTATTATGTGATAACCACCACCGTAATATAATAGTGAAATTATATACCTTCATCTTCTTTATCCCCTCTTCTGTGGAAGACGTTCCCTTGAGCTCTTTAACAAATGCTGAACCAAGATACTGGAAAACATAACAAAAATATTAAAATTGGTTATCAGCATGTTAGGCAGGTATAACCCTTCCATGACTCGAGCTTCCTGAAATTTTGTGAA
The DNA here is from genome assembly GCA_032622095.1 of Siphonodentalium dalli. NCBI lineage: Eukaryota > Metazoa > Mollusca > Scaphopoda > Gadilida > Siphonodentaliidae > Siphonodentalium > Siphonodentalium dalli. The sequence goes on along the minus strand of CP136067.1, from coordinate 86,929,353 downwards.
AACCCTGTGTCAATCCATTCTCTTATATATAGGGAGCCTCACATATATAAGAGAATACATTGGCCTAACAATCTTTACCTTGATCTTGTAAGCCATTGCATTTTCTTATATATGAGAGGCTATCCATAGGAGACTCGCAAATATAAGAGAATGCACTGGCACAGAATGTTTAATGCTGCTCCCACCATGAAAGGGTTGAAATGATAAATTTAGCCCTTGTATTAGAAGACATATACAGTAATTAATTGGTTTTGATGATTATGTGACCTAATTCAAGAGGGGAATTGGTCCTGGTTAAACCTGAGTGAGCAGAGCGAACAATGCCTTTGCCAGCGGGTCTGACTTCCAAGTGAATTGTGTCACGTAATCATCAAAACCATTCATTATTCTATTTATAACACACTTCTATCATTTTATAATTTTGTAAATAATATGTGACAAAATAGTAGCTGATCAACTGATTATCCCATAAATTATCCTGCAGATTCAACCACTCATGTTTTGTCAGAGATTTTGATAGTCTCAGACTTTAAATAATAAGACAATCCGAATGCTTCAGATTCTTGTGAATTTTTTTTTTTGACATAGGGTGAAATTAAGATCTGTCAATATGTGCATTCTTTCAACGAAGACCTAATTCAGGTATGAAATTACCATTTTTAATGTAATCTGTGTCAACTGCATGTTATGATTTACTATTGGTTACACTGGTGTAAATAAGGTTCGGAGAGACCTCTAGCGGATGCGGGAGGAATATATAGGAGAGAATAAAATAGACACTGGGCCCTGATTGGTCAATAGCCTTGTGTGCTTTTTGCATAAAAAAATCATCACACCTCTTCCCTATGATTTCCCATAGGTAAGATAGCCATTGGCACAGGAATTAACCCTTTGTGGTGAAGTTTGAATTTGTTGGTGTGGTCTAAAATATGACAGTATTTTTTTATGCGGATCTGACACTAGTTACGAAAACACAAGATTTAAAGGCGAATGCCCTGCTAGACAGATATGATTTTTTTGTGTAAAAAGTTTCCCGAAATGTCAATTTTTCAGATTAAAAAAAAAAATTGGACCCATGGTTCATATAGCCAACAGCATACGCTAAAACGTTAGCACTGAGGCCTATGGAAAATATTTACACCAGTGTAACCTAAAGGGAAAAATGAGCTTTTTGGCATTTTTGATTCCTGGGAGTCACTTTAAAGTATTTTAATGCATTTTTCACAGCCTGGTCTTTCAGTCCAATGAATCTCCCATGCATGGTGTGGCTATTCTTGCTGCTGATGTCTTCTTTCACTTACATCGGCCAAAAAAATGGTATGATTTTTCATAAAAAATGCCAATTTTTCAAGGTATTTTCAAAAAATTTCAAGGTGGTAATTGTCACATGATAATGCAAATTACCCATAACATGAGCATGTCAATGACACACATACCAATTGTTATAAGAAGCTAATCTAACAAGTATTTTGGATTTTATAGCCAGTGATATACAGATATATATAATAAAAGTGTCTCATTTTCACTGGTGGGTATGGCCATTTGAAGGTTAATAGCACTAAAACTTGGACACATTTAAGAAAATGCTTCAGCATTTCAAAGAGAGCATATCTTTGTTCAACTAATTCAATATACACCCACATCCAGTTATCTTGGATCACCCTTGCAGACCTGAAAATGTCATATTTTAGTCTTCCATGTGCTGATAAAGTCATGTGCTTGATGCTCAGCTGATCAGATCTGGACTCAATGACCTCACATCACCAGAAGTTCTCTCATGGAAAGGATCTTGTACAGTCTTCCATAGCTGATCCAAGTTTGCAACACCAGACCCCAAAAACTGTGTGAAAATGGGGCCTGAATATGACTTGTGGTGGAAAAATGTGCTTTTTTGATGAATAATGTGTTACATAGAGTGGGGTTAAATTGTGTGTGATAAATAAAGAACCACAGAAGTGATATTATTTTTGAACACATTTTTTTCATTCATGGGCAATTCTGAAAAAATGTAGGGTGTTACAATTATTCCGCGAAAAAGCGGGCTATCGCTTTAGGTTACACTGGTGTAAATAAGGTTCGGAGAGACCTCTAGCGGATGCGGGAGGAATATATAGGAGAGAATAAAATAGACACTGGGCCCTGATTGGTCAATAGCCTTGTGTGCTTTTTGCATAAAAAAATCATCACACCTCTTCCCTATGATTTCCCATAGGTAAGATAGCCATTGGCACAGGAATTAACCCTTTGTGGTGAAGTTTGAATTTGTTGGTGTGGTCTAAAATATGACAGTATTTTTTTATGCGGATCTGACACTAGTTACGAAAACACAAGATTTAAAGGCGAATGCCCTGCTAGACAGATATGATTTTTTTGTGTAAAAAGTTTCCCGAAATGTCAATTTTTCAGATTAAAAAAAAAAATTGGACCCATGGTTCATATAGCCAACAGCATACGCTAAAACGTTAGCACTGAGGCCTATGGAAAATATTTACACCAGTGTAACCTAAAGGGAAAAATGAGCTTTTTGGCATTTTTGATTCCTGGGAGTCACTTTAAAGTATTTTAATGCATTTTTCACAGCCTGGTCTTTCAGTCCAATGAATCTCCCATGCATGGTGTGGCTATTCTTGCTGCTGATGTCTTCTTTCACTTACATCGGCCAAAAAAATGGTATGATTTTTCATAAAAAATGCCAATTTTTCAAGGTATTTTCAAAAAATTTCAAGGTGGTAATTGTCACATGATAATGCAAATTACCCATAACATGAGCATGTCAATGACACACATACCAATTGTTATAAGAAGCTAATCTAACAAGTATTTTGGATTTTATAGCCAGTGATATACAGATATATATAATAAAAGTGTCTCATTTTCACTGGTGGGTATGGCCATTTGAAGGTTAATAGCACTAAAACTTGGACACATTTAAGAAAATGCTTCAGCATTTCAAAGAGAGCATATCTTTGTTCAACTAATTCAATATACACCCACATCCAGTTATCTTGGATCACCCTTGCAGACCTGAAAATGTCATATTTTAGTCTTCCATGTGCTGATAAAGTCATGTGCTTGATGCTCAGCTGATCAGATCTGGACTCAATGACCTCACATCACCAGAAGTTCTCTCATGGAAAGGATCTTGTACAGTCTTCCATAGCTGATCCAAGTTTGCAACACCAGACCCCAAAAACTGTGTGAAAATGGGGCCTGAATATGACTTGTGGTGGAAAAATGTGCTTTTTTGATGAATAATGTGTTACATAGAGTGGGGTTAAATTGTGTGTGATAAATAAAGAACCACAGAAGTGATATTATTTTTGAACACATTTTTTTCATTCATGGGCAATTCTGAAAAAATGTAGGGTGTTACAATTATTCCGCGAAAAAGCGGGCTATCGCTTTAGGTTACACTGGTGTAAATAAGGTTCGGAGAGACCTCTAGCGGATGCGGGAGGAATATATAGGAGAGAATAAAATAGACACTGGGCCCTGATTGGTCAATAGCCTTGTGTGCTTTTTGCATAAAAAAATCATCACACCTCTTCCCTATGATTTCCCATAGGTAAGATAGCCATTGGCACAGGAATTAACCCTTTGTGGTGAAGTTTGAATTTGTTGGTGTGGTCTAAAATATGACAGTATTTTTTTATGCGGATCTGACACTAGTTACGAAAACACAAGATTTAAAGGCGAATGCCCTGCTAGACAGATATGATTTTTTTGTGTAAAAAGTTTCCCGAAATGTCAATTTTTCAGATTAAAAAAAAAAATTGGACCCATGGTTCATATAGCCAACAGCATACGCTAAAACGTTAGCACTGAGGCCTATGGAAAATATTTACACCAGTGTAACCTAAAGGGAAAAATGAGCTTTTTGGCATTTTTGATTCCTGGGAGTCACTTTAAAGTATTTTAATGCATTTTTCACAGCCTGGTCTTTCAGTCCAATGAATCTCCCATGCATGGTGTGGCTATTCTTGCTGCTGATGTCTTCTTTCACTTACATCGGCCAAAAAAATGGTATGATTTTTCATAAAAAATGCCAATTTTTCAAGGTATTTTCAAAAAATTTCAAGGTGGTAATTGTCACATGATAATGCAAATTACCCATAACATGAGCATGTCAATGACACACATACCAATTGTTATAAGAAGCTAATCTAACAAGTATTTTGGATTTTATAGCCAGTGATATACAGATATATATAATAAAAGTGTCTCATTTTCACTGGTGGGTATGGCCATTTGAAGGTTAATAGCACTAAAACTTGGACACATTTAAGAAAATGCTTCAGCATTTCAAAGAGAGCATATCTTTGTTCAACTAATTCAATATACACCCACATCCAGTTATCTTGGATCACCCTTGCAGACCTGAAAATGTCATATTTTAGTCTTCCATGTGCTGATAAAGTCATGTGCTTGATGCTCAGCTGATCAGATCTGGACTCAATGACCTCACATCACCAGAAGTTCTCTCATGGAAAGGATCTTGTACAGTCTTCCATAGCTGATCCAAGTTTGCAACACCAGACCCCAAAAACTGTGTGAAAATGGGGCCTGAATATGACTTGTGGTGGAAAAATGTGCTTTTTTGATGAATAATGTGTTACATAGAGTGGGGTTAAATTGTGTGTGATAAATAAAGAACCACAGAAGTGATATTATTTTTGAACACATTTTTTTCATTCATGGGCAATTCTGAAAAAATGTAGGGTGTTACAATTATTCCGCGAAAAAGCGGGCTATCGCTTTAGGTTACACTGGTGTAAATAAGGTTCGGAGAGACCTCTAGCGGATGCGGGAGGAATATATAGGAGAGAATAAAATAGACACTGGGCCCTGATTGGTCAATAGCCTTGTGTGCTTTTTGCATAAAAAAATCATCACACCTCTTCCCTATGATTTCCCATAGGTAAGATAGCCATTGGCACAGGAATTAACCCTTTGTGGTGAAGTTTGAATTTGTTGGTGTGGTCTAAAATATGACAGTATTTTTTTATGCGGATCTGACACTAGTTACGAAAACACAAGATTTAAAGGCGAATGCCCTGCTAGACAGATATGATTTTTTTGTGTAAAAAGTTTCCCGAAATGTCAATTTTTCAGATTAAAAAAAAAAATTGGACCCATGGTTCATATAGCCAACAGCATACGCTAAAACGTTAGCACTGAGGCCTATGGAAAATATTTACACCAGTGTAACCTATTGGAGAGACTCTCTGTGATTGAGAGAGATAGAGTTACAGCTCTTGGATAGCAATCTGCTATTGGAGAGACTGTCTGTGATTGAGAGAGATAGAGTTACAGCTCTTGGATAGCAATCTGCTATTGGAGAGACTGTCTGTGATTGAGAGAGATAGAGTTACAGCTCTTGGATAGCAATCTGCTATTGGAGAGACTTTTTGTGATTGAGAGAGATAGTGTTACAGCTCTTGGATAGGTTACACTGGTGTAAATAAGGTTCCGAGTGACATCTAGCGGATGCGGGAGGAATATATAGGAGAGAATAAAATAGACACTGGGCCCTGATTGGTCAATAGCCTTGTGTGCTTTTCACATAAAAAAATTATCACACCTCTTCCCTATGATTTCCCATAGGTGAAATAACCATTGGCACAGGAATTAACCCTTTGTAGTGAAGTTTGAATTTTTTGGTGTGGTCTAAAATATGACTATTTTTTTATGCGGTTCTGACACTAGTTACGAAAACATAAGATTTAAAGGCGAATTCCCTGCTAGACAGACATGATTTTTTTGTGTAAAAAGTTTCCCAAAATGTCAATTTTTCAGATTTAAAGAAAATTTTGGACCCAACATTTATATTGCCAACACTATACGCTAAAACGTTAGCACTGAGGCCTATGGAAAACATTTACACCAGTGTAACCTAAAGGGAAAAGATAGCTTTTTATCATTTTTGATTCCTGGGAGTCACTTTAAAGCATTTTAATGCATTTTACAGAGCCTGGTCTTTCAGTCCAATGAATATCTCATGCTTGATGTGGCTATTCTTGCTGCTGATGCCTTCTTTCACTTACATCAGCCAAAAAAATAGTAAGATTTTTCATAAAAAATGCCAATTTTTCAAGGTATTTTCAAAAAAATTCAAGGTGGTAATAGTCACATGATAATGCAAATGACCCATAACATGGGCATGTCAACGACACATATATCAATTGTTATAAGAACCTAATTTAACAAGTATTTTGGATTTTATAGCCAGTGATATACAGATATATATCATAAAAGTGTGTCATTTCCACTGGTGGGTATGGTCATTTGAAGGTTAATAGCAGTAAAACTTGGACACATTTAAGAAAATGCTTCAGCAATTCAAAGAGAGCATATCTTTATTCAACTAATTCAATATACACCCACATCCAGTTATCTTGGATCACCCTTGCAGACCTGAAAATGTCATATTTTATTCTTCAATGTGCTGATAAAGTCATGCGCTTGATGCTCAGCTGATCAGATCTGGACTCAATGACCTCACATCACCAGAAGTTCTCTCATGGAAAGAATATTGAACAGTCTTCCATAGCTGATCCAAGTTTGCAACACCAGACCCCTAAAACTGAGTGAAAATGGGGCCTGAACATGACTGGTGGTTGAAAATTGTGCTTTTTTGATGAATAATTTGTTAAAGGGGGTGGGGTTAAATTGTGTGTGATAAATAAAGAACCACAGAAGTGATATTGTTTTTGAACACATTTTTTCCATTGATGGGCAATTCTGAAGAAATGTAGGGAGTTACAATTATTCCGCGAAAAAGCGGGCTATCGCTTTAGGTTACACTGGTGTAAATAAGGTTCCGAGTGACATCTAGCGGATGCGGGAGGAATATATAGGAGAGAATAAAATAGACACTGGGCCCTGATTGGTCAATAGCCTTGTGTGCTTTTCACATAAAAAAATTATCACACCTCTTCCCTATGATTTCCCATAGGTGAAATAACCATTGGCACAGGAATTAACCCTTTGTAGTGAAGTTTGAATATTTTGGTGTGGTCTAAAATATGACTGTATTTTTTTATGCGGTTCTGACACTAGTTACGAAAACATAAGATTTAAAGGCGAATTCCCTGCTAGACAGACATGATTTTTTTGTGTAAAAAGTTTCCCAAAATGTCAATTTTTCAGATTTAAAGAAAATTTTGGACCCAACATTTATATTGCCAACACTATACGCTAAAACGTTAGCACTGAGGCCTATGGAAAACATTTACACCAGTGTAACCGATAGCAATCTGCTATTGGAGAGACTGTTTGTGATTGAGAGAGATAGAGTTACAGCTCTTGGATAGCAATCTGCTATTGGAGAGACTGTTTGTGATTGAGAGAGATAGAGTTATTGCTCTTGGATAGCAATCTGTAAATACAGGAAGTGAGTTCAGAGGTTACGAAGATACCTCAGTCGATTTGAATGTGTGTTTGGAGAGGAAGTAAATAAATGAACTGGGAGAAGATAATGGTGAACAGAGAAGACTCTCGGCCTGGCGAAGAGCAGCAGAGTTTATAAAGGTGAGCTTTGCTACCAATGTTGTTTTCATTCTGCACTCTCGATTAATTTTAGGGGAGCTATTGTTACTCTTGCTTTGTATTCAGGGGTGGCACCAGAAAATCCCCGACAGGGGAGCTGTGCTCTCCGACAGGGGGGCTACACTAAATTACACCATATTGCCTGTTGGTATGTGAAATGAGCGCACATAGTGTGTGTGGTGAACCAATGAACAAAACCATATTGAAGTAATAATAGTCTCGAAGATTAAAACCCATGAATTGTTGTGAAAATTCTTATATTCTAGGGAGCCACTTGTCTTCTGTGTCAGTTCTAATTTCTAATTTCATTAGTTGCAAGTGCCAGCATGGTGTTTCACTGTCGGGGATATAGCTAACATGTGGCCATAATGTAGGTACTCAATGGTTCTATAGACCAATGTGGCCATTGTTACGAATGCCAGAGTAGCCACCAATGATAAAGCACACATGTTTCAATAGATTGTCATTACCACTAAAATGCTGATGGTGTAACAATACAGGGGAATACCCCCGGATTTAATGGGAACATGCGTGCCATGAATATTTTGTGTGGGATATATTCCGCTCTATGTTCTCTCTCTGACACTTTCCCACACTGACAGTCTGTACATGATTACTTCATCTTATACACAACCGACTTACATATAGAAAATCCCCGACAAGTCCTCCCCGACGAGGGGGCTAGAGCTCCCCGACAAGGGGGCTGTAGCCCCCCTGTGCCCCCCACTGGCGCCACCCCTGTTTGTATTGCTCAGGGGAGGACTTGTCCATATAGATGGTTGAGGGGGTGTAATGGGGAGGTATAATTAGGAAGATTACTGTAAAAGATATTGTTCTGTATGTAAATGCGGCCATGTGGAAGACGATCAACACTATCTCCTTAACTGTCGTCTGTCAAGCTTATAAATACTGTGACAATAACTGGTGTCATATTTCACAATTGACATCGCATACATATTGAACTAATGACTTTGTATCCTCATCAGGTAGCTAATTTTCTTCACAGCGCTTATCAAAAAAGCCAATTTCTCAGCCAAACCTATCATATTCCATGAGTGTGTATCAGTTTTCTTTATTATAATTTTTAACCTTTTCGTAATGGGAAATGTGCTGGTGAAGCATTAAAGATCATGTGCCAGTTCATTTTCTTATATATGTGGGTCTCTCATAGGGAGCCTCCCATATATAAGAGAGTGCATTGGCTTACAAGGCCAGGATAACTACTGTAAAGCCAATGCATTCTCTTAAATATGAAAACTCCCTGTAAGAGAATGCATTGAATGCACAGGTTTTTCGCAAACTTTCAGGAAGCTCCAGTCACGGAAGGGTTAAAATGACTTATATGCCTTATTGCATTGGCTGGGCCTATTCACTTTTTGTTATTTGACATTGATATCACCTGCATGTGATATGGTTTATATACTATACACACTTGTAACTATAATAAACTAGAGTTGGGACTGTCCCAGTGGGGCTAAGGACACCCCCACAGTGGATAGGGCTACATTAAGGGTAGAAATATTAACATATCTGTTTTTTTTTAGAAAAAAATCACAAGAATACAAGTTCGGACAAAATGATGCATGTTACGACTAATTTCTAAGTTGGGATAGCACCACTAAAAAAGTCAAATCAAGCTCATAATTGAAGATGCAAAGGTTTCACATAGTGGTAAATATCTGTGCCAAGTTTAAAAAAAATTCAGAAGAAAATGTAGAAATACAAGCTCGGACAATTTTATGCATGTTACAAAAATGTTTAAGTAGAAAAAGGAGTATAACTCCACTACAAAAAGTCAGACACACCTCATAATCACAGGTGAACAGGTTCCCATGGTACTAAATATATGTGCCAAGTTTAAAATAAATTGACTGATAAATGTAGGAATACAAGCTCTGACAATGTTGCCTACAGGCTTTTTTGGCTACCTAGTCTATATGACAATCTTTACAGTTTATAGACAAGCTTTAAAGTTTATAAAATATTATCTTTAAATTTGTATATCCAGGGGCGCCGGAAGAGGGGGGGCAGAGGGGGCAGCTGACCCCCCTGCCCTTGACCAAGGGGGGCGAGCGGGGGCAGGACTTGCCCTTTTTCTGGAGACAGAAAATGCTTTTTGTGTGTTTAATCTCGTGTTTTTATAGCAAAATGTAACTTTTTTTGTCCAAATACCACCAATTTCACAAGGAATATTAATTTTTTGTCAATTTTATCACAAAACGGCCATAAAAACCGACAAATACCATTAAAATAGGGATTTTTGCCACAATGAATTTATGGTTATTTTCGCGAGTTTGCGGAGAAAATGCCCTTTTTTTTGCGGAAAAGTGCCCTTTTTGTAGGCTCTGCCCCCCCTGCCCTTGGATGCTTCCGGCGCCCCTGTGTATATCAATCAGAGCTGTTAAGTTTCACGGATTGTCTGTGAGACTCCCGGATGGCTATGGCAATTCTGCAAATACGGATTACCCCCAATTTCATCAGGATTCAGCAAAACCCAGCATTCAAAACAAAACAAAAAAGATGTTATTTTATTTTCAAATATTCCTGCTTTTGCGGTACAGTAAATACCAACACATTAATTAACAATCACAGAATGTACCATTGGTAGCTTTTGATGTTCCCTCTGATTGAAGACTGATTAAGTGGTGAACTGTGACTGATATTAATTTATTTTCACACTCTGGTGAAGCCACACGTATAAAGGGTGTTGTTATAGTATACAATACCTATAATCACAAGTGTGCAGCTGTATTGTAAGGCCCCATTGATGAACATTTCGAAGTAACGGATTAGTGGTATGCATTGCGAAGGGAATGCGTCCATGTCGTTTGTGGGTAAAACAGTAAGACGGGTCAATTTGTACTTTTGGTTCACGCATACAAGTCCGGGTTGTAACGTTTGTAACTCGGGCTCGCTTTTACTTATTTTAAACAAAGTTTCTGCTTCTTAAAATTTGTTAATAATTAGTGGAATGTGTCCATTTCTTTTGGGGGTAAACCATCGTCCATTTTGTAGTTTATTCCGATTTTGTACTTTCGGTTTCGTGCATATCCGGCTCTATCCGGAGATATTAAGAGTAGTTTTACATAGTATATACGAAGTGTCTGTTTCTTTCTCTTTAATAAATGGTGGAGGTCTCTCGATCAACACAGGTGGAATTTGTGTTTTGAACCAAAAATTAGATGGTCACATTTAACAAGTGATCGCCCATTGCAGGTGATATATAGAATAAACCAGTCGGTCGCAAATTGGAGGTGGCCCCTCAGGCAAAAATCTCCCTACTAGCTCACCTGCGACGTGTAGTTAACACAGCCTTTTATTAGTACTTCTGGTTTGTGTGGCCAGTCTTTGCCCTTTGTAAACACAATGTTTGGTGGCCGCACATGTATAGTTCCTATCTGTTTTGATTTCTTTTTTCGCCGCTGAAAATAATTTATTCATCACTTTCAGTAGATAGCCCTCAAATTTGCACAAGTTGAAAACATCAATCTAGACATCTGATACATATGATTTAGAAAGCCTTCAGTATAGTTATGTAAATTAGTATGTTAACTGGCCCACAGATAATGTACATGAGATATTATAAATTGACTTGATATATTATTCTAAATCCATTAATATTTGCTGTACTGCGATACATAAACAGCCGCAAAGCAAAATTCCACTATATAATAGGCCTACAATTAAAGGGTTGTTATGCTTGTAAAATTGACTTGTTTTCGTCATATCACATCTGGGAATCAGAATGAGATATCAATGCCAACTTTTATGTAAATCTTGTCTACAGATACCTTTATTCCATCAAAATGGAAAATGTGACATTCTAAAACGAGTTGAATTCACACACAATGGCTGTCAATAGGCAATAGGTCTTGTGATTAATTTTTTTTATAGATTACAGTAATGCCCTAAATAATCAACTTCTTAACCACAGCAGAATTATGGGTAATTTTTCAGGATTTAGTCGTAAATATGGCTTGTTGCCATTCATCAGAAAGCTCTCAGTGAGAAATATGGCTTGTTGCCATTCATCGGAAAGCTCTCAGTGAGAGCTTTCCGATGAATGGCAACAAGCCATATTTACGACTAAATCATGAAAAATTACCCATAATTCTGATGTGGTTAAGGAGTCGATTAATTAGAGCATTACTGTACTTACTCACCTGATTAAATTTTTCTTTTTTCAGGTTATACTCACCTGGCAGACCATTGTTTTAGATTACTCATTAGACAAACTATTTTTAAAGATTACTCACCCGACGGACTATTTTTGATGAGCTTTGTGAGTTACCGCTGTCTGTTCTGGACAGCGAGGATGAAGGAGATCTATTGTCATCTTCTGACGAGGACTGAGCTTTGACCCCGGTGTAATCTCGGAAAAGGTCAAGGTCATGGAATGGTGTGTGGCTATTACCATGCTCCCACAACTTCCAGAGCTGCAAATACGAAAAAAGGTTCTAAGGATTATCAATATTGGTTTCAACAATATTGCAGCATCCTCAGACTGTTGGATATGAACAAATAAAATAGATACTGGAATCTTATTGGACACGAACAAATAAAATAGATACTGGAGTCTTATTGGTTGATGACCTTGTCTGTCTTTTTAAAAATAAACTTGAACAGAAAACTTGAACAAAACAATTGAACAATTTATTGCAATCACAATAATAAACATCCAAATTTCATTGATATCCATCAACCGGTGGTGGAGAAATGGAAAAAAGCCAACACTTCCACATAAACAAAGATGAATAACTCTAGAAGGGAAAAGCGAAAAAAACAATTGAACACTCAACTGATTGCCCTCAACGTAGTGAACATCCATACCTAATTTCATTGAGATTTGTTAACCAGTGGTGGAGTTATCTGATAGGACGGACAAAAAAAACATTTCCAGATAAACAAAGATGAATAACTCTAGAACGGAAAATAATGATTAAACACTCCATTGAAGGCCCTCATAGTAGTGAACATCCATGCCAAATCTCATTCATATCTGACAACTGGTGTTTGAGATATCAGCCCAGACAGACGGACTGATGGAAAACAGAGGGACAGATGTTCAGACGACGAACGAACGGATGAAATGACTGATGGATGAGCTCAATCCAGTATACCCCCATTCTCTTTGAGAGTGGGGGTATAAATATAGGTCAACTGTTTCGACCCCTTAACCACAGCAGAATTATGGGTAACTTTTCAGAACTTTCCGATAAATGGCAACAAGCTATATTTCCGACTAAATCCTGAAAAGTTACCCATAATTCTGCTCTGGTTAAGGATTCGATTACTTAGGGCATTATATAACATCAACACAACCTCATGACATCATTCAGCAGTGAAAAGGTTAATAAATAAATATTATGACCATTTATAAATACGCATGATTTAGCTCTGGGATATCTGCTTGATATATAAGTTTTTCTCTGAAGATTCTCATTGAACTTCCATTGAAATTTGGTCATTTGACCCCATCTTTAATATATAACTGCATGAAAATTTCTAACTAACCATGTCATTGTCAGCAGGTTTCTTCTCATGCTGTCTCTCTCCCAGGGAAGCTAGAATTCGCTTCCGATGCCCAATGGATGACACATCAAGAATCTATAAGTAAAAGAGTAATTCGGATTCATGGTGAATTTAGAGTTACTGCTCTTAGATAGAGTCAATTCTGTGGAAACAGTGATGGAAATAAAAATCCTTATGAAGTTATGAATACATTTAGAGTTACTGCTCTTAGATAAATTTAATTCTGCTATATCAATGATGGCGACAAAATGCTTTGCAATACATTTCTTGCAAAATCCTACTTGGCAAAGTTAATCTTTTGTATAGTGAGAAACTGTTACTTTAATAATACATGTGAACCAAAATTCATAGAAAAACTGAGAGTATAGAAGGAATCGGAAACTTTGAGATCATGAGTATTTATGATCTATGTCATGTTAAGCACTTGGGCTGGTTTCATTATCTTAACATGACAGATTATACATACTCATTCTAACATTTTCCCGATTCCTTCTATACTTTTTATGTTTCATGTTCTAATTCACGAAAACACCGCCAATAGCAGGCATACATGCCACTCGGATTCTAGACCAGAAGTGGAACGCTTATTTGCTTCTATTCAAAGTTCATAGTAAGTCGATCATATCCATATAAAGGATATTTTGTTGGTCAGGTTGAACAGCTTTTGGAGAAATTAAAGAGATGAAGAGTGTTCCAAAAATTAAGGCTATCTTGAAACCCACTATGCTATACACTGTTCAGTGACCGAATTATGGTCATATTGGCTAGATTTACAAGATTTGTGTTGCCATTTCATTTGAGAATTATAGATAGTTAATTATACATTGAAGCTGATGGGAGGAGATGGCATTCTATAAGCATATACAGTAATGCCCTAATTAATCGACTCCTTAACCAAAGCAGAATTATGGGTAATTTTTCAGGATTTAGTTGTTTCCGATGAATGGCAACAAGCCATATTTTCGACTAAATCCTGAAAAATTACCCATAATTCTGCTTTGGTTAATGAGTCGATTAAATAGGGTTTTACTGTACTGCTTTAATCCTAGATTTTGTTCATCCTTATCTTCCCTACATCATGTTTGTCACTTTTGTGAATTGAAATTTCTGTTCTGAAAAGATTTAAAATGATATAAATACTATTTTAAATCAAATTGATGGCTATGTGCCTAAATGCTTCTAAACATCAGTGATTTGATAATGTATTTATAAAAAAACAAAATATTTAAAATATTGCTATGGTTACCTGCGCCAGCTCAACTTCCCATATAAAATATGCTTTACTCATCGAGTCGAAGCCTTCCGATTGGAATTTGTCAATATATTCTGAGAGTCGAAGTGACTTGAGCCATTCTTCCACTGAGTTTGGCATGTTAGTTGGACCTGTAAATACATAATAGCGAAAAACATATAATTCCATTGATTTGATATTAACCCTTTCAGTGCCAAGTCCGATTTTTGTATCCACCCATATTTCCTTGATAATTTGAAGAAAAAAATTTAATTTGAAAAATTATCAAGGAAATATGGGTTGATACAAAAATCGGACTTGGCACTGAAAGGGTTAAGGGTACTCAATCCGATTTGATGGTCCACATATCATCAGATTCCAACAACAACATTTTTAGAAATGACGCTTCAGTTATCAGAATCGATTAATGGCCCTAAAATAATGCTAACCACAGTCAACTATAGTATACAAATTGCCCAAAACATGTTATTTATCAACATTTTGATGAACGAAAATTTGGCCGGATTGTCAAATATCTAACACCCAAAGCCACTTGATTTTAGAGTTATCCATCTTCATCGGCTTGACAAATATTTGCAAGGCCGCCAAAAATTATACATCTCGGGGAAATATACCCCCATAACTTGTTACAGGGAGGGGGCTATACAAACATGTATTTTTGTAAACAATTATGTCATGATCCAAAAGTAAAAGCCATTACACACCTACAGTAATGCTCTAAATAATTGACTCCTTAACCACATCAAAATTATGGGTAATTTTTCAGGATTTAGTCAGAAATATGGCTTGTTGCCATTCATGGGAAAGCTCTCGGTAATTCTGCTATGGTTAAGGAGTCGATTATTTAGAGCATTACTGTACAAAAATCATTGCTGTAGAATTTGGAAAAACTCAAGGTTGATCAACAGGTGATTTATTTTATAAAGACATGCACATTTATAACCATAATGTGTATAGCTATAAGCCACATGCCCTTGCTATTGAAACACAATGACTAATGTTAGTTTCGATCATTTCCAGCTCCAGGATACAATATTGACGTCATCCTAGTTTTAATTGACACAACATGCCATCGCAAATTAAATGGTGCGAGAAACATACAATGATGAAATTAATAAGCCTGCATGTGTGTCCTATATTAGCGCTAATTAGCCGAGCTCTCTGCAATTAGGTCGGAAGCTGTTTGGATAATTTGCATGACGATGTAACTGTTCAAAAAGTAGTTTAACATTTGTTACAGTTGGCAAACAGATTTGGCAGTGGTACATCCTTAACCTCACATTGATAAACCTGAATATGTTATCAGATTTCATGTGAAATCAATACAGTGAAACCTGTTATGAGAGACAACCCATTTTGCCAACACAAAATGGTCGTTCATGACATGTGGTCGCCGACGACAGGTTTGTTCCAATTTCGACTGAACTGACATCTATCATCAGTGTTAGATGTCTGAGCAAGTGCATTATTTTTATACACAAACTGGTTGAAAATGATTGTGATTATAGGTTTAATCTTTTTTTAGTAAAGTATACTTTAAATTAATATTAGTAAAAAACAAAAAATAAGAGATTTATACAGGTAAATGCATGTTAAATAATGCAGTAGAACAGCCAATCAGAGAACACATCGGGCACGTGAGTCGTGACAGTAGGAAGAACAAGACAGATTCCAATATATAAATCTTGTTATATTTATATATTTATACTTTTTATATTTATACTATATGAATGTCACACTGCTTATATATGCTCAATTGTCTGCAAGTTTTGCATCTGTTAGCCATTAAAAAATGATCTATCTATCTATCTATATATTGCCGGGGCGCAAATCAACCCCCAACATGATAACTTGATAAAAAGGGAATAAATAAACGTACATCAGTCATCACTGCGTGTCTTTATTTCATTCCTGTCTCACATATTATATTATTTTGAATGTATTAGTATCTTCGAATAAAACTGAATACAGCAGAAATTGACCTGACCTGTAATGATTCTGGACACGTGCATGATTGACCTCAATTTCGCGACTACGGAATATCTCTTTGATGTTTCTATTGTTGCGACACAGTTCATTGCGTAGTGTCTGCAAATTTCTACTAGTATTTGATGATGTCACATGGAATGATTTTAATTTAATATGAAGCCCGGGAATGAGCATTATAAAAACTTGGAAAGCATGCATTGTCAGCGTGTTGATGGTTCTTTCAATGAGACATAGCGGGAGGACGCGAACTCCTGTATTTATTAAACAAAGGTTCCATTATATAAATGCTGTACGCTTCGGGTGCAGACATTAAATCCCCGCGTTGAGTAAGTTTGACACTTTGCCCTAAGCGTATTCATGCTTCGCCACAATGAGGCAGCGACTGGAGTAATGATAGGCCTATCGCTAAAAACAACAGTACAGCCAGGCAGAGTCTCAATTTTATGCTACTATGGAATATAGGATCTTTTTTGTATTCCATCATACATTAGCTAGGTTAAACACATCGTCAACATTCATGTCAAAAATAATAAGAGTGATGAAGTTTTTATAATCCACGTTCCCAAATACTACTTTTGGATTAAAATGAACCAATGTTATATCCCACCCTGCTGGGAATTCCGCTTAGTCACATGTCCCGGTGGGGAATCCCCAAATCATAGTCTGTGATGAAACAACTGATAGCAAATAATTTTAATCAAAGAAATACATCCTGCTGAAGCATCTGGGGCTCACACACAATGGGTGTTAATGTCGGAAAAGCACTGGTTAAAGACTTATTTTTCATGTCTGGTGGTCGTTCATAACGGGTAAATTCGGTCATTTTTGCCACAAATCACCGACCGCTGGTCGCGTTTGACAGGTGGTCGCTCACGGCAGGTCATTTATATAGTAAAACCAGTCCATACAAAGCCAATCCGGTCGTTAAAGTGAGGTGGTCACTCTTGGCAGTTGAAAACATATATTTCACCAATTTTTCATTTGGCACTCAAACTCGTATTCGGAGCATTATCTCCAATTGGTTATAATTGTCGACCTTCCTTTATGTGGTACACCGGCCAACATTTGTTTTTAAATCGAACCAGCTTCCTTATGAATTATGTTACTTACTGAGCCACTAGGGGGCCAGATGAATTAGAGAGAATGCATCAAAAGATTGAGAACACTCACTGATTGGTTTAATTGGTGGTATAGCATCGGTTGCTTCATATATTTTCAGCCGATCATCTTTAGAATTGACACCAATTTTCTCCAAATCTTGTTCTTCTATGATGCCACCGCCCTGGAATATATTGTATCGATTTTGAATATGACATGCTAGGCAGTGTGGAGATATTAACCATTCCACGACTGGAGCTTCCTGAAATTTTGCGAAAACCCCATGCCAATGCATTCTCTTATATATGTGAGTCTCCCATAGGGAGCCTCGCATATATAAGAGAATGCACTGGCACAGGGTCTTTAATGCGGCACCAGCGCAACTCCCGTCATTAAAGGCTTAATACTGAGGAAATATTTGAATTCTAGAATGCAATTGCAATTGCTACTGATAATGTAGAAGATGAGTGATTGTGTTAATTGGGTAATTGTCAAACTGATCAAGTTTAATAAGATCAGCGTTCATGTATAACCAGATTGATGAATCAGATTGATGATCATTTTTAACCAGATCGGTAATCATGTAATCTATTCTTCATTTAACCCTTTACCCAACAGAACGGCCCTGTGCCAATGCATTCTCTTATATATGCGAGTCGACCATAGGTCGCCTCGCATATATAAGAGAATGCATTGGCTTAACACAAATTATAAAATTGTTAAAGAATGTAAGAAAAAATGGTAAAAAGTGTTAAAAAAAGATTTTGTTTAGGCCAATGCATTCTCTTATATATGCGAGGCGACCTATATATAAGAGAATGCATTGGCACAGGGCATAACTGTAACCATCACAATGTGGTCAATGAGCCGGTTCCAATGATATCCATATTTGTATGGTTTTATTGAGACAGACCCAAGATAATTTAGGCTGTTGAAGCTTTATTTGGCCGGTTTTGGCCGGTTTGTTGGGTAAAGGGTTAAGAGTTATTACTCTAATGTTACTACTTGTCATCATTGAACATTTCATATAATTCTTTATATTATATCAATAAACAAAATAAGTTAAACAAAATGAATCATTTTACTTGATTTATACATATTCACTTTTGAAATGCGACAGTGATATAACACCTGGAATGGCAGTGTTTTGAATATTTACTATTGTACTAACAATCTGTAGTATTGTATATATTGTATAATTTTTCTCACCAAGAAGTCAATGTCATCATAACCATTGGCAACCAGAGTATTTTCATAATGTCCAAGTCCAAAACTGTCTAACCATTGGCCAACATTCAGGATCTTTGTGCCTTTGAATTGAGAAAATATAAAAATTAATATTTAAACAGACATCATGCTTGTTTTAACCCAAAATTATGTTTATATAATTAGCAAGAGGTATCTCAAAACATACCTGGCGGACGATTTCCGAACAAATGCTTCGATATAGTGCTGAAAATACGTGTTTTGTTTCTAATATTTTTCGATAAATTTCAGATTGTTTCATTTGTACCGGTTCAATGTTTTTAGTTGCTAAAAATGCAACAGTAGACCATGTGAAGAAAATCTAGAGCTGTCGTTGCTCTGAAACGTTTATATTACTACATTTATTTTTATGATTAACCCTTTACCCAACAGAACGGCCCTGTGCCAATGCAATCTCTTATATATGCGAGTCGACCATAGGTCGCCTCGCATATATAAGAGAATGCATTGGCTTAACACATTAAAAATTATAAAATTGTTAAAGAATGTAAGAAAAAATGGTAAAAAGTGTTAAAAAAAGATTTTTTTTAGGTCAATGCATTCTCTTATATATGCGAGGCGACCTATGGTCGACTCGCATATATAAGAGAATGCATTGGCACAGGGCATATCTGTAACCATCACAATGTGGTCAATGAGCCGGCTCCAATGATATCCAGATTTGTATGGTTTTATTGAGACAGACCCAAGATAATTTAGGCTGTTGCAGCTTTATTTGGCCATTTTTGGCCGGTTTGTTGGGTAAAGGGTTAAAATGAGTATTTTAATAGTTTCATAACGAATATACATTTTTCAGACATTCCATTTCCAATTCCAGAATTCCGATGAATACAAATGGCTACCGTTTTTGTATGAGCCCATACATTTAATATGTTCAAAGTTGTATTTTGTATGACTTATTTATTGACCTATTTCGATTCGTATAAAAATTTAAAAGCACTATTATTAGGCATATGTTGGAGCACAAACTGCCATGTGGCTTTAACATAACAAATCTCATATCTAACACAGAAGACATGAAATATACCATAGAAGTTAAGTTTTGTCCTAAATATATGAATCAATACTGCCACTTTAATTTACAATAATTCAAGCCAGAAACAAATGAGCCAGTTTCATTTAGAAGAGAATGCGAAGATAATAACAGTACTGTAATATTAAAGTGTTCATTCCGACTGGATGCAACACTTAACCTCTTCGCTGCTATGACATCCGTAACATTTACAGACGTAAAAGTGCATGTTGTGTGCTATAATATTGACCTACTGCAGGACAGTAGCAGTAGGCCATTATTCATAACTGGAACTCAGAGATTCATGCATCGGAAAAACTGTATCTCAAAGTTTAAAACAGTGTTCCATGATTGTGAATGATAATAGCCTTTATCACATAATTTGCCCATAAAAGCAGTTTCATAATTATCGGTAAGAGACACGTTTAATATCAGCGCGTGCGATGACGTCACGCCGTTCTTTAAATGACTTGTGATGGCTGCAGTTTATGATTGTTGTTTTCGATGAATACTTCGCGTTGCCTCGCGTTTATTTGATCATGTGATAAAACGTATCTCACACTCGTCCTATTTTATACGTAATTTATCAACCTCGTCCACTAAATTCTATTTGAGCCTCGGTAAACCTCGGCTCAAATCGAATTTAGTGAACTCGGTTGATAAATTCCGTATAAAATAGAAACTCATGTGAGATCCTCTATTTCCATTCTATGATTATTGTGATATTACATTATATTTTTTCACTGGAAAATGGCAATAACGTCAACAGCCCAGCTGTAAGAATTTTATCCTGTACGGAGCTGTAAGAATTTTATCCTGTATGGAGCTGTAAGAATTTTATCCTGTACGGAGCTGTAAGAATTTTATCCTGTATGGAGCTGTAAGAATTTTATCCTGTACGGAGCTGTAAGAATTTGTTTCCTGTTTCCAACAAATTAGATCTAATTGCATTCAAGATCATTCATGGGCCTATCACAAATTTTTTTAAGATTTACATTTCTTTTCATGTTTTTTCAGCGACAAGTGGATATACAGTAATGCCATAAATAATCGACTTCTTTCCGATGAATGGCAACAAGCCATATTTCCGACTAAATCCTGAAAAATTACCCATAATTCTGCTGTGGTTAAGGAGTCGATTATTTTGGACTTACTGTATGAAAACAAAAATCAAGGCTATTTGTTAACCCTTTCTATACTAAATACTCATGGATGAGTAGTTACTGAATCCCTTAGGTAATATTCAGAAAATTTGTTTGTTGAACTTATTATCTGAGCATTTCCCACATATCAATAGGATTCCGTCAGCACTTTCTATTATCTGCCATCTGCTTATATTTTCCGAACATCCCTCCATATGAATAATATAAGGACCCTTCCAATTAGACTCTGACAAATTGGGCATTTGAAGCTCGAATCGTAAATTGAATCAGGTCAAAGATTTTACATCGAATCGAATCTCACATATTAAAATCCTAACAATAAGTTTTAAACAATTGGTTATTACAGGGACCGAGAGAAGTTTTCCGACAATGGAGGCTATGCATGTTTTATCCAGCATATTTTTTATGAATTTATGTACATTGGAATTCTCGTACTGGTCGAACTCTTCTATCTTGTCCGGGATTTAGTATACAAATGATCGGCTTTCATATTTTGACATTATGTTGTTTCATACGCACGGACTCATTCTGTTTGGAGCAAATTGATTGATTAATTACTTAGAACGTTATATTTTTGTCTCTACTTCGGAAGAATTTTCAGAGACAAAAATATAAGGTTCAAAGTAATGTAATCATACTGATTCATACAGTTTGTGGAAATGGATAGATTTGATAGACATGTGACAGTCTGCGTCATTGATTGTGACCACCAGATTGTATTCACAGTACTGTGGTGACGGAATGAAAGTATTTTCGCAAGCGAGATAACTCTATTACTTTAACTCATGATGTTTGCCAGGTGTTCTGGTATTGATGGAAATCTTATGCGGCAATACATGCATATATTTGCTTAATTCTGCTAAATTTTGTAAGGATGTAAATGGTGTAACCAATATTCAAAATATAAACGAACCTCCTGACAGATGTCAAATCAAATTTAATAAGTAGGGACAAATTTGAATCTTTGTCAAGTGTCTACTTCCAATGTATAATTTTACAACTGAATGAAAAATCCAATAGTAAAGAATGGGTTAAGACAGACAAGCCTGCAAATAGTGTGTGTCATTTGCAGAATGAGGTCACCAGAGGGTGAATTCAGTGACGCTATCCTGCATAGTGGGCTGGCATCACCAAATTCACCTTCTGTGGACCTCATTCTGCTTAGGAGAGTCATCTTCTGGGAAGTATCTATAGTCTCAAATTAACATTTTTTAAAGTTACTTTTTCCCTTCTTAGAAGTTTCTACATCCCATAATTTGCAAAAGATAAAATGCATAATCAAAGTGACTAATGGGTGAAGATCACAAACTTCAACTGGGGAACTTCATTCTGATCCTAGGTCTCCCGGGGCCCATAGCAGTTGAGGCCTAAGCAGTATGAGGCTCCCAGAGGGTGAATTTGGTGATTTGGTGATAACTGTGCAGGATAGCGTCACTAAATTCACCCTCTGTGGACCTCATTCTGCAAATGACAGACACACTATTTGCAGGCTTGGCTCCAGGCTTTTAAAGCCCAGAGAGAACCAATGTTTTAACCCATTCTTTACTAAACAGATTCTCAATTATGAAAGCACACATTGAAATGTTCTATTATTCATCTGGAGGGGTGTTCAGAGAAAGTAAGCAGATGACAGACAAAAAGATAAAACTATAGAAGGATTTTGATTAATTGGTGGCAAAACATTTTAAATAATAAGTTCAACAAATGACTGTCGTTTAGGTGAACCTATTATCTAAACATTTGCTAAGTTAATTGCTCAACAATGATTATTTAGTGACTGAAACATAAATGAATGCAGATGATTCGCGACCTTAAGCGGAGAGGATATAACTTCCATCATGTATCTAGACAATCTCTGGAATTCGACTTTGTGCAGAAACTTTAGCATAGAACAGACATTGATAATTAACAAAAACATGTTCACAGTTTATTACATCGAATAAGTTGAAAATACAATGTTTTGAAGCTTCCTCTTTCAAATGGTATATAACATGCCATATATTGTATACAATGTGATCTGGGGGTTCGAAAATTAAGTGGACCTTTAAAAGATCTGCAACACCCTGCTGTGGCTCAAATCGAAATAAACTTGCTCAACACTGGTACATGTATATCAATAAAAAAATTTTATCAAAATTGAAAATTGCGAGCACACAATGCCATTCTTCCATTCAAATTAATAAAGTGACCTTCGTTTGTTTATCTGTGATTTGTTTGGGACTAATGAAGACCTGTTTCTTTACATTTATGTGTAGTTCGGATGTCATGTTTTATGCCCAGTGTTGTTTACTATTTAGACAATAATAGTTTCATGGTGCATTATTCAAATGTTTGTTGTGGATATAAAATGAAACTTTCTAAAGAAGTTTCTAAAAAAAAATATAAAAAAACTTGTTAATTTGATAATATATAAGATTGAGGCCTAAGCAGAATGAGGTCCCCAGAGGGTGAATTTAGTGATGCTAGCCCACTATGTGAGGTAGCATCACTAAATTCATGCTCAGGGGACCTCGTTCTTCAAATGTCCAGCACCATATTTTGAGACCTGCTGCCTGTGTAGAATAATAAGTGATAGGACCCTTCTACAGTAATGCTCTAAGTAATTGACTCCTTAACCACAGCAGAACCCGAGAGCTTTCCGATGAATGGCAACAAGCCATATTTCCGACAAAATCCTGAAAAGTTACCCATAATTCTGCTGTGGTTAAGGAGTCAATTACTTAGAGCATTACTGTATAAGCAGCGCGCCTTGAGAGAAAATTACAAAATGAAATTGATTTTTTTCATATTGACACTCGGGAAAATTCTGCCAAATAAACGTCGGGAGTCTGCATATGATTCAATTTGAGTTGCGGAAATTTCATGACGTTATTCAATTTGAGTGAAAATTAGGTTTTCCGGAACTCTATAATTGATTTTAAAATGCAAATAATGCAATGAAGATATATACCTGACCCAAGATTCTTAGTAAAAACGTCCTCATGCTCTCTGATGAAAACAGACTCTCGGACGACAGCTCCTCCAAATGATTTCATTATATTGTCGATCTATAAAACATGCAACATCCATAGTATAGCAGGAGATGGAAGAGAAGAAAGAAGTAGACTCATTTATATAATGCAGACAACACAATATCAATAGTAATTACGATGTTATAGGTTTATGAATTAGTAAACTGGTTTCATGCAAAACAGACAAATATCATGTCATTATGAGGTGACATGAACAACAGTAAGTTCCATTCTCATTAGATCATGCCATGAATCTCTACTCTGGCTAATGTCTGTAGAGAACATAATCGACCAGTACAAAACCTTGGAACTTTTCAAGGTTTTGACAGGGAATGTTTTTCTCTGACTTTTGTGAGCGGATATCACAATCAACATCGAATGAATTACCCAGGATAAAAGCGATGCAGAGCAAAATCGCTCACAAATTTACTTAAATCGTGAAATTTAAAGTTGGGACCTTCACCTACAGTAAGTACATTATTAAGGAACAGATACTAACTAAGAAATTACTCCCTGCTTTATATTTTCGAATTGATAAGCTCCCCTGACAAAACTTTAAAAAGTTACAAGGTTTTGTACTGGCAGAATATGATCTCTACGGGCATTAGCCAGAGTAGAGATTCATGGCATGATCTAAACTCTCATATAATACTGTTTAGCTCATATGTCAATCATCCGATAGTATTGAAGTTTTGAATAAATTGAGAACATGGTAAATGCAGCACATTGTGGGAGTTAATAATCCCAATGGTTTTATAACCTTCTTCTGAATGTCACTTGAAAATTCAAAAATCACACTTTAAACTCCACCAGTGTTGATGAGTTACTGAGAAATCAGTGTTGGTTAAATGTCACTGACCTTTTTACTGCATGGGATTGTCTTGAATTTGACCAGTTGTCATGATGTGGGAATTCTGTGGCATGATTCTGAACCACCCAATACCTGATTCACTCCATTGACTCGAAAGTATCTCTGCCCCATATGACGTACCAAAGCAAGGGTTATTGCCATAGATTGATTGAAGGCAAACACTCTGTAAAGCAGGCCACTCGAGGGATGAGTGTTTCACCAAATGTGATAAGAAAACTCAGGGGCCACATATCATGAAACTGACTGTACAGAAGACCGCTTCTTGGGCAGTCTTTCGCATTGCCAGTTTCTTAAAATTGAGTTTTCACATCATATTCGGCGAAAACCCCATCCTTCAGCAACCTTCGTTACGGAGGTGTTTGCCTGCAATAAACCTATTGCGATAACTCCTGCTTGGTCAGTCATACGAGGTATGGTTCCTTTTGAGTGCATGCAGTGAGCCAACATGGGGGATGGTTGAAAATCATGCCCCTAAATTCCCTCCATGTGACATTTACTGGTTAAGTTAAAGACAATCATATGCAGTAATAAGTCCAGTGACAATTAACACCGATTACCCAGTTATTATATATAAACCCATGAACACGCAATGCTGTTGAGAGTCAAAGATGAAAGTGTGACTTTTGACATTGGTAAATTTTCCAAACAAGCGACATTCAAAAGAAGGTTAGAAAACTACTAGTATCTGTCTAATTAACTCCCACAATGTGCCACTTTTACCATGTTCTCAATTCATTCAAAATTTCAATATGATTGGATGAAATCCAGGGTATTATATGAGGGGGGACTTTTCCTTTTTTGAGGGGTTTCGATCAAAAACAGCTTAATTTAGAATTGATAGTCATTGCAAATTTTAAAAACAGAAATCTTTTAGAAACTAATAGATTATGTAAAACGGTAGAGCACTTTAAATCCTCATACAAGCATTAGCTTATTTTCTACGGAAATTTGTTTTTCCTACCAAAATCAATATATTGCACTTTGTAACCAAATGTGTCACAATATTAGCTTTCAGGTTTTGTGACTTTAATAAGGATATGCAATTAGAGTTCAATTTAATTGAGTTTTTAACAATATTTTTCAGTTTGAAAATATGTAACTTAATGTATACACAATTGATGTTCCTTTGAATTCCAAGAATATGAATAGTACACACATGATGATCAGATTACTAAAGAAATGAATGTTGATTTTGTTGCTATCCCTGAAGTATGAATGAAAGTTGGTCTGACATTTTGTGTGGAACAGCGAACAGCCTAGAGGGCGACTTGGGCAAAGAAGTCGCCCTATTCTTGTTCATTTCGCCCCAATTTTGCAGCGGGCGATTTGCAAGTTGCCCTGAAAATTCTTAAGTTTACCGAATATAGTTGTCAAAAATTCCCTCCAGATAAACATGCTATTTTACTTGGCTTACAACTGCTAACAGTTATCCATTGATAAGGTGTGATAAATCAATTAACAAATTTATTGATCCAATCTGGAAATATTTTCACACCTGAGTATTAATTGCTGACCAATAATAACAAGCAAGGAGAATAGAATTAAGTATTTCCAAGAATTTCAACATTTAGCAACATATTTGTTATTCGAGAAAATGAAACAAAAGCTGAAAAATGTCGATCATAAATCTATTTTTAATGGGAATTGTGGGTGGTGAGGTCATACTGCAGGGATTGTCTGGGGAAACTATTTATAGTGTCGGTAATATAATTAATGGTGTAATGTTTCAGACTCTGGAATGCCTAGCTTGTTCAATAGTCTGTATTAAAATCAGACTGCCTCAGTGCCAACTAAACTCAGTCACTTCTAAAAAATAAACATTGAAATGGGCTATTTTAAATTTATTTCAATTTGTTCACACAATATAAGCATATGACAGAGAGAAGATTGATATGTCTCAACACTAAATTCAAGATGCGATCCGAATTGCTAGAGCTTTTAATCCAGTGTCTGTGTTTTGAAATGATAAATCTGATACAAGGCCCATATAAACATTTATATTGTTTTAGTTTTATAATATGAAACAATTTAGAGGGACACTAAGAACATATCTGACAGATGATGGAAAACCTCACAAAAAGACTTCAAGAAGCCATTTGTTTTGTTTGACAGTCAAATGAGGGATACTTGATACAAAGATTTCTAATACCATGCATGCTACTTTGAGGTTGGCTACTGTTGGTTGCACGGATGGTGGATCCAGGGGCATAGGCCCCTTCACTTGTTGATGTCTTCATAGAAATTGGCTTTGTGTCATAATTTACCATGACATACCATCTATACTGATACCTCACAATAGTAAAAAAAAAAACATGTTGACAACTGCGCCATAAGAAAATGGTGATTATTTCACTATTTCTTAAATTTGTGACCCTTCACACCACAAATCTGAAACACCCACCCTCTACACCGCAAGATTATGACAGCCTATTGAGGCTGTTTATTAAACTTGTAATCAACACATTCAACAAGTGAATGGATGGGAATCAGGTATCTACCCATCAGCTAGTATGTACGTATTAAAGGGTTGAGATAGAAAAATGGTCAGGTTTGCAAGCATAAACATGGGTGGTTATACTATAAAATAAAATGGGTTTTAGAAGGTCGAAATAAAACAAAATGCATGTAAATAGGATGCATGCGAACTAAAACAAGAGATATTCTGATGCAACAATAATGAAGATAATATAACACAAAACAAGGGTAATTGGTATCACAACTCAAATTTCCATGCAGGATAGTCAAATCAGAATGTATACCTGTGGTTGCGTATAGTTTGTCTATTTGGCTGTCTAACATGGCGATATCGCCATAGAGACTAAGCCTGCCTCCATAGCTGGAGACGACCTCAGCTATCTGTCAACAGTAAAATTATTATTACCTCATGAGTGACTTGTGGGTTTAATAGTGAAGGAAATAAAGTTGGAAAATCTATTATATTTATAAATGTAACCATAAAATTAAATGGAAGTTGGAAAATCATTTGCAAATATACCCTATCTATGTTAAAGTCATATTATGGACTTGTTCGGCTGCGTGAAACTAGTAAGTTAGTACTTAGGCGCTAAGCCAACTGGAGTAATGTAGCATTTTACTAACATCATCAAAAATCTCAAACAAATCGACTGAACATCGTCTGAAGAAAGCTCAATTGTAAATATTTACTTCTCGATTTGGGAATTTGGCAATAAAGAAACGCAAATGATTTCGTCATTGAGAGTCACTGCATTTATTTAATATATAAAGATGATGGTGCATGTTGTCAATTTGGATATAATATTTGTAAAAATAACTACTTTAAGCAAGATTATATTCTCCATTTCTATTTGATCATACTACATGAGTGTTTCACATCACTTAAAGTTTTACTGATTAATTCTACATTATTTCGAACATTTAAGTTAAATTGATGTGAAACAAACTGGTAGGGTGATCGTATAGAAATGGAGAATATCTTGCTCAAAGTAGTTATCTTCACTAATATTATATCCAGGTTGACAACACATACCGTCATTCTTACATATTAATTAAATGCAGCTACTCTCAATGGCAAAATCAGTCTGAATTAGTTTATCACTGATAGTAGTTGCATCTCGAATAGAGAACAAGCCTTGAAATAGTGTCTGTCATTTGCAGAATGAGGTTCCCAGAGGGTGAATTTAGTGATGCTACCCCATATAGCGGGCTAGCATCACCAAATTCACCCTCTGGGAACCTCATTCTGCTGAGGTGTAAGCATAATGAGGTCCCCAGAGGGTGAATTTGGTGATGCTAGCCCGCTATTCGGGGTAGCATCACTAAATTCACCCTCTGGGGACCTCATTCTGCAAATGACAGGCACACTATTTCAAGGCTTGATAGAGAAGTAAATATTAACCACAGAGGAGTTCAGACGATGTTTTCTATGGATTGATATGGTCGAATTGCATGAGATTTATGGCAATGTTAGTAGAATGCTCCATTCCTCCAGATGGCAGCGCGCCTAAATACTAACTAATCAATTTTACGCACCTGAACAAGTCCATAATATATATATATGTCTTTAAGCTGCAGCTAAACTAACATTTGTCTACGACATTTCCAACATCATTTTTCAACCTTCGAAATTAACCATGACAAAAGGCAATGCCATAGTAAAAGCCATAGAGTTGTTAGTGATCTATGGCTAACTTAAATTGCTGACATGATTATAAATCAGATTGAACTCGAAATTAACCGAAGAAAAGTTAATAGCAGATATCAAGTGGGTAGTACAGTAATGCCTTAAATAATCGACTCCTTAACAACAACAGAATTATGGGTAATTTTTCAGGATTTAGTCGGAAATATGGCTTGTTGCCATTCATCGGAAAGCTCTCACTGAGAGCTTTCTGATGAATGGCAACAAGCCATATTTCCGACTAAATTCTGAAAAATTACCTATAATTCTGTTGTGGTTAAGGAGTCGATTATTTAGAGCATTACTGTAGTTGTAGACCCTTGTATGTGTCCAACCTGTCTATCTATAGATGCAATTGAGCACCATAGAAGACAATTGTCAACTTTGAGGAATGCTTTTTCAACTTTACAACTTGACCAGAAATATATCCTAAATTTATTGATTACGTTTAAAAACAATCAAAGATGGTACACAATACAATTAAAAAGCTGCTAGGCCACATGTCCCCTGAATAAGGTGGCTTTATTTGATCTGGTGGCTTTTTTAGAAATGAAAACATTTGATTCTGGGAACAACCATTGAATCAAACATTGCTTCCAACTGTCTATGTTAACTATTTCTGAATTATGCAATGAAGGAAGCAAAAGTCATCGGATGTATTCCAAAATAATAAGACATCACACAAAATTCATCGGGCTAACTGCATGGGCCTAGATTATTTGAACTTGTATTTTCAAATGAGTAATCCATATACAAAATTTGAAAACAATCAGACAACTTTAATTAAAGTTATGATCCGGAAACCATCTGGGACGCTGATTTCTATAGTCTACCAAAATGTTTTTTCGGGGAACAAATAGAGGGACAGTATATACTCACATCAGCCCATTCCTGGCTATCGTCGAATCCTTCGCTGTCATCAATGTTCTTGGTGTCTCGCTCCTTCGTTCTCATGACATTGTTCAGCGCTTCAAATATCTTATCAGCACAATCGTCATCCGTTTCCATCAAGGGGTCAAAGGTCACAATAGCAGACTGCAGAGCTTTGTTCGATTTAGGATCTCGGCTTCTTCTGATGACCACATTGTCAGCGATTTTAGAGACAACCTTGCTGGGTCCTCTGGTCTGTGATGAACCTTTCAACAAACCTATAATGGGAAGATAAAGCACCTGATTAATGAAAGTAAGTCAAAGGTTATTCTTCCTATCAGATAGTTTTGTTATAATTAATTTGTTTTATATAATAAATGAATGGCAGATGCAACATGCTCATGGGATTTTGACATCGAGAAAAATTCAGGCAACTGGATGAAGGGGTTAATGCGGAGTTTTCTGATTTGCTATCATGGTCAAGATCCATGACCACGTTGATTCCGCTGCTTATTATTTATATTCAGATACTTAACCCTTTCAGTGCCAAGTCCGATTTTTGTATCAACCCATATTTCCTTGATCATTTTTCAAATTTATTGATTATAATAATGTGATACATTGATGGAAAGAGCTCTTAGAGCTCTTTCCATCAATGTATCAAATTATTATAATCGTACTTGGCACTGAAAGGGTTAAAGGTACTCAATCCGATAAGAGGGTCCTATATTACTATTTCTGTGGCTTTAGGGGTAAAAAATATTTGATTAGATATCGGTTTTTGAAATCTATTAATTTTAATTAGAACTGTGAACATGTCAAATTTCAATGATATCTGATAACCAGTGGCTGTATATCTGCTTCAAGGTACATATGAATCAGGGACCAGCCTAAATCATGCCCTGAACCTCTACTCTGGCTAATGCCCATAGAGATCATATTCTATCAGTACAAAACCTTGGAACTTTTTGACAAGTTTCTTGATAAAGTCGAAAAATAACACAGGGAATATATTTCTTAAATAGTATCTGTTCCTTAATAATGTACTTCACTGTAGGTGAAGGTTCCAACTCGAAATTGCATGCTTTTCTGTGATTTTTTTGTGAGCCAATATTGCAATAAACATTGAATTAATTACACAGGAGAAATTCCATAATTGTACGTGACGCAAAGCAAAATCTCTCACAAAGTCTCTTAAATTGTGAAATTTCAAGTTCAGACATGTGAGAGCTTTCCGATGAATGGCAACAAGCCATATTTCCGACTAAATCCTGAAAAATTACACATAATTCTGTTGTAGCTAAGGAGTCGATTATTTAGGGCATTACTGTAGTAGAGATTCATGGCATGATCTAGGACCAGCCTAGAGGATTGAAATTGGGAGAAGTCACTTCTCTCTATTAGATTATCAGGGAGAAATGGACTGTCATCAGAGAGAAGTCATGAAGGATGATGTTCAATTTACTGTCTTACATCACCTCTCTGTGATCCAATATGTATTATGCAATACAGGAGCCTCATTATTATAGCATTATAATGAGTACAGTAATGCCCGAAGTGTATGACCCTTCAACCACAGCAGAATTATGGGAAATTATGGCCGGTGATTTCCACTGCCTACAGTAATGTCCTAAATAATGGACTCCTTAACCACAGCAGCATTATGGGTAACTTTTCAGGATTTAGTTGGAAATATGGCTTGTTGCCATTCATCGGAAAGCTCTCACCAAGAGCTTTCTGATGAATGGCAGCAAGCCATATTTCCGACTAAATCCTTTTAAAATTTCCCATAATTATGCTGTGGTTTAGGGGTCGATTATTTAGTACATTACTGTAAGTGCACCATAAATACACTTCAAAAAGCTATTTTGAAATATGCATACTGGTAAACGAGAGAGGTCACTTCTCCTTAGGACAAAAATAGGGAGAAGTGGCACATTTTATGGAGAAGATGTCTCTGAAGTGGCCCACTTGGCTGCATCAGGTCCCTGATATGAATGGATATGCAGATGGATGTCTAGACATCCAGACCATACCATACACCAGATGGATTTAGATAGGAGTTAAGATAAGATCATATAAATTTCATTTAGAGTTGAAAATCATATAAAAGAGGAGATTAAAAAGGAGAACCAGAGATATGGCATCCATTATACAGTAATGCTCTAAGTAATCAACTTCTTAACCACAGCAGAATTATGGGTAACTTTCAGGATTTAGTCGGAAATATGGCTTGTTGCCATTCATCGGAAAGCTCTCCCCAGAATTATGGGTAACTTTTCAGGAATTAGTCGGAAATATGGCTTGTTGCCATTCATCGGAAAGATCAGAGAGCTTTCCGATGAATGGCAACAAGCCATATTTCCGACTAAATCCTGAAAAGTTACCCATAATTCTGCTGTGGTTAAGAAGTCGATTACTTAGAGCATTACTGTACATGTACCACAACTCGCTTGCTGGAGCCTGGGTATAACAAGTTGTCAGAACATTATGTGTGGCTTTATAACCCTTTCAAGACGGGAGCTGCACTGGTGCAGCATTAATGATCATGTGCAAGTGTATTCTCGTAAATATGTGAGTCTCCCACAGGGAGCTAAAAATTCACATATACAAGGTCAAAGCAAATATTGTTAGGCAAATGTATTCTCATACATTGTATATATGCGAGGCTCCCTATGAAAGGGTTAAATATTGAAGTTTTGTTAGGCTATATGGTATATTATTTGAGTTTAAAGTGAGTAAAAATAGAAACTGAAAAATCTCCCAAATTTGAACTAGATTTCCAGAATTGTGAAGTTCAATCTCCCGAAATCGGTCTGCAAGAAGTTTATCATGTATGATAAGGAAGAGAATTAAGAGAAGAACCAGGGATAAGGCATCCATTAATATACAACTCACTTGATGGAGCCGGGGTGTAATAAATTCTCAGAACGATATGTGTGGCTTTAAGATTCCGTCTAGACACACAATAAAAGTATATAGTTTCTCTACTACAATCATTCTCTTCAACATTTTCACTCATTTATCAGTCTTACACAGGCTAGTTATGCAGATGGGTGTCAAGGATAGGCTTCCCTCCAAGAAACATCATTTCTAATGTCAGAGGATTTTAATGAGGAATTCTGTCAGGTAGAGCTTTAAACTGCATTCCCTTTTATATGTTATCTGATGTCATTTAGCGAAAATACAGGAAATTGAATTTTATTTTTATGGCCATGTAAGAAATAACACATATCAAACATAACTGAATGATATTAAAAAGAAAACCTATTAACAACATCACAGGCACTATATTAAACAGTGTGATAAAGTGTTTATAGTGGTGTTTATGCAGTTGAGATGGTTCGCAGCTAGTCAGAGAAAGGGGGCAGAGGCAGGGGCGGTTCTAGATCATGCCTTGAATCTCTATAGGGAACCTTATAAAGTAGAAAAAATAACGTGGGGAATATATCTATTAGTTATTATCTGTTCCGTAATAATGTACTTCATTAGGTGAAGGTTCCAACTCAAAATTTCACGATTTGAGTGAATTTGTGAGGGATTTTGCTTTGTGTCACTTACAATTATGGAATTTCTCCTGCATGGGTAATTAATTCAATGTTCACAAAAGCATGCAATTTCAAGTTGGGATCTTCATCTACAGTGAAGTACATTATCAAGGACCAGATAGATAATAAATAAGAAATATATTCCCCGTGTATTTTTTCGACTTTGTAAGGTTTCATGTAAAACCTTCAAAAAGTCCCAAGGTTTTGTACTAGTGGAATATGATTTCTAAAGGCGTTAGAGATTCATGGCATGATCTAGTGCCAGGATCGTCCTTATTTTGTTACATGCAAGTATATTCCGCAGTCTGCACCTACCTATAGCTCTATAAACTGTTCTATATTTATGAGTGCATGGCACCAAGCTGGTATCACAGTATACACATTAGTTCTAATTAGAGGTCTTTGTAACATTATATCTATAAACTGTTTGATAGAATAACACCAAGAATATACCACAGACTACAATTAAAATAAACCACACACACAACAGACACTACACAGGTATAAACCAGTCAGGGAGCACAGGTGCAAATATCAACTCAGTAATGAAGAACTGTATAATGCTTGGGAGTCAATGATAATCCTAACAGAAATCATCCGAGTCAAGTGGTCCTGCTAATGCGTTATGATGCAGTTGGGTCCTGCTGAATTGCTATGATACTGTTAGGGCAAACTGATGCTGTTAACAAAAAGTACCATTATATTTTTTTAATTTGACTTTTTCGAGGTGTTCCAATAATCTGAGCCTTATTGTATTTTTCAAAAATATATATGTTCTTGAATGTTTCATACACACAATGATTTTGTCTCAAATCGCTCGGTACTTTTTCGTAAAGGCATCAGTTTGCCATACCCGCATCATAGCAATTTGGCAGAACCACAAGCATCATAGCATATTAGCAGGACCACTTGACCAGGGGAGGAAATCCCATATATAGAACTCTTACGTTCTGAAACCAGAGCCACAGAGGCGAGGGGTGTTCGGAGGATGGGGTATCTATAACTATATCCCATGGGGAAGGGGAGTAGCTTGCTTAATTGTTATACTTCAAAGGATGGTAAAGAAACCTTATTTCCAAAGTATATTGTTCTGGCCACATATCCATTCTGGTAGCTTCAAATATACTTGATCCTTGAAAATGCTAATTAGGTGGTACATGTATACATTTGTGACATTTTACTTGTCACTAAAAATATTCCCTTTCTGCAGGTTATGCCCTCCCCTTCCCTTGGTTTCGTCTGGCTCCCTTTTCCAAGCAAAATGAATCAATAACTGTCCTTATTTTTTTTACAAACAAATATATCCTGCACCTACCTTCAGCTGGATGAAAATCTACTTTATTTGTGAGCGGCACCAATCTGGTATCACAGTATATATATCAGTACTAATTAGAGGTCGATGTAACATGATACCTATAAACTGTTTGATAGAATAACACCAACAATATATACCATGGACTACAATTAAATTAAACCATACATAACAGACAATACGCAGGTATAAACCAATCAGGGAATACAGGTGCAGATATCAACTCAGTAATGAAGAGCTGTATTGCTTCAGGCCAAAATTGCAATCTCAATATAAATCCTGTCGCTCATTAGCCAATATATCTCCCAAGGCAGGTGTGATCGCAAGGGTCTGTATTGAAGGTTTAATAACATGCATTGAAAATTTGTCGACAATTATACCAAAATTTAATAAAAAAATATGACAGTATTCTCCATTGTGTGATCATACAATGTACCTGTATGCTGACTAAGCACAAATTAACATCCATTCTGAAGTATAGTTTTCATTGGGTATCAATGAAAGACCATTTGTGAATTTGAATTTTAATAGAAGAAAAATTAAGTTTAAATACAATACAATATCAGATGAATTTGCTATAATTCTTAGATGTTGCTCTCTAATTATACATTCATTGGTTTATTTACTTGATTAGCCCTCTCTGTACTAAATGTATTCTCCCACTCAGTTATAAATGTATACATTGGAATGGTCCATTATTCATCTGGAGCGGTTTTTCGGAAAAATAAGCAGACGACAGATAATACAAGTAGAAGTCCTATTTATTGGTGGGAAAATGTTCTGATAATAAGTTCAACAAAGGACCTATACAATTTCTAATAAGAGCAATTCCCGAGATGAATTTAATAAATGCTGATGAATAAACACCTGCCTCATCTTACATGTATGTTGCCGTGCACATTGCTGGGGTAATGCATTAGCCAACAAGGTTGAATGTTACATGAAGCTGACATACATTTTAATTCAATTTAAAACACAGTCCCTTTGTTCTACCTTCTATGTTATTTTTCTGAATGGGAATGTTAACCCTTCCATGACTGGAGCTTCCTGAAATTTTGCGAGAACCCAGTGCCAATGCTTTCTCTTATACATGCGAGTCTCCCACAGGGAACCTCGTATATATAAGAGAATACACAATATTTACCTTGACATTGTAGGCCAGTGCATTCTCTTATATTTGCAAGGCTCTCTACTCACAGGTGCCTAATAATCATGATGGTCTAACAATATTGATGGGCGGGGATTTAGGCTAAAAATAATGATAGTGATGGCAATTCACTCTATGTCTCAATGCCAAATAAAGTGATCGTTGGGAATTTTCTCCTTGTAAGCCAGCACATACATTCTCTGTGTGAGGCTCCATATGGGAGACTCATATAAAAGAGAATGCACTGGCACATGATCCTTAATGCTGCACCAGCAGCTCCCATCATGAAAGGGTTATTTCAGGGACCAGCCTAGACCTGATTTACAGGGCGAAGTGACTTCTCCCCGTCACAAAAATAAGGCGAAGTGGGCAATCGATAGGGCGAAGTCGGCTTTACAAAATTGAAATCGACCAGTGCAGTAGTCATCTATATAACGAAAATAGGAGATATGTAATATCTAAATTAAAATGATGAAACAATGGTTCAAATATGGAATAATTTTGTTCAAATCATCACTCTAATATCAATGAATAATGTCCAAATATAATTGTGAGAGAATGGTAGCATTTTATATAATAACGGCATTTTTACAACCGCTTATGAATACAAAAAACTAAATAAATTAAAAAATGCTTATGAATTCGAAAAAATTGCTAAACGAAACGAAATCTTTAATATTCTCACTCATTAAAAGTACCTGAGCTGGGTACATATATTAATTAACATGTTACACAAATGAATTTGATTTCAAAGTTGTCTGGCCTTTACAAACTTGAACAAAGGGGGTGATAAACTGACACAATCATGGCAAGGTGTATGAGTTGTAATCTTTAGGTGTGATAATCTCAAAAGCACAAGTCACTGTAGACATGCACCTTATGATGTATTCACCGCTGTCTGCAATCAACTCTCAGGAATGAATATGCTCCCACATCGGATTAATACAGATGTTAATAACAATTATGGTGTGTTAGAAGATCCTGTCAATGGATAACTGGGTTCAAACAATGTTGGCACTAAATTAGGATGAATATTTTGCCGATTTTCGTCGGTCAACTTCGGAAATTTCAGGGCGACTTAAACTTCGCCCGGCTGCAAAATTAGGGCGAAGTGAGCAAGAATAGGGAGACTTCTTCGCCCACGTCGCCCTCTCGGCTGGTCCCTGGGTTATTTATAATACAAGTCACCGTTCGTAATCTAGAACAATTTATGCACTAGGAGCCCCCAATGAGACCTCTTGACATAGAACGACTGCGCTTCAGACGAATCTACACTACACCAACAAACAAGAACATTCTCATAGAGCTTATATGAACCCATGCAATTCATTTCCTTGTCGGTAGGGTCGTGCAGCTCATGTGTATACCAGCTGGTACCAGAACATTCATGCGAGAGTACAGTACTTAAGTTTCTGTTTTTCTGCTGGTTAGAACTTGTGAAGTTTGAGTAAAAAAATTTCTTATATGCATATATAATTGGCCAAAAATATTGTGAAAACCCTGTGCCAATGTATTCTCTTATATATGCGAGTCTCGCATATATGAGAATTTACTTTGGTCTAACAATATTTACCTTGACCTTGTAAGCCAGTGCATTCTCTTATTATATATGCGAGGATCCCTATGGGAGACTCACATATACAAGTGAATGCACTGGCACAGGATCTTTTAATGCTGCACCAGCTCTGCTCCCATCATAAACCCCATGAAATGGTTACATATCCAGTTTGAGCATGAATATTTCCACTCAATTATCACACCAGTTGATTGTTCCAGGTCACATTAAACAAATTTGTATTCTGGAATAATTGGTTATGCCATGAATCCTGATGAATCCAGAATTATCTATCAGTAACACTTTAACAACCTTCTCACAGCGAATCTCCGGGAAGAGCCTGGGGTTTAGCAAATGGAACTACATGCTTGGAATTCCGAGAACTAATTGACACAGTAGTAACGGGGATCTGTAAATAACATTAGTCTATGGATGATTCCTAAATGAGGAGCAAAAACAGCAACTTAGTGGCAATAAACTAATTTCTTATGAATCAAAATGAAACTAGGTCACAGTGTCTGCATGTTCTCTGGGAACTACCTGCTAATGTCTGTCAGGTGATGATGGTCTGAAGTTAGGGCTGGAATGATGCAAGACTTCATGAACAAGTTCGCAAATAGTGTGTCTGTCATTAACAGAATGAGGTCCCCACTCAGGGTGAATTTAGTGATGCTATCCCACAACTCAATAATCCACCACATGGTCCAGCCTAGAGGTTTCAAATTGGGAGAAGTCACTTCTCCCAGCTTGGTTATTTGGGAGAAGTGGATTAATTGTTATCAGGGAGAAGTAAAAAACGCTGAAGTTCAATTTACACCCTAACATCACACATCTATGACCCAAAACCATTACACTTTGAGAAAGAACATCATTATGGGTAACTTTTCAGGATTTAGTCGGAAATATGGCTTGTTGCCATTCATCGGAAAGCTCTCGCCGAGGTCGTTTAATTAGAGCATTACTGCACATGTATATACTTTAAACATGCTGTTTGTATATATGCATACTGGTATATGAGAGAGAAGTCACTTCTCCCTAGTTCAACAAGAGCTACGCTGGGCGTGCAATATACGCCCTCTCTTGGGTCGGCGGAAACTGGTAAAAAAGGGGCATAACTCTGGTAAAAATTGGCGGACGGAACTCAAATTTGAACTTGACCTGTGTTTTGGTGGGAGAAAGTAATATACCAAATTATCATTGAATCCAATAAGCTCTAGTAAAGTTATCATCCGGACAACAAATTTCAGGGATTTTCTAAGTCAAATTACGTCAAATAAGGGGCATAACTCCGGTGAAAATTGGCGGACGGAACCCAAATTCGAACTTGAGCTGTCTTTTCTCCTAATAAACCCACATACCAAACTTGATTGAAATCGGTTCACTCTAACTAAAGTTATCATCCGGACAACAAATTTCAGGGATTTTCTAAGTCAAATTACGTCAAAAAAGGGGCCATAACTCTCGCAAAAATTATCGGATTAAAACGAAATTCGGACTTGAGCTGTATTTTGATATATGTAATCCACAAAAAAACGGGTTTTGCATATAAACATTCCAAAATCGAGTCATCATCCGGAAACCAAAAAACATAAGAAAAACTGAATTTTCTGAGTCGAAAAAGGGGCATAACTCTGCCAAAAATGGTCGGACAGAACCCAAGTTCGAACTTGACCTGTGTTTTGGTGGGAGAAAGTAATATACCAAATTTGGATTCATTCCGATAAACTATACTAAAGTTATCATCCGGACAACAAATTTCAAGGATTTTCCAAGTCAAAAAACGTTAAATAAGGGGCATAACTCCGGTGAAAATTGGCGGGCGGAACCCAAATTCGAACTTGAACTTACTTTTCGGCTAATAAACCCACATACCAAATTTTACTAATTTTGGTTCACTCTAACTAAAGTTATCATCCGGACAACAGGTTAACGGACGGACTGACGGACGGACGGACGCCCGGACGCCCGGACGCCCGGACGGACAGACCAATACTATAATACGGCCTTTTTTTCAAAAGGGCGTATAAAAATAGTGAGAAGTGACACATATTAGGGAGAATATGTCTCCCAAGTCGCCCTCTTGGTTGGTTCCTGATCCACCAATAATCTTCCCACAAATGTTCAATGTTTGCAGCAGCAGTTTGAAAGTCATTGGTAGAATGTAATTGGGAAATTTTAGGCTAAAATTGGGGAAAACTCAAGTCTATTTTGCATTGGGATAGGGGCTGATATCTGTCTACATGGTACCTAGGATATATAACCCCTCACTATATCCAGCTAATTCTTTGTTAAAGATGCATAATCAGAATTAACGCTCGCAAATTACTATATTTCCTTGGCTTCAGGGGTCAAAAATATTTGATTCAAGTCGAGGAACCCACCCATCAAAGTTCAGAGTGATGATACAGATATCGATTTTTGAAAACTATTATTTCTCACCACCAATAATTTTAAGTGGCCAAGTAAAAGGTTGACAAGAAGATGGTCTTGGACCAAATTGCGAATGAAGATGGATAACTCTAATAAATCAAGTGGCTTCTTTGTGTCAGATATTTGACAAACCTGCAAAATATATATATATTTTGTTGAACAAAATGTTGATAAATAACAGGTTTTGGGCAATTTTATACTATAGTTGACTATAGTCAGCATTATTTTTGGGCAATTAATCGATTCTGATAACTGGAGCAGAATTTTAAAAAATGTTGTTGTTGTTGGGATGATATGGGGACCATCAAATCGGATTGAGTACCTTTAACAGGTGGAAAACTATACTGCTACTTTTTGTACCAATTAATGCTGTGTATATCTACTAGATTCTCCATAATTCTGAAATAATACATTTTCATTGAAATGGCATTTTTCTGATTACCAACAGCCATTGAGTGTAAAACAGCTTTTGTTGGCGGCAGATTATTTGGATAAGCCATCTCCATTGGTATCATAAGGATTCCTACACATCTGTTTTTTCATAGATAAATACACAGAATTGATGGAAGGCCACACACCTGCAAGTTGTTACATAATCAAACCAGATGATGTGGGATCATAGAATATGGGTTTGAGTGTTAAATTTCTACAAACATATACCTTATCAATGATTTCACATCTGTTTCTGTAAACTCACTGTGAAAATGAGTAAATAGTGTCATACTCAATCAGATGTCAAATCATATCACAGCTCATGTTAACCTTTTCTTTACTAAATACTCATTGATAAGTAGATACCTCCAGAACAACAGAGCCAGGGGTGGCAGCAACTTCATCCTCAGCTGGCTGTTGATTTTATATGTGATATAGGAGACATATCAAAACTCATTGAACAATGACCAAATTCGAACATGGCCTGCGTCTTCTCAAATATGAACCAAATATCAAGAAATTCTGTTGAATTTCGCTTAAGTTATCATCTGGATGGACAACCGGGATGCACAGATGACTTATAGACAGATGGACATGCTGATTACAATAGTCCTAGAAATTTTTTCACAGGATAAATAGATTATTGAGGAAGAACTGTCAACAAAGCAATATGTTTCCTGCATTGGCTGTTCAAAAGTTCAAAATTTCACATCAGAACAACAGAAAGTTCCCAGGTTTTGAAATGGTGGAGTATGATTCCTACGGGCATTGCACATATAACAGAAATAAGAAACTAAGCTGCAGGAATATAGTGACAGGGGGGGGGGGCAACTTTGGTGAAAATGTTCAACATTTGGAAATTTCAGGCCTGACATG
The DNA here is from genome assembly GCA_032622095.1 of Siphonodentalium dalli. Taxonomy (NCBI): domain Eukaryota; kingdom Metazoa; phylum Mollusca; class Scaphopoda; order Gadilida; family Siphonodentaliidae; genus Siphonodentalium; species Siphonodentalium dalli. The sequence continues at coordinate 86,888,282 of CP136067.1, read as the reverse complement.
GCATCAGTTTGAGTTGAAGACCAAATATAGGTTTAAATTGTTCTGATGGTTTGAATTTTCAACTAGTGTTATTCTCTGTTAAATATTTTCCTATTTTCTGTCTAATTCTACAGTAATGCACTAAATAATCGACTCCTAAACCACAGCAGAATTATGGTTAACTTTTCAGGAATTAGTCAGAAATAATTCACCATTTGGGAACTTAAATATGAGTCTATGTCTCCCATAGCAGAAGATGCCATGCAGAATGAAGTTCCCAGAGGGTGAATTTGGAGATGCTAGCCAACTATGTGGGATAGTGTCACTAAATTCACCCTCTGGAAACCTCATTCTGCAAATGACAAGCACCCTAATCTCAGGCTTGTCCAGGGCGGAATTTGCTGTTGAAAATTCTCTAAGTTCGACATTTCCATTAATTCTAAGCTGCCAATCTTCAACGGAAAATGTTGGGACTTCAAATGTTTTGAATTCATATCTAGAATGATATTTTATTACTCAAAGTGAAGTTAAGCTTCTTTACTGAATTGATTCTTCCATTACTTGTAAAAGTAAACATTGGAATGGTCCATTATTCATTTGGAGGAGTTTTCAGAAAAAAATAAGCAGATGACTGATGATAAATTGGAGGGAAATGTTCATGCAGATAATAAGATCAACAAACAACCTTTATCTGACATTCCTAAGGGAACTACCCTTCAATGAGTATTTCAGTAAAGAAATGGTTAACCCTTTACCCAACAGAAGGGCCCTGTACCAATGCATTCTCTTATATATGCGAGTCGACCATAGGTCGCCTCGCATATATAAGAGAATGCATTGGCTTAACACATTAAAAATGATAGAATTGTTAAAGAATGTAAGAAAAAATTGTAAAAATTGTTAAAAAAAAGATTTTTTTTAGGCCAATGCATTCTCTTATATATGCGAGGCGACCTTTGGTCGACTCACATATATAAGAGAATGCATTGGCACAGGGCATAACTGTAACTATCACAATGTGGTCAAAGAGCCGGTTCCAATGATATCCATATTTGTATGGTTCTATTGAGACAGACCGAAGATATTTTAGGCTGTTGAAGCTTTATTTGGCCGGTTTGTTGGGTAAAGGGTTAATACCTATTTCATCGAAATAATTTAAAAATTCCAAGTAAATTGCATGAAATATCTCAGCTGTTAACATAATTTTACTTTGAGTGATGTGCAAACTGAACAATTCATAAGGTTTGACAAATGTTAGCAAACGAAAGATCAACAGAGACCAATGACTTGACATTTTCAATTTGAATGTGTGTTTACATAACATATTAGAGGATAACAAATTATGTAATCCTCACGTTTCTGATATTTATCTTCTTCATCTAAGGGATCATATACCCTGTCCCTCTGAATATAATATCTTACACCATCACCCTTTAGTGCTTTGATTAAGAATGTTGATCACTAATTATTTGTCTTTGAAGTTTTTTTTTATAATATTAACCATGTATATACCAGTATATCTCCTGGATACGCATGTGTACAATACACAAGCTTTGTATGTCTCAAAATTGTTGCATGTGTTTAAACTTGTAGTATAAGAGTTATTAAAGAGTTTAGATATCTACTCAGGGTTTCAGACCTGCTGTTACAACAACAACAAAAACACCATTACAGAAATTATAATTTAAAGTACATTTCAGCCTTGTTATGTTAAAACCAAAATGTGACGTATATTAAACCTTGACTTAGTACTAAAATAGCCATTTATTTTCTATAAAGTTAAGCTATTTTTAAGAATGTACACATGACAGACAAATTGTGTAAAATTACTACTTAAAAGTTATATGCAACTCTTCGCCTTTCTCTCTCATAGCGGTGAACAGTCATTCCAAATAACAAGGATGAATAATACTAGAACAGAAAACCTGAACAACATGATTGAACATGCATTCCATTGAATGTCCTCATAGTAGTGAACAATCATTCCAAATTTCATTGAGATCTGACAACCGGTAGCGGAGATACATTTATATCTGCTCAGATGGACAAAAACCTAGATTTCCAGAATGGAAAACCTGAACAAAATGATTGAACACTCTCCATTGAATGTCCTCATAGTAATGAACATACATACGAAATTGCATTCAGATCCGACAAGTGGTGGTACAGATATTTGTCTGGACAAACGATCAGACGAGCGGATGCACTGACAGATGGATGATCAGACACTTGTAATCCAGCATACCATCCACTTCCTTCAGTCATGGGGGTATAATAAGTACAACAAAAGAGGACAGGTCATTTGTTGAACTTATTATCTGAACATTTCCCTCCAATAAATAGGACTCCTTCTGCAATTGTTTTTCATCTGCTTATCCCTCCAGAATGAAAAACAGATCATTCCAATATACTTTTATAAATGAATGAGAGAATCCTTTCATAAAGAAAGGGTTACATGTAGTTATATTACCCAACAAACGATTGAATGATAATCAAGTAAGCACCGGCCGTCAGTGTATCCAGTTTTAAAGGGTTAAAATTCACAATTGTTCAGCTTCAACTGGGATATTGGTTGGATGCCATCTCATCTTTCTCATAGTATTAAAGTGCTTACAACAATGAAGATGACTACAGTCAAAAGGATGTACAGCATGAGAATTTCATCACAGAGGTATCATATAGATTAGGTGTAAAACTGGCAGGCAAATATTAGGACCACTTCACTTTAAGATCCACTTCAGTCAGTTCCTGCGTCAGGACGGTATGAGCTCAAGATTGTTTCACAATGTACTCATAAACAGATTTAGTCACTTCTAGATGGTGTTTCTTAATTAGCTGTGAATTATAACTTAATATATTTTGACAGTGTTTAGTCTGTGAACTGGACCATTCTAAAACACAGCTATCGCTCAGATAACGCTTTATATAATAGATATCGCTTGGCTCTGATTATCTATTAAGTTAGGTTCAGGGACTAGATGCAGTGTTATGAAAATTCCAGAGATATACTTTCAGATATCAGAATGTATTTAGAGAATCTTTGGAGAGACAATAATCCAAAGTACTATTTGGTTACATTATATTGACTTTTAACATATAACCCAATACAAATTAAAGTTCATATATAGATTTAGAATGAGGATCAGAAAACAAGCTAATATGAGGCTTCTTTAACCCTTGATTTACTAAATACTCATTGACGAGTAGTTCCCATAGGAAATGTTGAACTTATTATCTGAACATTTACCACCAATGAATAAGACTCATTCTGTTCTTATATTATCTGTTTTTCTGTCAGTCGTTTGCTTTTATTGCATGAACACCCCTCCAAATGAATAATAGACAATTCCGACCTATATTAGTTCCCTCAGGAATTATATACAGTACAATATAATAATTTCGACAAAACAACCATAGGTCATTTGTTGAACTGAATTAAAATTGTTAACTAAAATATTTCCCATTTCCTCGCCTTCGTATATGCCTACATGTATTCAAACTTACATGAGTGGTTTATAGCATTATTTATGGTGAGCAAAGCAAACAGTGCTGTAAATTTTGATTATAAAATGTATTGTTGTCGTAACTGGAGGTCTGGAACCTTTACAGACTTTTTACAGACTCTTTAAGATTCATGAAACTCAGTACTCACCAGGATTTAGAAAGCTATTCCATGCTGAACTAATGTACACGTTAGCAAGTTATCATCCAGCAGATTATGTGGTAATCTCTATCTATCTGACAAATTACCTATTTACACTAGCAGACACACACACAGAAATAGTGAGAGGAATCCTGAGTGAAAGTGACAAATGAGAATAATGCTCCATGCAGTAGCAGTGTATACGAAGCATTTAGAAGCTTATGTCTATTTAATTATGGTAATGTCATCCAGCTTCCCCGTTTATTAAGGATACTGAAAGCAACTAGTTGGTCCTGCCACCCCCAACTATAGCATTAGCAACGTTTTGGAAGCATTTGGAAGTTTCCGCCTGTTATGGTAATATCCAGCTTCCCCTTTATTAAAGATACATGTACTAGCTGTACTGGAATCAAACACCCCCACCACCACCACTAGCACTGGCAGTGTATACCAAACATTTTGAAGCTTAAGTCTGTTATGGTAATGTCATCCAGCTTCCCCTTAATTAACCTCTTCGATGCTAAATGAAGCTAAGACGACGTGTGCTGGGCTGCATGTTGACGTTATTGCCAGTTTCCAGTGGAAAAATATAATGGGAATATCACAAGAATCATAAAACTGACTCAGTTGAAAGGCTATTATCGTTCACAATCGTGGAACATCATACACTGTTTGAAACTTTGAGATACAGTTATTCTGATGCACCCGATCTCTGAGTTCCGTTAGTTTGTCCAGCCAACCACCCCCCACCACTAGCACTGGTAGTGTATAACAAGCATTTGGAAACTTACGTCTGTTGTGGTATAATGTCATCCATCTATCAACCAGTTTGTCCAGCCTACCCCCCCCCCCCCCAACCACTAGTACTAGCAGTGTATAGCAATAATTTGGAAGCTTACGTCTCTTATGGTAATGTCATCCAGCTTCCCCTTTTATTAAGGATACTGAAATCAACCAGTTTATCCAGCCAACCACCCCCCCCCCCCCCCACCACTAGCAGTGTATACCAAGCATTTGGAAACTTATGGCTCTTATGGTAATGTCATCCAGCTTCCCCTTTATTAAGGATACTGATGTCAACCAGTTGATCCAGCCAACCCCCACCACCCCACATAAATCCACACATATTTAATACTATACATCTATAGATCAACCACATAGGAAAGTAAAGTTACAGTATAATATAATAAATACAAGAGGTGGGTGGCATCAGAGATGCTGTGTCTCGTTTTCGGTGGCTTACCGCCGGTGGCTACCGCCGGTGGCTACCGCCAATTGGTGTGCATCAGTGTCGGAAATATTCTTAACAAGTATCTATATTCTAAATTTTATCAAATCGGAGGACGTTTGTTGAAGTTATCGCGCTAACGAGCTAAAAATTCACGAAAAATGACTAATTAAGGGCCATAACTCGATCAAATTTTATCAGGCCAGGCTGGTTTTCGAACTCGTCCGAAATATGCTTGGCAAGTATGTCTATTCCAAATTTTAAACAAATCGGAGGACGTTTGTTGAAGTTATTGCGCTAACAAGCTAAAAATTCACGAAAAATGACTAATTAAGGGCCATAACTCTATCAAATTTTATTGGGCCAGGCTGGTTTTCGAACTCGACCGAGATATTCTTGGGAGACACCTATATACCAAATTTCAATCAAATCGGATAACGTTTGTTGAAGTTATCGCGCTAACGAGCTGAAAATTCGTGAAAAATGACTAATTAAGGGCCATAACTCTATCAAATTTTATCGGACCTGACTGGTTTTCGAACTCGACCGAGATATTCTTGGGAGACACCTATATACCAAATTTCAATCAAATTGGATAACGTTTGTTGAAGTTATCGTGCTAACGAGCTGAAAATTCGTGAAAAATGACTAATTAAGGGCCATAACTCTATCAAATTTTATCGGACCAGGCCGGTTTTCGAACTCGTCCGAGATATTCTTGGGAGACACCTATATCCCAAATTTCAATCAAATCAGATAACATTTGTTGAAGTTGTTGCGCTATAACGAGCCTAAAATCAGTGAAAAATGGCAAAGGGCCATAACTCTGTAATAAATGTGCAGACGAACCCGATTTGTCTGCAGCTTACGTGCATGGCTATGTACTCACACACCAAAATGTTTTTTAATCCGTCCATAAACGGTTGAGTTATAAGCAAAACACGCCGCCCGCCCGCCTGCCGCCCGCCCGCCCACCGTCCCTCATCAAACTATAAGTCGAGTTTTGGAAAAAAACTCGACTAATAAAGAAAGGACAATTGAAGCATTTGATTTAGATTGAGGTGGTGTTCCCATGGCAAGTGTTCATACACCACAGTAAAATATCATTACTCACTATGAATGAATAAGTCTATTATTAGCTACTAATCAAGCAGCAGAATGGTTGGGCATAGATAATTCTGCCCATGGCTTATTGTTAAATGTGACAAAATATTGGTCAATGAGTCATGAATATTGTCAGTTCCATAAATGATACAATTATTCACATGTACATACCTAATCGTACATAATCTCATATTAGAGCATATAACGTGGGTCCATGCAGTGCCGGAGGTTGAGTTTATGTACACTAAGAAGTGTATGAATAAATATGGTGGACCACATAGAAATAATTATAGTGCTCTGATATTAGTCATGTTCAGTAACACATACCCATATATAGTATGCCCTAAATAATCTTCTCCTCAACCGCAGCAGAAATATGGGTATTTTTACAGGATTTAGTTGGAAATATGGCTTGTTGCCATTCATCGGAAAGCTCTCACTGAGAGATTTCCAATGAATGGCAACAAGCCATATTTCTGACTAAATCCTGAAAAATTACCCATAATTCTGCTGTGGTTAAGGAGTCGATTATTTTGGGCATTACTAATTTTTCAGGATTTAGTTGGAAATATGGCTTGTTGCCATTCATCGGAAAGCTCTCACCGAGAGCTTTCCAATGAATGGCAACAAGCCATATTACCGACTAAATCCTGAAAAATTACCCATAATTTTCTTGTGGCTAAGGATTCGATTATATAGGACATTACTATACTTGTAGTTACTAGAATATATTGCCAATGAAAGTCACTTTCCTCACAAGACCATGCACTGCGACTAATACTTACAAAGTAAATCAGATCAGATATGTTTTGTGTCTGACATGCAATGCAACTTGAAGCAAGGGGGAATAATCTTCTCTATAATTTGTGTCTCGGAAACTTTTAAACCCAACCATTTCCAGTTGTTGAGTCCAAACAAATGTAAAGAAATCCATTATTTGAAATTGTCATTGAAAGAATTTGCCTATGAATTTCAATTATTATGGGATGTCAAGAAGGTAATAACCTAGATAAATGTCACCCACCCATTTAAGAGTGAAATTTAGAGCATTTTAAAACAGGAAAGGTGATACAGTGAAAATGATAATTGATAATGTGCAAGAAGTGGTTTTCAGCACTTTAGAAACATGATCCAACAAAATATTCACATTAAAATGTCATCTGTGCAATTTGTAGACATTATAGAGCAAACAAGCCTTGAATAGTGTGTCTGTCATTTGCAGAATGAGGTCCCCAGAGGGTGAATTTAGTGATGCTACCCCGCATAGCGGGCTAGCATCACCAAATTCACCCTCTGTGGAACCTCATTCTGCTGAGGTGTAAGCAGAATGAGGTCCCCAGAGGGTGAATTTGGTGATGCTAGTCTGCTATGCGGGGTAGCATCACTAAATTCACCCTCTGGGGACCTCATTCTGCAAATGTAGACACACTATTTCATGACTTGAGAGCAAAATGTAAAGTCCACACCCTAAAGGCATCACTTTTGTAGAGTTTCCCCTTTGAGGTTAAGCCTAATGGTTGCAGACAATACAAGGTAATTACTGGGGGGTATTCTCAAGGTAATTGGTAATTGGGGTTATTTACTGGATTGATATGTTGTACAGTGATCACTATACAAACCAGGTCTTTAACTCAATATGTGGTGCTTAGATCCTCATACTTGACCTTTGCTATAATGTCATCTGCTGGGAATGATACGATGAAACATTTATGTATCCTAATTCACTCTTTATAACCATTCTTTTTCTGAACTCAGTGCTTTGTTCCTTAATCAGGGCCCCGGAACCTTCGTCATACTTTGCTAAAAAAATGGCGGCAAGATATCTGTGATTATTGCAGGAATCAAACAACCTTTATATGCCACCACTGGATGACTAAATGCTTAAAGTGTTAATATACACTATACCAACTTACAAGTTAGCCACCTTCGCCTATATACTGCAAGCCACTGTAAAGTAACTAAATGCAGTCAACAAGAAAGTGTCCCTGACAACAGGTGAAGACAAATGGGAAGTAATATTTCTGTTGTTGAAAATAAAAGCTATGTTGAACGATTTACAGGTAAAAACAATCCTCATAAACTGAATCAAAAGTACAAAATAATGTGAAATATAGCTATATTACAATCTCAGCTTTCCAAAGATAACAAACTCACGGTAAAAGTCCTTCTGTCCGCTATGCCGGCGGGTGGTAAAAGTCCTTCTGTCCGCTATGCCGGCGGGTGGTAAAAGTCCTTCTGTCCGCTATGCCGGCGGCCATTAAAAGTTGTTCTGTTGGGATTAGGGTAACCCTATGTTACCTCTACTCTAAATTTCTCAAAATATATTTCTTGAAATACATAGCTCTATTAAACCTCCAAATTTTGGAGGAGGAGGGATATCTAAACATACCCATGTGGAATATTTCCTACCAACTTGTAAAATAGTGCTGAATACATGCCTTATTTCTTACAATATTGCCTTAATTTCTATCATCATGTAAAAATGACTGGAGGAAACATTTATAGCCCATTTTTGTCTCTGAAGTATTAATTTCTATGATTCCAATATAAAGTCTTCATGAGGCATGTAAAGGGGGCATAAACGTATTTCACATATTCACAGACATATTTTCTCCCGGAACGGGGCAGAAACGTGACAAAAGCGAGAAGTACATGTACCGGTACTAGGTTAGGAACAATTTGAGGCTTACAGAAATAAACCATCATAGGTCTTTAAGTGAAGTCCATATTTAATATAAACGATTCCTGATAGAACACAGAAAGAGATAAAGATTTATTAAACAAGAGACAAAAACATTATATAATTCAGGTAGTGCTATAATGTTACCAGGTACACTAGATTTCTCCAAACAAAATAGGTAAGAGTTGTTTGATCTCTGGCACACTAATAGAAAGGTGTTCTCAGGTGGCTGCCAATGATGATTTCCACATACCTGACAATATCTTAGTTCTCTCATCCTAGCATACCTGAGAGTCACTTATTCTTAAGTTCTCCGAGATGAGAATGCGAGATAAAACAACTTGTTATATAAGGCTACTTTATTTAACATCAGAATTGGCAGAACAGAACTATCCTGATTTATTTATACTGACTATTCTGCCAAGTGAGATTCCCACACACAAGTTCCCTGGCAATTTCAGAAATCATTTTTTTTATCAAGACACCCATGTAGAAGAGTGGGCTGCTTCATTACAAAATTTGATTCTTTCTGTTTCTACATTCTCTAATATAAGATTGCATGATTTCCAACATCATTAGCTCGGGTTATGTACAGTAGGCCCATAACTCAATACCAGTTCCATGGAAAATACAAACAAAACTGATCAAGCCAACTATAGTAATGCCCTAACTAATCGACTCCTTAAACCACAGCAGAATTATGGGTAACTTTTCAGGATTTAGTCGGAAATATGGCTTGTTGCCATTCACCGAGAGCTTTCCGATGAATGACAACAAGCCATATTTCCGACTAAATCCTGAAAAGTTACCCATAATTCTGTTGTGGTTAAGGAGTCGATTATTTAGGGCATTACTGTATAGCCTTTTTATTGTACTTTAACCTTTTCTCTACTGAATGGATTCTCACATTCAGTTACAAACGTATTCATTGAGATGGTCTATTATTCATTTAGAGGGATGCTCAGTAAAAAGGGCAGTCAACAGACATATGAAAAGCTAATACAAATTCAGAAGGGGGGGAAATTATCAGATAAAATCATAGGCCATTTGTTGAATTTATTATCTGAACATTTCCTATGGGAACTAGGGTGTTTATGAACTACTCATAGCATATTTAGCAAAGAAACTGTTAACCCCTTCAGTGCTGAATATAAGTCACGACGTCGTGTGCTGGGTCATTGCATGATGTTAAGGCCATTTTCCTGGAGCAGCATACACTGTTTCAAACATTGATATCCAATGATTTTGATGCACCAATCTGTGAGTTCCATGCAGTTATGAATATATAATGGCCAACTGCTAGTGTGCTGAAGTAGTACTCAGTATGGACATACAGCGTGACACATTACGGACGTATAGCAGCAAAGGTTAAAACATTTCTCTGATATCCTCCTACAGAGCACTATGTGAATGTATATGATCTTAAATGGAAATTTTGAAATTGAAATGTTTCGACTTAGAATATTTTTCTTGTAACAATCGACTTAGAAATATTCTGCCATTGGGAAATATGGACTCGCTACCTTCACAACCGTCGACTTAGATCATATTTCTGATTATTTCCTTCCTGCTGCCTTGTCCGCAACCCTCACAGCCTTGTACACAGCCTTGTACGCAACCTTCGCAGCCTTGTTTGCAACCTTCACAACCCTCGACTTAGAATATTTCTGATTATTTCCTTCCTGCTGCCTTAATTGTTCACAACCTTCGCAACCCTCTTCGCATCCTTTGCAACCTTCTTCGCATCCCTCTTTGCAACCTTCGCAAGGGTTGCGCAGAGGTCTGCGGCAACCCCCTATTTTTACTAGGGTCTTCCTGAATTGTTGCGCCAATGTATTCTCCCATAGGGAGCCTCGCATATATAAGAGAATATATTGGCCTAACAATATTTACGTTGACCTTGTTAGCCATGCATTCTCTTATATAAGAGAATGCCTGTAACAGGATTTTTCATGCTGCACACCAGGGCATGAAAGGGTTAAATTGCGGACTAATCTAGTATCCTAATGATGAGATGTTAGAGATGATTGTGAACCAAAAAGTCAAGGGTTATGACATCCTGTGGTAGGCTGATTACATCACATACTCATTATCTCCCATCAACCAGCAATGTCCTGGTCTCAAGTGGTTTGTACTACCACATGGTGTACTATGTCTGAACATCAAACTCTCCAAGTACTTAACCATTCCTTCAGGGCAGGGGGGGGGGGTGTCGGAGGGGGAACCTACAGTAATGCCAAAAATAATTGACCCATTAACCACAGAATTATTATGGAAAATTATTCAGGATTTAGTCAGAAATATGGCTTGCTGCCATTCATCGGAAAGCTCTCCGTTCTGATTAAAGTTTTATCTTAAATTCACAAATGTGGAAGTCATCTAACAAGATGCAAATTAGTCAAAACCAGAGATTTGAATTTTGAATACTAAGATATCCCTGCAAAGTGACATTGTCTTGACACCCACTGAGTTGGAATACAACATGTTTTTTGAACCACCATATCTCTGGTTTTGTCTAATTTGCATCTTGTTAGATGACTTCCTCAATTGTGAATTTAAGATGAAACGGAGAGCTTTCCGATGTATGGCAGCAAGGGGTCAATTATTTTGAGCATTACTGTATGTCATAACTTGCTCACAAATGGCAGCAAGATGTTATGGATGGTGATTTCAACATTTATTGTTTTTTATTTTCCAAGGAAATTAGCAAGCTATTAGACTAATGAGCTATCCCACCAACTCATCTCGGATACTGCTAAAATACAAACGGATATCGAACATTGTTTTTAAAGAGATTTTGGCTTTCAAACTTGAGCCATCACCGAGGGTTAGAACTCGAGGCTGCTCATCTCATTCTGTCCATTCAGGCTTACACATGTGTGGTATCAACAAACCCATTAAGGCCACGCAAGGTAAATTTCCTGTTTCTCAGGCCAAAAAAATTTGAAATGCAAGCGTGCGCGCAAATTTCATTTTGATTTTTTATTTCTAGGAGACATATCAGATCAGCAGTCATATTCGATACTTTTTGATCAATCTATTATTATTTAGTGAAAATAATGTTTTTAATAAGCCCTTATATCATTCGCAGGCAGTTTAACTTGTCAAATATTATTGTATTTGAGTAGTCAGAGTCTATATGATCTAGCAATAAGATATACCTACAGAATGAGATGGTTGACATGACTCAATGTGTAAGAGAATTTCCAAGATCAAAGCTGCTTAATCGCAAATAATTATTAAAAGTGAATTTGGCCTCCCAAAATACGCTTGTAATAAAATAGAATTTGTTTTTGTTTTTAAAGAAAGATTTTTTGGTTCCGCCAATAATAAGGTTGCAAGCGTGGGGTTTCGGGACCATGCTCACGGGCCTCTCGAAATGGGAAATTGACTTTGCGTGGCCTAACACACTCGTGTCATTCTGTGTATACCGGTATATGTGGGTCTGTGGTTAACTTAGACTGATCTCACTATTGTTGATGTATATGTATATGATGTTCATATAAAAGATTTATGCTTTCAATATGCAAGATGCACCTGAACTGCTGGAAGCACAGTCTCTGGTGGACAAGATCTCCACAGATTACAAAAGCTTGGTTCAAACCTCTTGAGTTCATAATGATGCTAGACTGATAGAACAGTTAACCCTTTATACACAATGGATTCTTCCATTCAGTTATAAAAGTAGACATTTGGAATGGCATATTGTTCATCTGGAAGGACGTAAATATTAAATACTAGCTGATTTTGTTCTGTCTATTTAGGGAATCGGTCCAGAAACATACCTGTATGAGCATATATGAGCGAGGTCAAGATCAAGGACACGGTCGCACCTGAAATTTGACCTGCCCATATTGCTACCGGGATCAAAGTAGGCCTACATACCAAATTCGAGTCGGAATGATCGACCAGTTTTCGAGTCTATAACACACATACAGACAGACAGACAGAAGTTGCAAAATATATAATAGATTAAAGCAGCTAACAGACAGATGAACAATTAATACAAGTGCAGAAGGTATCATATTAATTGGTGGGAAATTTTCCGTTTGTTGAACTTATTATCTGAACATTTCCTAAGGGTCACTATTCTCTTTAATGAGTATTAATCAAAAATAATAACAAAAGGTATTTAACCCTTTCATGATGGGAGCTCGCTGGTGCATGATTAAAGATCCTGTGCCAGTGCATTCTCTTATATATGCGAGTCTCCCATAGGGAGCCTCACATATATAAGAGAATGCACTGGCTTACAAGGTCAGGGTAAATATTGTTAGGCCAATGTATTCTCTTATATATGCGGGGCTCCCTATGATGGCAGACTCGCATATATAAGAAAATGCATTGGCACAGTGTTTTTGCAAAATATCAGGATGCTGGCTCCAGTCATGGAAGGGTTTACATGTACATGTATAAAATGCTTTTAGTGCATCAGATAATGTCCCTGCAGCAAGCTGTTCTAATAGTTTGATTATCTCAAAATTGAATAACATGGTCTAAATGATTACACGAACAATATGCCCACTGCCATTGGGTTACAGTTGGATTGAGTCAAGTTCATAAGAGGTAGCTCAGAAAATGCTGAGCAACGCACTTTAGATCATTCAATGCAACACTGTTAATGTTGACTCTGTCAGATATTGCTATTTTCCGAAAGCGAAATATAGGCCATATGATACCAGGCTAATAAAGTAATACATAAATAATTTCAAAAGATAATAGAAAATATCATGAATATTTGATGGATTATATCCAAATTCAAACTGACATTGAGCCAGAAATTTGGAGGGAAAATCAATTAACATGAGAGTTGGTAGGTCTGTTTTTGGCCATAAACATCAGCTAGCATAAGAATATTGCTAGGAATCCAATCTCAACATATCTAGAATTAAGTCATACATCTATGCATTAATAGATTGAGATTTTATGGATTTTGTATCAAATTGTTATATATATAGTTTAATGAATAAATATTTATGACAGATCAAGGTACAGTAATGCCCTAATTAATCGACTCCTTAACCACAGCAGAATTATGGGTAACTTTTCAGGATTTAGTCGGAAATATGGATTGTAGCCATTCATCGGAAAGCTCTCGGGGAGAGCTTTCCAATGAATGGCAACAAGCCATATTTCCGACTAAATCCTGAAAAGTTACCCATAATTCTGCTGTGGTTAAAGAGTCGATTAATTAGGGCATTACTGTATATGTACAATGGTATGCAGGGGCGATTCATAGACATGATTGAGGGAGGGGAGTTAGGATGGACAGATACACCCTTTGCCGACACAGGTCGCGAACAAAATTTGGCCTCAATACTTAAAGTACTATAGTCTTATACTACAGTACTTTAGGTATTGAGGCAAAATTTTGTCAGGAACCTGTTAAACAGGGCGGCACCGTGAGGTAAACAGTGCCCTATAATTGTTTTCTATAGCACGCCAATAAATACCTTAACCCTTTACCCAACAAACCGGCCAAATAAAGCTTCAACAGCCTAAAAAATCTTGGGTCTGTCTCAATAAAACCATACAAATATGGATATCATTGGAACCGGCTCATTGACCACATTGTGATGGTTACAGTTATGCCCCGTGCCAATGCATTCTCTTATATATGCGAGTCGACCATAGGTCGCCTCGCCTCGCATATATAAGAGAATGCATTGGCCTAAAAAAAATCTTTTTTTAACACTTTTTACCATTTTTTCTTACATTCTTTAACAATTTTATAATTTTTAATGTGTTAAGCCAATGCATTCTCTTATATATGCGAGGCGACCTATGGTCGACTCGCATATATAAGAGAATGCATTGGCACAGGGCCCTTCTGTTGGGTAAAGGGTTAACCCCTTGAAGACGAGAGACCGAATACCAGACCTCCTTATATTCCTATAACCCAGAAGACCCGAATATCAGTCCGGAAATCATATGATATTTGACACGGAAATACAGCACAGTAAACGCACATATCAACTAGAATTGTACTTCTACTTTGCACATACATGTATGTGTCACATGGTTACCCCGGTCACTTTGCTAATATATTGCCCAGAGCCTAAATTATATGCATACTTATAGCTAATGTCAGTTTGTTGCCAGATAATTCTTTTTAGTTGCAAAATGGTCTTTTTTTTGCCATTTGTGATTTACATCTGACTAAAACTTGGCCAAATTCTTGTGGCCCCTTTTAATACCCTTGGTTGCTTCTGGGCACCTAATGGTATGTGTTCATGTACACCAGTTGGAGGCTGATGCCCGCATATTTCTGTATATTTAAAGACACCGGGATATGTAGGCATGCTGCATGCCAGAAGTGTTTGCACAGTGGAGGATTACATTCCAATTAGAATCCTAGTGCACTTTCTTTTAAAGGTTAAAGTGACATGTAGTCTTCAAAAATGTCAAGCTAAGTCTAGTCATGCCTTGGTCATGTTTCAGGTTGTGGGGGTGGGGGTGGGATCATTAAAAATATGTTGATGAATACATGTAATGCTTTTAATTATATACAAATTCTATATTCTACACCTTTGACATGTTACATGGAAGGATGTGGGGTGGGTCATTCAAAATATGTTATTGAATACATGTAATGCTTAAATATATACAAATTCTATATTCCATGCATTTGACATGTTCATTGGAAGGGTGCAGGGTGGGTCATTAAAACTATGCTAATGAATACATGTAATGCTTAAATATATACAAATTCTATATTCCTAAAATTTGACATGTTCCATGGAAGGGTGTGGGTTGGGTCATTCAAAATATGTTATTGAATACATGTAATGCTTAAATATATACAAATTCTATATTCCATGCATTTGACATGTTCATTGGAAGGGTGTGAGGAGGGTCATTAAAAATATATAAATGAATACATGTATTTCTTAAATATATACAAATTCTATATTCCATAAATTTGACATGTTCCTTGGAAGGGTGTGGGGTGGGTCATTAAAAATATATTAATGAATACATGTATTGCTTAATTATATATACAAATTCTATATTCCATGCCTTTGACATGTTCCATGGAAGGGTGTGGGGTGGGTCATTAAAAATATATTAATGAATACATGTATTGCTTAATTATATATACAAATTCTATATTCCATGCCTTTGACATGTTCCATGGAAGGGTGTGGGGTGGGTCATTAAAACTATGTTATTGAATACATGTAATATTTAATATACAAAACTTGTAATCATGAGACAAAGACACATCAACTATTAAATGATGTTGAACAAAAGTTTGTTAAAAAAAAATGAAGAATATTTTGTATCTATCCGATGTCTTTGAATATCTCTTTTATAAATATTGTTTTTATTTTTTAATACAAAAAAAAACCTACAGAAGATCAAGTTTCTATGGTACAGTATCAAAACTATTTCAGAAGAGAAAAAAGGAGACATTCGTGCAGACCTAGGATTTGTTATCATGGATGTTTCAAGAGATTACATTTCCGTTCTAACCCTTCTAACACTATTACATGATAAACCAGAAACAATAAAGCAAACAATGGAACCAAAACCAAAAACCTGGACAAAAAATATCCGTCTTCAATATTAATGAGTCCAATATTGCACCATGCTAAACCATTTTCTCATAGCTCAGAATCTAGAGAGAAACAGCTGGTGAAAGAACATACATTAAGATATATAATATAAACTACGATCAAGAAAGAATCATGACAACTTACCCAAAGATGATTGTTTATAAATCCACAATAAAACGTGATTTCTTGTAAAAGATATTGATCTAATCCTGTAATCAGGTGACGCGGACAGGAAAACGCTGGTGTCAAGCAGTCAACAATGCTAGAATTAACAAATGCCGGTTCGACAATGAACAAATTAATAGAGGCAGGCCGCGATTCATGGGACAATAGGAGAATTAAATCAGTCGGATCCGCAGGAAGCCAACAATGGCCACATTAGTGCACAAAATGTCCACAATTAACGGGTAAACTCAAGCTTATTTACCCACGTCACAGATGAGTGATTCAGTCGCACATGAATGACTCAAACAATCATATCATGCAGACAGTTAGAAGAAGAGTCAAACATGAGTGTCCCTCTTATCAGCATGCATCCGCAACTAATAGTCGTCAATTATTCCCTATAATCCTCTATCAATGATCGCAATGTCAAAATTGCAACAAACACAAAGACTCCTGCAGCTGAGAGATAAGGCTATTAGCTCAGAGGGGAATATCATATGATCCAATATGTGAATTTGCCTATAATAGGTCAGAGCAGAATGAATATATATCCAAAATATATGTTGAAATTGCAGTAAGCACAAAGGGGCCTGCAGTTGATAATTCTTTTAATGTATGTGTGTGATATTCCGTGTATGTTTTGTTATTCAATAAAAAAAAAAAATTAAATAAAAAACAAATCTTTCAACTCCAAGAGGAATATTATATTATCCATAATATAACGTGAATTTGTCTGTGAATTTGTCTATAACAGGTCAGAGAGGAATGAATATATCCAATATATATGTTGAAATTGCAGTAAGCACAAAGGGCTCAGCAGTTGATAAATCTTTTAATGTATGTGTGTGATATTCCGTGTAAGTTTTGTTATTCATAAAAAATCAAAAAAAATCTTTTAGCTCGAGGAATATTATATGATCCATAATATAATGTGAATTTGTCACTAATAGGTCAGAGTGGAATGAATATATCCAAAATATACGTTGAAATTGCAACAAGCATAAAGGTCCTGCAGCCGATTAAATCTTTTAGACCGGAATATTATAAGATCCAAAACGTGAATTTGCCTACAATAGCTTGGTCAGAACAGAATGAATGTATCCAAAGTATATGTTGAAACTGCAATAGAGGTTAATAGACTCCAACCTGTGAGTGTGTACACAGCTGAACTGAGTAAAATTACTACCTTTAATGTTGGCAGAGGATAATATGGCGCAATATAGGAGTGGGAATATAAAACGACTTACAGAATGGTATGAATTAATAAATATACAGATTAGAATGGCATGTACCAGAGTGAACTTGAAGATGTTAAGTTCCTGACTTCCAGTAATAATAACATTGTTTTAGTAAAATATAATTTTAAAGATATTGTGTCTCTTCTAAGCCACAATTACAACAACAACATACTTTTTATAAAACCTAATTTCAAGACAACAAATATATCTTTTATATAAAAATACAGATAAAACTGAAGATGGGGTATATTATTTGTCTGTGTTAAAGGCATAATATTGGTTTATTTCTGATGCAGCTGAGTGTAATTCGCTGTGAAATGTCTTATTTGCCTCGATTGAGGGTGCTAACAAGATAGAGTTATCCATCTTGGTATGCTCCTAATGTTTTCACAAGATTTCTGTTCTAAAAATAGCTCCTTTTACTGTTCATGATTATACAGGAAAAATTCTATATAAAATTGATATTAATTGATATAGTGTTTCCGGACAGGTGTCCTTGATTCAAATCTAGTATCTTATACCCAGGAATTTATATAAAATTTGCTAAGAAGATACAGTATTAATGTCCTAAATAATCGACCAATAAACCACAGCAGAATTATGGGAAATTTTTTCAGGATTTAGTTGGAAATATGGCTTGTTGCCATTCATCGGAAAGCTCTCCCCGAGAGCTTTCCGATGAATGGCAACAAGCCATATTTCCGATTAAATCCTGAAAAATTACCCATAATTCTGCTGTGATTATTTAAAAGGGTCATATACATCAGGCATTAAAGTACACTATCCTTAACATTGGCTTTGTCCCACTTGGAACATGTGTTGGAAGCCATGCATGACACAAGTTTTGGCATATAAATATTTCAAGTGATAGAAAGTCATTGTGTATTGAAAAATTAAGGCAATGGAATTTCTTTCAGTCCCTAGAAATCATTAGAAATGAATCCAATAAATAAGTAGAAAATTCTATACATGTATCTATCAAGAGAGATATGGGTGAATTAATTTATCTAATCTCGTATTCAGTTTATTTTAAATATGTTTTCTAGAAGTACAACTCTTGACAAAGTTACTTTTGAAAACTGATGATGAATTTATAAATTAAGAACAGAAACATTCTAATTTAAAATTTTCGATGCAAATTTTTTAGATAAATGTCAGTTATTTCCAATATTATGAACTCACATCTTGAAGCACATGAAATTCTGAAATTTGTTCCATAAGAAATTAAGAATTCCCAATTAAAAAATTTTCACGTCACCTCCTGTTTAATATCACTATTGGAAGAGCCAAAGAAAGGAATATGGTCCCATATCTGATCATGTAGGCAGCATATATTCCCCAGTTTAATCATTTGGGAGCAATGAGTTAGAAGCAGCTTTTACTGTAGCTGGAAGCAAGTCTTGAAATAGTCATTTGCAGAATGAGGTCCCCAGAGGGTGAATTTAGTGATGCTACCCCCGCATAGTGGGCTAGCATCACCAAATTCACCCTCTGGGAACCTCATTCTGATGAGGTTTAAGCAGAATGAGGTCCCCAGAGGGTGAATTTGGTGATGCTAGCCTGCTATGCGGGGTAGCATCACTAAATTCACCCTCTGGGGACCTCATTCTGCAAATGACAGACACACTATTTCAAGGCTTGGCTGGAAGCTGATTAAAAGTAAATTGCATCAATGTTGTAAATTAGTTTGGCAGGGTTTCAGAAGCAACATTGGAGTCTGGCTTCTTTTAGATCTGATATGAGTTTTTTTTGCATGGTATATTTCTTAACACTTTACCCAACAGAACGGCCCTGTGCCAATGCATTCTCTTATATATGCGAGTCGACCATAGGTCGCCTCGCATATATAAGAGAATGCATTGGCTTAACACATTAAAAATTATAAAATTGTTAAAGAATGTAAGAAAAAATGGTAAAAAAATATTTTTTTTAGGCCAATGCATTCTCTTATATATGCGAGGCGACCTATGGTCGACTCGCATATATAAGAGAATGCATTGGCACAGGGCATAACTGTAACTATCACAATGTGGTCAAGGAGCCGATTCCAATGATATCCATATTTGTATGGTTCTATTGAGACAGATCGAAGATATTTTAGGCTGTTGAAGCTTTATTTGGCCGGTTTTGGCCGGTTTGTTGGGTAAAGGGTTATACTATTGAAACACCCTTCTATGCCATGCTTGTTTTCTGTTGTCTGTTTTCATCATGACTGGACAATTGATTCTGTTACATTGTACATGTATATGGTTTAGATTCATTGAAGTTTAATGTCATTGTTTTGGCTTATTGCACCATGCTCCATACTAAATGAGCCACAGGGAACTCCAATTCTGCTATATAAATACTGCAAATTGTTTGGATTCTTGACAAGTTAGCTCTGGTGTTGGTAGAACAGACTGACACTGCTGTGAATTTTTTTTTACAAATGCCATTTTCATGATCTTTTGTAAATCTGAACAATTGAAGAGAAGATGGTTGTTATTACACTTTACAAGTAACGTCTTAATTATGTTTAACCCTTCTATGACTGGAGCTTGCTGAAATTTTGCATAGAATGCACTGAAACAGGATCTTTAATGCGCAGCTCCCGGTTTATGAAGATACTGTAATGTCCTAAATAGACGACTCCTTAATCACAGGAGAATTATGGGTAACTTTTCAGGATTTAGTCGGAAATATGGCTTGTTGCCATTCATTGGAAAGCTCTCGATTATTTATCTCAGTGAGAGCTTTCCGATGAATGGCAACATGCCATATTTACGACTAAATCCTGAAAAGTTACCCATAATTCTGCTGTGGTTAAGGAGTTGATTATTTAGGGCATTACTGTAGGCAGTGGAAATCACCAGCCAACCAGGATGCAACGTGTTGTACAAACTATGCACTAAATTGCCTCACATATGGACATTTACTGCTTTATTACTTTATTACTTTCTTACTCAACCTTAATATCTATATTAAATTGACCTCAAACATAACACAAGTCAAACACAGTCCATAAAACTGGAGAAAATTATGTAGAAAGCTGACTACAATCACTCTGAAATGCATGATTAGAATATGGATTTATGTGTACTGAAGGACGAATTATTTAACATCAAAGGTAGAGGGCATAAAATGTACTGATGAATCATTAAGTACAAGGAGCTCTGGTCTAATGAGGTGAGCAGACGAGAGGAATTATGGCAACCAATCCCAAAAAACAAGAATAGAAAATCTCAAACATTATTTATTAGTGAGCAAAGGAATCAAAGAAATGAAGTAGCACCAATGCTATGCAAGCCTGATTAAAAAAATTTCAATGCAACGTTTATGTCACAATGACCTAGACAAATATGACCTGGTAGTTAGGTCATTCGGAAAATGAGTAGAGCAAAATAATGGGAAATTCTCGGAGCCCCATATTACGAAATAGACAATTGTTTTAGGACAAATTTGTCATTATAAAATTTTATGTTTATAAAGGTGCAATTATACTCTAGTACAGGTAAAAATGTTGATTAAAAGAAAAATATTGGTATCTCAGCATGCCATCCATAAATCTATATTTCTTGGATTAGAGGAAAACTCACTTTGGTACTGTTGTCCACTCCGACTTAACCCTTTACCCAACAGAAGGGCCCTGTGCCAATGCATTCTCTTATATATGCGAGTCGACCATAGGTCGCCTCGCATATATAAGAGAATGCATTGGCTTAACACATTAAAAATTATAAAATTGTTAAAGAATGTAAGAAAAAATGGTAAAAAGTGTTAAAAAAAGATTTTTTTTTGGGCAATGCATTCTCTTATATATGCGAGGCGACCTATGGTCGACTCGCATATATAAGAGAATGCATTGGCACAGGGCATAACTGTAACTATCACAATGTGGTCAAGGAGCCGGTTCTAATGATATCCATATTTGTATGGTTCTATTGAGACAGACCGAAGATATTTTAGGCTGTTGAAGGTTTATTTGGCCGGTTTTGGCCGGTTTGTTGGGTAAAGGGTTAATCGAGTAGGTCACAGAATTTTTTTACCTTGACCTAACAATTATAATCAGGTTTAATGCTGTGGTGTATATTATAAAGCCAGTTACACAGTTGTTGGTGACAGCCATGTAATGAAATGACGATTGCTATGTGTTCAATGGTGAGGCCTATAATGATTTTGGAGGATATCACACCATACCATCCTTCCCGGAATCATGAAGGCCAGTTAATATTAGAGGAAAATCCTGCACAGGCCCTGCATGCCAGTTGAAACGATATCGCACACAAACGCATATCAAACTAGTATGCTATTTTTCAGACTATTATGAATTATGTGCTTATAACTTTAACATATCAAAAGGTTATGATGAGATTGAAATTCATGAATGACATTGCGCTAGGAAATAATAGAAATTATAACAATTAGATAACTATACTCATTAACGAGTAGTTCCCTTAGGAAATTGTCAGATAATAAGTTTGGCTATAGGTGGGGGCCATTTGTTGTCAACTTACATCATTATTTGAACATTTCCCACAGATGATTAGAAATCCTCTTGAAGGTGTATTAACTTTTCGTTTGTTTATATTTCCTGAACATCCCTCCAGATGAATAATAGACTATCCCAATATATACTTTTATAACTGAATGGGAGAATTCATTTAGTACAGAAAGGGTTCATTCAGGCACATATGAATCATGAGTAATGATCAACAAGAGGCATATGAATCCTGGATACTGCTTAAAGATGGTCTATCTCTTCATAAACAGTTATATAGTTTCCGGGGTATAACATTAGAGATATGAGTTGAAGACACTTGTCTGGAAATAGAGGATCTACAACGATTCCCCAGTTTATAGCGGAATTTACAAAACAAATCCAGTAAATTAGGAAATTACAAAACTCGTCCAGTAAATTAGGTCTGGATCTCGACAAAGGCCCGGTCCAGACCTAATTTACTGGACGAGTTTTGTAATTTCCGCTATAAACTGGGGACGAGTTGTAGATTCTATTTATTACATGATCCAAAACATACTTAAATCAACAAATGGGACGCGAAACTAACATCGGCTTCTATAAGGCATGCTATGATGTTTCACATAACTATATTCACGTTTACCCTCGTAAAGAAATAGTCCCAGATAAATAAAGACTCTTTGGTGCATTTAATGGCGTATATTTAGTGACATAACTTTTCAAACTCTTCATTCATGATAATTTGTTGGAAAAATATTGGAAGCCATAGTATTTTGAGACGTAGTGTACGGAATGTTAACAGACGATAAACCTGGAAGTCAAAGATCACCTGGCGCTATTTCCTGTTATTAAACAAACGTTTAATATCACAATTTATAGAATGGGTTTATTGAATGGAATAAGGGTAGAATTATGTAATCAATTAATATTGATTTTATATAGATATTTTCTAATATAATGTGATAATCAAGTAGGACATTTTGTCATTACTATTCTTAGAATTTTAGATAGTTATCCTGCATGTTATGCTCTGAACGAACAAGAGCCAT
Source organism: Siphonodentalium dalli (assembly GCA_032622095.1). Taxonomy (NCBI): domain Eukaryota; kingdom Metazoa; phylum Mollusca; class Scaphopoda; order Gadilida; family Siphonodentaliidae; genus Siphonodentalium; species Siphonodentalium dalli. The sequence goes on along the minus strand of CP136067.1, from coordinate 86,865,181 downwards.
AAATTGAACCAAATTGATTATATTAATTGATAGAAGCATGTCCATGCAGGGATCTTCAATTAATATTTATTATTTTATACACAGGAAAGTATACAAAACATCTGACAGGTAATATAAGCAGACTACAGATCATAAAAGTGCAGAAGGAGTCCTATTTATTGAGGGAAATGTTCAGATAATAAGTTAATAAGACCTATGGTCATTTGTTGAACTTATTATCTGCACACTTCCTATGGGATAACTACTCATCAATAAGTGTTTAGGGGTTAAAAACAATTGGAATACAACTCACCAAATTCATACTGGCTATATACATGTATCTGAAAGTATTTCAACAAGGGTTGTGTGAACTATTTAAAATGGACCCATCAAGATGATAATTCTGATAATTTTGCCACAAAAAAGCATCTAACCATCACTATTATGATGGATGTGGGCAATAGTTCTTATCTAATTTTAATGCTAAAAAGTGTACATGTACAACAGATTAGCCTTCAGACAACCCCCTGGGGATATGACTCCTGTATCAGACACATGGAGACAGTGAGACTGTAAAATCTTCCTCCCCAATCAACCTGCAGTAACAGTGCAGTTGTATAATATGAAAGCCAGCAGAACCCAATTACATGCACTCTGCATATAGCTTGTAAATGCAGTTCATCAAATGTTTATACCAGGGATCTGAGCATAGAAGTTTCAAATAGGGAGAAGTGTGTTATCAGAACAGGGACCAGCCTAGATGGAGACTTGGGAAACATCTTCTCCTTAAAATATTCTACTTCTCCCTAATTTTGTTCCTGGGAGAAGTGACTTCTCTCTCATATTCCAGTTTGCATATTCAAAACAGCATATTTGAAATGTATTCACTGACTATATAATGGTGTACTTTAACCCTTTACCCAACAGAAGGGCCCTGTGCCAATGCATTCTCTTATATATGCGAGTCGACCATAGGTCGCCTTGCATATATAAGAGAATGCATTGGCTTAACACATTAAAAATTATAAAATTGTTAAAGAATGTAAGAAAAAAAGGTAAAAAGTGTTAAAAAAAGATTTTTTTTAGGCCAATGCATTCTCTTATATATGCGAGGCGACCTATGGTCGACTCGCATATATAAGAGAATGCATTGGCGCAGGGCATAACTATAACCATCACAATGTGGTCAATGAGCCGGTTCCAATGATATCCATATTTGTATGGTTCTATTCAGACAGACCGAAGATATTTTAGGCTGTTGAAGCTTTATTTGGCCGGTTTTGGCCGGTTTTGGCCGGTTTGTTGGGTAAAGGGTTAATAGTACTGCAATATCCCGTGGGGGATTATACTCACTATCATGATAATATGAATGGGCTCTTGTATTATATAATACTTATTAGATCACAGAAAGGTGATGTTACAGAGGGAATTGACTTCTCCCTTAGAATAGAAGTGGGAGAAGTGAATTCTCTCTCATATTCCAGTTTGCATATTTCTAAACAGCATATTAGAAGTGTAATTTAATTCATGGACAATAATGGTGTACTTACTCATTATCATGCCAATTATTATGAAATGGGCTCTTGTATTGATTAATACTTATTAGATCACAGAAATGTGATGTTACAGCGGGAATTAAACTTCAGCCTTCATGACTTCTCCCTAATAATATAAAAGGGAGAACTGACTACTTGCAATTTGAATTCTCTAGGATGGTCCCTGTATCAGCTATATCTAGGGAGAAGTCATAATGGCTGAAGTTCAGTGTACACTTCAACATCATCTTTATATGACTCAAAGCAATACAAATGCCCATTATAAATGTATTATAATGACTAATTACACCATTATATGGATGAATGAATGAATATGTTTATTATAGTGATATATGTATACAAACATCCGCCTCATACGGCCTATATGTCAGTTTGTGTAAATATACTTTTTACAGATTATGGCATTATGCACATACAATTATGATTTGGAAAATTATACTTATAATATGGAATTACACATAAAATATGCTGTTTGGTACATGGTACATGTATAGTAATGCCCTAAATAATCAACTCCTTAACCACAGCAGAATTATGGGTAATTTTTCAGGATTTAGTCGGAAATATGGCTTGTTATCATTCATCAGAAAGCCATATTTCCGACTAAATCCTGAAAAATTACCCATAATTCTGCTGTGGTTAAGGAGTCGATTATTTAGGGCATTACTGTATATGACAGAGAAATCACTTTTCTCCAGGACAAAAAATAGGAGAAGTTGCATAACTTAGGGAGAAGATGTCTCCCAAGTCACCATGTAGGCTGGTCCCTGGTTTGTACACAATATTTTGTCCACAATTACTGACCATGCAGTCTGACCTGGAAATTTAGAATCAAATCGGATTGTCTAAAATTGCACTCTATTTCTGAAAATAGCCACAAGATGGATATAATGAGTTCAGTTACTCGTGCTGTTAGTCTTGCATTATAAAATATAAATTTTGTTTGTGACATTTTGGTGAAGAGCAACATGTACAGTAATGTCCTAAATAATCGACCCCTAAACAACAGGAGAATTATGGGAAATTATTCAGGATTTAGTTGGAAATATGACTTATTGCCATTTATCAGAAAGCTCTCACCATGAGCTTTCCGATGAATGGCAGCAAGCCATATTTCTGTAGTGTATGTACTGTATGTACTGTAGCTTCAAATAAAAGGCATCAGAAACAATTATGCCATATTTGGACCAATTTGGTGCTGATATGTGTTTTGAAAAAGTTTTGTTTTTGATGTTTTCATTATTGTTGTGAAAATCTGGGTGCTTGGAACCTTGTCAACATCTTTAGATACCGGTATCTTAAGACAACCTGAACTACAAGTATGAAAATCTGAAATCTAAAACAGCTAGGTATATTAATGTTGTGTTGATATTAAAGAGCTACCTAAAAATCTGTTTAGCAAAATCAACTCAGAAAATATAGCATTCAACAGAAACAAAAAACATGTGGCAAAGCATTTATACAACTGTATTCATTCACCAACCAATTATCCATTGAAGACCTATGTTTGTAATTATCTCTTAGAAAAATACTTCTTTTAATTAAGAATATGCCATTACACAGCACAGAATCCATAACAACCACTTCTCTTAACAAATCTACCTTCACTTTTGCTGTCAGTGAATCAGTGGTGGAAAAGTACCTCACGAATTGGCAAATCAATTTCACATTTGCTGTCAAAAAGAAGTTAGAGAAATATGTATCGTTCTAGAAGTGGTTTGACTTGTGAAGAGGTGCCAGCAATCATCTTCGCAAATTTACCAGTAAATTAACAGAATTATTTTCTAAGCAGTCTGCCAGAGAATAAAGACGAGGTTGTGCTTTGCTTTTGTGGCATTCTATTGATGTACTCAGTTCTATTATGAGAGCAACTGGCCACTATGAATGATCAATTTATTTTGCTGAGTATGTTTTTCTATAGAAGATGATAGCAGGATAGTTGGACATTTGGCTACACTATTAACCCTTTGAGTGCCAGGTCCAATTTTTGTATCAACCCATATACCCTGTGCCAATGCATTCTCTTATATATTCTCTTATATATGCGAGTCGACCATATACTTTAACAGACTTATTTTGTAGGTTTAATGCCAGTGAATCTCACGTTTTTCATTGGCATCAAAATTATTACTATGAATACTTGGTGATAGTTTTGAGTTATAACATGCCCCTAAGATTTTATCCAGTTTGCTTTTAAATTCACTATAGCATGCTTAAGCATACCCAAAAATAATTCAACCAAACAAAAACTAAAACATTTTTTTATTTTTTTTTAGGGCCGATTTTACAGACCGTGGCACTGAAAGGGTTAAAGATGGATAATCTGAAACAACGCTCCCAAATCACTATTTCTTTGGCTTCGGGGGTAAAACATATTTGATTTGAGTCGAGGAACCCACTTTAATATCAAAGCATCAGAGTGATCAGATATCAAGTTTAGAAATTTTTTATTTCTCGAGATGTGGAATTATTTGTGGCCCAGAAAAGAGTCGTCAAATGAACAGTCTCGGACAAAATTGCAGATGAAGATGGATAACTCTAAAATCAAGTGGTAATACAGCCAAATTTTGTGATACTCAAGTGATAATACGGCCATATTTTGTAAACAACATGTTGATAAATGACACGTTTTGGGAAATTTTATACCACATTAGATAGTGGTTAGCTCTCACCGAGAGCTTTCTGATGAATGACAGCAAGCCATATTTCCGACTAAATCCTGAAAAGTTACCCATAATTATGTGTGGTTAAGAGGTTGATTAATTATAGCATTACTGTACATGTATATACTTTAAACATGCTGTTTGTAATAAATTATATGCATACTGGTATATGAGGGACATTACTCTACCATTTCAGAAAACACACAATCAAGTCTGAGGATTCCATTCAGCTTCTGATTCTAACTTTCAAAGGGATTACTTCTGTATAATTAATTTATAGTCACATTTCCATTCAATAAAATGCGGGCATTATGTAGATTGATTGATTGGAGTTTTTAATGTCGCTTTCAGCAACTAAGTCCATATCACATCATTGCCAGTTTTAGTGGTGGAGGAAATCCATGCACTTACGGCTAATCTAACAGTGAATTCAATGGCTGATAAACTCGTCGATCACAGGCCATTGGAGAGTAAATGGCAACTCCACCAGATAACAATTTCGAGTTACAATGTTCATGATGATGGAGCTACCGAGGCCCCTATAAGGAGTGAAGACAGATGGATGAGCAAATAGGAAAAATTAACATTTCCAGATAAAAAAAGAAGCGCACTCTATGAAATAAATTGTGAACAACATAATTGAACCTTCCTTTGAAACCCCTTGTTATGTTAACCCTTGCTTTACTAAATCGTTTCACCCATCATCTATTATTCATTTGGCGGTCATTATAAGCAGACAAGACAAAAGAACATATCATACAAGTGTATTCATTGGTGGGATATGCTCAGATAATTTCAACAAATGACCTACATGTATGGTCGTTTGTTGAACTTATTGTCTGAACATTTCCTGAGGGAACTACTCGTCAATGAGTATATTTAGTAAAGAAAGGATTAAACCCAATTTCATTGAGTTCTGATAACCCATGACTGCGATGTTTGTATGAAAGAAAGCACACCTAAGTTCCCCAAGACAGAGACAGATAGACAAACAGATGGATGACTGGATGCATAAAACCAAGCATTCTATTCAAGAGTTCTGGTAAAATAAATAAACAAAGCTCACAATTTAAACAAATGTAAATTAACCCTTTCAGGACAGGAGCTGCGCTGGTGCAACATTAAAGATCCTGTGTCAGTGCATTCACTTATATGTGCGAGTCTCCAGGAAAGCACACCTAGGTTCCCCAAGACAGAGACAGATAGACAAACAGATGGATGACTGGATGCATAAAACCAAGCATTCTATTCAAGAGTTCTGGTAAAATAAATAAACAAAGCTCACAATTTAAACAAATGTAAATTAACCCATTCAGGACAGGAGCTGCGCTGGTGCAACATTAAAGATCCTGTGTCAGTGCATTCTCTTATATGTGCGAGTCTCCAGGGAGCCATGCATAATATATAAGAATGCACTGGCTTACAAGGTCAAGGTAAATATTGTTAGGCCAATGTATTCTCTTATATATGTGAGGCTCCCTATGGGACTAGCATATATAAGATAAGGCATTGGCACAGGGTTTTCGCAAAATTTTTGGAAGCTACAGTCATGGTATTGTTAATGTTGATGCTTCTTCAGTTATCAGACAAAATGGAAATTTTGCATCATTTTTCAGTGACAAAACAATTTGAATTTGAACCCTAAGAGATCTTGATATCCATCAATAAGTTACATATAAATATCAATGGAATTGAATAAACTGTCATTTCGCCATCAATAAGCCTCACAAGATCTGACAAATATTACTACCACTGCCGGAATCAATGAAGTCTATTGGCATAATCATCCATTTATATATTAAGAAAGCAACTTTGTCAGAATGAATTCTCAGACAAAAGTTGGTGGGTGTGTACATAGTGCTAGAGGCCACTAGAAAAACATCTGTCACAGAGGGGGAAAACATTAGCCAGAATCATTGATGTGGTTGCACACCGTGAACACATCTTTTAATCATAGATCTTGTAAACAGGATGGCGGAAATGTTGCGCCACATGGGTTTACGCAATAGTCATTGACAAATGGCGGTGACTTACTTTGAGGTCCTGAGAATGGATAATTACCGGTTCCATGCTGAGGCTAGCAAGATTTCTCACAGACTGTTTGAGTCAAAGAGTCATTCATGCTCTCACTTCAGGTATATTAAAGGCATATATCATGTTTGAAGCCCCAAAATACATTATATACATGTATATATATCATATTCTATAGTGTTAAAGGGGTACTGTACACAAAGATAGGCGATTTTTTTATTTACTCCCATTGAAATAACTTTCAAGTTAGATTGTGTTCGTGTTATTATGAGTTTCGTATAAACCTAATTTAGCGAAGAAAATATTGATCTTGGAAACAAAAATATTACGATTTCAAACTACGCGCCATGTTTTTGACCTTCACCGGAGAAGACGCGGTCGCAGGAAGAACCGGAAGTTCATTGCTCACAGCTTCGATTGATGCATTCGATATCTTCCATCGAACAATCTCACTCCCTATAAAATACTTGACGCTTTATGACTCTTTGTTTCTTTCTCCTTTTTTCCGAATCGGTTATAACGGGCCTTCTTTTACAGGTAACATGTTTTGTTTGCAACTCAATAATGTTCGCGAACGGCCGTCGATAAAAGACATGCAACATATGCGATTTCAAGAACGGTAACTCGTAATGGCATAATTCTCCATTTTATGACTCCAGCCATAAATGAATTTATATTAAATAATTCAATTTAACTTTTACGATAGCCTGTTAACCGGAAAGTTTTCAGTAGACATCGTCGACTCAAATTAGTTATTTTATAATATAATATTCATATTAGATCGCTATTGTCACCGGGAATTTATTGAAATTGGGGTACAGTACCCCTTTAACAGATAAAATTTTGGAGGAAGTGCATTGTGCTGTTCCAATATAATGGTTGATCCATTTTGTGTCAACCTTCGAACTCTTGGTCAAACTGATAATGCAGCTCAAATCATTGTGAAAGGGCTTCCTTTATTGAGGATGTACCTGTTGCTGAGGTCCTTAGGTCGATCGTGGTTACCATCATCGCAGTCGGGGCTAGACATGGTTGGTGTGGGTTCGGAGATAAATCGGGACCAATTTTCAAGCTTGATCTGAATCAAGAAACATCTCAATATGCCATTCCGATCCATACATGGCAATTTCAATAAGAAATGAGAATTTTTCCACGCTCACTGAAGAAATCATATTGAGTCAGTGCCTTCATAAATCTGATATGCCTACCATTTTAGAGAGGATTGAGGCGCCAACACTCTATCCATCTAAATTATTTTATTTTATTTAATAATTATCTATTGCATTAAATAATTGAAGACTCAAACCATATGTGGGCCTTTCATATAATGCATACAGGGAAGAATAAATGGGTGAAATAGCCACATGCCTGCATATATGAATGTAGACAACAGTCATACGCAGACAGCAGGTGCATATAATTAAGCACTACCTGGATATTTTTCATTCTTAAAAGCATAATTGAGCTTGCATATAAAAAATATATATACTTCCAAAGACAGAAAATCACTGTTAAATCATTATTAACATTTTCTGTAGTATATACTCATTGATGAGTACATGTGTGTTTCCCTTAGGAAATGTTAATAAGTTAAATGGACATTTGTTGAACTTATTATCTGAACATTTCCCACCAATGAATATGAATCATTCTGCTATTGTCTTATCTTTTCACATCTGTTGTCTGTTTTATAAGCTGAATACCCCTGCAATGACTATTCCAATGTATACTGTTATGACTGGGTGGGAGAATCCGTTTCGTGAAAAAAGGATAATTGATTATTGAAAGCTTGTGGTCAAAGCCAGGTCATTGAGAAATTCAATTTCAATATCACACGGAGGTTACCGAATTGATGAATGACTGTCAAACAGATGAACAAACTTCTCCAAATTTGGCCAGATGAGTTCGCTAACCAGAAGCATGTTGATCTTGTTTGATGATAAACATTATATCTGACTAAATGTGGGACTTCTTGCTGAACTGGACATAAACTCACGCTTAATAGGTAAACAGATCCTAAATAAACATGATTAACAAGATGACTGACTCCCTGGTGTGACAAGAAGAAAGGTCATTGTAAAATGTACACTATAATTCAATAGTGAATGTGCGGGAAGGATCTAAACATGTTCAAAGAATAAAGAATACTAAATGTGGTGCAACTGAAGCATTGTCCATTCCCATGTGAAGAGCAATTCATACAATACCCACTTCATGGAGGCATGTGAGAAGCAATAGAGGACAGGCAAATCAGCCTGATGGTTTAAAATTGGGGGAAGTCATTTATCACTCTTTGATTATTACCTGGTAGGAAGAGGTTGACTGTTATCAGGGAGAAATCATAAAGTTCAATTTACACACACAACATCACCTTTCCATGATCCAATTTTAAAATATGATGCAACACATGAGCCCATTTATAAAACCATTAGGACACCATTTATAGTATAAACATTGAATATACTTTAATTATGCTGTTGAGAACTTGGGACATGTTCATAATGCATGGTTTATGAGAGAGAAGTCACCTCTCCCCTCAACAAAAATAGGGAGAAGTGGCATATATAAGGAAGGAGATGGCTCCTAAGATGCCATCTAGGCTGGTTCCTGATAGATGATAAGGGACACTAAGGTACATGTACAGCCTCTCACTGAGAGCATTCCGATGAATGGCAACAAGCCATATTTCCGACTAAATCAGACTAAATCCTGAAAAATTACCCATAATTCTACTGTGGTTAAGGAGTCGATTATTTAGGGCATTACTGTACCATAAAGTAAAAAAATCACTGGACAGTGACTCTAGAACAGAAAATGTGAGTAATATCATTGGACACTTCTATCAAAGCCATCCCAATGGCTAACATCCTTTCCAAATTTCATCAAGATCCGTAACCTAATGTGAGATATCTCTTTAGATGGACAAAAAATCAACATTTCCAGATAAACAGATAAACAAAGAAGATAAAGTGAGAACAGAAAATGTAAGCAACATCATTGTTAACCCTTTACCCAACAGAACGGCCCTGTGCCAATGCATTCTCTTATATATGCGAGTCGACCATAGGTCGCCTCGCATATATAAGAGAATGCATTGGCTTAACACATTAAAAATTATAAAATTGTTAAAGAATGTAAGAAAAAATAGTAAAAAGTGTTAAAAAAAAGATTTTGTTTAGGCCAATGCATTCTCTTATATATGCGAGGCGACCTATGGTCGACTCGCATATATAAGAGAATGCATTGGCCCAGGGCATAACTGTAACTATCACAATGTGGTCAAGGAGCCGGTTCCAATGATATCCATATTTGTATGGTTCTATTGAGACAGACCGAAGATATTTTAGGCTGTTGAAGCTTTATTTGGCCGGTTTTGGCCGGTTTGTTGGGTAAAGGGTTAAAAGCACATTTCTTTGAAAGCCCACCTGATGGCCAATTTAACATCCTTACCAACTTTTATTGAGATCCAATAACCTAGCTATGACTGAAATATCAGCTTGGACGGACGGACAGACACGTACAGAGTACCAGACGATGTATAATCCAGTACATATATATATATTTACATACTAAGTGTTGTCATCACTAAATCCAGCATTCTGATTGGTCGGCGCCCACGTGGCTAGTTGCAGTTATTTCTCGGTGAATGCGCAACGGCTCATAACACCAAGCTCATAACACCATCGATACGTCATTGGGTTTGGAAAGACAAACGCGTAATGTTTTGGCGCATTTGGACTTGCGCAGGATTGACTTAATACATCTTCGGGTTTCAATATGAAGAGAAATTGTTCCTATTAACTTTTGCCAAGGGTGCTATTGGGTATTTTGGGCTGTTTTTGTCACGATACACTTTTCGATTTAAATACATTTACAAAAGTGGCTTTTTCGCTAAATGTATATAAATATAAGGATTAACTGTCATGTGGACTATTTTTATGGAGATGTAACCGTGAGGTAAGTGGTCATAACTTGTATATAAAACCCTTCGGGTTTTACACAAGTTATGTCCACTTACCTCACGGTTACATCTCCATAAAAACAGTCCACATGACAGTTAATCCTTATATATACCCATCATTCATTTCATTCATGAGGGTATAAAAACCAAAGCACAATGTTCCGCCAATATATTTTAATATTTGACTATACGCTTGGATAGAAAACAATCCGAATATTGAATTACTGTTCGATGTTCATGTATTTATACAATATTCAGCCTCACAAATGAAGCTCAAACATATGGCATGGCTTTGATGATATATTCTACCAATTTATATACAAGATTGTGTGCAGCCTCATTTATCTTTGGTATACTAGGAATATATAAATATTCAGCTCGAACACTCTATATAATACATTGTCACCCTATTTTGTGAGAATCTGAGGGAATATTCTGGTATTATTTGGCCGGTATATACAGGGGTGCTGGGGCAGACGGATATTACTGCTTTTCTGCCCTCCACCTAGGGGTGCACAGAGTGGCATGAAGTACCCTTTCATTCTTTATGGAATGGTAAGAAATCTCCTATATATTATCAGCTAAAACAGCATACAGTAATGCCCTAAATAATCGACTCCTTAACCACAGCAGAATTATGGGTAATTTTTCAGGATTTAGTCGGAAATATGGCTGCTGTGGTTAAGGAGTCGATTATTTAGGGCATTACTGTAATTATATCATTCTAAAGGAAATATATATCCCTAATTCATGTCGCTTAATATGACCTTGGTCTTGGAAAGTGCCATAAAATGCTGTACGTTATAAAACTTTTCCTTTTTGCCATTGGTTCGTTGGTTGGTTGGTTGCAGTAATTTCCTCCATTGTGTTCAGAGAACCCTGTAGGAACAGGTACGTTGTGATCTTCTATTGAAGCACCGATCAGTTTCTGGTATATCAGTAGTGTCTAACACAGTAGAAAAAGCACATGTAGTATGAATATCACAATTACAGTTGTTAGTCAGCCTAACCAAATGGTTGGATTAGGAGAAATTTATGCCATTATCTCTGACTAAAAAGTTCCCCTTGCTAGAAGTTGTGCCCCCCCCCTTTGTCCTTCGTTGCTTCTGGCGCCCCTGAGTATATAGATTGTTTACATGCTTCATAAAGCAAGGTCAAGGGAGATTAAGCTCAGAAAATCATTATACAACAATTTATGTGGGAACAATCTCTTCTATGTAAGAATTTCTCAATCTTCTCAAATATCCTCATGCTTTCATCAATAACTCATCATGAATAGATGATTGCAGATCATATGACTGCTATGTAGGAAGGAATTCAGAACTGGGGAAGACTTCCAACCTGTTTTATGGTTTAATATATAAGGGCTTAGGGTGGGAAGGGGATGAGGATGATTGGGTGAACAAGTGTTCTGCAACTACAGAATTTCCAACAACCCCTACCACAAGGACAGGACTAAATTCAATTCTGGCGAATTTGGAATTAGAATTGCACTCCTTGAGCTCCCCAGGGTTGGAATTTATCAATTATAAGACTGGTGCACCCCACCTTGGACCATGATTAGCACACCCCTATAACTTTCTGTCATTCTCTGTAATATTGTTTAGTATTTGCTAAAATTTCCTATTCTAATATTTATATTTTTCTAAGGATTACTGAAATTTTAATGGTGGCCCATAACTTGTTTAAAAAAATAGGATCATGCAGGCTGTATTAGTAGTGATAACCCATAATAGACAAATCTCCCAACAAATACCTGTTGTCCCAGAGCAATTTGCAGTAGGGTATGTTTCAGGGAAACTGAATAAAAGGCTGCATTTTATAATACACTGATTCTGAAAAGTTACCCATAATTCTGCTGTGGTTAAGGAGCTGATTATTTAGGGCATTACAATATTTCGGCATTGATTTCTCATTCTTTCAAAAGAATAGGAATTCCAGCTCAAAGGAAAATGACCCAGTACAAGGCTAAACAAATCTTACACGTAAACATGAAGTAAACTGACACATAACAAGCAAACTCCAATTGGATTAGAGAGAAGACTTCCCAATAAGGTCATCCGACTCCCACCCATCTGCCCATGTATTTGCAATGTAAAGATTGTCATGGGAATTGTTTAGTGAACAAACTATTAGAACAAGTTAGTTTGGGGAAAGTATTGATTGTTCGAGTGAATTAGCCTCACTAATCATGGCGAAATCTCAGCAAATATGTGCGAATCAATGGTAGATGGTCATTACGTCCCAGTGATTGTCAACAAAAATGAGTTTACTTTAGGGGGAGGTCAAGTCACTAATTTAGAATGGGGATTTCAGGCTATAACTCAAGAGCGAAAGATTTTCACATATTTCCAGTTTCATCTTTGCTTCTGAAAAATATTTATTAAATGCTTGTTCCTAGAAGAACAGTTATTGCATATAACTTTAATAGTCAACATTTAACTTTTTTGACATAATTGCAGTTACATTTTAATTTTTTCGCAATTTATTTTGCTTCCAGGATTTCCCAGGGAACTATCCACCTCCAAAACATCCACCTTCGATCCTTACTCATTCGTCAGGTCCATAAAATGACACTTTTAGAAAACTAACAGTACAACTAATAATAAAACTAGAGGCTGATCATGATCGGCAGATGTTAATCCATCCCTTGGCGATAGTAAATCACTATGATCGGATTCATAAATTAGAGTTTTGATGTTGAATTTTAGAGTATACTGTTATGTACTATTATAGACCATGTACTTAACACAAATTATTGGAATTTATGGGTCACTCGCATTTATATAAGAGAATGCACTGGAACAGGATCTCTAATGCTGAAACACCACAGCCTTGGGTTAAATGTGAAAAGGTGACCTGGACATGGAATACTTGGTCAAGAGATTCCAATTTAAGTTTACAGTGATAATGTATCAAATTCTACCAACAACAGCCATCAAGATAAGACACCTCACTGCTGACCCATTAGTATCAATTATACAGCAGAGCTGTCAACAAATCACAGGCATTGTTTATGTTGAAGACTGGCATCTCTAACATTTATAATGACCTCAGACCATCTGTAGAGTGATGTTCTAGTCTACTGTTAACAGCATGTGATGTGTATTGTTGAAACATTTTTAAAAATTAGATACCATAGCTTTCTTTATCTGCACATTGCGGCATAGGAGACATCAGAAAATAATATAGCCATATTGAAAGCTAAGTAGTCCAAAGCATGGGATGGAATTGGTGAATTGGGTTTAATGTCGCTCCAAACAAATTTACCAGTTCATAACACAATATTTTGGACCGATTTAAACCAAATTTGGTGTGCTGACTCGAGGTACCCTTGGCGGAGTTATAATGGTGTTAGTTTTTCAAATTTTGTTAACTTAAAAAAAACCCAGCATGACAAAAGTGTCTTCTTGAAATTCAGCAGGATAAGGGTTTGTGACCACCTGCATTGCTGCTACCAGTTCCATGCCTGTCAGTGATTTTTTTACCACATAGCTGATGTTGATACAACAGTATTCACTATTTACAAAACATGCCAGCCACAGTACTGTCTGTAACCTCCCTGCTCAACAGAGGGATTCTGTTAATGGGAAAAATACACAGACTGCTTCAGGCATGACTGATTCAATGATCCATTGGAAGTATTAGCAAACATCTACCCCACCTGGTATGATTAGATCCTACCTTGTGTGACCCCTGTGGGTGCAATGCCATATTAATCTTACTGTTATTATCTCATGAACAATATGGTCCAATCCAACTAAAGTTTGACCTCAAAGCTAAATACAGGTACAGTAATGCCCTAAATAATCGACTCCTTAACCACAGCAGAATTATGGGTAATTTGTCAGGATTTAGTCGGAAATATGGCTTGTTGCCATTCATCGGAAAGCTCATCGGAAAGCTCTCAGTGAGAGCTTTCCGATGAATGGCAACAAGCCATATTTCCGAATAAATCCGAAAAAATTACCCATAATTCTGCTGTTGTTTAGGGCATTACAGGTACCACAATAAGTTGCAGCAGTTTGTGTTCCTAAGATTATCAACACTAGTTTACAGTATGTGATAATTGTAAGTCAAGCTGTGTTTACAGATAGTCATTACAATGTTCCCAGTCTCTTTGAAAAGCCCATAAAAATCAGATTAACGTCTCTGGATCTGTGATAGAGTTTTTTTTCGTGGGGTGATGTGGCTTTCCCAAGATGACGAAATAAATCGTTTCCATAGTATGGGGTGCATTTAGTAAACTTTTATGAGAATCCTGGTATTTGGTAGTACCCCTTTAACATATACAAAATACCAACCACATCCATCATCAAGCATTCTTGTACAGTTTAGATCTACAGTAATGCCCTAAATAATCAACTCCTTAACCACAGCAGAATCATGGGTAACTTTTCAGGATATAGTCAGAAATATGGCTTGTTGGCATTCATCCAGGTCCCCAGAGGGTGAATTTAGTGATGCTATCCCGCATGGTGGGCTAGCATCACCGAATTAACCCTTTGGGAACCTCATTCTGCTTAGGCCTCAACTGCTATGGGAGACCTAGGATCAGATTGAAGTTCCCCAGTTGAAGTTGGTGATGCTCACCCATCAGTCACCTCGATTATACATTTTATCTTCTGCAATTTAGGGGATGTAGAAACTTCCCAGAAGGGAAAAAGTAACTAAAAACAATGTTAATTTGAGACTGTAGATACTTCCCAGAAGATGAGGCCTAAGCAGAATGAGGTTCCCAGAGGGTGAATTTGGTGATGCTTGCCCACTGCGGGATAGCATCACTAAATTCACCATCTGGGGGACCTCATTCCGCAAATGACAGACACACTATTTGCAGGCTTGTTTTCAAGCACTCTTAATGATCAAACTCATAATGTTAAACTATCATAATGGTTTAAATACATTTGTGCACCCAGAAAAATATACCAGTTCTGTTTATTTAGCTTTTTCAAGTTTTTCTAAACAATATATAAAGAATAAAAGGACATTTTTGCAAACCCCCTCCCCGGTGGAGCATATTAAAGAGGGGCAGAAGCAAGGGCTCATGAGTATATATATATGCTAGAAGAACATTGTTATAAGACAAAAGTGTTTCCAATCTATTAGCATAAACCCCCCACCCACCCACACCACCTTGCCCTTTATTTCCGCAACCCTTGGGTAGAAGAACCAGCTATTCTTATTTAACCTACCTGGAAATTTTCTTATAATCCAATATGGAATGAAAAACCTTTATGCTGTAGAAACCAATCTTATAGCACTAAACACAGAAAGGAATCAAGTAGAAATCTGGTTACATAACTGATGAGCAGACACAGTATGTGTGGGCAGAGAGATACACTGATATAAGTAGAAAATAGCCTGTCTCAGTAAAAACATAAGAACGGAGAATCACCGCCAATGGGCTGTGTAGACAGAAGCTACTAACACACTGTAACATTCAGTCAATAAACCAATGATGAAATCTCCTAGTCAGGCTAGTCTGATGATTCTTTTGTGATCTGCTTTCTGACTGAACATATTATATCACTGTGGTTTTTACCCGGCAATAATTAAGAACTTTGTACATATATTAAATCACTGTGGTTTTTACCTGACTATAATTAAGAACTTTGTACATCTGTGTTGGTAAGATAATGATGAATACTTAGGAATTGATGCATCAGTGCCACATGTGTTTATGGTTTATTGAAATAATTACTCTATTGTTTAGACCCACTATAAAGAAATGGGAGTAAAAAGCCAAACAAGACGAATAACACAGAAAAAAAGATTGATTATGAGATATGAGGTGTTATACTGAACCTACTCAGAACCAAATGACGGACTTCCCTCTGAATTCACCCCGCCCATCCCAGACCATTTTTCATTACATATTTTTGTAAAATACAACTAGGTGTGAGACTGTCCAATGAGACTAAAGATACCCCCACATTGCAATTGGTCTACATTAAAGGTAGCCATACATGTCTTAACAAATTTATTTTAACAAACCCCAAGGAATACAAGCTCAGACAAATCTAGAGATAGGCCTGTCCCAGGTGGGACTAACGTATACCCCCATATTCAACATGTTATGCCAATGAAGTAGCCATTCAGGGACCCCTGAGAAGGGGGCATGCAGGGGCAATTGCCTCTCTTGCCCTGGCCCATGGGAGTCCAGTGGATGCCCGAAAAGTGCCCTCCTGACTGGTTTGCCCCCTTGCCTTTTGGTGCTTCTGGCATCCCTGTAGCCATTATCCTATATTGGGCACTTAAATTATGCAAAGTCAAAAAGGTTGAATAACTTGGCCAATATGAGTCCGAACGAACTCCAAATAGCAGGTGCACAGGTTCCCATGATAATTAATTGACTCCTGCAGCAAATTTGATTCAATATTGAACAAGAAAATTCTGAGAAAACGTCCGGACATAAATACCTCAAATCTGGAGAATTATAAGTCGAAAAATGGTCATATCTCATTGTTTGGTCCGAACTCGAAATCACAGGTTCGGCCCGTCCCTTTGATGATAGATCTGCACAAAATTTTTGGAAGTTTACAATATCTGAATATTCAAAGTCAAAAAAGTTTGAATAACTCGGCCAATATGAGTCCGATCTAACTCCAAATCGCAGGTACACAGGTGCCCATGATGATTGACCCCTGTTGCAAATTGGATTCAAATTGAACAAGAAATTTCTGAGAAAATGCCCAGACATAATTGTGTCCATGAACAGACAGATGGATCGACGCCCCGACAGACGGACAGACAAGCTGATTCCAGTATACCTCCCCCACAACTTGTTGCTGCAAACAAAAAATTTCTAAGTAAAAAAAGGGGAAAATTCCACTAAAAAAGTTTGACAGACCTCTTAATCACAGGTGCACAGGTTATCATGGTACTAAACAGCTGTGGCAAGTTTTAAAAACAATTGACTGATTGCAGAAATACTAACTCGAAAAGTTGCACCCACGGACAAACAGACAGATGGCCAGACTTGTTATCTAAGTACACCAAATTCTTTAACCCTTCCATGACTGGAGCTTCCAGAAATTTTGCGAATACTATGTGCCAATGCATTCTCTTATATATAAGTGACTCTCATAGGGAGCCTCACATATATAAGAGAATACATTAGCCAAACAATATTTACCTATATAGACCTTGTAAGCCAGTGCATTCTCCTATGGGAGACCCACATATATCAGAGAATGAAGTGGCACCGGATCTTTAATGCTGCACCAGCACAGCTCCCTCATGAAAGGGTTAATTAAAAGTCATGCACAATCTTATAACAGGGTGATCTGAAATTATCGTTTTGTATTGGAAAATAGTGCGTGCAATAACAAAACCCTCATGTAAACTATAACATGTAGAAATCATACGACTGAGAACAGCACAGGAAGAGTGTGATAAACAAGCACAGAAGACAGATGATTCCTATTCAGTCATTTAGAGGGAATGTTCAGATAATAATTTAAACTTATTAACCCTTTCATGAAAGAAGCTGCGCTGGTGCAGCAATAAAGATCTTGTGCCAGTGCATTTTCTTATATATGCGAGACTCCCATAGGGAGCCTCATTATATATAAAAAAATGCACTGGCATACATGGTCAAGTTAAATATTGTTAGGCCAATGTATTCTCTTATATATGCCAGGCTAAGAGAATGCATTGAAACAGGGTTTTCCTGAAATTTCAGGACGTTCCAGTCATGAAAAGGTTAAAATTAGTCATCAAAGGGTTAAGATCTGAAAAAATCTTTAAATGTAATACAAACCCATGTTTCAAACTCTATATGCACAACCCTACAACAGGGTGAGCTCAAATTCTTGTTTTGTAATAGAAAATAGTGTGTGTAATAACAAAACTGTAACATGCAGACATAATGAGACCCAGCACAGCACAGGAAGAATGTGATAAACTAAAGATTGCCATAAAGATTATGCTAACATCACACAGAAGTAAATCTAATAAATACAGGTACACACAAACCATTGGTAGGATACCTATAAATTATGTAATCAGGAGCAGGTGGGGTATAATTATTGATTACTGGTGCATGGGACCTTAGGCAGGAAGCCCATGTCAAGTTAATACAATGATAGACAACAGTGCAGTCTAGTGGGGATCATAGTGTAATGCAAAATGAGAGCTGTGTGTCCCAGGGGGATGTGCAGTACCTGAAAATATCACAATGAAAATAGATGGAAACTGATATGTCAAGAATTTAAGGGATTTCTATGGTGAATTTTGTGGTCCTTGCAGATTAGCTATATATTTCAGTATCAAATCACCAACTGTAGAAAATTGTTATCTACAGTAATGCCCTAAGTATATTACCCTTTAACCACAGCAGAATTATGGGAATTTTTTCAGGATTTAGTTGGAAATATGGCCTGTTGCCATTCATTGGAAAGCTCTCACTGAGAGATAATAAAAGTGCAGATGGAGTCAAATTTATTGGAGGGAAATGTTCAGATAATAAGATCAACATTGAAATGCAGGGACCAGCCTAGACCAGATTTTCAGGGCGAAATGACTTCGCCCTACTATAAAAATAAGGCGAAGTGGCCGTTCTATAGGGCGGAGTGAGTCTACAGAATTTAAATTGATCAGTAGACAGTACTACGACAGGAGTCGCTATAGAACGAAAATTATAAGGAAAGATGTAGCCTAATATGTCAATTAAACTTATGAAACAATGGTTGAAATATGGAGTCTTTATGTTCACTTCACGACCCTAATAACTATTAATAATACCCAAACATAATTGTGAGAGGATAGCAGCATTTTATATCGTAATTGTGGGAGAATGACAGGATTTTATTTCATATTTTTCGGGTTTTTAAAAATGCCAACAGTATTTGCAAGGTGGACTTTCTTCCCTGGTGAAGATCCCCCGATGATTCCCGAGACCATTCGGTTTGTTTCGGAAATACACAATAATAAAAAAAATTGCCGCTGAAGTTTTGAAATTTCCTCGACACGTGTTTCACATTAAAGGAGATTGCACAGTACAATACATTAATAACTATAATCCTCAATCCGATCAACCATCACAGAGAAAACGGAGTAATAGAGACTGATAGTGACTGAAATTGAAATTCGCAATGTGGGCACTTCAAAACAACATTTATGAATGAACTGTGACGTCACATGGAATCGCGTGCAAACATTCCAACGTATATTCATGCGCACTATAACAAAATATTTCCTAGTTTGTATCATTATTTGAATGCCCCCATGGTAGATAATACGGTAAAACATATCAGAAAGTAACTACTATATATGTTGAGTATTTTAGTATATAAAAAACACAGGTGTTGGAGATTTTGTCCATAAAAATTCAATTTTTGTTAGACATAAGTATGCGCGTGCCGTTGCAGGTTAGGAGAATTTAGCAAATCGAGTTAATCGTGTGATACAAACAAACTTGCAGGTTGGGACAATTTACTCAAGAAAACTAATCCAACAATTTTGGCTTTAAAAAAAACTCTTACAATGATATGGATTCGGTCACACGAATGGTAGATAACGTGTTATATACACAGTGTGCTTGTACCAAGAATCTCCGTCGCAGGTTCGGTAGTGATGTTCGGGAATCTTCGGGGGATCTTCACACCGAGTGATGATCGGGAATCTTCGGGGGATCTTCACCAGGGAAGAAAGACCAATTTGGACAGTATTTATCAAACCGAAACTAAACGGAATCCTGAACACTTTTACTGCGCTCTATTAGTAATCCCGTTTGAAATTTTAATATGCTTCACAAATGAATTGTTTTAAAATTTCTTCCACCAAACTCCATAGAGGGAGTGATGAACTGACACACTGTGAGAGCTGTGAGTTGTAATCTTCATTGTAAGGTGTGGTAATCACCGTAATCTAAAAATCACAACAACCAGATTAACACTTAAGGCCTGTAATCAGACTCCGTTGTCAACATGCTTCCAGATTGGAGCAATACAGGTGTTAATTGTTTTATAACACCCTGATAGTGGAGTATTGTGTGCAATCACAGTTGACAGTTGTAAACCAAGTAATTATCATAAATTATTTGGGGCATTTTGCCGATTTTCGTCAGTCAACTTTGGAATTTTCAGGGCGACTTGAACTTCGCCCGACTGCAAAAATAAGGCGAAGCGGACGGCGCTAGGGCGACTTCTTCGCCCACGTCGCCCTCTCGGCTGGTCCCTGTTGAAATGACCATATATTTTCATTTGATTTTTGGCAAGCGAGTTCTCAGTTCTGCAAGAATGTAGAAACTATCCATATTCACTAAGCAACTGGTTAATCAATACAACCCATGTCATGAAATCCCCCATAT
Organism: Siphonodentalium dalli; assembly: GCA_032622095.1. Taxonomy (NCBI): domain Eukaryota; kingdom Metazoa; phylum Mollusca; class Scaphopoda; order Gadilida; family Siphonodentaliidae; genus Siphonodentalium; species Siphonodentalium dalli. The sequence continues at coordinate 86,844,676 of CP136067.1, read as the reverse complement.
ATATGAAAAGTTGTGTATAGCAGTGACTAAACCTCTATCAACAAGTAGTTTCAAGCCTGCAAATAGTGTGTCTTCCATTTGCAGAATGAGGTCTCCAGAGGGTGAATTTAGAGATGCTATCCCGCACAGTGGGCTAGCATCACCAAATTCACCCTCCAGGGACCTCATTCTGCTTAGGCCACATCTTCTGGGAAGATTCTAGTCTCAAATTAACATTGTTTTTAGTTACTTTTTCCCTTCTGGGATGTTCCTATATCCCCTAATTTGCAGAATGTAAAATGCATAATCGAGGTGACTGATGGTTCAACATTACCAACTTCAACTGGGGATCTTCAATCTGATCCTAGGTCTCTCATAGCAGTTGAGGCCTAAGCAGAATGAGGTTCCCAGAGGGTGAATTTGGTGATGCTAGCCCACTTTGCGGGATAGCATCACTAAATTCACCCTCTGGGGACCTCATTGTGAAAATGACGGATACACTATTTGCAGGCTTGGCAGTGGCTAAACACTTGATCAACAGGCAGTTAATATGATTATTCAGCAGGTAGGGGAATTATATATGAGGGTGATGTTTATACAGCTAATCCCATTTCTTGACAGGTGTCCTTACTCCTTGCAGTCCTTCCATAATTATTGTTTTATTAGCTAATGATAGATAATCTATTTGGACCGACAAAAACTGTTAATGATGCGATATCTCTTCCCTGAATGTTTTGTATAGATTTGGGGGGGGGGGGGGGGATAATTTGGAATAACTTTTTATCCAGTTATTTTGTACTAGCTGAAACAAGCTCACTTTTGAGGACTTTATTCAGCATCAGAGGGACTGCAATTCGCACACATTTAAATCTTAGACAAACCCTTATCAGTGGTGCCCCCTTTGTGGGCTTCGCAAACATTTTTATCATTTATCTGGATTACCTACTTATCCACAGAGAAAAATGCAACCCTCAAAATTAGCTATGACAAAAGGTGTGCCAAGGAAAAAGCAATGCCATGAAAAAGTCCATAGAAGCCAATATAGAATGTCATGCAATTCTAAGGGGCTTGTTACATGAGTCGGGCCAACTCGGCTCGCCGGGACAACTCAGTTTGCCGGGTTCCTCAGTCCTGTGTGCTTTAAATTCTCACTAAAATAATGGTGTGCTGTTACATTGACTGAGCAAACTCGGGACAACTCGGTTCATGTAACAGTGAGTCATCCGGGTATTAAAAACCTAGAATGTTACATGATTCATTGTGACTTTCATGATGTCAGCCAATAGATTGTTCGCGTCATGTGAGTGACATATAATGACCACCCACATCATGCTGTGATTGACAGATAGTTTTGTGCACGTCAAACCGAGTTGTCCTGGCTAGCCGAGTTGTACCAGTTCATGTAACAAGCCCCTAAATCAATGCCATAGATGAAAAATGTCAATTTCAAAAGTTGGGCAACTGACATTAACCATTCCATGACTGGAGCTTCCTGAAATTTTGCGAAAACCCTGTGCCAATGCCCGCACATATAAGAGAATGTATTTGCCTAACAATATTTCCTTGACCTTGTAAACCAGTGCATTCTGTTATATATGTTAGGCTCCCTATGGGAGACTCACATATATAAGGGAATGCACTGGCACAGAATCTATAATGCTGCACCAGCGCAGCTCCCATCAAGAAAGGGTAAAGAATGCTCTTTGTGTACTGGAACATGAGGTCCTAAATGAATGCAGAGATTGATTTTACATGTGCAACGAGTCTAATGAGCGTTGAATTCCTTATAAATATAACTGGATCTCTATGATTACTCAATCACAGATTTTTGATGAATCAAAGATGCTAGCTCTGGGAAAAATCTCCTTCCCCATTAAGTATTTATAGGAAACAGTGAATTATGAATAAAACAGACACAGCTCATATCTGAGTTAATCTGGTAATATTTTCTCAATTATACTGAATTATGGCTTTATTTATTTAATGGATAAGAGCTGTTTCATGGAATCTCTATTCCCTATGGGTACTGTTACAGCTCTCACAGAAATAAACTTGCAAACAATGATATAGCATTATCTTTGAGCAAGGTCCACCAATTGTGAACAGCTAAGGCAGCTTTATAACTTCATAATGATGAGCCACCTGAGTTGCAGAACAGAATCACTGGCATTATATGGTATACCGCCACAGTGCCAAATTGAAACATGGGCAGGATGGAAACCATATTTTTAAAAAGGCAAACAATGTCATTGGGTACTCTTTTGAGAGCAGTCATGAAGGCGAACATCCATACTAAACAAGAGGTTGTACCACAGGTGCTGGCATACCCACATGGTCAAAATTGAAATATGAGCAGCTCGGAAACCAAATTGTGAAATAAAATGTGATGAACGAACAAATTATTTGACAGTTCTAACGAACGATGAACGGAAATCCAATGTTTTCAGATAAACAAAGAAAATGTGAACAATGTCAATGAACTCTTTTGAAAGTCCTCCTAAAGCCAAATCTGAATTCCAAATTTCATCGAGATCCGATCACTCATAGTTGAGATATATGAGCGGACGGATGGATGGACAGACGGACAGACGGATGCATGTAATCCAGTATACCCCCCCCCCCCCCCCCCATCTTTTGGGATGGGGGTATAATTACATTCAGATCTGATAACCCACGGCTGAGATATATGCCCAGATAGACCAAAAAAACACTATTTCCAGATGAACATAGAAGGATAACTTTAAAGGAATAGGCAGGCAACATCATCTGCCCCTCTTTTAAATGCAGCTGCAGTAATGCCCGAAGTATATGACCCTTTAACCACAGCAGAATTATGGGAAATTTTTCAGGATTTAGTCGGAAATATATCAGATCAGATAACCCATGACCATACAAATAGACAGACGGACAGATGGACAGACAGACAACTCCAGTATATCCCCCCATTTTTCTTCAATAAGTAAGGTATAAACTAGGTGTTTCCCCATTAATACTTGCTGAAAATTTCAGTGGTTGGTAGGTTGGGAACAATATTTTTGTTTATGTACTACCATACATCATCTAAACCGAGATCCTATGTAATTCATTGAATTGATCCAGAAATTAATTTAGTCACTGGGTGGACTAATGAAGCTTTTCAATTGCTTTATTGATTTCATACAAAAAAGTTAACGAACAATGTCGAACATTGAACTCAAAGCAAAAATGTCATTAGTTTTGGACTGCACACAGTCATCTTTTGCTGACAAAAATCTTAATTCCCGGGCCCTCCTACCAACGGACAAATTTCTGGTTGTTATTTCGGTTGCAGTTTGTTTTCATGCAGTTTTTCGAAAATGCTGCATGAAATCTTCGCTTGTGCAGTTATGAATACCATACTGATGTCATCCTTTGCATTGCTAACAGTTCACACTCTGTGTATAAACAGTCATTTCGAAGCATAAACTGCAGACAAGATGATAACCCTCTTAACTTTTTAACTGGGACACATCTATTTCATTTTTAACTTAATAAGACTTTTGGATGTAGTTTTAAACATTTATTAAAACAATAATATTTTTCTATCTCAAAATTCAATTAGACTTTTGGACCATGTGCATGTACTGTTAAACATGTAAAATGTTTTTTGTTCTCTCTCAGATTTCAACAGAAAACTATGAAACCGCTTTGGTTTGAAAGTGACTCATAATAGTTATGCCTCAAATTGAGTAATTGTTTCCTTTTATCGCATTCCGGTGTTGATATAATTTGTTTTCTTTAGCGTGTAACATAAAGAGCGTTAATATACTATACAATACAAACAAACATCCATGTCGAGTTAACTGTGACTAAATCCAGAGCCATCTGAACCGCACTGGGTTATTGCATACCGCCGGCCGCTAGCGTTAGTTAATTAGACAGCGCTGTCTAATTAACTAATGCTGACGGCCGGTGCCGGTAATCACAGTGACAACACAGCTCGTATGTTTACCCTTTAAGGCTTGTTATACTAATTAATTTGCAGTCAGCTGCTTAGATATGTCTTCATAAGCAATGTATATCACGTTTCAAATTTCATTTTTTTAATTTTAAAATTTAATTAATTTTTTTTTTTTATTACATTTTTAGATCCTCAGTCCAGCCTAATATACACCATAAAACTGTCTTTTTCATTGCAAGTTTATAATTTTAAATTCAAAGTTTAACTTTAAAAAAATTTTAATTTAATTTTTATGATTTTTTAAAAATCGGAATCTGAAATGATAAACGAAATTAAATGTTTTAAAACCTAACTTACATTTAAAAAGGAAGACAGGTAGCAAGACACTCTTTTTAGGTATGGTAACTGGTAGCAAACTAATCTTGCGAAAATTTTCTGAGTTTTCTCCGCCTAAACTCAGCTATAATATTTTGGTCGGCATCTATGAACCGACAAAATAGGAACCAAACAAATATACCGTGCCAGTATAAGAAGTATTAAATAGTTTGCCGATGACTGTGAATATCCGAACCGCACCCACACCCAGGTCTGGTAAATTGATAATAAATCAAAGTTCCCGTGGATATATTTTCGATTGGAAAACGGCTATATGTCGGGAGAATATAGCTCTATAATATCCAATAAATAGAATCATATGCTGTGACTTAATATTTCAAGATATAACGGTTTCAAAGTGAAACGTTCTGACAGCCACGCGAGCCTTGTGTATAAGAAGTATTAAATAGTTTGCCGATGACTGTGAATATCCGAACCGCACCCACACCCAGGTCTGGTAAATTGAAAATAAATCAAAGTTCCCGTGCATATATTTTCGATTGGAAAACGGCTATATGTCGGGAGAATATAGCTCTATAATATCCAATAAATAGAATCATATGCTGTGACTTAATATTTCAAGATATAACGGTTTCAAAGTGAAACGTTCTGACAGCCACGCGAGCCTTGTGTATAAGTATTAAATAGTTTGCCGATGACTGTGAATATCCGAACCGCACCCACACCCAGGTCTGGTAAATTGAAAATAAATCAAAGTTCCCGTGCATATATTTTCGATTGGAAAACGGCTATATCTCGGGAGAATATAGCTCTATAATATCCAATAAATAGAATCATATGCTGTGACTTAATATTTCAGGATATAACGGTTTCAAAGTGAAACGTTCTGACAGCCACGCGAGCCTTGTGTATAAGTATTAAATAGTTTGCCGATGACTGTGAATATCCGAACCGCACCCACACCCAGGTCTGGTAAATTGAAAATAAATCAAAGTTCCCGTGCATATATTTTCGATTGGAAAACGGCTATATCTCGGGAGAATATAGCTCTATAATATCCAATAAATAGAATCATATGCTGTGACTTAATATTTCAAGATATAACGGTTTCAAAGTGAAACGTTCTGACAGCCACGCGAGCCTTGTGTATAAGTATTAAATAGTTTGCCGATGACTGTGAATATCCGAACCGCACCCACACCCAGGTCTGGTAAATTGAAAATAAATCAAAGTTCCCGTGCATATATTTTCGATTGGAAAACGGCTATATCTCGGGAGAATATAGCTCTATAATATCCAATAAATAGAATCATATGCTGTGACTTAATATTTCAAGATATAACGGTTTCAAAGTGAAACGTTCTGACAGCCACGCGAGCCTTGTGTATAAGTATTAAATAGTTTGCCGATGACTATGAATATCCGAACCGCACCCACACCCAGGTCTGGTAAATTGAAAATAAATCAAAGTTCCCGTGCATATATTTTCGATTGGAAAACGGCTATATGTCGGGAGAATATAGCTCTATAATATCCAATAAAGATATTCATATAGGTTGACTAAATATTTCACGATATAGCGGTTTCGGAGTGAAGCATTCTGGGCAGCCGCGCGAGCCTTTGGTATAATAAGTCTGTCCGCACCCACACCCAGCATTTCGTTCTCGCTCCATTAAAAAAGAAGTCCGTGTGACAGGCTAATTACCTTACGCCATGTTAAAAATAGCTTTACCAGGCCCAGTCCGTCGGCGGTAGATCAAAGGTTATGTCGCCGCAGTCTGCTGTCTGGCATGTGGGTAAGTTACGTAATCGTGTGACACATCGAAAAATAAGCTGATACTGTATATCGCATTTTTTTTTATTTCATTAAACTTCAGCTTTTGACAAAAACGAAATGTACCAAGTGTATAATTGGAATCCGCGGTTGTGGTTTGAGACTTCAATGGCTCGAATCCGTTGTTAATACGGAAATTACCCATGTGCATGTATAAATAAAAATATAATCTACACCCAAAATTAGAAAGAACTGAATTCATACAATTAGCGATAAAAACATGTTCATGCACGATCGTTTTCGCATTGTTTATAGGAAATACATGGTTTTGGGTTCCGTTTGCATTGAACGAACTAAAGCGTTAAATTGTCGTTTTGGAAACTAATTCAATTATATTTTGCTGATTTTCTAAAAAATATAATTCGTTTGATAACTTTGTTTTGCTGCGTCATAATTGTTTTTATCGTTTTATTGGCTAATTGCAATTCTGTTTTTCCTTTAAAAATAACAATACAATTTAACATTTTATACATCGAATAATAAACGGTGATTAATTTGCCAGGGTGCCCTGCCCATGCTTCCACAGGCTGAGATATGAAAGGAATATGGAGAGCTAATTAATTACTGGTTGTATGCTGGAGTCACCGTATGGTATAAAGCCAGTGCGGTTCACACCCAGGCGCCCTGCATTAGTACTGGGAGTATATTTTAGTCACAGATAACTCGACATGTCATAACAAGAAAATCGCTAGGGTGTGGCAAAATATGCCCGTGGTAATTTCAACAAAGAGCCAAAACAAGTAATCCATATGCTAAATTTGAAAACAAACAGATAACTATAACTAAAGATATCACCAGAAAACCAAAATAATCGTCAAATTATAAGTCAACAAGGACCATAACTCCGGTTAAAACAGGCGGACTGATCCCAAATTCGAACCATACCTGTATTTTCATGTAGCTAATCTACATAAAAACTTTTAAAACAGTCATTAAACTTAAGTTATCATATGGAAATCAAAATAATCGGCAATTATGGCAAAGTCAACAAGGACGATAACTCTGGTGAAAATTGGCGGAACCCGAATTCGAACTTGATCTATATTTTGTGTTAGTAAATGCACATACCAAATTTTATTCCATTCAGTTCAAACTTACTAAAGTTATCACCTGGAAACTAAAAAGCGAATGGACAGATGGCAAGACGACCAATAACATAATACGTTCTGTTTTTTCAAAAAGAAGAACAGTAATTTTCCAGCAGTTTTCAAATTTTCGCACAAACGCTCTCTAATCATATCATACCATACATTAAAGTACTAACAATAAACATTCTTTGTTGTTCAATACTGAAGAACACCAAGACCCGATTATTTTGACTTCAATGACTTTAATCTTGCAACTGCACCATAACAAAGTTCATAAAAAATATTCATGATTTATCAGCCTATTTTGATCCCAGGATCTGAGCTGGATTGTGATACACGCGAGCAATTAATAGGCATCTGTCTTCAAATGTTTTTGCCCCTACCTACATATCAAGTATTCAGAGATTGGTGTCTTGATGACGTTGCATGAAATACCATAACCCATTACAAGCTCCTACAGCCTCAGTGAGAGCTTTCCGAAGAATGGCAACAAGCCATATTTCTGACTAAATCCTGAAAAGTTACCCATAATTCTTCTGTGGCTAAGGAGTCGATTATTTAAGGCATTACTGTATTTGATTGAACAAGCAAGTGCTTGTTGGCAGTCATTGCTACACTGACTTGTCTTATCAAGGCAAATGCCGTTCTGCATTGGTAGTTTTGTGGGGCAGATTAGTACAATGTAGCAATCAAACAATTTGATGAAAATGGCTCCTCCTATCAGCTTATCATCTGTATTGTTTGACAGCATGGTAAGTCTTGAGTGGCAGGTTGAAATGTTCAATCTGAGTTGTGTATCACGCTTGTGTGTGTCACTCAAGTAGTATGGTGTTTCAAAATTCCAAATAGCTTTGATTGTATACAAATTTTGGAAACAACATGCAGGTTTCTCTTTCTTTGATAGTGTGTGAAGTTATTTAAATGTACTCAATCCGATCAGACGGTCCCCATATCATCAAGATACAACAACAACATTTCTTCAAAATACACTTTAGTTATGAATTGGCATAATTGCAACAAAATAATGCTAACCACTGTCAACCAAGGTATCAAATTTTATTTATTAACATTTTGTTCAACGAAATGTGGCTGTATTATCGCTTGAGTATCACAAATTTTGCCGTATAACCACTTGATTTTTAGAGTTATCTATCTTCATCTGCAATTTTGTCTGAGACAATCCGTTTGACGACATATTTCTGGGCCACAAATAATTGCACATCTCGAGAAATAACAAACATCAAAATTCGACATCTGATTACTCTGAGCTTTGGTGGGTTCCTCGATTCGAATCAAATATTTTTTACCCCTGAAGCAAAAGAAATAGTAATTTAGGAGCGTTAATTCGGATAATGCATCTTTAATCAGGGCAGATAATTTATATTTGTATAGTGCCAGCAGGGAACAGCTGAGAGGGCGACGTGGGCGAAGAAGTCTCCCTATTCTTGCTCACTTCGCCCTACTTTTGCAGCCGGGCGAAGTTTAAGTCGCCCTGAAATTTCCGAAGTTGACCAACGAAAATCGGCAAAATATCCACCCTAATTTACTGCCAACATTGATTGAACCCAGTAATCCATTGACACTGTCATAAATAACACCATAGTTACTATTAACATCTGTATTAATCCGATTTGGGAGCACATTCACACCTGAGTGATGATTGCAGACAGCAGTGAGAAGGTATCACCCCCCCCCCTCCCCCCTGAATCCTGAATACGAGTTAATTTTGGGGGGGTGAATCCTGAATACGAGTTAATTTTGGGGGTGAATCCTGAATACATGTTAAGAAATAATATGCGATAAATGACATACAAATTGACTGTTTTAATATCAGACAGATACAAGCAGAAGTTACATAGACACATTATGATGCCGGTCGCGTGTGAGGCCGTTATGATACCATTAATGATACTTTATGATCAGGGACGTGGCTACTAGCTAGAGGGTTTCCGTTGGGGGTGTCCACCTTGGGAAATTCCAACTGCACCCCCCCCCCTCCTTGAGTCAGAATCAGACCGAACACAAGTTTTGCATAATTCCATTTGCACCCCCCTTGCACCTCAATGTTTAGGCCTAATATCCTATATCTTCATAAACCATGGTTCTATATATATATATATATATATATATTCCCGGTATAAGACCATTCAGATATTTTAACCTGAAACATTGCATAAATCCTAACATCTAGTGGTCTAACTCCATACAAATGGACACGGCTACGGGCAAGAGACCACGACACATCGAGCTGGGGGGGGGGGGGGGAATCAGGAGACAAGATTTCCAAGTGTTCGAAATTTCCAACCTGTCACCCCCCACCCTGACCATGACCATTTCAGTCCAAAATTTTGACAAAAAAATAGGAAAATATGCAAATATTGGTCCAAAAACAATTAATTCCCCCCAATAAATTGTTTGAAAATCAAACTACAAGAACACTTCAACCTATTGTTGGTGTGAAATTTCCAACTAATGTTTTGGCAGCTATGAAATTTCCAACTGTTGAACATTTTGACCAAAGTTGGGGGGGGGGGGGGGGGGGGGGGGTGAGACCCTCCCCCTGTCGCCACGTCTCTGTTTATGATGGCATGGTGGTCGAATATGCCCAAGAAGCTATTCTACCCACTCATTCATACAGATAACTAGCACAAAATATTACTTTGCGCCATCAAAACCTGCGTCCAAGATGTTTTGCTTGAACCCGAATACCAGTTAATTCGGGGGTATGAATCCCGCGTACGGCTTCAAAACACCCTGAATCCCGCGTACCGAAAAGGGGGGTGATACCCTCCTGTGAATACATCGTCAGGTGTCCAGAGACTTGTGATTTTGAGATTATCACACCTGAAGATTAAAACTCTACACCTTACATCAGATCATCCCCCCTTGTTAAATTATGTAAACGCCAGAATAGCCTTGGAAAAAAAATCATTTTTGCCACATAGTAATATCTGTACCCGATACTCATGTTAGGGACCTTCAATGAGGTAGAATGTTCAAGATTTCGTTTCGTTTTTTAGCATTTTTTTCGTATTCATAAGCATTTTGTAATTTTTATTTCTTTTTGTATACAATTTTAATAATTTATTCTTATATTCTTTAACAGACTTATTTTGTAGGTTTAGGGCCGATGAGATCGGCCCCTGGCACTCAAAGGGTTAAAGGCAATAAAGGGCTCAATCAAACCTCATTTATCGTGTCATCTTTAATATTTTTTACAACATCATTTTGAACGGAAAACTAAACTGCGACCAAACGGACACTAGGAGTGGGACAATAACACAAAATTATTTTGTGAACATAAATAAAACAATAATAAAAAGATATACTGCAAAATAGACTAACATAATTCAGAGTTGATATACTTTTTCAGTGCAGCTATCGGAAATTTCAATGCAACTGTGTTGACTCCCAAGGCAGCATGTTTAATTTCAGCATGGGGCATTAAACTTCAATGTGGTCCCAGCGCACCCTCGATGCATTTATAACAACCATGTTGCGTTGACGTTCCGACTGCGTTTTGAATGGCTGAGGACCGCTTTAAATGGGACACTTATTTTGAGAATATGTGTAGGTAGGAATGGGAAGTTCTTAACACTAACATGAATATTACATGTGATTGCAGGGTGAGCCCGTTAAGTATGGTTTGTGTCTTCTTGATATATATAGAGAAGGTAGGAGAATGAGGACACATTGGCAGAGTTTAGTACACGTATCACAAACATCCTAGTTTGTACAGTCGCTAAAGTGGTCCGGTAAAACTCAACACATATATCTATGCACATGTACATATAGCAGAAAAAGGTATGTAGCTTCTATACATTCAAACATACAACAAAAATATCAAAATATACACATGTATGAATAATGCTAAGACGTTGTTTACCTGTAACGAAAATACAATCTACATTTGATTGGATGTGCATATAATATAAGAGGCAGCAGTTAGAGAATATCCTTAATCAATAACAAGATAGTCTTTGGCCATTTGTTGAACTTGTTATATTATAGGGAACTACTCCTCAATGAGTATTTGATAAACAAAGGGTTAAAAAGGGAAAGTCACGAACATCCCAAGATTCATTTAGTTTTAACAATCGTCTTATTTTTGTGACTGATTTTATCTTTCTCCGATATATAATACTCCTACATACTAATTTGAAGATGCCAACACTACATGCTACTTTAGTGCATTATATTTGCATATCACAGTATAATTTGCTTGACCAAACTATTGAGAAAATACACAATAACTGCTGCAGACTTTGTTAAATTAGAATGTTACAAGGTAAACACAGGCTGAGCATTGTTCAGACATTGAACTATATTTGTTAGTAACTTACATATGTGATTAACGTCAGGAAGGTGTGAGACTAAGAGAAACATTTTATATTAAGGTAATTCTTGTGACCACATATCATACCAATATATATAATGCAATTATACTAAACCCTGATATTTATTGTTCATTATAACAACTTATTTTTTTTATTCTTTAACCCTTTCATGACAGGAGCTACGATAGTTCAGCATTAAAGATCCTGTGCCAGCGCATTCTCTTATATATGCGAGTCTCCCATAGGGAGCCTCGCATATATAAGAGAATGCACTGGCTTGCAATGTCATGGTAAATATTGTTAAGCCAATGTATTCTCTTATATATGTGAGGCTCCCCATGGTGTGACTAGCATTTAAAAGAGAATGCATTGGCACAGGGTTTTCGTTAAATTTCAAGAAGCTACATTTCTCTCAAGCTCCGTTTCGTGAAATATATTCTTGCATCATCCGCAATTGATTCGATAAAATATTCTCGATTAAAATGCATGCTTTTTTCTGTCTACTTATAGCATTTCTCAATATATTCTCACCAAAAAATAATAATGGCTAGTTTTTATACAATGGTTAATCAGATGAGTCCCTAAGGGCTTGAACAGTTACATTATTATCCCAGTTGTTGAGCAATGCCGAGTCTAATGTGTGCTGCCATTTTACAGGCACTTCACTCGAGCGGGGAGATATGCACGCATATATACTCCCATCTCCAAACTTGGAGTGAGATTTGTACAGGGTGTGACTCAACAACCACACATCGCTTAATCCAACCAAGCAAAGCAAATGCTATGCTAGATCGATAAATAGTGACGGTGGATGAACCCATATTATGTCAATGATGGGTCACTGTGACGTTACATAAGTTAACGGCCATAGACGACAGATTTAACTTACCAAATTTAATTAAATTACAGCGACATCTAATTAAAGGGATATGCTGGATTTTGTCCGCTGACATAATAAATAAGTTACGGGATGCTTAGTTGTCGGATATGTTGTCATGTGAGGCTCAGCGAGATCAATATTAGGCTCGGCCTACAACCTCGCTTAATATTGATCTCACTTTGCCCCACATGACACCATATCCGACAACTAAGCATCCCGCAACTTATATTATTATTTACATACAGTATCCTCACCTTCATATATTGAAATATCAAATCCTTCATGTGCACTCTTTCTTGCAGACGATCTTCTCAAAGTGACATCCTCAGCTTTCACGTCCTCACGCGGTGACTGCTTGGGACTGGTTCCCTTCCTTATCACAGAATCAGATTCCGGGGTCACGCCACGGGGCATTGCTTTAGGTGGCGTAACCGGAGGTACAACAGTAATATCAGTCACTACCGTTGTGGAATGTTCGAGTTTTGAATCATGATCAGGTTTATCACTAGCCTTACAATCCGTGGAATGACTTGAATCAAACATGGAAGACTCGGTACTGGTTTGCATGTCCCTGGAGTTACGCTTCTCCTGTAAAGAGACATCAGATGTGACATACAGGACACCGACTCAAAATAAAGTACAGAATATGATAACAATGCGTATTGACCATGTTTCATCCATTTTTTAAAACTAATTACTCATTGCCAGTAGTTCCATGGAAATGTTCAGATAATAAGTTCAACAAACGACAATAGGTGAAGAGAATGAAAGAATCCTTCTGAACTTGTATTATCTGTCATCTGCTTCAATGTCATGGACATCCCTCCAGAAAAACAACATATGTCACCAAGTTGTACGCTATGTAGAATTAAATTATGGGCTAACATTTGGACAATAACCCTGACTATACTAAATATTCATTGATGAGTAGTTCCTTCTTAGGAAATAAGAGGTTGTTTTGTTGAACTTATAAACTGAACATTGCCACCAATAAATATGAATGCTTCCGCACCCTCAAAATATAAGGGACCATTCTTATGTATACTTAGATAGCTGAATGGAAGATTCCATTTAGTATCAACATGGTTAAACACTAATCCCAGACTGCATCTCAGCTACTCTGCGCACCAAAACAATTGACAGATTGGGGTCACAGATCTTCTTGTCAACTTCTTTAAGGTCACCGGTATGTTACATATGCATCTGAAGGTCAATAATGTCAGGTTTTAGAAGATTCTTATTATTTTTCAACAATTACTCTTGACTGCAAGACACATCAAGATTATATATCAACAATTTTATATTAATAAAATCCATTGCATGCTAAGTCCAGATAAATAAAAAAAATACTGCTTTCTCGGGCACCTCCCTCATCATCCAAAGAAAGCATATAAAAACAATTATTTGTAAATTTATTCAAAATTTTCGAAAAGTCCAAAATTCAATCACCAAATTATCCAGAAATATTGATAGCCTCCCTCCTCATCCAATTTTCTCTATATAATTGCCTAAGATTTCAGGTATTTATTTTTAATGGCCTCACCGGTACCTGGGTACATATATATCTTTTTTTTAAACTAAAATAACATGATATATACATTGCTGTTTGGTCACGGTGTAGTTGGTGATCGGTCTTAGTGTACTTGCCATTGAACTGAGGTGCTCAACTGCAGTTACAAACTTAACACTATGGCTGAATAGCAAGAACACTGCGGTGACAGTAACATCAGGAATTTTTGCTGGCTCAAATATGGAAAAACTATGCAAGAAGTATTAACGTTGATAGAAAATTTCTCAGAACATATACCCACCCAATCTTTATCCTATAGCCAAGATTTCAGCCAAATGGAATTATTAAATATCGCCAAGCCACTCAAGAATTTTCCATATGTCCAGGCCTAAAGACATTGAAAATAGAGGTGTGACTGTCCCAATATGACTAAGGATAGCCCCACCCCATGTTCTTAAATCACTAAGATGTTTCACATTAAACATTAAGTTAAAATTTTAAAATAACAGATTCCCATTGCAGGCGAATAATTATTAACTAAACATCATCTTCTCCGCAAATAAAATATTCAAGAAGTCAAGAAGGCCAACAAATCTGTCAAAATATGTCTGACCAACATTAAAATCGCAGGTGCTCAGGTTCCCATGGTGGTTGATGTCTGTCCAAAGTTTAACAAAAAAGGATTAATAAACAACTGAGAAAAACTCCGGACAAAATTGTGTCAACGATTGAAAATATTCTAAGTCAAGAAGGCCAATAACTCTGCGAAAATAAGTCTGTGCCAAGTTTCATGGAAAATGATTAAAAAACGACTGAGAAAAAGTCCGGACAAATTTGTGTCCACATACGGATGATGGACAGACATTGGACGGACGGATGGACAAACAGCTAAGCTGATTCCTGTATACCCCCCACAACTTTGTTGCGGGGCGTATAATAATTGAATTCTAATAATAAATGCTCTCACTACCAGATTAATATAATTTCATATGGCTGCTAGAATGTCCACAAATATTACACAAACAAACATCCAAACTCTATGTTTTATACTCTGAAACATTTATTGTCCTATTTCAGCAAAATTGTGGTCAGCCATGAGTTATATCTGGAGGGTAGTGTTACTTTAATAATGTCTTGGAAATGGTATACCATGACCCATTAATCAAAGCAAAATTTCAAAATGAGTCCCGTCAGTGACCGAGCTGGACCAGAAAATAGTTGGGCCAAAACATTTTGTTTTGGGCAATGGAAATCCGAGTAAACCTAAAATCGATATGATATATTGTTTTAAACAGATAATATAAATTATTTTATAGATAAATGAAAATGGATGGTTTGATTTTCCAACCAGAAATTTGTTGTTCTAGACGAAAATTTGAATGTTTTCCAATCTTCAGACAATAAATTCTAAAAAATGATATTTAACTTGCAACTTGGGACTTAGACCAACAAGTTGTATGTTATATCTATTACAGTCCTATGTCGATTAAACACAACTCACATTCATTTGAAATAACATGTTATTTGTGCTGGTTATGTTTACTAATGGACAAAGCGGTCACATATTTTAAATCCTAGAAACCTAAACTGCATCAACTAGAGGTGTGACTGTCCCAATGGGACTAAGGATACTCCCCGTATTTTTAAAATACTAAGATGTTTCACATGTCATTAAACATTTAGTTAAAATAAATGCTCGGACAAAATTATGCATTTTGAGAAGATTTTGTAAGTTGAAAAAGGGGGCTAACTCCACCAAAAAAAATCGGACAGACCTCATAATCAAATTATGCATTTTGAGAACATTTTGTAAGTTGAAAAAGGGGGCTAACTCTAACTCAGACCTCATAATCGCAGGTGCACAGGTTCCCAAGGTACTAAATATCTGTGCCAAGTTTCAAAAATATTGACCAGAAAATGTAGGAATAAAAGCTCGGACAAAATTGTGTCCACGATTATTAGACCCCCGCATGTCCACCAGCAGCGTGAACACTGGAGTCCGTGATCATATTCAGACAAATTTACTTGGCCCTAACTTTGACTCGATATCAGCAGATGGTATGACAGACAGACGGACAAGCTGATTCCAGTATACCCCCCACAACTGTTTGCGGGGGTATAATAAAATGACCAAGACTGCATCATGTGAGGTGTGAGCTCTTTGTTTCTACTTTTAACCCTTTCATGACTGGAGTTATCAGAAGTTTTGAGAAAACCCTGTGCGAAAGCATTCTCTTATATATGCGAGTCGCCCAAAACGTGTATAGGGCGCCTCGCATATATAAGAGAATGCATTGGCCTAACAAAATTTACTTTGACCTTGTAAGTCGCTTATATTTGTGAGGCTCCCTAGGGAGAATCGCATATATAAGAAAATGCACTGACATACAGGCTTTAACCCTTTACCCAACAGAAGGGCCCTGTGCCAATGCATTCTCTTATATATGCGAGTCGACCATAGGTCGCCTCGCATATATAAGAGAATGCATTGGCTTAACACATTAAAAATTATAAAATTGTTAAAGAATGTAAGAAAAAATGGTAAAAAGTGTAAAAAAAAAGATTTTTTTTAGGCCAATGCATTCTCTTATATATGCGAGGCGACCTATGGTCGACTCGCATATATAAGAGAATGCATTGGCACAGGGCATAACTGTAACTATCACAATGTGGTCAAGGAGCCGGTTCCAATGATATCCAAATTTGTATGGTTCTATTGAGACAGACCGAAGATATTTTAGGCTGTTGAAGCTTTATTTGGCCGGTTTTGGCCGGTTTGTTGTGTAAAGGGTTAATGCTGCTGACCAGCGCAGCTCCCATAATGAAAGGGTTAGTTCGGGTACTGTTTGTCGACTGCATGCCTGCTTTGCATGTCTCAACAGCGTAAGATGCGAGATGGTTATCTATTGTGCATAGAAAATACCCTTTGGCCATTATTTGGGCCAATTGAATTATTTTTTGGGCCATTTCTATTTCATATTTTTGTGCAAATGGCCCGAATGTCCACCAGCAGCGTGAACACTGGAGTCCGTGATCATATTCAGACAAATTTACTTTACCTCAGTGGAACTTGGCCCAAACTTTGACTCGATATCAGCAATTGCGGATTTTGGAGAAGGGGGTGGAAAATCTGGAGTTGGAGGCTGAGCATACCCCGTAGGACTCAGTGGAATGTTTTGTGGAATAGATGAACTCTGCAGTTCGAGGCTCGTTGGTTTGGAAGTAGTTACGGCACCTGAAATGAAATGATGTATTTCAAATACAAATATCATCGGTAAGCTTCTAAAATTTTGTATCATCCAAAATAGAATTTCACTGGAGACACAAAAAACTACTTATCTCTAGAAATAGCATCGGTTACTACATGTACCAATACTTGTACGTGACAATCCTTTAACTAAGTTTTAAGCATACAGTAATGCTCTAAATAATCGACTCCTTAACCACAGCAGAATTATGGGTGAGAGCTTTCCGATGAATGGCATCAAGCCATATTTGCAACTAAATCCTGAAAAATTACCCATAATTCTGACCCCAAAATGACTCGTTTCCCATCTACATGTCATTGTTAACATCCATGACAAATTTCATGAAGTTCCGACCAAAGCTATGACCTGTAGCCCGCACCAAAGGATTTAGTCATGCAAAGAGTAAAATCCAATATGGCTGCTGGCGGACATGTTTTTTAGCCAAACGACCCCAAGATCACTCGTTCCCATCTACATGTTAATATTAACATCCATGATAAATATCATGATGATCAGACGAACAGTACGACCTGTAGTCCGTGCCAATGGATTGAATTTTGAAATCCAAGATGGCCACCAGCGGCCATGTTTTTTGGCCATATGACCCCAAAATGACTCGTTCCCATCTACATGTCAATATCAACATTCATGACAAATTTCATAAAGATCAGACCAAAGGTACGACCTGTAGCCCGCGCCAAAGGATTTAGTCATGCAAAGAGTAAAATCCAAGATGGCTGCTGGCGGCCATGTTTTTTGGCCGAACGACCCCAAAATCACTCGTTCCGATCTACATGTCATTGTTAACATCCATGACAAATTTCATGAAGTTCTGACCAAAGCTACAACCTGTAGCCCGCGCCAAAGAATTTAGTCATGCAAAGAGTAAAATCCAAGATGGCTGCTGGCGGCCATGTTTTTTAGACGAATGACCCCAAAATCACTCGTTCCCATCTACATGTCATTGTTAACATACATGACAAATTTCATGAAGTTCCGACCAAAACTACGACCTGTAGCCCGCGCCAAAGGATTTAGTCATGCAAAGAGTAAAATCCAAGATGGCTGCTGACGGCCCTATTTTTTGGCCGAATGACCCCAAAATGACTCGTTCCCATCTACATGTCAATATTAACATCCATGACAAATTTCATGATGATCAGACGAACAGTACGACCTGTAGCCCACGCCAATGGATTGAATTTTGAAATCCAAGATGGCCACCAGTGGCCATGTTTTTTGGCCGAATGACCCCAAAATGACTCGTTCCCATCTACATGTCAATATTAACATCCATGACAAATTTCATGATGATCAGACGAACAGCACGACCTGTAGCCCGCGCCAATGGATTGAATTTTGAAATCCAAGATGGCCGCCAGCAGCCATGTTTTTTGGCCAGATAACCCCAAAATGACTCGTTCCCATCTACATGTCAATGTCAACATTCATGACAAATTTCATAAAGATCAGATCAAAGGTATGACCTGTATCCCGCGCCAAAGGATTTAGTCATGCAAAGAGTAAAATCCAAGATGGCTGCTGGCGGCCATGTTTTTTAGACGAATGACCCCAAAATGACTCGTTCCCATCTACATGTCAATATTAACATCCATGACAAATTTCATTAAGTTCCGACCAAAACTACGACCTGTAGCCCGCGCCAAAGGATTTAGTCATGCAAAGAGTAAAATCCAAGATGGCTGCTGACGGCCATGTTTTTTGGCCGAATGACCCCAAAATGACTCGTTCCCATCTACATGTCAATGTTAACATTCATGACAAATTTCATAAAGATCAGACCAAAGGTACGACCTGTAGCCCGCGCCAAAGGAAATTGTTTACGCACACACGCACACACAGACGACGGACGCCAAACCATGGCAATAGCTCAAACTTACAAAGTAAGTTGAGCTAAAAATACCTTACTGTTACAATGATGTATTATAATCTAATGTTATGTTAAACTACGCACATAATATTCAGTGTAATTAGGACTAACCTGTGTTAGTTTATACTTAGTGAAGACCCAAATTGTTCTGAAGTTCAATCAACAACATTTGGCTTCTATGTCGACAATCATGTGCACCCAACAAACAACAAATATTCAAACACATGCAATGTTATATTATTCCAACATCCCATAAGTGGTCCCATATTACTTGTTAATTAAACATTACTTACACTAGATGTCTTGTGATTAAATTACCAGGTACACGATATAATTTCTTTCAATGACGACCAATTGTAATATTTACATTTTCTGCATGACAGAATAAGATCACCTACGAGGTCAAACGGGTTAAATTCCTAGTCTTTTGAAATCATGTAAACATTGTGATAAACTATATATTTCACACTAAATTACTGCCTTCAATTGACAACTCGTGTGGCATTCAGAGCAAATATCATGTCTTCTATATATGGAATAAACCACTTACTGTGACAATTTTTACATTCTATTACTGTTATTGGTTATTTATTATCAGCGGGTAATTGACGCTCAAACCCTGACATAGAAATACAACATTTTTAGAAGTAAACAATACTAAGTTGTGTGATAAGACATTTCAGTTTTGATGATTTCTGCGGGTTCAATTAATCTCATTAAATCCTTAACCCT
Source organism: Siphonodentalium dalli (assembly GCA_032622095.1). Lineage (NCBI taxonomy): Eukaryota > Metazoa > Mollusca > Scaphopoda > Gadilida > Siphonodentaliidae > Siphonodentalium > Siphonodentalium dalli. The sequence continues at coordinate 86,824,922 of CP136067.1, read as the reverse complement.
TTGAGTGCCAGGTCCGATTTTTTTTATCAACCCATATACCCTGTGCCAATGCATTCTCTTATATATGCGAGTCGACCATAGGTCGCCTCGCATATATAAGAGAATGCATTGGCTTAACAATTATTTTTTTTTTACAATTTTAATATATTTTATTATATTCTTTAACAGACTTATTGTGTAGGTTTAGGGCCGATAATATCGGCCCCTGGCACTCAAAGGGTTAAAGTCACAGTATAAGGAGGAAACAGCCTCTGGCAATGCCTCTTCAAAACAATCCAATAAGAATTATCCTACCATGAACTGTTTAGAAAAGAGAACATTCTACATGTAGAATTAACAATTTTCATGGATAAGACTGATACGACATTTTAGAGCATGATTTTCCCCGAAAAATAGTATTATAGTTGAAAAATGTTCTCTGAGTATCTTATGTAATTGAACCCGTAGATTCTAAATATGCAAATGAAAGTGTCAATGACCAGTAGCTCAACTTGAATGTGGAAGGGATAATTTTGTGTGTTACAGTGAAGGTAGCGATTAGGAATGCGGAAAATTTAAATGTCTAAGTAATACTAGATCTCAACATGAAGAGATACATATAAATTAAAATCCAAGATCTGTATTAGGTTTGGTGATGACCGGATGAGACATGTGACCTGTAGGGTGTACTAAAGTATTTAGTCATACAAAGAGTGAATTTCAAGATGGCCGCTGGTGGCCATGTTTTCAAATTCGGAAATTTTTTATGACTGCAAACATAGAGGTCACCCCGAAAATCCAAATGAATTTGCATGAATTGGCATAACTTCAGTTACGGGTGGCCTATCACAAAAATCTTTTTGGCAACATGATCAGTGGATTAGTGGGCATCGATAATGACTGAGTAAAGATACAACGGTGTAATCCTTTAAGGGGATCAATAGGGTATTTCTCTATCCGACTCTTCTTATATTTATCTGCACATCCAATCAACTGGGATTGGAGTTATAGGTAAATAACATCTGAGTATTATTGATTCATGTGTATAACTTATTATCTGAACATTTCTGACCAATTAATAGACACCCTACTGAACTTATTTTATTTGTTTGTTTGCCGTCTGCTTATTTTTTCTGAACACCCCTCCAGATGAATAATAGACTATTCCAATGTATAATTTCATAACTGAATGGGAGATTCCACTTTGTATAACAAGGATAAAAGTAACAAAGGATTTAAAGACAAACCTTGGTTATTATTCGTATCTTTTGCCCCTGTGCGTTTCTTAATAGGAGAGTATACAACCAAATCAGAGGGTGGGGAGGGTAACTCTTCACTGCTCCCAGTAGATAAGACTTCTAAGCCGTCTGATTGGTGGCACGGCGGAGGTGGTGGAGCTATTTCCTCAGGAATGTCTTCCTCGCTGTCATTTGCAGAACTTGTTTTTGGCCTTTTAAGACTACTTGAATGCCACAGTTGTCCATACACATCGTCGTCCTGCTCGATGACCACTGAATTCCCTCCCATGTCGATATAGTCAACTTTGGGGGCACATGCCTTTGGTTCAGGTTCTGCCGGGCTGAGAGAGAAAATCTGAGTACTCTGAGTAGCCTTTGGACTTGTCCTCCTCTCCGGCTTCTTTGGCTTTGGCCGAAGCTAAAAAAGTAATATAAAAATAACTACTTAGATTTATCATTCGATTTTGTTTAGAAAATTGGGTGGGGGGGGGGGGGGGGTTGGGGAGGTGGAGAATTATTATTTATTTTCGGTGCATCATTCAGTGTCCGAGGAAAGCCCCTCCTTATATACATGCATACATTGTACTAATAATTACACTCATCAGTAAAGTGTATTAGCTGTAAATGAACATTAATAAATTATATTTGTACTGTTGTTTATAAGCATGTTTAAAACATGAAGAAATTTTTACATGATACACAGGTGAAACCAATTCGTACAAATTATAGTATTGTTATGTTAGATAGTATAATTCCCAATCTCTCTGTATATGGAAATTTTTGTACTGTCATTTAAAAGTGTTTAACATGTTGACAGCCGACTTGGAGTTATCCCGTACTTTTTGCATGTAATTGAATAGGAGTCGGCAGTCAACATGTTAAAACAGATTTTAGCATCACACAGACATCAAATTTGCAAAGTCAATTTAAACATGGTCAGAACTATATTTGACTATGGGTGTGTGAGGATCATAAGTGGGTTCATGTGAAATAACATAAAAGTCTGAAAAACAACTATCATCAACAATTACATGAAATGAGAGAGTCACTGACAATGTAGCTCAACTTTGGAAGGAGATAATACACTTATAATGTCATATAATGAGGAATGCAGAAATTAAAAATATATTATTACTAGTGGTCAACCCTGAGAGCCATATGACATTTAAGATCAATCGGGTAAAACATGCTGGCCGTATAGCATGCCTAAATATTTAGTCAAGCAAAGAATAAAATCCAAGATGACTGCTGGAGAAATTGAAACGAAATTCAGAAAACTTGGATAACTACCATCTAGTGGTCACATGAAGATTCATATGAAGTTTGGGATGAAAAAGATGAAAAATGTTGATAAGTTTAGGCGTGGCAAAGGAATTAGTCATTCAAAGAGTAAAATCCAAGATGGCTGCCAGTGGCCATGTTTTTAATTGAAAATCATTCAATCTGGTGGTCAACCTGAAGATCCATATTAAGTTTGGAGCTGATCAGATGAAGATGTGGCTTGTAGTTTGTGCCAAAGGAGTAAAATCTAAGACGGCTGCTGTTGGCCATGTTTTTCATTGAAAATCAATAACAAATTTGATAGCTCCCATCTACAGTTGATCCTAAACACGCCTGTAAATTTTCAAAACAATTCTCAAATAATTGTGGGCTGCAGAGTGGATGATGAGTTAAAATATGAAATCAAAGTTGGTCACTGATGCCATGTATTTTAATAAATTTTGGAAAGAATTGATAGCTCCCATTAAAAGGTAACCTCGAAGATCCATATGAAGCTTGATGAGCATTGTATGACGGGTGTGCCAAAGAATTTAGTCATGCAAAAAGTAAAGTACAAGATGGCCTCTGGTGGCCTGGTATTGTCTTCCTTCTTAGAACTGTTATTACCCGTCTCCTTGGTATGTATCACAAGATATCGATCAGAAACCCTATGGTACACATCGTATATATATATATAAAGTGAGATGATGGATATATCAGCGATGATATGTTATCTATCATTAGATCTAGTGATGAGCCGATTGTCAAATAGAGCCGTGCGCCGATTGCCGATTATTTGAGATCACAATCGGCCGATTCAGGTGCCGATTCCGATTATTTAAATAATTATAGCAGAATATGTGATATGTGTTATATAATACTTAGAATTAGAAGCAAGCAACAAACATAGTAATATGCCAGTACATTGTATACATAAGTATATGTTTGGGTAAGTAGATAGGTGGGTATGGGCAGACTAGTGATCGAATACAGGCAACATACCCATGTATTATAGGCTATTCCACAAAAACAATTTTGAAAGTTTGATGTAGCCACGTGCATGACGACATGTCCATGGTCCGTTTTTGATAACAATTCATCAAACGGCATTTTACTTTGATCCCAATTCAAAGACATCACATCAAAGGAAATGAGCGGACTGAACTAGTTGCAAGTTACACCATGTTCATGTCAATTTCACAGACACGATTTGATTTTGGCGTGGTCATCATAATAATCATTTGTGGTGACATATACGTGACGTCACACGAGGCTGACTGGATGGAATGACATTGTCTTCAACTATCTAAAGTCACGTGACATGCACTTTCGATTTATATAGTAGTGTTTATACCTGTTACGCTGTATGTACTATATAGATAGCTTTGTTGTACTGCGCGTATGCATACATTTTGATTTTGATAGTTTGACATACATAAATCAAAATGTCTACATGTTGACGAAGAAAAACAAGCACTCATTTATTATTTAGACAATCGGAAATCCCGATGTTCAAACCCGAGTTCCGATTGTCATCCGATGGGCCACAATCGGCCGATTCCGATTGTCGTTCCCGATTATCGGCTCATCACTAATTAGATCATCCCAGAAAGCCCTATCAAGGCCTTGCCCATCACTCCCAATGGTCGAAGCCAGAGCAGAGATCCCTGTCAGGATCCAATGTATCACTAGAGATATATATAACTCCACTGAGAGCTTGATTAACAGCCATAAGCACAATGGATCCATGGTGCTCATGACTGAAGACTGTAGCGAACTAGTGCAGTCACTGAGAAAGTAAACTACCAATCGCGAACTGATGCTGATAAACTGAGGTGCACAGATCATATCTATTGAACGTGATATGCAAATAACCCCTGGTACATTTAGAAATGTCATAAAACTTTTTGATTGTACAAAATAATCTTAGAACAACATTAATTGAATATTCTGATAGTCAAAATTTTACCAAAAACATTCAAATGATGTACAATGATGTACTATGAGTTATATGATAAACTCTACATGGACACTGTCCTGGTCACACTATGTCATACTCAGGCATCGGTACATCTGTCTGAGGTCGTCCCCTGACATGCGGCAGAATGACCTAGGTGTTGTGATTGTTAGGTTAGTTTGATACATGCACCAATCTAGGGGAAGGCCAGCCCAGGATATCGCTCCTTAATGAAATAAACAATTCAATAATTTCATAAGAATTTCAGCAGACACGCATCCGAAATGGTGCACAGTAGCAGTGAATTTAATAGCCAGGTTGGTATAAAAGAAAATAGCCATATGATAGACAGCAACTTCCCCCTACCTAAGTGGTCCTGTACAGGCATGCTTAACCCTTTACCCAACAAACCGGCCAAAAACGCCCAAATAAAGCTTCAACAGCCTAAAATATCTTTGGTCTGTCTCAATAACACCGTACAAATATGGATATCATTGGAACCGGCTCATTGACCACATTGTGATGGTTACAGTTATGCCCTGTGCCAATGCATTCTCTTATATATGCGAGTCGACCATAGGTAGCCTCGCATATATAAGAGAATGCATTGGCCTAAACAAAATCTTTTTTTAACACTTTTTACCATTTTTTCTTACATTCTTTAACAATTTTATAATTTTTTCTTACGTTTTTTTAACAATTTTTATAATATTTTGCTACATTGTTTGACAATTTTATCATTTTTAATATGTGTTAAGCCAATGCATTCTCTTATATATGCGAGGCGACCTATGGTCGACTCGCATATATAAGAGAATGCATTGGCACAGGGCCGTTCTGTTGGGTAAAGGGTTAAGTAGAAGATGACAAATAGTTCATATACCAAAATGTGCAGAGCTAGCAGCATGGCGGTATGCCTGTGATCGGGCATATGGTGCCATGGGGTCCAGATCCACTGTCACATCATGGGGTGAACCTCTGCCCGCGTGGAAATAGTCCATGTCGCTGAGCTCGAAATCAAGGCCATACAGTGCAAATGTCCCGCCTTTTGTATTTTCTATTTGCCGGATAATCGTTTTGACATTGGGGCAACACAAGAAGAGCCATATGGTGGACTCTTTTCAGAAAGTCTATTGGCAGTGAATCGTTGGGCACGTGACAATATAACCGCTTCATTTATGCTTCTCTTACCCTCTACTATTCACAGTTGAAAAGCACAGAAGCAGGGTGGTATCGTTGCGAAAAATTGTATATATACATTGATGTAATTGAAAGTCATGCTGACACTGGCTAGTCAATGAATACTTTCAAAACTCCTACCATGCCCTTTATGAACAAGTTGCTCCGCATTGAAGACATAGCATGCTTTGTGTGCACCAATGTCACATTGAGTATGGTCTTATCCCCCTTTTTGGAATACCACTTCTGTTATTTCTCATTGGGGACCTCATCCAAGCGAACAGCTAAGAGGTCTCAGATAGTGCCTTACTGTACCATGAGTGGAATCACATGTAGACAGTCCCCAAAGCCAGCCACAGCAACAAGCAATGCCGCAGGAAATGCCATGGCCATATGTGGAATCTAACATGCCACAGCATTAATTTGCGGTGGGACTTGAAACTGGAGTGGCCAGGTACCATGATTATAAATTTGTGCAATCTGGGATCATGAATAATAAGTTTACTCAATGAGAGACAATGAGTGCATGCAAACAAACCGAGGATGGTTTAATAGCGATGTTCATTCAATAAGCGTTAAAAGTAACTGAGACGAAAATCTGTTGGCTGTCAAAAGATGTTCGTACGCACATGAAGCAGTCCATCCCAGGAGGAAAACTCTGCGAGAGCACCTATTTGCTCCCGCTGTTCAGAGAGGTGTATTTGCACCTGTAATAAAATCATAAGGTGGATTGTTCTCAACATGTCATTGTGGGATAGTCCTATCATCAATTATCCTTTCCCATGCACATAATTGAACCAAGATGAGAAAGGAGCTAAACATCCTTCATAACCTTTAAATACATGTAGACTGAAATAGTTATTTAAATATTGAATCAACTATTTAATAACCACCCTAAGAATTTGAATTAGAGGAACGAGTGCAAAAATTAGCACCCATGAATTGAAAGAAAATTGCGATTGCGTATGGGTGAGAGAGCAAATGCTCCTGTCTCCCGGGAAGGACTGATGACATAAAAACTCATGACATTTGTTGTCAATTTGCCCAATAGGTTTTGCACCGATGCAATCATGCCTGTCACCAGAATCATAGCAACTCGACCCCCTAGCCTTCTTCAGAATGTACGAGAAGACTGTTAGGTATGTTTGTATTCCAGAAGGAGACCCTATTTATTTAATATACCAACCCAGCAATTTGAAGTGTAACTATGGGTATATATGTTATAACGAACATAATCGCCTTAAATAACTATTGTAATTCTGATACAATGATTTATTGATTTGCGAGAAGCGAGGCAGAATTGTCCAATGAATACCTAAAAGCTGCAGAAACATGTACTAAACATGCTCAAAACAAGCCCACAGGTTCATACCTCCTGGCTTGCTTCGATTCACAAGTTTTTATCATTAATGCATAATCAATGACATATAAATTATAATCGATGTCCATGTTTGAGATTCATTGTTTACTATGTCCTATGATGACTGGGCTATGCCATGACGAGGGTCCAATCGCAAGGGAACGTAAATGCGATGTTGAAGAACGTCCTCTATACTGTTGTATTACTAAATTATTATTATTATAATATCAGCCAGGAAACATTATGCAGTATGCATCATAGTATGTAAACATATTACGGGAGAGCATGCTGTCCAGAATAGCATGTACAGTAATGCTCTAAGTAATCGACTCCTTAACCACAGCAGAATTATGGGTAACTTTTCAGGATTTAGTCGGAAATATGGCTTGTTGACATTCATCGGAAAGCTCTCAATGAGAGCTTTCTGATGAATGGCAACAAGCCATATTTCCGACTAAATCCTGAAAAGTTACCCATAATTCTGCTGTTGTTAAGGAGTCGATTACTTAGAGCATTACTGTAGATAACATGGATATGAAATTATTAAAATAAATGTTGCATAGTGTTTAATAATGTTAGCACAAAATTAGGAGATTCCACATACCGAACCACATGGCGGCTGAGTTCTTATCAATTTCATCACACAGTATAGGTTTCACAGAACTCAATAGATTTTCTCCCAAAGTAATCAATGTGCAACCTTATTTCATTGGCCCAATGGCCATCCAAGTATAATTGTCATTCGTTCATCGTGATCAAATTCAGAAGAGACGTGCATTGTTTAGAGGATTTATTAAAAATGAGGAACAAGTTTGTTTACTGAAACTTAAAATTAGAATGAAAAACGGCCAGTGTTGGAGGCGAGAAAAAGCTAAATTTCTATCAACAAATTTTGAGTTGATAGACTCAAATTTCAGAAAGATACTCCCAGATAGGTCTTCAGAGACACCCTGTCCTGCTACGTCAGGAGGAAATAAAAAAAATTGTCCATGACACTGTAGCTCAAATTGGGGAGGTGTTAATAATTTTTTGCTGAGCAGTCAATGGAATGATAAAGAAGGAAAGTCAAAAAGTTTCAGTAAATGGTTATATTGTGTATATGAAATTATTTCCATTTCAAACATTTCTCCAATAAATGTGGGCTGCAGGGTGTGCTGATGGATTCAAATGTGAAATCCAAGATGGCTGCAGGCAAATTTCAGAAAAATTGGACAGCTTCCATCTAGAGGTCACCCCAAAAAACCATATGAAGTTTGAAGGGATGAGGGAAGTGGCATGTAGTGTGTGTCAACGGATTTTAGTGATGAAAAGAATAAAATCCAAGATGGCTGCTGGCGACCATGTATTTAAAATAATTTAGGAAAATATTGATGGCTCCTATCTAGAGGTGATCCTAATCATGCCATCTAGTTTGATATCATTCAAAGGTCACTGCAACGATTATTGTGAAGTTTGGTGACGATCGGATTAGGGATGTGGCCTGTATGTTGAGCCAAAGGATTTAGTCAGGCAAAGAACAAAAGCCAAGATGGCTCCTGGCAGCCATGATTTTTAACACATTTAGGAGAAAATCGATGGTTCCCATCTAGACGTGATCCTAATCATGCTGTCTAGTTTGATATAAAGGATTATCATGTAAAGGTATTGGCAGATATCAATTCTATTTCCACAGATAAATAGATCCATATAGAGTTTGGCGATGATCAGATAAGGGACATCGCCTGTATGGCGTGCCAAATGATTTAGTCATACAAAGACTAAAATCCAAAATGACTGCTGGAGGCTATGTAATTCAACGAATTTCAGAAATAATCGATGGCTCCCATCTGGAGATCCCCTGAAGATCGATATGAAGATTGGTGACGATCAGATAAGGGTTGTGGTCTGTAGGGTGTGCCAAAGGATTTAGTCAAGAAAAGAGTAATATTCAAGAGGGCTGCTGGTGGCCATGTTTTACATAAAAAAAAAATCAAATTTGATAACTCTCATCTAGAGGTGATCCTTAATATGCCTGTAAATTGCAAGGTGTGGCGATGGATTTAAATATGAATTCCAACCAAGATGACTGCCAGAAGCGATGTTTTTTAGCAAATTTAATAAATGAAAGTGTCAATGACACTGTAGCTCAACTTAGGTAGGGGAATAATTTAATGGTTGACAGTAAATGGAGGAATAGGAAAGGTGCTAATTGAAATGTCTAACCTGCGCCAAAGGATTTAGTGATGCAAAGTGTAAAATACAAGATGGCTGCTGGTGTCCATTCTTTTTGGCCAATTGACCCCAAAAGAACTCGTTCCCATCTACGTATAATTGTTAACATCCATGACAAATTTTATGAAGATCTGACCAAAGCTACGACCTACAAATTTCATGATGATCAGACGAACAGTACGACCTGTAGACCGCGCCAATGGATTGAATTTTGAAATCTAAGATGGCCGCTGGCAGCCATGTTTTTTGGCCGAATGACCCCAAAATGACTCGTTCCCATCTACATGTCAATGTCAACATTCATGACAAATTTCATAAAGATCAGACCAAAGGTACGACCTGTAGCCCGCGCCAAAGGATTTAGTCATGCAAAGAGTAAAATCCAAGATGGCTGCTGGCGGCCATGTTTTTCGGCCGAACGACCCCAAAATCACTCGTTCCCATCTACATGTCATTATTAACATCCATGACAAATTTCATGATGATCAGACGAACAGTACGACCTGTAGCCCGCGTCAATGGATTGAATTTTGAAATCTAAGATGGCCGCCAGCGGCCATGTTTTTGGCCGAATGAACCCACAATGATTCGTTCCCATCTACATATCAATGTCAACATTCATGACAAATTTCATAAAGATTAGACCAAAGGTACAACCTGTAGCCCGCGCCAAAGGATTTAGTCATGCAAAGAGTAAAATCCAAGATGGCTGCTGGCGGCCATGTTTTTTGGCCGAACGACACCAAAATCACTCGTTCCCATCTACATGTCATTATTAACATCAATGACAAATTTCATGATGATCAGGCGAACAGTACGATCTGTAGCCCGCGCCAATGGATTGAATCTTGAAATCCAAGATGGCTGCCAGCGGCCATGTTTTTGGCCGAATGAACCCACAATGATTCGTTCCCATCTACATGTCAATGTCAACATTCATGACAAATTTCATAAAGATTAGACCAAAGGTACAACCTGTAGCCCGCGCCAAAGGATTTAGTCATGCAAAGAGTAAAATCCAAGATGGCTGCTGGCGGCCATGTTTTTTGGCCGAACGACACCAAAATCACTCGTTCCCATCTACATGTCATTATTAACATCAATGACAAATTTCATGATGATCAGGCGAACAGTACGATCTGTAGCCCGCGCCAATGGATTGAATCTTGAAATCCAAGATGGCTGCCAGCGGCCATGTTTTTTGGCCGAATGACCCCAAAATGACTCGTTTCCCATCTACATGTCAATGTCAACATTCATGACAAATTTCATAAAGATCAGACCAAAGGTACGACCTGTAGCCCAGGCCAAACGATTTAGTCATGCAAAGAGTAAAATCCAAGATGGCTGCTGGCGGCCATGTTTTTCGGCCGAACGACCCCAAAATCACTCGTTCCCATCTACATGTCATTGTTAACATCCATGACAAATTTCATGATGTTCCGATCGAAGCTACGACCTGTAGCCCGGGCCAAACGATTTAGTCATGCAAAGAGTAAAATCCAAGATGGCTGCTGGTGGCCATGTTTATTGGCCGAACAACCCCAAAATGACTCGTTCCCATCTACATGTCAATATTAACATCCATGACAAATTTCATGATGATCAGACGAACAGTACGACCTGTAGCCCGCGCCAATGGATTGAATTTTGAAATCTAAGATGGCCACCAGCGGCCATGTTTTTTGGCCGAATGACCCCACAATGATTCGTTCCCATTGTTAACATCCATGACAAATTTCATAAACTTCCGACCAAAACAACGACCTGTAGCCCGCGCCAAAGGATTTAGTCATGCAAAGAGTAAAATCCAAGATGGCTGCTGGCGGCCATGTTTTTTGGCCAAACAACTCCAAAATCACTCGTTCCCATCTACATGACATTGTTAACAACCATGACAAATTTCATAAACTTCCGACCAAAACAACGACCTGTAGCCCGCGCCAAAGGATTTATTCATGCAAAGAGTAAAATCCAAGATGGCTGCTGGCCGAACGACCCAAAAATTACTCGTTCCCATCTACATGTCATTATTAACATTAATGACAAATTTCATGATGATCAGATGAACAGTACGACCTGTAGGCCGCGCCAATGGATTGAATCTTGAAATCCAAGATGGCTGCCAGCGGCCATGTTTTTTGGCCGAATGACCCCAAAATGACTCGTTCCCATCTACATGTCAATGTCAACATTCATGACAAATTTCATGAAGATCAGACCAAAGGTACAACCTGTAGCCCGCGCCAAAGGAAATTGTTGACGGACACACAGACATACGCACACACGCACACACAGACGCCAAACCATGGCAATAGCTCAAACTTACAAAAGTAAGTTGAGCTAAAAATTGATGGCTCCCATCTGGAGGTCATCCCAAAGATCCATATAAAGTTGGTTGATGATCGGATGAGTGATGGTGTGTGCCAAAGGGAATTGTTGACGGATGCACGAACGATGGATGGCAACCCACAGCAATAGCTCAAACTTGACTTTGTCAAGTTGAGCTAATAAAATGATTCTCACATTCAGTTACAAAAGCATATTTTGGAATGGTCTTATTCACCAGTGAGATGATCAGGAAATATTAGCAGATGACAGAAAGACATACAGATATTATAAATGTGACCCGCCATATCAAATCCAGTCGGAAGTCGGGATTTTTTTTACCCTGTGCCAATGCATTCTCTTATATATGCGAGTCGACCATAGGTCGCCTCGCATATATAAGAGAATGCATTGGCCTAACAATTTTTTACAATTTTAATAATTTTTTCTTGTATTCTTTAACAATTTTATAATTTCACCCATACAGAGCCCCAGACAAACATGAGCAGACGACACTCTTCTATATGCTTCTATATATGTGTGGGGCTCCCTGCAGGGTAATGGATGTTTTTTATTTTATGTCCTAAAAATTGTAAGAAACATTTATTTAAAAAACATGATAAAAAATTGTTAGGCCAATGCATTCTCTTATATATGCGAGGCGACCTATGGTCACAAATACAGACTGATTCCTATTCAGTGATGAACATATTATCTGAACATTTCCTAAGAAAACTACTCTAAATGAGTATTTAGTAAAGAAAGGGTTAAAGCTTGGGAGCTGCGCTGGTGCAGCATTAAATATCCTGAGCCAATGCATTCTCTTATATATGCGAGTCACCCATAGCGAGCCTAGCATATATAAGAGAATGCACTGGCTTACAAGGCCAAGTTAAATATTTTTAGGCCAATGTATTCTCTAAAATATGTGAGGCTCCCATAGGGAGCCTCACATATTTTAGAGAATGCACTGGCTTACAAGGTCAAGATAAATATTGTTAGGCCAATGTGAGGCTCATATGGAAGAATCATATATATAAGAGAATGAATACATTGGCAGTGTTTTCCCAAAATTTCAGGAAGCTCCAGTTATGGAAGGGTTAAAATACAAACACAGTACACAAATTAACATATGATACTGCATATACAGTAATGCCCTAAGTAATCGACTTCTTAACCACAGCAGAATTATGGGTAACTTTTCAGGATTTAGTCGGAAATATGGCTTGTTGCCATTCATCGGAAAGCTCTCCCCGAGAGCTTTCCGATGAATAATTCTGCTGTGGATAAGAAGTCAATTACTTAGGGCATTACTGTACTAATATACTCACAGCTGGTTTTGGTCCTAGAGGAGAAGGACTGCCATCCATATGAACATAACCTGCCTTATTTGGTGCTTCAAAAAGAATATAAAGAGTTATATAAATTAGCTTAAATGATTTCAAAGGCGACAGCATATAGGTTGAACAGTATTAAGGAGTGTTCAGATATTGTGTTGGATGCATTGGACATTTCGTGAAAGCACCATGGGGTTTAGACGACTGCGATGAGTCCATTGAGTTGTATCCATTACTGAACCCAACAGAGATATTCTATTTTCAATACAATGCAAGTCCCAATGCATAACTTGTGTGGCATCGAAATGCGTGGTCATGTTGTAGTTCTTCTTTTCAACTGATAAAAGGTGGCAACTTAGTCTGCGAATCAAATGAAATAAATTTAATTGACTTGTATTTATGAGAATAAATATTTAGTTGTTGAGATCTGACAGCAAACAATACAGTGCTTATAATTATCATCTTCTCAGGCAATGGTTATAAATATATATACAAGAGAAGTATGGTTATAAGCCAAAAAATCTTTGATTTATCATTCACTATATTTAATACTACTGGAAAGAGAAGACTTCAAAACATAGATATATTGAAGTTATCCAATCAAAGTAAATTTTAATATGAAAAGAAAACAATATTGAAGAACCAAAGTTTGTTTACGTGGTTTTTGAATTTGTTCAAGTGAGAACACATTCATCCACTGTTTTAGCACTATAGGCAGGATAACTCTATCTTCTAGATCACATACAGAAGCCACACGACACACTATGACAGAAAAAGAGTTGGTAGTTCGGTAAAATGAAGTGATCAATTTTCTACCTATTAGTAGAAACTTCTAGATCACAGCTGTTCTACATGTATATCATGATGGACGATATATTGTTGCCAGCATCTTATTACACACCTCATTAATAAACCCATATATTAATGGCTCTTTGTGAAATAGCAGGGGGAGGTAAAAAAAACAGTTTTAACACATACAGGGATAGCAGATATTTAGACTCAACAGATAACCAAACAGTCATCAGGTCTGAAATTCATGATAGTTGAAATAGCATATTGTCGTTTCATGGGTTCAATACAAGAGGAATAGCCCAACATTAAATACCACACAATACAAATGATTCAAAAATAGTCTTGCATCACCACAAGAATTAAAGGTACTCAACCCGTAAAGAGGGTCCCCATCTCAACAGATTCCAACAACAACAATCCGATCAGAGGGTCCTATATTACTATTTCTTTGGCTTTGGGGGTAAAAAATATTTGATTCGAGTCGAGGAACCCATCAAACAAAGCTCAGAGTTATTAGATATTGATTTTTCAAATTTGTTATGTTCTCGAGATCAGTACTAATAACTGCCGTAATCTGCTCTGGATGTGTACTCCAAATCTATTCAAACAGACAAGGATGAATAACTCTAAAATCAAGTGGTAATTTTAACGCAATTTTGATTGAGTTCTGGGCCAGATAGTATTCCCGATAATGAAAAATAATAGATTTCTAAAATCGATATCTAACAAATCTGAGCTTTGATGGGTGACTTCCTCGACTCGAATCAAATATTTTTGACCCCCGAAGCCATTGAAATAGTAATTGAGAGGAGTTTTATCGGGTTGAGTACCTTTAATACTCAGTTTTTCTTATATTTTTGATGTTGAATCGTGTGGGCAAGATTAAAGCCATGCAACAATGTAAAAAAGTGAAAACTCTTGCAGCGACGTCAATAAAAGAAAATAATGACACTTTTTCCAGTGTTGAATATAAAATTCATAGAGTTGTACTTTTCTGAGACACTTTTTTCATAACAACACGACATCTATGCTCTATTTGGGGTATAGTTTCATGTGGTACAGTCAATAGAGCAATTAGGAATGCAGAAAGTTTTAATGCCTAGGTAATACTAGATCTCAACATGAAGAGATATATACACAAAGTAAAATCCAAGATGGCTGCATGTTTTCCAATGAAATTAAAACAAAATTTGATAGCTCCCATCTACTGGAAACCCTGATGACCAATATGAATGGATGAGGGATGTGGTCTAGCTGTGGGTGAGCCAAAGAATTTAGTCATGCAAAGAGTCAAATCCAAGATGGCCGCTGGTGGCCATGTTTATCAATAAAATTTGGAATTTTTTTACGGCTCCCATCTAGTGGTCACCCAAAAGATCCATATGAAGTTTGGTGACGATCGGATGAGGGATATGGTCAGTAGGGTGTGCCAAAGATTTAGTCATGCAAAGAGTAAAACCCAAGATGGCCGCTGGAAGCCATGTTTATCCATGAAAATCGGAAAAATTTAATGGCTCCCATCAAGAGGTCACCCTGAACATCAATATAAAGTTTGGTGACAATCAGATGAGGAAAGTGAACTGTAGGGTGTGCCAAAGGATTTAGACGTGCTGCTGGCTGCCAATGTTTTTTCATGAAAATTGTTCAAATTCGATACCTTCCATCTATGGGTAATTCTAAACATGTCTGCAAATTTTCAAAACCTCCCATAAATGGATTCAAATTTGAAATCCAAGATTGCTGCTGCGGCCATGTTGGCCTAACATTATTTACCTTGACCATGTTAGCCAGTGCATTCTCTTATATATGTGATGCTCCCTATGGCAGACTCACATTTATAAGAGAATGCACTGGCACAGAATCTTAATGCTGCAGCAGCGCAGCTCCCATCATGAATGGGTTTTTAACAGCAAATGTGTGTTGTCTTGGACACAAGGCGATAATGAAAATTTCATTTTCTATTAGCCTGGTAAGTGGAACACTGAATTAGAAAAGTTTGAATGATTTAGTGACAAATCACATGAAACATCTTCAACCCTATCAGTACCAAGTTTTTTCATGTAAACACTCCCTCAGACATTTTGCTCGCGGTCCGATTGACATATTGACATTCTGGCCACTGTTATCAGGGGGGAAGTGGGTGATAACACGAACATGTCATTTCGTCAAGCTAGAAAGTGACCTATTAAAATAGTCGCGTGGTCAGAATAATAAATATAGCCTTCTCCAGATGATCTCCAGGTGATATTATCGTGATCCGAGACACAGAAATTTTTTTTATTGTTGGCCATCCTCGGTTCAGAACCATCAGGGCCATCTATGGTGATATTATAGTCATGCAATGGTTAAAATAATACACTTACGATCCACCATAGTACATGGCCGTGGAGGAAGGGTGGGTCTCTTATTCGGCTCGGGAGATACTGGAGAGAGCTGAGTTCCACCAAATGCTATGAGGTCAAGTGTTGAATCCTTCCTCTTAGTCGGCAGAACAGGTTTATCACTGCAAACAAAACCCAGAACAATGACTGACTAACAACATAAAATGTATGCTCCAATACCTAGCCTGGATTTAATTGCAGCATGAGGTCCCCAGAGGGTGAATTTAGTGACGCTATTCCACACGGCAGGTTAGTGTTACCAAATTCACCCTCCGGAAACCTCATTCTGCTTAGGCC
Source organism: Siphonodentalium dalli (assembly GCA_032622095.1). Classification (NCBI taxonomy): domain Eukaryota; kingdom Metazoa; phylum Mollusca; class Scaphopoda; order Gadilida; family Siphonodentaliidae; genus Siphonodentalium; species Siphonodentalium dalli. Next base: position 86,808,603 of record CP136067.1, on the reverse strand, counting down.
TCAACTGCTATGAGAGCCTAGGATCAGATTGATTTTCCCCAGTTGAAGCCCAGTTGAAGTTGGTGATGTTCACCCACTAGTCACCTCAATTATTCAATTTATTTTCTGCAGATTAAAGGATATAGAAACTGAACAGAAGGGAAAAAGTAACTAAAAAACATTGTTAATTTGAAACTATATCTACTTCCCAGAAGATGAGGCCTAAGCAGAATGAGGTCCCAAGAGGGTAAATTTGGTGATGCTAGCCGACTGTGCAGGATATCAACACTAAGTTCACTCTCTGGGACCTCTTTCTGGAAATGTCAGACACTAAATCCAGGCTGCGCCAATATGTTATTTCACATTGCCAATATTGCATATTATGACAAACTTGTTCCTAGAATTACAGTGCTGTGCCATATTTACAAATCTGTATGACCCACGTGTGGCATATGCATTCAGTTGATGTCAAATGACATATAAATGACGTTCACCTTAACCATTTAATTCATGTGTTCTAGGATGGGTGACGTGTAATAAACAAAGCACAATGTGTTTGTTGATGGGTTTGTCGATACATCTATTGTGCCATCCCGGGAGTATAGAACTCCTGTTCTATCCTTCGTGGGCCGGCACTCGTGCCATAACAACAAACCCATTAACATGTGTCGTTCTGTATATTTATTATCACTTTATATGTTGTTCTCTTGTCCATTAACAGGGTCTTCAAGGCACTCAAATTATTGAAACCGCAGCAAACACCAGTCCGCTGGGCCAATAATGAGAGACTCTGTTCATTATCAGCCCGGCAAGTGATAAAGTCAGTGATAATAATAGTAATAACATGACTTTGTACGGGCATTATGGTTAACTAACAGCCCTATCAGAATGAATAACAGCCCTCAGGCCTACAGCAATGCCCTAAATAATCGACTCCTTAACCACAGCAGAATTATGGGTAATTCTGTTGTGGTTAAGGAGTTGATTATTTAGGGCATTAATGTATTAGGTTTAATATAAATAGGCCCTTGGGATGTTAGTCATTCCCGTCAGGTCATTAATAAACCATAATGCCCTTTAACCCTTTCAGTGCCAAGTCCGATTTTTGTATCAAACCCTATTTCCTTGATCATTTTTCAAATTTATTGATTATAATAATGTGATACATTGTTGGAAAGAGCTCTAAGACTTGGCACTGAAAGGGTTAACTCATTCTTTACCAAATAATCATTGACGAGTAGTTTCCTTAAGAAATGTTCAAACAATAAGTTCAACAAATGACGATAGTATAGGAGGATTATTTGAACAATTCATTGCATACCTTTTAGCTCGACATTTTTGCGGTCTCGTCTCATTACATTAATTATCAGTTAACACATGCAGTCCCATGTTGGCATATAGGATAGAATTACCCATTTAATAGTTTTGGGCAGTGAACGAGTTAACTAGGGCCCTGCAAATTGGAAATTAGGCAACCGAATCGAATCTCGAATCGAATCGGGTGTCCGATGTCGACATCGAATCTGAATCGAATCGGGACAAATTTGAAACAAAGAACCAAGACAGAGTTCGCAGACAAACGTTTTGAGAATGACATCATTCACAACTTTATTTTTGAACGAATATAACATGTGACATACACGTCATCTGAGTACAGACCTTGAACACTATAAAATAAATAAATACTACTGACGATACACTACTCGTCTACTCTAGTAGTGTATATATATGTATGATAGTGTTTATTAACCAATTTGATAGTCGTCAATGACTATGATGGATTCTAAGGATTTCAGGACTGATGTATGCTGTATTATAAACAATGGCATGCATATCAATGCGTATGGCCCACTGCATCAGTATCCGGATGGCCTACTTGTAATAATGCATTCCGTTTGACTGGAGGTAACTCTATATAATCACCATGTGCTCGTTGGATATTGTAATTAACAGTATGGTGGAATTAAAATGTATTAATATGCAACTAGCATAATTATGACACAAACCACATTTGACAAGCAAATATAGGTATGAATGCACATTTAGATCGATTAGAAGAAACTATTTCTAACACTATCTATTTAAAAGTATATAGATTGTAGATGTCTTGACCTGTGTATTGTGATTATAGTCACTTATATACTATATTTTACCCCAACATTGTCCAAGAACCACCAATGTTACGAGTACATGCATGTAATGACATCATTAAAGTGTGTCCGACTGCAATTGGACGTAATCGCATAACTACAGTAGTACAATCTCTAAATTACATCATACACGGCACCAGCGAGACCTCCAGACAGGGAAAACAGTAGAATGTGGTACTTCCCTGTCAATTGAGCTCCACAAATAAAATATTTAGTTGTTCGTCCCAATAAACAGGAAAGAATTGGCCAATTCGAAAATATGTGAATCAGAGAGCTGATTCGGTATCATTCCCAAATCTGGTTGCCGATGTCGACACCGAATTGAATCTTTGAAGCTTCGCAGGGCCCTAGTGTTTATGAGTTTATGAGTTATAACCAAAAACTTTGAAGATAAATTTACTATAGCGTACTATGCTACTACCGATGGTTGTTCCAAATTGTGTTTTTGCCATGCTAATTTTGGGATGAAATGATTGATTAATAAACACACACATACAATATATATTATTATAAGTAACATGTGATATCAGTTATCAGTTCTTGTGTCATCGTCTTCATTTATGACATCGGACATGGCACGTATACTTACCATTTAGTGTAATAACAAACGGGAGAGGAGGTACTCATAAGTGAGTCAGCACTTGTCCTCCAATCCCATTGTTTGTATAAAAATGTATGTGTCATTTCCTATGTGTTACTGAATTTAGACAAATAGATAAGTTTAAACTAAACTTACCATTTTCCCATGTCTGAAAATTTGGGGTGGGTCTAATAGCGGGCATGAGTTAAAACATGGCACTATACAGTATTTGTTTGAGGTATATATTGCTAGTAACTTACCTATTAGCGGCTTTATCCTTGACTGTTGCAGGGCACATGTATTTTGGTGACTCTGGAGATGTGGGGGACTTGCCAGAACGCGGTCGTGGATATTCATACATTACACATGTATTCCTTCCAGAATCAGATAGATCAGGCATGTTAATGGCTTTTGAGTACATGGCAGACTTATTACTTATGTTTGATTGGCGTTTGTCTGGCATGTATTCTGAAAATAATTCAAATTCTAACTCATAAAATCAAACTCAAAAAGAGCATCGCTGGGGTGCAGCAAAATATGTCAGTGGTAATTTCAACAATGGGCCATAACTCAGGTGAAAATTGGCCATTGTCCAAAGTAGAAAAAAAAAGGGTTAGGAAAATGTTTCATAGACATTTTGTTTGGAATATAGACTTCTTACTACATACTGCGTTTATTTTTCTGGCACACAATATAGTATGTTAAACTAGGTTGATGCATCACAGGCAACGTTAGACATTCTTCAATCTAAATCTGACCATTACATCCTTACAGAAGATTGCAGCATCCAGATATTATCAAAATAACTGTCCCCTCAAACATCACACAATACTATTGAATCCTGAATTGGGTTCTCTCATGGATCTCAATCTAAAGGTGTACTAAGTACATAATGCCAAGCAAAGTTAATTTCCCGATTATCAGGGCAAACCATTTTGAAAAGCATGCTTGTGTGCGTATTTATATTTTATTATTTATTTCTGGGGCAGACGCCAGTGAAGCATTTCACCTGAGCATTGGCTAGCTCTGGCCCCGAGTTTAATTTCAGTTTCACATGACCATTATTTTTTTTCGTCAAACATCGCCCAATCAAGTATGGCAAATATATTTTTACTGAGATTGCTGTTGTAATTCGCAATCCGACACATGTTAAACAAATATTTGAATATTGTTAACAATTACAGCATAGAATCAGAAATATTAACAGGGAAACGAGTCTCTTTGATCTCAATTCCATGTGTTTGTATTGAAAATGTACCACCATTATTTTCTACCGATTAAAACTTTCCAGGACAAATTGATTGTGAATAAAATGTTGCACACGCAGGATCTGTGGCCTAACATTGTCTATTTTCAATTGCTGAAATGTTGAATAATATAAGCAAAGAAACACCTATGACTGGATTTTAACTAACTGGCTGAACAGCCCCAAAAAATTGAATGGGAATCAAGTAAGGGAGCGTCTCAAAAGTCTTTGCGGAATTCCGAAAGTATTTTCCGAAAACAAATGACATTATGAACACTTTGCGGAAAACTGTTTGAGGAAATTTTTCGGTAATTACGTTCCTTTTTTCGGAAAATAGCGCTAAGGTTTGCGGAAAAGAAGACGACGTTTGCAGATTTTTTTCGGAATACGTCCGATGTTTTCGGAATTTGCGGAAATAATTGCGGAATTCACCCCAACGTTATCGGAATTTTAGTTCCCTCTTTCGGAATTTGCGGAAATAATAGCGGAATTCACCCCAACGTTATTGGAATTTTAGTTTCCTCTTTCGGAATTTGCGGAAATAATAGCGGAATTCACCCCAACGTTATTGGAATTTTAGTTTCCTCTTTCGGAATTTGCGGAAATAATTGCGGAATTCACCCTAACGTTATCGGAATTTGAATGCATGCAGACCTCGTTCCGGAAAATTTGCGGAATATATTCATGGGTGTCGGGCCGGTAAAATCGTAAATATCACCGCATACTAGAGTATATAGGTCTATTGCTATTGGGTTCGTTTATTTATTAGGTTTACAGTGTTTATTAACTTAATAAAAACAATACAGCAATTAAAACACTTTTCCTTGACGAATCTTGGTATGGCTTCATCAAGCATTCATTGCCACAGCTATATAGTCAAAACGTGTTTTAATTCACAAGCAAGAATCATGTATATGCTGGCATGCAGGGAGTGAGTACCCTATATAAACCTCCTGACATGTACTCAGATATATTTGACACGAGAGTGCGCAATTATCGCTACATGTATAACAAGTTCCATGACACTGGAAAAGTTCACGGCTGACCTAGTTAATTATAGCAATGATGTCAGTTTGACACTGTTTGCAATGTGCAATGTCAACACTGTCCTCCCCATTGAAGTCCGTGCAATGCGTGTAGGCCTACTGACTGTGGATTCCGTTTTCGTCAGCTAAAGACCAGAATATGCGATGAGGTGTGACTGCATGCATCCTTTATATTTCACTTAAATATATGATATATTGCCTATTGTGGACCCCCCCCCCCCAACTTTTCGCAAGTAGGGGAACCTAATACAGTCGTAATAGTATATAATACTGCCAATTTTCGAATCTAGTTATCGCCATAGGATGACATATTTTTTTATCTTCCGAAACACTTATTTGCATATTGCAGCTTAGATACATTATGTCCCGGCTTTAATTCGGCTTTACTTCTAACAATTTAATAAAGAGCGTTCCGTAGTTTTTTCATGAATCCTGATGGATAGTAAAAACTAAAAGAGCGCAGGAAATTTCGATACAAATCTCCAGTGCAAAGGTTAAAAGCGAAGCAGTCATATTTAACTGACAAGTGTACACGTGCATAGGCCCATGGGCTACTAGTTATAAGTAGCTGTAAATGAATGTTGTTTTCTTTAATACGGCTACACTTGATTTTTTTTAAATTGAAAAATAGACCAACATTCTATTATGTATCTTCAGCCAGATAAATACGTATTGTTCCCAATACTGCATTATTAATTAAGTCACACCCAACTATATTTGCAACTGTAACGTTTACTCAGGCGATTTTCATTGGAAGACATGTCCATTCAAATTAATCCGACCACTTTTTTTCTGGACATGTTGTGTGAATTCAACAGCGAAAATTAATGTGACCTTCAATTAATAATTCCATCAGAAACGGCATGGGTAGAAATTCAGTACAAATCTCAGTTTTAGCCGGTCATACACTGACACACTTGGGTAACTTTGACAAGCCAATAAAGATTACCAATGTGGTCAGTTGATGACCTATATCATATTATTCATATATTTATATTATAAAGAGGAGGTAAACCTATTATATGCCCATTTACAGTAGTAATCTTACGAACATTGCCACAAAAAAGTTAATAAAACCCCTGATTGGGAACTTGTTTATCGCCGTTATTTTTGCGCGAATCTGTATCTCTCAAAATGCCAGGTGCACGCGAATTACGTCAGCACGAGGACTGTGTAGCAATGAACATGGTTTTCTACATCGTATACCGTTGTTTGAGTGACTTGAGTCACTTTCTCGGCGATATTCTCATTCAAGTTTAATCAAAAGTCCACTGGCACGATGCCCCGCGACTTTGTCTTTATAGTAACTATTGAAAAGATTTGAACATACATTCAAGAATGGTGGTCAACAATGCTCGATTTCACCAATTCCCATAATACACCGCGCCCTGGGTGGTTCCGGTTTACGCTGTACTTGTAAGCAGATTCGCATTTTGCAGGATTATAAAGTCAAATTTGAACGAGAGAATTACTTGTACCTATATCCCCTGATGATAATAGAGCAGTTCACAATAATTTAGCTTCCGCACTGGAAACCACAAACTGCCAAAAAGAACTCGGCGCTTGGACGAATAGGCCTACGGATTATTCGGACAGAATCTGCACTCTCTGTATTAAATCTCGAAATCGGCGATGAATACCACATGGTACTGAATTGTAGGGAACTTAGCAAACTAAGAATAAAATATCTGAAACCCGACTTCTATCAGAGACCAAACACTTATAAATTAGCAGCTCTATTTAACTCCCGAAATCATATATATTGTATTTATGTATACAACTCTTCTGTAATGTCTATAAAACTTGGTCCATGTAACAGCATAGATGAAGGAAGGATTTTTAGTCTATGCTAACAGCGAGTCATCCCGGCTAGACATGGAACGTTACACGATTCGTTGTGACTTTCATGACGTCAGCCAATAGAATGTTCACGTCATGTGAGTGACGTCTAATGACCGCCCACATTACGCCGTGACTCGGTGATTGACAGCTAGTTTTGTGCACGTCAACCGAGTAGTCCCGGTTGACCGAGTTGTCTCGACTCATTTAACAGCGCGACCGAGTTGTCCTGGCAGACCGAGTTGACTCGGCTAGCCGAGTTGTCCCGGCTCATGTAACAAGCCCCTTAGGTTCATAAAATGTTCGCGGGCGAAACATACCTTACCACGCACAAACGCTCTTTATTTTTTATTGTGAAGAAAATTCTGGCTGGCAGTAAATTCCAAAAGGAAGCCCACATGGACGGATGTAGTCAATGTAATTTCAAACCAAATAATTATAGTTTAAATTAGTGTAATTTAATTTAGTATACCGGTAGGACGTCGACTATATACTTATAAGATTATCACACCTTGTCGCCTGACGTAGCAGATCGCCAACACACTGACTAGATCATCTGGCTAAACAATGGGCTCAATCAAACCACATTTATAGTGCCCTCTTTGTGTTTTTCAACACATTCTAAAAACGGCAAGTACACCGCGATCGAAAGGCAAGTATACCGCGGTCGAACGGCAAGTATACCGCGGTCGAACGGCAAGTATACCGCGGCCGGACGGCAAGTATAGGCCTACATCGCGGCCGAACAGCAATTAAACCGCGGACCATTAACTGCAGTTAGCCGGTGTGGCCGCGATGTTGTTGCAGTTCGGCCGCGGTGGAAACACAAACCGCACCGCGGTTAAGTGGACGCTTGTTTTGTCCAGCGTGGTAGCTAATTGCTTGTTATGGAAATCCCTCATTTAGGTGAGAAGCACCCCCAGTATATTGGGTATATAAACGATAATAGTAAAACTATTCCGATAAAACTATCGTAATGATAGAAGAGTTTATAAAACTGTCGATACAGTGTATTGAATGATCATATTAAAATATAGCACGTTTGTTAGTTGATTCGAGCAATTATATTTACAGTGCTGATTAACAATTCCTTTAATGCCGTGTGTGTCAGGTTCCCGTTTGTGATGCGTCTTGTCTCGAGATTTAATTGCGACGTGACGATTTGCGGAAGTATATTTCGCCGCAACAATTTTCCGGACACTTCGCCGAGATTTGGGACAGTTCGCCGGAAACTGACGACAACTTCACCGAAGGTCGGGACTATTCGCTGTAATTTAAGACATTTCGCCGAGATATACGACTTTTCGCCGGAATAGACGACTGTTCGCCGAAATAAATTTACTTATATGTGCATGGGTGTATTGTGGGACAATTGAAAATTTCTGACATTGATCGCAAGTTATTGCATTATTGTGCGCATACACAGTTTTTTGACAAGCAATAGCCTACACAACTCAACATTCGTAGTTCTATCCATCTTGGATGGATATGGTAAATGTTGTAAAGCCAGTGATATATATACCATATGAAAGTCGCTAAAACAACCTAGTTACTATACGGATCACCACTGCTAAAACAACATAGGCATATAGGCTACTTACTACGAATCACCAATGGCTTCGGGTGAATTGTAATATGTAATATGAACACACCTCAGGTAACAGTATTGTCGGTAAAACACAAATGATGGTAATAATCACACGTGCCAGGAAGGAAGCCCGAAGTTTGTTTTCATAGTACCTATGTCAATCAGTCTTCACTAATTACGGGATTATAATATTCCGGCGAACTGTCACTCCGTCGAAAATGAATTTCGGCGAAATGTCCATTCCGTCGAAATTTACTTCCGACGAGGAGTCCAGTCCCCAATCATGAATTTTCAACGTTTTCGGAAAGTTACTTTTCGCAATGTCGACGGTTACGGACTTTGCGGAATGTTTGCGGAATTCTTTATTTAACGTTTCGGTAATTTTTGCGGAAAACTCAATTTAACGTTTCGGTAATTTTTGCGGAAAACTCATGGCGTTTGCGGAAATCTTTATGTAACGTTTCGGTAATTTTGCGGAAAACTCATGGCGTTTTTCGGAACATTTGCGGAAAATTCAGACGATAGCGTTGCGGAAATCTCGACGTTTCGGAAAATATTTGCGGATTCCGCCAAGACTTTTGAGACGCTCCCTAACTGGTATTTGGTTATTAAAGGGTTAATACCTGATATGATTTTGTTGATTTGCACAGAGGTACTCGATTTGAGAGTACTTATAATATCGATCACAGTTTGTTTTTTACCATCTTTCTCATGGATGTTAATGCCTGAAATAATCAAAATAGAACAATTACAGTAATGCCCTAAATAACTGACTCCTTAACCACAGCAGAATTATGGGTAACTTTTCAGGATTTAGAGATTTAGTCGGAAATATGGCTTGTTGCCATTCATCGGAAAACTCTCACTGAGCCATATTTCCGACTAAATCCTTAAAAGTTAACCATAATTCTAATGTGGTTAAGGAGTCGATTATTTAGGGCTTTTCTGTAGCTTAGACTTAACCCTTTCATGACTGGAGCTTCCTGAAATTTTGAGAAAACCTGTGCCAATGCATTCTCATATATATGTGAGTCTCCCATAGAATACATTGGCCTAACAATATTCACATTGACCTAGTAAGCCAGTACAGTATATACATGATCTTTAGTGCGCTGAATCAGTGCATCTCCTGTCATGAAAGGGGTTTCCATAATGACTCTATTGTAATTCACTCATTCAACTTCCTGACAGGTAAATCCATTTAGGTGATGCTGATTGGTCAGTTGCCCAGGTGTAGCTGTCATAAAATATATATGGTTTTACATATATATGATTTGACGCATGCGTATGAACTATGGGCTGGCTCACTGAAAAATTCCACCGGAAGTACCTTTGTTTCTATGGACAACAAGGTAAACAGCGGAAAAATTTGATGTATGTTTGAATCACATATCAGCTTTATTCAATGTTGGAAAAAATATTCAGACAACCAGTTTTAATTGAAATAGGTCTTTCAAAATGAATCAAAGAACATCAGAATGATGACATAATTGACAGAAAAGACATGATGTTGCAAAAAGCGAACCATTGTTCACTATACTGTGACATTTGATGTGCAGCATTGAACACTACTGCAATGCAATGACAATAGCCTGTCAGTACTTAGTGTAATACATTGGTGCAACTTGGCCACAAAACTTGCATTTACTTATATAATTTGTCCATATCCAGTGATTATGAATGCAATATGGAATTTGAGTCAATGAATTGACAGATTCCACTGGAGGGCTCAGTTTATTTCTATTCGAAATATGGAACAAAATTTTCATGGAGTAGAACACAATTTCTAGAAGGAAGTGACATGGATTGTTTGTAAATGCTCAGTTCAGCAACTCTTCGGCAGATTCTCATGGCTATAGAATGATTTTTCGGTCAGTTTGAATTAGAATGGGAATAAACATGCTATCTGGTGTGCTTTTGGGACATTTATCAGCGGGTTTTCTGATGACAATATCCTTGCATCGCTGGTATAACTAAAAGCACACCATCAGACAGCATATTCATGCAAGAGTAAAATCCAGGCCATGTTTTTCATCGAAAATATTTCAAATTGAATAGCTCTCAAATAGAGGTGACCTTAAACATGCCTCATAATTTACAAAACAATTCTCCAATAAATGCAGGCTGCAGGTTGTGCCGATGAAATCAAATTTGAAAGATGACTTTTGGCAACCATGTTTTTTAACGAAAAAATAGATGTCTCCCATCTAGAAGTCACCCCCGAAGATCCACATGAAGTTTAGTGATGATCGGATGAGGGATGTAGCCTGTAGGGTGTGCAAAAGGATTTACTCATGGAAAGAGAAAATTCCAATATGGCTGCTGGTGGCCATTTTTTTCATCGAAAATCTTTCAAATTTGATAGCTCCCTTCCAGAGGTAATCCTAAAAATGCCTGTACATTTTCAAAACAATTATGCAATAAATGCAGCCTGCAGACAGGCCTCAGCTCACAAGGCGACTCGGGCGAGATTGTCGCCTTACTGTCGCTGACTTCGCCCTATCGTCGCTCTAAGGCGAAATCGAAGTTGCCTTCAATTTTAGGGGGATTTTTTTTTTTTTTTTTTCTTAATTTTTTTTTCTAGTTTCTTTTCCGGACATGTCCGTATATAGATGAATTGTGGCGGCCATCCCAAAATGGCAAAGACCCAAGTGTTTAAAATAAAAAATAAAATATGACCTATTGTTTTGTGTTGTTATTCCGTCGCCTTTATTCCCTTTGCGGTAATGAATGTTAATCACGAATGTTTTGACACGCTGAAAACACGATGAGATGTTCGCATCTGTGTTGTTACTGACCATCGTGAGTGTCACAAATAAATGTTTTAATTAACTTAAAAGATGGCCGTCCCGCTTTTCAGATATAAAACTATTACGACATAATCAGAGTATGTACCAGGTGCTTCGGAAGTTCGTTTCGGTAACGCGTCGGGCTTTTTGAAGAGGCCGCGTCGGTCTTTTTGAAGAGACCGCTTCCGTAAATAAAATAATGTCAAGTTTATTGCTTTAATCGGATTATACCAGTGATGTTGGCATTAATTAAGAGAGGCCATTAATTAATAAAAGCTTTTGCAACTCCTTTGTTAGTTAGTCCTTATTGTTTATTTTAGCGGACACCCACATTACAGCCATGACCAAATTAAACTTACAAAGTTACATGCATCATGATTCAGACTGTACAAACGTATCTTCCAAGCTGCAGTCTAGGAAATAATACTACTTTCATTTAGTTAAAAAATTAACTACTACTGTAACTTGATAATTGTCTTGCTTAAATGATAGCTACACAAAACACATTTCCAAAATTTTTAAATGTATAATAACAATTAATTAAGCTAATTTCAGATAAAGTCAATTTTTTTTAGTTTTATTTCTTATTTTATCTTTTTTTAAATTTTATTGTCAGATGTTATAAAATAAAGCGATATTTGAAAATTGTCAATTTTTTGTAGTCTCCCCACTTCTCCCTGAAGTCTCCCTAAATTTCCTGAAGTCTCCCTAAATTTCCTGGAGGGAGACTTCAAGTCTCCCTGTTCTGGACCCCTAGGCTGAGGCCTGTCTGCAGAGCGTGCTGATGGATTCAAATTAGAAATCCAAGATGGCTGCTGGCAGCCATGATTTTTAACTAATTTTGGAAATATTTGATGGCACCCATGCATCTAAAGGTCACCCCGAAGATCCATTGAAGTTTGGGGACGATCGGAAGAGAGATGTGACCTGCAGGGTGTACTAAATTAAATTGTTGACAGATGTCGAATGCACACATGGACGCCAACCCAGTTGACCTAAAAATGCTATATATGTCCTCAGCAATTCATCACAATGGTTTACCAAAAATATATATTCATCATCTTGATGCCATTATAAAATAATATTTTTGGCTACCAACCTTTCTCTAATAAGTATTTCACAACCTCTACTTTGCCGAAGGTAGCAGCTTCATGAAGAGCAGAACCCATCTCAGTCTAAAAAAGAAGAACATAATGGTGTTTATCTGACTTTATCTCCCTAGCACTTAGTGACATGATTTGACGTGTCTGTTGAATACCTGTGACGTTGACCCGGCCCCCGGCAAACACCTATCAATAACATCAAAAGTACAAAATGCCTGTTGGTGAGCATAAGTAGAGGTTTCTATAATCTATATGACTGAAATGTTTGTCTGAACAAGAATTAAACAGGTCTGGCAATTCCCAATTATACTGCAAAAGCTATATGTAGCTATTGTAGCTACATTTGACTATCGTAGAACAATATTTTACCAATTTGCATTGCATGCATGCATGCATTACCGCGAGCTGTTGCAACTAAGGGTGAGAGGTGTTATGTTGTTACAACTTATGAAATCACTACCGATGACATTTTGGTTGCACCAGCTTGTAGAATATCAGTGAAGCATAGCTAAGCACATGCATCTGTTTAGATAGATAGATAGATAGATCTTTATTTGCACAATAATATACGATACATTGACAAAGTAGTGAACAAAATTGTATTATTGCACAGGAGCAGCATGACCTAGATGGCCGTCTTCCTGTTGCCCCTGAATGATAAGTGCAATATGAATATATGATAGCGTGTATATAATTTGACACAGACTATTTGGTATTTGGATGGCCGGTTGGTGCCTACTAATATTTTATGTGATAATTTTAATCAAGGCTGGGTTAAATTTTGAACAATACTTTACTAGAATTTTTTTTGGACAAGTTTAAGAGTTTGTAACAAAAAATAGTGAGGTTGTTGCGACAGTCCTGTGTCACATTCGCAGACAGCACCGTACATGTGACACATGGCTATCTAGGATGTTCAGGGTAATAACTGGAGTGAATAATATTATGAGTTAAAAAGTTAACCTTGGTAGATCATTGAGTCAAGTGGTTTTTTGCCGACTGCAAATGTAGCATAATTTGTTTGCACAGATAACCATTTGAGTATATTTACCTATTAGTTCCATAGACAATAACTTTTTGAACGTATAACTAAATTTACATTTTTTTATTTTGGAATTTATCGAGTTCCACACTTTAGGAAATGAATGATTTGGTAGGACTTCTGAAAAACATGTTCTAGCCTTTTTGCTTCTTAATTTATCCGCCTGTTTAGTGTTAACACCAAGGGAATACGTGAACATATTCTTAAACGATTTGGGGAGATTATTTCTGGACCAGTTGTACATGAAGACAGATGCATTCACTGTGTATAAATCTTGAACATTAGGATATTTTCTTGTCTGAAGAGCGGTTCTGTGTGACTCCTATATTTTGTGTTGCATATAATACGAACTGCCCTTTTTTGTAAGGTAGATAGTACGCCCGAGTGAACCGAGTGTCCCCATATCGGGAGACCATAAATAAGTTGACTATGGATTAACGATTGATATAGTGTTTTTCGTGATTTTTTTGGTAAGAAGTTTTTAACTTTGTTCAATAAGTAGAGAGTGTGGTACAGTTTACGTTGTATCATTGATATATGGTTATTAAAAGTCAAGTTTTCATCGATCAAAATGCCTAAGAATTTTATTGATTTTTCTCGCATTTGATTACCAACTCTAATTAGTTCCATGTTATTCAATTTCAGTGTAAAATTTCTCCACTTGTCCTCATTGCCTCTAGGGTGGATCAATATGAATTTACTTTTAGTTGCGTTGATAGATAGTTTATTGCAACAACACCATTCAAAAATATTTTTTAGTTCAGCCGTTGATGATTTTTTCAACTCTTTCCTATCATGACCAGAAAAGTAAAGCGTGGTATCATCGGCAAATGATAGTAAGTTCATCGAGGTACATTTGGGCATATCGTTAACATACAGAAGAAAAATTATCGGACCAAGAACGGACCCTTGGGGCACACCACACGTTATCTTCGCAAAATCGGACATTTCACCAAGACAATCAACGTATTGTTTTCTGCCCTTTAAATAACTTTTAAACCATTCATTGGAAACCCCCCGAATTCCGTAGTGTTCTAATTTTTTCAATAAAATATCATGGTTAATTGTATCGAATGCTTTTGATAAGTCTATGAAAATCGCTAATGTAGAATCCTTAGTTGGTTTGTCATTATTTGTTGCTACATGATCTAGAAGGTGCATCAAAGGATGTATGATAGAGTGATTCTTACGGAAGCCATATTGATTTTTATGCAAAATTTCATGTTTTTCGAGAAACGAAAAAAGCCTTTTATGCATGAGTTTCTCTAACAACTTCGAGAAAACGGGCAGAATGCTTATTGGCCTATAGTTCGTTATTTTATCGGGAGATTCACTTTTATAATGTGGAATTACTTTTGATATTTTCATCCTATCGGGGAAAATGCCTTGTTTAAATGATAGATTGAATATATGCGTTAGCGCTGGTGACGTTTCGGGTATGGTCTGTTTCATTAATTTTGATGACAGGTTATCTATATCTTTGGTTCCTTTTCCAGTGATGTCATTCGATAGTTTCAAAACTTCATATGTATCTGTTGGGAACATGAAAAAAGTTTTTGCATTGGAATCAGTTAGATAGTCTGAAAATGTCATTGCGATGTTACAAGGCACCTGGTCACTAGTTTTTTGACCTATTGTCGCAAAATAATCGTTAAATTCTTGAGCTATTTTTTCTGGTTGCGATATTATAGTGTTTCCATATGATATATTTGTTGGTATTTTTGGAGTGTTATTTGTTACTTTAAGAGCATTTTTCAGGATGACCCATGTACGTCGCATGTCAAATCTATTTTCGTGGAGAATATTGTCGTAGTATAGTTTTTTGCTTTTCCGAATTAAGGATTTGTATATTCGACAATATATTTTATATTTCTCAGCGTTGTTGTCACAAGGAGCTTTTAGTTTTTTTATGTAAAGTTTGTTCTTGACTAAAGAGGAGTTAATGAGACCTTTTGTCATCCAAGGTTGTTTTTTAATATATTTAGTTGGTGGTTTAGATCGGACCAATGGAAATGATTCATTAAACGCCCATAGATATATTGAAAGAAAATTGTCATAAGCTTGGTTCGGTGAAGTACTATCGAAGACACATCGAAAATCTTGTTGTTGAAGTATTGATTTAAATTTGTCAGTGTTCTTTTTACTCATTATACGTTTCTCTGTAGAACTGCTCGCTTTTTTATACTTATGATCGTGACATTCGGAATAAAATGTAGCAAAATGGTCTGATACATCTGAGAGGATAATCCCAGTATCGGCACGGGAAAAATTGTTATTAGTATAAATATTATCAATGAGTGTTGCCGAGTGGTCGGTTATTCGTGTAGGTTTGGTAATTGCAGGTAAGAATCCATTTTCAAACATAGTTTCAATGAAGTTGTTAGTTTTCGTATGTGACTGAAAGTTAAGCAAGTCGATGTTGAAGTCTCCTACAAGATATGCCTTTGTCCCAGAACCATTTAATTGTTCGACCACACTTGAAATTTTATCTATAAATATATCGATATCTGCATGAGGGGCCGTATTTGGTCTGTAGATGGATGCCACAACACAAGATGAGTGCCCCGAGTCAATTTCTATGAATAGAGTCTCGATAACATGTGGGATAAATATCGTTAGATCATCACGGATTTTATAAGAAAGTTTTTCATTTACGAAAATGCCAACACCACCACGTCCATCATCGTCATCTGGTCGTGATTTGAATTGGAATTGATGATATCCAGGAAGAGAATATTCTTCTCGTATCTTGAATATTTCCGTCAGAGCTAGTATATCGATATGATGTTTAGAGTTAGTTATATCTGATAGGAGATTTGTAAGTGGATCCCAGTTAGCGTTCAGGCTTCGACAATTTAGACCAAGAATTGAAAAATCTGATTTTGAGACATCTATATTTTCCTGTAATTGCAGCGGTGAGTAATAATCGCAAGAGTGGTTAGCAAAGCTGTATGGTGAGCACATGTTCTCATTATCATCGTCTGGTGATCCATGCAATAAGGTTTTGAGATTTAAAGAGTTACTTCCCTGAACATCTGAACATCACCCAGTGAGAATCTAACTGCCATCAGTTTTAAAGATGGAGTTACCTTTCTTGTCCTGGTTTAATCCAATGGAGCATTTATGTTGTTGTGTATTCGAGAAACCCAACCGACCAAACATGCTTAATGTACAAATAATAGTTAATTCAAGTCCGTGATATAAAACATACAAACTACAAATAAAATAAAATTGCATATAATAATAACAAGTTGTGTGTCATCAAATTATGCTTGGTTTACACTCGTTTGGTATGTCGGTTGATGTTATCAGTAGTGTGCTCTATGGGTTGTATTGGGGGGGGGGGGGGGGGGGGGGGGGGTAAGTAGGATGGGTTTATTTTCCCGGCAAAATTGTTTACAACAACAGTTCTAATAAATTAGTTATGCAAACGTGTTTGTATTATTATCCATAATCTGGTTTTTACCCGAAAGTGTTTGAAGATCCATAACTTAAATTTAGTAACGTGTCCTGTCCCATTTTATGGACAGACAAGAGGATATATTTCGTGATGTCAGAAATTGTTGTTGATTGGATTTTTTTTCTTTCCGTCTCTAATGAATTTTGTATCTACCCAGGCAGAAATATTTGGAAGAGATCAGTCATCTTTGTCAGGAGATTGTCGATGGGGTGGTGGTCCAAACGAATGCAAACTAGTCATTTTATTGACACACATCTGGGCGAGTTTGGTCTGACTATGAAATTAGTATCTTCTGCTCGTATATATCGCAGTGTGTGTAAGGACTGGATAATGACTTAATAGTTACGGGGAGGGGATTTTGGCTGGGAATATTTTAGAATTGGTGACGCGATCGTGGAATTAAATTGTGGGGGGGGGGGGTCCAAAAGGATGACAAACTAGTAGTTGAAAGCTTAAATATTATAGGCCAATATTTTACGAAGAATACACGAGATTGCCCATGCGAGTCGGTGTATCTGTGGAGTATGAGTTGAATCGGAGTCACGTAATCATGTTGATTCGATACAATTATTATCGAATAGCTGATCTTGCAATACATGTTTCACGATTCGAGGAGAGGTTATAGGGCTGAGTGTATGACCCAGAATAGGTGTCGTGTGGTGTTTGTTGTGATCAAAGCATACTTTGCACGTTATTTTGTCTCAGTGTTGACCTAATCTTACCCAAGATGTTTCGGTGTGTCGTGGGTGTACGATTTTGAAGCTGTCACAATGATACATATATATTGTGATTAGGGATGCGTTATGTATGTAAGGGAATTATCGATAACTTCTGTGAGACATATAATGGCTCTGGATTATGACACTGATGTTTCGGTTTTTTGAGGGATCAAGACAAGTGAGTAAGTGGGAATGGGAATCGCCATGCAGATTTCCAAACCAATAATTTGTATAAAATGAATGGCTGAATATTTGTTTTTTTTAGATATGAGTATCCTCCACATAGATATGTAAGAATATGGCATTCTGAATAGTATGTTCTGTATTACTATTTATCGAAAATTTATTTTGTAAAGAATGATATCAGGAGATAAGATGTCAGTTTTGGATCTTTTGTGATTGCATAGTGATGTACATGTGTATACATGTATACCTAATTAATGATTGATAGAGCATATGTTCACGCTCGTGCATGTATACACATATTTTGTGTTGAGGGATCAGGGATGCATACCTGCCAAACATATTAAAGGGGTGTATTGGGTTCCAGACTGATTTTGTCAAAATTTTACAAAAGTTTGACAAAAAAAGTAGACATTGAAAGTGGCTATTTGTAAAGGGTTCAGCGATCAGCTGTTTTCATCAATAATAGCAGAAGAACATTGAGGGGTTGTCATACCCATACTTTTGGAAAAATACATGGGCATATATGTGAACATATATCAGAACCCATTGTTCCTGCATAATGAAATATATAGAAATATATACTTATCTATGTATATACACTTACATAATGGCAAGCGTAGTTCATACTGGTCAAATCAATGCTTGTATACACATATTTAATGATGTATCATACGATTTAAAGGTGCATATGTGGTCCATACTGATTTTCTCTAATGTATACTAATGTTTGTGGTCAGGAAATTGTAATTTACTATTTGATGTAAACTGTACATTTGAATAAATGGACTTTGAACATAAATATGTAAACAAATTCATAGACATATACATATAAAGTAATACCTAGATAATTCCTGTAAACTGAGAATCAAAATGTTATGTTCATACCCATGTACATATATAACTAATTAATGATTGATGGAGCATTGATGGAACACATGTTCAAACTCATGCATTTATACGTAGGTTTTGTGTTCATGGTTCAGGGATGCATACATATCATACCTATTAAGGGATGTATGGGGTTGCAGAATTATTTTTCCAAATTAATACAAAACTTTATGACAAGAAAGTCGATATTGAAGTGGACATTTGTAAAGGGTTCAAGTGTTAGCATTTGGTTACATTAACTTACTATTCAGATGTTTTTGTTTATCATCAATAACAGTAGGAACATATAACTTGAGGGATTGTCATACCAATACTTTTGGAAAAAAATATATATGCAAACATATGAACATATACCAAAACAAATAATACCTGCATAATGAAAATATAGAAATATATTCTTACTTATGTATACACACTTACATCGTGGCAAGTATAGATCACAATAGTCATACCCATTATTATATGCACATATTTACTGCTGTATGGATGCATATACGATTTAGAGATGCATGTGTGATCCAAGCTGATTTTCTCTAATGTATACAACTTTTTATGATCAAGAAATGGTAGTTTAAATTTTTATATAAACTGTCCTTTAAAAGTACCATAAATATATGGAATAAATGGACATTGAATTACATGTTTTGCATTTATTCCACCTTCAATGTTGTATTAGCTAAATATGTTATATTTATTCTTTTAAATCCATAATTTATTTATCACTATTTAAAATAACAGTAAGAACATATAACTTGATGGGTTGTCATACCGGCATACTTTTGAGAAAACATATATGCATATATATGACCATATACCAGAACCCATAATACCTGCATAATGAAAATATAGAAGTATATACTTATTTATGTATATACACTTACATAATGGCAAGCATAGATCATAATGCTTATACCCATACTTATATACACATATTTGCTGCTGAATGGATGGATGGCATATAATTTAAAGGTGCATATGTTGTCCATACTGATTTTCTCCAATGTATACTAATGTTTGTGGTCAGGAAATTGTAATTTACTATTTGATGTAAACTGTCCATTTGAATAAATGGACTTTGAACATAAATATGTAAACAAATTCATAGACATATACATAAATAATACCTAGATAATTCCTGTAAACTGAGAATCATAATGATATGTCCATACCCATGTACATATATAACTAATTAATGATTGATGGAGCATTGATAGAACACATGTTAACACTCATGCATTTATACGTAGGTTTTGTGTTCATGGTTCAGGGATGCATACATATCATACCTATTAAGGGATGTATGGGGTTGCAGAATTATTTTTCCAAATTAATACAAAACTTTATGACAAGAAAGTTGATATTGAAGTGGACATTTGTAAAGGGTTCAAGTGTTAGCATTTGGTTACATTAACTTACTATTTAGATGTTTTTTATCATTAATAAGAGTAGGAACATATAACTTGAGGGATTGTCATACCCATACTTTTTGAAAATAATATATATGCAAACATATGAACATATACCAAAACAAATAATACCTGCATAATGAAAATATAGAAATATATTCTTACTTATGTATATACACTTACATAATGGCAAGCATAGATCATAATGCTTATACCCATACTTATATACACTGAATTTGCTGCTGAATGGATGGATGGCATATAATTTAAAGGTGCATATGTGATCCATACTGATTTTCTCTAATATCTACAAATGTGTGTGACCAAGAATTTGCCATTTGCAATTTCATGTCAACTGTCCATTAAAAGTACCAGAAATATTTGGAAGATATGGAAATTGAATTCCATGGCTTATATATATTCCATCTTCAATGTTGTATTAGCTAAATAAGTTATACTTATCTAATCAATCCATAAATTATTTATTAAGCAATATTCTTTCATCTCTATGTATTAGACATCCAGATCAAAGCAAATATTACTTTTCAATGTATTATTAGGACCCAATGTTTTAACTACAACTTTGTGGAGCATATGATTTTAGCTCTTGAGTTGTATTAATAAGTACATGTATTTTTCTTGTAATTATTTGGCATGTATATTCAACATATTCTTTCAAAATCAGACATATATAATATATAGATGATCACTTTGGTATATGTATCTTTATATAGTATTAATATATTATATAATATGTATACATGATCATTGTGCTGTCAGCTATTCTATATATTCAAATATCAGACAGAGATTGAATTTTCTTATTCTTCTTGGTTTTGTCACAATATTTCACATATAATTTGCCACCAACTGACCATGCATCTTCCACTGAGTTATACTCTTTTGACTTCCTCAATATGTTTGAATTTATCTGAGTTAGGTCCTCCTTTATCACTACTTTTGTGCCTTTGAATAGTTTTCTTTGTTTAACAACACAGTCCTTTGATTTTCTTGAAATGAATTTTACAATGATTCCCCTGTTATTATCTGCAGAGAAATTTCCAAGCCTATGTGCTATACTAATGTCCTCACCATTTAGTTTCATTTCCAATTTTTTGTTCAGTGCTTTTATCACCTTTGCTTCACTCTCCTCTGATGTTTCTTTTTGATGATCCTCTTCTACTCCATAAACCCTGATGCTGTCCTTTCTTCCTTGCTGCTCTAAGTCATTGTTTTTATGTTGCAAATCTAAGCACTTCCTTTCAAGAACTTGTATTTCATCTGCCTGGTCATTGGCTTTGTCTTCCAGGGCTTGGTGTTTTTTGTCACATTTATCCATTCTTATTTCCATGTTGTGTATTGTCCCTTTGAATTCGTCTTTGACTTCATTTAATTTGCTGTCAACCTCTGACTTCAGACAAGTTATGATGGAGTCCAGATCAGATTTGGTCACCAATGGTTCAATACTTTTTTCTATGTCATCTTTTGTGGCCATGTTCGAAAGTTTTGCATTAATCTCAGATAGAATATCTCCGATAGGAGTGTTAGATGCATTCAGTTGAGGTGGTTTAGATTTACTTGAGGAGAAATTTATTGTCGACTGTGATGACACCGTCGTAGTTTTCTGTTTCTTGTTTTGGATTGACTGCTTACTATTTTTATTCTGTTGCAATTTTGGTTGATCATTATTGATGCTATCGTCCGCATCTGATGTCGAACTCATTGTAGTTAACCTCTTATCTGGCATTCTCAATGTTTAAAGTTCTGTTTTCAAAGGTCAATACAACGAATTTGAGAAATTTAATTTCACTGCAGTAATTTCATTTGTTTTACTGAAAATCAGCTTCAGAAATTTACACAAACCATATATGTTGATAGTTCGATGTATATGGTAGTACCTTAGAAATGATTTGTGCACAATAAGAGTTGTTGATCGCCGTAAAAACTAATTTCAAGCTCCCACCAAAATCGAGTTGTTGTTCAACTTCAAGGCGCCATCTTTGCAGAGAGATATTGGTTATGCTATGTGATATGGGACTCAGATCCATCCATATATGATCTATTCTTCTTCTATTTAGGTACACTTGTCTAGAGCTGAAACGGTTGACCCATTCTTCTAACCGGTTAACCATCGGGGTTAGCCGGATTTCAACCGGTTAACCGCTAATTTCTAGTGGACTTCTCTCACACTAATTATGTCGACATTATGCCATGCTCCAGGGACAAACCGAGGTGAGAAATAGTAGCTGAAATAAAGACCTTATTCACAGCATTTAACGATATTCAAAAACACGCATTCACTGTTCTTTTGCTGGCTCTCGTGATGGGGAATGAGCAAGTGAAATTTGTGAATGGCAGGGGGGGTCGCTTATTTGCCGTGATCAGCATATGTTTGGGCATTTGTAAAACGAGTAACAATAGTATGGGTATTGGTAAAACGAGTAACAAAACTATATATTAAAGATCTGTAATATATCATTATCATTGGTATATCCTCCAATGAATTATATATAAAGACAAGAAAGTAATAACTATAGAACAAAAAGGAAGGTCAGTTAGGTCAGACTCGTAGTCCTATTCAGTATTCGAGCTATTCGTCGGTATCATGATCGCGGACACTAGTGTTGGAAGGTTATAGAATTTACGTTTCGGTTTCGTTTTTTTTTGGTAAAAAAAACCTCGGTTTCGGTTTTAGTATGCAATCACTTAACATATAGCAATTACTGCCAAATTGAGTGTCACTTAGTCCCACAGGCACAACCAGTTACAGAGTAGCATGGAGCATCAATTTCCTTGATAAAAGGGAAGATCATTGAAGAAGTTAAAGAGGTTTTGGGTTGCTTCAACTACGATGTCTGTTTGGTCACTCAATTGAATTGATCATATTAGATCACAACAGGGAGGAAGAACGGGAAGAGTGAAGACATTGTGCAGCTGATCTCAAATGTTCAAACTTTGTCGTCTTACATAGTTTTTATAAACCCCACTGTAAAACAGTTTTAGTATGTCGTGGTGCGATTCCAATTTGAATCCATGTTGCTTCGTGCAGTATTAACTATTAAGTTACGAAAGCACGCATTGCCACACAACGCCACTTTTACGTTGTCACTTCCTTGTGTGCATTCAGACTTGATACACAGTGACTGCACATGTGCTTTTGTCGGAAGATCAGAGAAAACTTCAAAGGGTCGGATTGATTGAAGGTCGCCGACACTTCCAGACAGTTCGAGAATTGCTACTAAGTATCTGATACTACTGCGTGTACCAATTAATGCTTGCATTGCACTCTACTATCGGTGACACGGGATTTAGTATTAGTTTTGCATCATTTAACCTAATATTTTGAGGATTATTCATGTTCACATTCAACTGACAACGGGATGCGGTTACGTCCGGTTCATTTTTTCTAACCGGTTACGTCGCTAACCGGATGCTAACCGGTTAACTGTCTAACCGTTTCAGCTCTACACTTGTCAGGAAAAATAACAATATTGGAATACTTTGTTAATTATACATGAACATGGCAAACAATATTAATTTACTAAGAGTATAATCAAATCATGTTCTTGTATATTTAAATGTTTGTTTGTTGGATTGGGTTATCTCTCTTCAACCAGATTCATCAATCATCAATAGCCATATGTAGCTACAATAGCTACATATGGCTATTTTAGCTATATTTGGGAATTTCCTGACCTGATAAATTCCTTTACAAGACTTAAAATATGATGAGGCATCGAAGCGATGTATAAGGTATTAAAACTTTAGTAAATCTCATGTTTGGTATCACCATAAACGGCATAAACAACATTACCTTAGTGTCGACGTTCATGCCATATTCCAGCAGAATTTTAACAACTTCCAGATGGCCATTCCTTGAAGCTAGATGGAGAGGTGAATTCTTGCTGAAGGGTCCCTTAACCATTTCACGTTTATTAACTAACAGTCTTTTCACAACATCAAGTTTGCCGTATTGTGCTGCCAGGTCCAAAGGCGATTCGTCCTTCAGATTCCGGATTGATGGGTCAGCCTTTTGCTAAATTTTCAAAGAAAATTCATTGGTACTAGAATGCTCATAACTCATTTCAAACTTCATGAAATATATATATATCAGAATTATGGATACATCCTTAAAAAGGAAGGCCTTTACCAAGAGTTAAGGTGCATATCAGTATGAACATGAGCTTGATTATTGACACATAGCAGATCTACCGTTATATTGAAACAGCACAATGGACTTCCTCCGAATTTGTATCTGTGACAATATGATTACTGGTTCTGATGTATATATTTATATCAGATTTATGGAGGCGCACACACTCAGTATAAGTGCTAATTGCTTCAAAATGCTTGCTTCAGTGTGCATGAGCAGACTCTAAAGCTTGAAAATCGGTCCTATTATTCCATGAGTTTGTTGTGACGTGACGGTAAAATGAGAACCATAGGTTCAAGTTTACCTTGTGGCATGACAAACGAGTGCAATAACATTAACATATTTGCAACAACTGTGTTGTTCTATGTTTTTCTTCACAATACGAAGACTGTAGTATACCAGGGTTTACACTAGCCAGGGTTTACACTAGGGCAGCACAGGCTCCATAAAACTGACCCAGTTTTGGTGCCATATAAAATTTAAAAAAAAACAGAAAACAAATGTGGGCTGCATGAATCAATAAATTAAATCAAAGTTGTTTTGCATGTGTCCGTTTGTCTTTGATCTTTCGAATCACCACCTGCATCAATGCCAAAAATATACCACTTCAAAGGTTGAAACCAATTTTGTGTATTCAATGATTGGTCTGTCGGCAAAATATCACACACCCGGCAAACATCAAACAACCCGACTTCATACCGATCAACGTTAATTGTGACGTTGAAATTAAAAGAGTCATATCGTCAAAATGATTGATTGAGAAAAAAAATTAATTTGCAGAGCAAACCATGGTCGCCTGTCCTATCCTATTTGTTTTATTTAAAGTTTTATTTTGCTGTATTTCACAAAAATAAACATATGGGTGCGAAAATAAATATAAGTAATGTAATTGGCGTAAAGTCAGGAAAATAAATATAAGTAATTGGCGCAAAGTCAGAAAAACTTCTCCAAACCGGACACTCTATTAACCGAATCCCTCTACATACCGAACAAATGTCAGAAACGTACATATATAGTGAATACTAATAACCTTGATATTTTGCTGAATATGGATTTTGTTATTTACAATTTCCCATGTTGTTGAGATCCAATGAAACATGAGGGCACATTTATTGTGACATAGACAACAATGTACAGTAATACCCTAAATAATCGACTCCTTAACCACAGACAACAATGTACAGTAATACCCTAAATAATCGACTCCTTAACCACAGCAGAATTATGGGTAATTTTTCAGGATTTAGTCAGAAATATGGCTTGTTGCCATTCACCGGAAAGCTCTCAAAGCCATATTTCTGACTAAATTACCCATAATTCTGCTGTGTGTAGTTATTCTTATGACTCACTTGCTGAGATATCTTTCTATCTAGGGGATCTCAATATTGCATTCATTTAACCCTTCCATGACTAGAGCTTCCTGAAATATTGCGAAATCCCTGTGCCAATGCATTCTCTTATATACGAGAGACTCGCTTACTCCCTATGGTAGACTTACATATGTAAGAGAATACATTGACTTAACAATATTCACCTTGACATTGTAAGCCAGTGAATTATCTTATATATGTGTTGCTCCCTATAGGAGACTCACTTATATAATAGAACGCACTGGCACATGTTATGTAATGCTGCTGTTAGAAAAGTTACCTCTAATAAGACAGCTACAGTGGCGGTGTGTCCATACTGAGCTGCACTGTGAAGAGGCGTCTCCCCGTCTCCATTCTGAAGAGTGAAATAACTATGTTAGATTAAAATGTGTCCTGTCTGTTTTAATGTTTGTTTGAGTCTGACTTAAAAGAAGTAATACAAAAGATCATCAAACTCAACATGCTCTTCCTGAACTCTTTCAATGCTGATCGCGACTGCAGCCGAATTACCCATACACTGCCGATAGCGACTTGAGTCGAAATCGGGTACATGCTGCCAGCAGGACGGGTACATGTGGTGTAAATATGGCTGTCCAGTGAATATGACGCATATGAGTTCCAGTGATGGGCACATACATGTACATGACATTTTTATAAGTTGTAGACTATATAACACCAGGAAACGTGTGAGATGGTGCAGATAAGAGGCAGTCATAGCTATCACATTTTTACCAATAATATAAAATGGAAACTCAAATACAGCAACCTATACCCAATATGATATGTTCATCAAATGCTTATAACATAATGAAGTCGGAAAATACCCAAAACATACGGCCATACGGGTGTTATATGTAGATCCAAGATGGCCACCAAGGTCACGTGACCAATTTGAGGTGGCCAATGTGGCTCCAACATATCAATATGTCTATATGGTACAACAACATATGTCAGACATTTACGATATATTGATATGTTAATGCATTACCCACATTATAAGTAATTTGGATTCACCATATAAGTAATTTGCTACACCGTGCATCAGCCATAATATAACTATATAACAAACTATAACCACCACAAGGACACCCACACCTCCATAAATATGCTTACCACCAAAATAACTTGTCTGGGTTACATTCTACTTCATATTTGTTGCTCAAACGTGTCCAATTGTGTCTACGAGATAACTCGTAGTTGGCACTGCATGGTGGTGGGAATACCCAAATTCCTTCCGCCAGTGCCGGCTACGAGTTATCTCGTAGTACTATCAATCGCCGTTTCTGTCATCTAAAGTCGCGACGTCATCCAATTCTTGCTTCATTGAAGCCAAGTTATGGTCTACTAAGGGTATCTATCTTGCCATGATTTGGCAAACTGGCGAGATTACTAATTGATTTCCGGCACTCAACGTGTTACCTTTTGACATATTTTGTTTTAAATATCAGAAATTAAATATAATCAGGGTTTATATGAAGAGAAAGAGCCCAAATACAGGTCCTTCTAGTGAATCCAAAAGTACTTAAAAGAATTATTTTGTCATAAAAAAAAATGTTCTCATCATAATACTAATAATATATGTCTAAAAGACCCTTTTCGTCAAGAAATCAAGCAGATAATATTTTTATTATTTTTATATAAAAAAATCGCTTAAGTTTCCGAAGATTTTACTGAGGTAAGTCACATGACTGACTGATTGGTGCGATCACATGACTACAATGCAGTCACATGACTGATGAGCTGATCGGCACGTTGTTTTTCTAACCCGTGACAGCAGTGGGCGGAGTTTAAAATAATTTTGCCAATCACACAACAAGTTGATAATTCCATATGAAATATTGAAAACTCTACAATTAAATGCCTTGTACGATAAATAAATAGTGATCATTAAATAAAAACTGATTGAATGTGCTGATTATGGACTGGATTTGCTAGATTGTTAGATTATATAACAAACTAGAATGCACTCACTGGAGCTGCCTATACTTGCGCCCATCACACATTTGGCATGTTGTGTGGTGTCTTGCCAACAACAGTTTGAACCACGGGTGCTGGCCCCTTGTTTGAGAGATCGATAACAAAAATCTAGATATCAAATCTCTGTTCATCCATCGCTGAAATAGTTGTGTGTACGGACATAATATCCCTGTTATGATGATATGGACCCCAGTTGGCTGCATATTAGGAACGATAACTCTATCCGATCTAATTACAGGTGAGACATATTGGTAGTGTTTTTTACCTGTTAACCAACTATCAGATTTAGGCCACTCCGATGCATGGTGTATTATCTACATGTATATTACGTGAGGACCTTGATGGGGATAGCTTCAGTCTTGAATGTTAAAGTGACACACTGCGCTCGCTGAACGAAGTCTCTCCATGTGAACGATGTATTATCTACATGTATATCACGTGATGACCTCGATGAACGATGGGCAGCTTCCGCCCTGAATATTAAAGGGACAAAATGCACTCAGTATTTGAATATTAAAGGGACAATAGGCTCTCACGGGGGATGATTGTTAAAGTGACACAAGGCACTCACTATGGATGAATGTTAAAGTGACACTAGGCACTCACTGTGGGATAATGTTAAAGTGACATTCGCATTGAAAACTTCAAAAACTTCAAACGCGTTGACGTGCGCGTTACTAGGACTGACCCGCAGTTTATAAGGGTATACGTCTTGGATGGTAATTTGGCGCCTATAAAAATTACTAAGTTTTTTGAAATTTGTGAAATTTGTGAAGTTTTTGAAGTTTTTGAAGTTTTTGAAGTTTTTGAAATTTTTGAACTTTTTGAAATTTTTGAAATTTTTGAAATTTTGAACTTTTTGAACTTTTTGAAATTTTTGAAATTTTTGAACTTTTTGAAATTTTTCAATATTGTTCATTTATGGACGATTTATTACCAAAATAAAACCAGATAACAATGCAAATTAAATATATATGTGGATTTAAATTACAATCGATGCAACCATTTCATATTAGCGCATGCACAGTCTTTACATTTTGTACTTCCGGTATGACATAACATATTCCCGGAAGGACAGACAAAGATCCGGACCGAAAACATTACTTGCGTCCAGCATGGACTGGCGCAAGTAATAATAATGACTAAAGTGTATTTTGAAAAGATAAAAGTGGAGTGAAATGAGAAAATTTATGCGTAAATCCAATAAGCAGAATATATAGTAATGCTCTAAGTAATCAACTTCTTAACCACAGCAGAATTATGGGTAACTTTTCAGGATTTAGTCGGAAATATGGCTTGCTGCCATTCATCGGAAAGCTCTCGGGGAGAGCTTTCCGATGAATGGCAACAAGCCATATTTCTGAAATTGAGATGTTTCTGCAAGAATAGAGGTTGGGTCTTCTTCTTCCTAGTTGTATGGTACAAATTTTGGAAGCTAATTTTTACCAATGAAATATTGTCATACCATTGTACGTCATAGGAGTGCCATTAAAAACCAATGTGGCGTGATTAAAAAGGTGTTGATTAAAACATCATGATGGCTTGTATTTGTCATAATTATTCTTCATCTCCGTTTCTTCCCACGAAGCCTTTCGGGTGGAGAAGTACATGACCGCCAGTAAATTAAACATTTCTGAAATCACAATAACATGAAACATACCAATTAACAGAGGTTCAATCACAAGCCGTAGCTATACGCTATAATAATTTAATGATTTAGAAGGAATTAATCCACTTCAGTACACTTAAAACTTAATGATTTCTCTCTGCGGACTGCTTGCTAAAATCTCTCCAGTCAAGATATTGTGTAAACAAAATAATTAACTCTAATACACAACAGACTGTTATAACTACAATAATTATTAATTAGGTACATTGGCATAATGGTAGAAGGATTGTGCAGAAGGATTCCTATTCATTTGTGGGCAATGTTTAGTTATAATTTCAACAAGCAACATATTGTTGAACTTATTATTCATTCCCTAATTGTCGGCGCACACGATCCCGGTTGTCCCCGATTTATCCGGCTGCCAGATAAATCGGGAACAACAGGATCGTGTGCGTCAAACATTGGAGCGGTTTTTGTTGGATCCGATTTAATCGGACCGATCAAACTGATTTCATCAGGAAAATCCGGCTTGTGACGATGGCAACGCGCGTGTTTTGCTTGTCACATGACCGTCACAAGACCAAAACCTCATTCAAAATGTCGGAATTGTTACAGCGACCACTATTCAAAATTAAATAAAGAATTCTGATCGATCGACAAGGAACAACGGCTGGTTGACCTGTGGGCAGAAAATGAGTGCCTGTATAATAATCGCAACAAGAGGGCAGCAGCTGTGGAAAGGTCTATTACGCCAATTTACGGCTATTGCTCGTGACCTCAATATATTATTAAAATAATAATATTAAATTAATTAATATATTTATTTAGTTTTATATTATTAATAAATATTAGTCTTTAGAAATACATTTTTATACAAACCACCATGACTAGCTATAGTAACTGGCTAGATAGGCTGACCACACCAGTTGGCTATATACTACAGTTACCGTACCATAGCATGCATATGACCGGAGTGAAAAAAATCAGACTCATGTGCGCTGACAGCCGGATTTAACCGGGCACAATCGAGATCGTGTGTGCCGACACTAAGTGATAACGACCCATCATCATCAATGAGTATTTAGTATCGAAATGGTTAAGCGGCTGAAATTAAATTTGCACCATTTTAACAAAATGACGTAAGCAGACATATAAGGAAAAAAAAAAAATCAATATATAGAAATCAATGTGCCATTCCAATTAAGATAAATTTGTCAATTTAAGAGAATTTAATATAGAAATATGTGCATGATTGGCATACAATATCATTGATTGGTACACATGGGAAGGAGATCATTGATCTCTCCAAACATATTGGAATTCAAAGGCCACACAAGATTGATTATCTGTTTCTTGGATACTTTTTTTTTACAGATAGGCAGGCAGGTTTTCATAACTATTTTTACCCACAGAATTAACCAGAAGGCAATATTGTTAATTCAATTTTGATGTAACAGTCTGCTGTATAATCCAAGTATTTACAGTTTAAACAAACCAAAAAGATAACTTTCATATCAAAATTTAACAAAGGGAAACATCATGTACAAATTGAAATGTGTCTGGCTAAATTTATCATCGTAAACAGTAGAGGACAGAGATTGTGAACGTTGCATTGTGAAGCCAAGCAGAAAGATGCTTTATTATATTTACATTTTTTTTTAATTCTGAGCTATAAAAAGGACGCAGCAGGCCATATTTATGGAGGGGGGGGGGGGGGTCGGTGTCTGAGAAACAGATCAATAAATTGTTCGGCCTAACTTACTGCCCTATAGCTATATGCCATTTTATCACTAAAATACACCAAATAAAATTTATGTCTGCAATAAATATTAATTTTAGGTTTAAGATGGGCCATCCTATGTAATTTTCTAAAACTATTATTTGTGCCTTTTCTATACCAGAAAATAATGTAATTGAACTTTTTTTGAACCCAATCCTGGAAAATTTTGTTAATCCGATATTGACTTCAGAAAGCTGATTTATCATGTATTTAAGTTTAGTGGGCACCAAAAGATCAAAATATCTCCTATGATAAAGAGTTTTTATGGTTTTATCGACCACTTTTTTCAAATATAATTTTATTCTTATTCTCATCGAATTATTCTACATTTCTAGTCGGGTCTTTGTGATGTCTCTATGCATTGTGAGTCATAACACATTGATTTATGGATGATGCTTATGACAGGGTTTCCATTTGAGGGGAAGCAGGTCCCTTTTATGGTCCTTTCCCTTCACCCATATTTTCCCTCCGACATCTTCCCCTACCTGATCAATCGATTAATGCCTACATCACCTTATACCTGCCATCAAATGAATGAATTTAATTGCTGCTAATGCTGATCACTACTAGTGAACCATTTTGCATCAGGGCTACACACATTGACAATTACTGCCTTATTCTGAAAGATATCGAAGCAGACTTTGCTAAAGGCAACATGGTTGATTCAGATTTATTTACTAAATATTATTAGATATTCCAAGTTAGCTGATGGGGTACCATTCCTCCCCCAACCCCTAGCAGAAACCCTGGCTCATGACAGTTAATTTTCATGTTCTATTTGGCTGGTATCTAAAACGAGAAATTGGCTCAGGTTTATTTTTATTTTTATAAATGGATAAGAACTTTATCGCACACCTATTGTAATGTCCTAAATAATCAACTCTTTAACCACAGCAGAATTATGGGTAATTTTTCAGGATTTAGTCATAAATATGGCTTGTTGCCATTCATCGGAAAGCTCTCACTCTGCTGTGGTTAAGGAGTCGATTATTTAGGGCATTACTGTATTGCTATCTTTTGGTTGATTACATTATTTCAGCCTGTGGTAATTTTACCCGAATGCACTAGCGCAATCCCGATAGCTTGATTGACATAAATGACGTCATGCACAAAAATCCAACCGGTACTACAGTAATTCATCCTCTTTTGTGTTGAATATGAATAACTACATGTAGCATGGAAATAAAAAAAAATTCTTTGATACTAAAGAATATTTACTGCTGGTGTGTAATAAATATAGAATTGCACAAAAGCATGTGAAGGAGGTGAACTTTAAATTTATCACACTGTTTCTGATGCCGCAAGTTACAACTCGAGCAGTTACAACTCTGGCAGTTCTCGTTGTAACAACTAACATTGTGCCAAAAAAAAGTCATGTGATAACGTTTACTATATTCATGCCTGTGTGGTTCTGTCTATGCATAGGATGGGTGCTGCAACATCAGGGTTAAACAAATTGCCATACAGAATTTAATTTGGCCAAACGTCTTGGAAAAAAAGTTTCAAGGCAACAGTCAGCAACCACCACTCAAACAGAACTCGCTCACCTGTATTTGGACAAACTATTTTGGCATAGTCAATGACAAGACATTCATTATTTATTATATTATATCGAACATTGATGTCAATTCTCTCACAATTTCTGTATCTGATTTTGTCCCATTTTTATTTACCGTGAATTTTGGAAATCAGTCTCAGATTTTACAATTTACGGCAATCTTTTGACGATGGCAGGGGAGCATAACTATGTTATTAGTTACATCTAACAGCATCTCTTCGTGATTCATGCATTTATTTCTATAAATACGTGATTAGCAAACACATTTTGGCGAAATTTTAGAATTTAACTTGCTTAGCTTCGATTAAAATGGAAAAGGAAGTTATAAATAATGTCCACTGGCATTACAAAATTAGGACTGGCCGCTTGCCAACTAAACGGACAAACTATTAAATACATTGGATAACTATGATCGGAAATTTGTAAGATCATTACAATTCACCAATAAATCTAATGATATACCGATATTGCAACAAGTATCGTACAAGGTATAGTTTAAGATTGGCTGTATCTTCAAGTCGCAACCCGATTTTGCGAAATGAGTTTGTTATTATAAATAGAAAAAGAATAGTAGACATGTAGGAATCCTACTGGGGTACTATCGTAAAATAGTATAGCAGTGTGCAGCCAATCAGAATGCGAGAAAGTCACGTGAGATATAATATAGATGGATATTGTATACTTTTTGTATTCTATGGACGAATATTGTATACTTTGTGTATTCTATGGACGAATATTGTATACTTTGTGTATTCTATGTATGGATATTGTATACTTTATGTATTCTATGGATGGATATTGTATACTTTGTGTATTCTATGTATGGATATTGTATACTTTGTGTATTCTATGGATGGATATTGTATACTTTGTGTATTCTATGGATGGATATTGTATACTTTATGTATTCTATGGATGGATATTGTATACTTTATGTATTCTATGGACAAATATTGTATACTTTGTGTATTCTATGGATGGATATTGTATACTTTGTGTATTCTATGGATGGATATTGTATACTTTATGTATTCTATGTATGGATATTGTATACTTTGTGTATTCTATGGATGGATATTGTATACTTTGTGTATTCTATGGATGGATATTGTATACTTTATGTATTCTATGGATGGATATTGTATACTTTATGTATTCTATGGACAAATATTGTATACTTTGTGTATTCTATGGAGGGATATTGATCTTAAAGATGGTCTATCTCTTCCTGGTCACAATTATTACAACAACATAATTTTTTATTTCAAGACTACATGTACAAATAGCTATTTTGCGAATAAAATACAGATAAAACTGAAGATTGGGTAAATTCTTTGTATACATTTTGTGGAATTTCCCGTGGATATGAAATTCTAAATAAAATTGATATTAACTGATAGAAACATTTACAGACAGGTGTCCTTGATTCATATCCAGTATTTTATACCCTGAAATCTATATATTCTGGGAAGAGATACACCATCTTTAACTAACCTGAATATTGACTGAAGCTTTGTCTGGTTCAAATGTCGTCAGCATCTGACATATATCTGTATGACCGTTCCATGATGCCAGGTGCAGTGCTGAGCAACCACGCCTATCTGTGTGGTTAACGGATGCCTCTGCTTGTAAAAGTAAGGCAACTATCTCCCTAAAATAGTAATAAGTCAGAAAACATACAGTAATGCCCTAAGTAATCGACTCCTTAACCACAGCAGAATTATAGGTAACTTTTCAGGATTTATTCAGAAATATGGCTTGTTGCCATTCATTGGAAAGCTCTCACTAAATGGCAACTCCTTAATTAAGCCCCTGTCACACTCCGCTGCAATCAGCCGGCACTTGCATTGAGCTGAAAAGGTACCAAAATATGAGTAACACGCAGGAGGAGAGCAGAAAACTGTCCAAAATTTTAAAACAAGGTATGCTCCTATTCCGCTCTTATTACAACCCATTGAGTTCCTACTTTGTCAAGTCTCAACTTCTCACGCGCTCTCTCTGTGCTTCCTCTACACTATAAACGTCCTTAGTGCATCCAAGTCGCTGTCACTGTGTTGCTAGTACATTCTCAATAAGTTTGCAAAACGTTCTCTGCGTGGGCGCGGAGAGTATAAATAGCGCCTCATGTGTGCTCCAGTTATAGTCAGTTTTTAGGTTGTGGGAATGTACCCAACAATCCACAATAGACTAGTTGTCCACTAGTTGTCCGATTAAACCACTGTCACACTCCGTGTGATCAGGCCGGCGCTTTAATTGTGCTGAAAAGGTATCACAGCGCCAAGCTAAATGCATTAAGGTATTCAAGAACCGATTGGTGACGCAGTTGACACTGGCTAGGATGGGAGAGGGTCCCCATGATCGCCTCTGAGCGCCAGAGCGCCGCGCTTGTTTTGTGCATGCACAAAACAAGCGCAGAGGTTCGGCGTGACCAGGGCGCAGTACTGTCGCCGTGGCAACGAAAAGCCAGAGACGTGAGCGTCCC
Organism: Siphonodentalium dalli; assembly: GCA_032622095.1. Lineage (NCBI taxonomy): Eukaryota > Metazoa > Mollusca > Scaphopoda > Gadilida > Siphonodentaliidae > Siphonodentalium > Siphonodentalium dalli. The sequence goes on along the minus strand of CP136067.1, from coordinate 86,773,653 downwards.
GTTGACGTAGGAAGGATGCATACAAGCTACTCTTGGTCGCAGCAAGAAATTATCTCTTTCGTCTCTCTCCCGACCTTATTGCGCTGCCACGTGGTGTTATGGACTGGTTCCTGATCATAGTACGTCCACACGATGTTGCCACTGCAAATATGGCTCTCGTTATACGTCCAAGCATGACAAATGGCGTTCTTCCAACGTTTGCAGCAGGTTTACAGTACGATCCCACTTTGAAATGCGATCTGCTCACCCACACCATCGGAGTTTGCATATAATATGCAAATTTAAACTGGAATCCGATGTACATGTATTCCGTCACGAATGTGGCACATATATAACATGAATACGCAATAAGAATAGTGCACGTGAAGTGGCACCTAAATGGAATCCAATGTATTCCATATATACATGTGCTACATGTAAACAGGCATAAACAACCATGGGAATGGTGCTGTCGGCCTCTAGCATAGGTAATGCCATTCAAAAATAAAAAAGGGCATATATTATGCCGATCTATTTAGCCACGCTGTTCCCTGACGAAATTCCGCATTATCACTATCATACTATAGTGGAAAAGTGAATTGAAACATATGCTCAATTTAAATTATGACTATATATCCGGAACATATATAATTGGAACATGGACAACTAGTCTATTGTGGATTGTTGGGTATATTCCCACAACCTAAAAACTGACTATGACTGGAGCACGCAGGACCGCTATTTATACTCTCCGCACCCACGCAGAGAACGTTTTGCAAACTTATTGAGAACGTACCGTACTAGCAACACAATGACAGCGACTTGGACGCACTAAGGACGTTTATAGCTTAGAGTTTATAGCTTAGAGGAAGCGAGACTTGACAAAGTAGAAACGCAATGGGTTGTAATAAGAGCGCAATAAAAACGTGATAAGCGGCATAGTTTTCCGCGCTCCTCCTGCGTGTTACTCATATTTTGGTACTTTTTCAGCGCAATGCAAGCGCTGGCCTGATCGCAGCGGAGTGTGACAGGGGTTTTAAGCTTACTGCAGTCACAGAGGACAAGATTGGTTTCTTACTGCGACCACGAGTAGCTTGCATGCATCCTTGCTACGTCAACGGGACGCTCATGTCGCTGGCTTTTCGCTGCCACAGCGACAGTACTGCGCCCTGGTCAGAATGCCGAACATGCACAAAACAAGCGCGGCGCTCTGGCACTCAGGGGCGATCATGGGGACCCTCTCTCGTCCTAACCAGTGTCAACTGCGTCACCAATCGGTTCTTGGATACCTTAATGCGTTTAGCTTGGGCGCTTTGATAATTTTTCAGCGCAATGCAAGCGCCGGCCTGATCGCGGAGTGTGACAGGGGTTTTAACCACAACAGAATTATGGGTAATTTTTCAGGATTTAGTCGGAAATATGGCTTGTTGCCACTCAATATTTCAGCTATCCGAGCACATGTAGCTAGAATCTGGACTCCAATGCTGACAGTTTCTCTTTTGTTAATTATTATTCCAATGCAGTTGATTGCAGTTTTCTTAAATTATGTTCACATATTTTGTTCAAAGGTATGTTGCTTACATTCCTCTGCAATATATAGAACTCTGGAATTGTTTTGATCATTAGTATTATATTAACCTTTCCATGACTGGGGCTCCTGAAATTTTGAGGAAAACCTGTGCCAATGCATTGTCTTATAACATAGTTAATACATTGGCCGAACAATATTTACCTTGACCGTGTAAGCCAGTACATTCTCTTATATATGCAAGGCTTCCTATGGGACACACCGATATATAAGAGAATGCACTGACACAGAATCTTCAATGCTGCACCAGCACAGCTCCTGTCATGATAGGGTTAATTGGTATGAGAACCTGATTGCTTCTGTTTGATTTTATTGTAACCAGGATGCGTAAATTTAATTTTTTTAAATCCACGACTTTCCAAACTTTGACCACAATTTCAATGAAATTTCATTGGTTTCCTGATCCAAGTTCTTGGAACTTTCCATGATCATAATTGGTAAGACATGTCTTTAGTTTTCAAACAGATTCAGTGTGTAACAATTCTCGTTTGTCTGACTGTTGTATTTGCGATTGTAATTATGAGCTGTGCAAGTTTTCGTCAACCAAATGCTACAATTGGGATGTTAATTAAAAATTTGCAGGCTTTTCCAAGACTTCTCCAGGGCCTAGTTAAATAAGAAAACATTTTTCCATGACTTCCAGGCCGGATATTTATTTATCATTTCCCATGACTTTTCCAGGATCCGTAAGAATCCTGTGTAAGTTGTAACGAACAGTAACTCACCTATGGCCGTTCAGTGCAGAGAGATGCAGAGATGTATCACCATTCCTGTCAGAACAGTTTATATCAATCCCTCGCAGACCAAGCAGCGGAAGACTGTAGAAGAAACAAGGAAGCTATATGTTATTATTATGAACTAGTATCCGCTCTTATTAATGATTTGGATGCTGAAAAATATGCCATATTTTTTCGCAATCAACAAATTACATGTATATGTATCATAAATTGAAATTTAGTCTCTATATATTGTCAATTACTAGTAGTCAGTATTCGCGCTGGACCAAAAAATTTTGTGGCCAAAAGTTTAGCCAAATGAATATTTTATTAGCCAAATGAAAAACACTTTGGCCAAATTAAAATAACTTCGGCGCTTCACAATTAATGACTAAAATATTTGCTTTAAACTTTATTTGTTACTCAGAATAAAAGCATAAGTAAAACACAAATTTTTTTTTAAAAACAATATTATACGAACATATGTATGCGTTATATCGCACAGACAGATCAATTCATGTAAAGTATTAATACAAAATACAGCGGGATTTCACATCCAACCATATGCAAAAAGCCTGGTGAAAATCAAAGTCAGAAATTTGTCATCGCAAAGGCATTGGACTGTTCTGTTCTGCTTTGGCTATGGTTGTTACTTTTATTTCCTTGAAATTCGGAAACATTAAGCTAACATTCTATATAATTATAATCACATAAATCCGCTAAACCTATTGTAATAAATTTTTGTCGCTGACACCATGAAACTCGCTAACTATTGCTTATTATAGTAAGGCGATAACTGTTGAATATCTATTGTATTCAAACCATTTATGATGTGAAGCCAGGTGGCTAATAGACGGGATGCAGTTTATGACACATTACGTAACTATTGAGTTAAGAATTGCTCGCCTGTACTTCCAATTAAGAAACAATGCATTTAAGTATTTTAGCTTACTGACTGCCAAAAAATTACATAACCAGTGTACAGATTAAGATTTTGACGATTAGGCTGGTTAAATTAGCTTTAAGGGCTCCATGCTTTCCGTCTCCAACTGGGGTAAAAAAAAAATTTAGCCAAAAGTTTAGCCAAATGAAATTTTTATTAGCCAAATTCGAAAAAGATTGGCCATTGGCCAATTTGGCCACCGACAGCGCGAACACTGCTAGTAGTATAAAGCTTTTTGAAAACAATTTAAACACAACAAAAATCGAAGATACATATGAAGTTTGCTGACAATTGGATAATGGATGTGGCCTGTAGGGTGTGCCAAAGGATTTAGTCAGGACTGTCAGGCAAAGAGTGAAATCCAAGATGGCCACTGGCAGCTTGTTTTTAACGAATTTCGGAAATAATCGATGGCTCCCATCTGGACGTCACCCTGAAGATCCATATGCAGTTTGGTGACGATCGGATGAGGGATGTGGCCTGTAGAGTGTGCCCAAGTATTTAGTCATGCAAAGACTAAAATCCAAGATAACGCGTTCAGCCTTACATGTAGTTGGCCAGTTAGGGATAAAATCTGATGTTGTGATAATGACCCATTTCCTTGAACCACAGTCCCTGGGAACCACTGCTTTTTAAACAAAAACTGTTAATTATTGTTCAATCAATTAATTTTACATATATGAATAATTAATAATAGTTTGGAAACTAAAACAATTGTAGACTGCGTCACCATTGGTAGGTAGGATTCACGCTGTCATAGGCAAAATTGGGCAATGGCCAATTTATATCGAAAATGTCTGCACAAATGTTCATTTTGGCCAAAGATTTATTTTTACCCCAAAATCGGAAATCTAATTAAAAAACCCAAATTGATTTTGTAACGGGAGCAACACAAGAATCAAATTTATATTATCGTCATCTGCTAATTGATTAGGTGATACAGCTTAATGGATTGAAGGTATGGACATAATTATATAGAATGTTAGATGTCAAATAAAACCAAATAAGCATTAATTGTGAGACCAGAAAACGTGGATTTAATTTGACCAAAGTTTTTTTAATTTGGCCAAAATATTTTTTTGCCCAGCAGGTGATTATCATGACATTAGGGAATACAAATTTCTGTGCCAAATAACACATCTGCCCACTATTATCTTAGATAATCATATTCGGTATTTTGTTCTTGAAATGGTAGTGTATAGTCAAGATTGTTTCTATCTTTCCCCACTTGTCAGAAAATAGCTGTTTATTACTCAAATATTAATTTTATTAAAACAGTCGGGTTAACTTCAGAAAATTAGAGACATCACCACCCATCATTGACCTATTCATTGAAAATGGAACGATGCCGTGGGTTCTGCCAACGATACATCTTCATGATATGTGGTCAAGCAACAAGCACATGTTCATTGCCACATAGTCAAAGACCGTGAAATCCTTGGAACGTAGAAAAAATACACATTACTTAATTCTGACTTACATGTATTACATGTATTAACCCTTTACCCAACAAACCGGCCAAAACAAGCTTCAACACCCTAAAATATCTTCGGTCTGTCTCAATAGAACCATACAAATATGGGTATCATTGGAATCGGCTCCTTGACCACATTGTGATAGTTACAGTTATGCCCTGTGCCAATGCATTCTCTTATATATGCGAGTCGACCATAGGTCGCCTCGCATATATAAGAGAATGCATTGGCCTAAAAATAAATATTTTTTTAACACTTTTTACCATTTTTTCTTACATTCTTTAACAATTTTATAATTTTTAATGTGTTAAGCCAATGCATTCTCTTATATATGCGAGGCGACCTATGGTCGACTCGCATATATAAGAGAATGCATTGGCACAGGGCCCTTCTGTTGGGTAAAGGGTTAACTAAAATTCTGAGGGGAAATCTAATAAGCAAAATACACAGATCAAACATGAGTTACTTATAACGTACATGGCAAACATGTAGTAAGAATCATTTATTAGAGTATACAGGAGCTAGAAATGTTTATTATGGTACATGTATACAGGAGGAACTACAAATGTGTATTATGGTATACAGGAGATAGAAACGTTTATTAGAATATACAGGAACTAGAAATATGTAACGGACTGGCTAGAGTGCTGAATACGGTACTTTAGACAAATTGCCAAAGTACCATAGGTCTATGTGTTGCCAAATTTATGTGTTCATCACTACAATGGAGGCACCAAGTGCTGATTTTAGGCAGAGTTGTGTCTCAGATTAATGTTATCGCGGTTTCAAATAATGAACCATGCATGCACATCACTTTCTGCTTTGTCTGTTTTGTATATTCAGAAAACTCTAAATTTGCTTTGTTTTGAAATTAGCTCGTATTAATTATGCTTCAAATTGAGTAATTGTTTCCTTTTATCACGTTTCTATAGCATGTGCTATAACAATTAATAAGAGAGTTCACTGTTGAATGTTTGTCGATATAGTAAAAATAAAGACTATTTGAGGGGAACATGCATGTTAAGCATTTTGGTAAGTTTATGGTTTAGAGTCCGTTCATACTTGTAAGTACTTTTGGAGTTTATTGACAGAGTTTGATCCATCAGAACGTGATTATGAACAACTAGCTGATGTGCCCGACATCGTCCAGACTATTTAGGGATTTCTTTGCCAGAAACATGCCTATATGAGCATACATGAGCGAGGCCAAGGACACGGTCACACTTGAAATTGGACCCGCCCATATTGTGCCTGGGATCAAAGTAGACCTGCATACCAAATTTGACTCGGATCGGTCCGGTCCAGAAACATGCCTTTATGAGCGTATATGAGCGAGGTCAAGGTAAAGGATATGGTCTCACGTGAAATTGGACCCACCCATATTGTTCCCCGGATCAAAGTAGGCCTACATAACAAATTTGAGTTGGATCGGTCGAGCAGTTTTCGAGTCTCTAACACACATACATACATACACACATACATACAGACAGAAGTCCCAAAATATATAATAGACTAGCCGATGAGCCCGACGTTGTCCGGGCTATTCAAAAACAAAATTTCAAGTCGATAGCTCTACCCGTTTCCGAGATCTGGTCTGCGCATGCGCGAAGCTGGCGTCGCACGGACTCGGCGACCCGATAAAATTCGTATCCGGGGCAAGATACATTCACATAGCAAATTTCAAGTCGATAGCTCCACCCGTTTCCGAGATCTCGTCTGCGCATGCGCGAAGCTGGTGTCGCACGGGCTCGGCGACCCGATAAAATTTGTATCCGGGGCAAGATACATTCACATAGCAAATTTCAAGTCGATAGCTCCACCCGTTTCCGAGATCTCGTCTGCGCATGCGCGAAGCGGGCGCCGCACGGGCTCGCCAATACGACAACGTTCACCGCCTGGTCAAACTACACACACGTACCAAGTTTCGTCCCGATCGGTCGAGAATCGTAGATTTGTATTAATGACAGACAGACAGACAGACAGACAGACAAACAAACATACAGACAGAGGTCTTCAAAATATATATGAGACTAGCCGATGAGCCCGACGTTGTCCGGGCTATTCAAAAACCAAATTTCGTCCCGATCGGTCGAGAATCGTAGATTTGTATAAATGACAGACAGACAGACAGACAAACAAACAAACAAACATACATACAGACAGAGGTCTTCAAAATATATATGAGATAACTAGGTTTAATTTTAGGCATGACTATTGCTAGTATTACTATTAGCCGCCAAGCAAAAAATTTAGGCACTTTGAACGGATGTACATGTGTAGTTGGACGAACAGTACATGACACAAATCAAATGAAAGGATCCTTGGTCGATTTTCCAAAGACCGAATAAACCTGAACAAATACACATTTTATACACTTCTATTCATTACCGCCTATGCAATTTTCAAAGTGGCGGTGTAGAAAGAGAGATCGTTTTATGAAATATATTCTTGCCATTTAAATCAATCCTATTGTATGTTCATCCCCTCACAAACGATCAATATTTTTCAATGACAACTTGTCCATATTTACCAAATCACTAAATTGTATTGTGGTTTAAAGTTTTCGCCCTAATTTGTTTCAAAACCCAGGAAGGTTTTAATTGGAAGAATTGATTACCTGCCAACTTTCAGTGCAATTAACAGCAAGTTACCAAATATTCCTTACAGTACATGTATGCACATCAGATGATCAGAAAAAGAAATGCATTATAATAGTTGCATACAATGTGTGTGATTTGTTTCTATCATAATATTATTTGCTCATGCTCAGTAACATCAAAGAGCCTGTCGTAAATAGTTGCACTGAGTTAATTCACGACCCACATGTGTTTGGTTGGTGACACAGTGACCCAGTTGGTGTGTCCTTCATAACCGACAGTTATTTAAAGTGGATGAAACTCGGGGTTCTGTGAATACTCAAGAATGCTGCATTTTATAATGGTTAATGCTTTCTTCTGGTCAGTGGTGATTTCGGCTTTCATCTCGCATTGCCGACACTGATTCACAGGGATGATTACGGAATATAGACTGTCATTCTCCCGCCAAAACGTACATGCTTTTTACTGCTTGAATTTGTCTCGAATGGAGTTGTCTTTCAAGCATGGAATTTAAGGGAGCTACTGGTATAACACAATGCAATTATAAAAATCCACCGGTTCCATGTCTCATCGTCTATAACAGTTACGTCTGTTGTTCGATCATCGTCATTACGAAAGCCAGTAATAGAACAGTCTGTTTTCGGAGGTAAACTCGTCTTGAGTCGGAAAAAGTATGTCAGTTTGTTGGCTTTCGTCGACGGTTCTTCTGCCTTTGAGACTCATTTTGAAAATGATAACCTATTTAAGCAATATTATACAAGCACCATTACTAAAACAACACTGACTGACACATGTTCATTAATGAACAGTTATCATTGATGATAACTACTAGCATAAAAGTTCCGCAATTTGTAACAACATATACATTTAAGATACTGATTTCAACTCAGACTGGCGTGATTGGCTTCAGGCCTCAGCCTAGGGGTTCAGAACAGGGAGACTTGAAGTCTCCCTCCAGGAAATTTAGGGAGACTTCAGGGAGAAGTGAGGAGACTACCAAAAATTTATAATTTTCAAATATCGCTTTATTTTATAACATCAATAAAATTTAAAAAAAGATAAAATAAGAAATAAAACTAAAAAAATTTGACTTTATCGGAAATTAGCCTAATTAATTGTTATTATACATTTAAAATTTTTGGAAATGTTTTGTGTAGCTATCATTTAAGCAAGACAATTATAAAGTTACAGTAGTAGTTAATTTTTAACTAAATGGAAGTAGTATTATTTCCTAGACTGCAGCTTGGAAGATACGTTTGTACAGTCTGAATCATGATGCATGTAACTTTGTAAGTTTAATTTGGTCACGGCTGTAATGTGGGTGTCTGCTAAAATAAACAATAAGGACTAACTAACAAAGGAGTTGCAAAAGCTTTTAGTTTTATTGCTAAAGCTTTTATTAATTAATGGCCTCCCTTAATTAATGCCAACATCACTGGTATAATCCGATTAAAGCAATAAACTTGACATTTATTTACGGAATCGGTCTCTTCAAAAAGTGCCACGCGTTACCGAAACGAACTTCCGAAGCGCCTGGTAGCTACTCTGTTAATGTCGTAATTGTTTTATATCTGAAAAGCGGGACGGCGGTCTTTTAAGTTAATTAAAACATTTATTTGTGACACTCACGATGGTCAGTAACAACACAGATGCGAACATCTCATCGTGTTTTCAGTGTGTCAAAACATTCGTGATTAACATTCATTACCGCAAAGGGAACAAAGGCGACTGAATAACAACACAAAACAATAGGTCATATTTTATATTTTATTTTAAACACTTGGGTCTTTGTCTCTGAATCGTCTGCTTCTTTTTGGGATGGCCGCCAAAATTCATCTATATACGGACATGTCTGGGAAAAAACTAGAAACAAAATTAACAAAAATCAAAAAAAATCCCCTAAAATTGAAGGCGACTTCGATTTCGCCTTAGAGCGACGATAGGGCGAAGTCAGCGACAGTAAGGCGACAATCTCGCCCGAGTCGCCTTGTGAGCTGAGGCCTGATTGGCTTCCTTTGTTAATAACACGCGTGTTTAAATACTACATTAATTTCCCGAATAGACAATTCGTTATTCAATATTTTCGAAAAGAATATTTCTTAGTATGTTATTGAAAAACACTTGCCATTTTTTTTGCCAAATGAAATTTTTGTTAGCCAAATTGAATTTTTTTGCATTTGGCAAATTTTGCTCACGGCAGCGCGAACCCTGTACACAGCCCATAAAAGACAGGGGATTTCAGAAGTAACTCGTCAGAGTATAGTTTGATTTATGCCACGCTGTTTACTACATAGCATGGCTGACCAGGTTGTCTTATCTATAAACTAGAATGCGCAATCTCATACTCTGACCTACAATCATGCCTCAGTTGTGTATGTGGTGGGTGTTTGGTTCTGCTGTTGGGATTGGGAAAACAACAAATATTAACACACAGACAGGTTACTATGGACTTCTGGAAAATAAAAAAAACAATTGAGACCGGCAAGAAAATCTCAGCCAGGCCGGGCATCGGAAACAGAGATGTCTTTCTGGCCTTATTAACTTCCAGTCGGTCGTTTTCAATTTCGATCAACATGTTTCGGCCCGTCATTCCGATTCAGCGATCTCACAACAGAAAATCATGTTTTTCAAAGATTTATTTTTAGCAAAATACAAACTAGATACCCGAAAAAAAAGTTTTATGGGTAAAATTATATTAAGCAATCATCGTGGTTTTCGATGCATCTCTGGGCGTATAGAAGTATCAGATCCTAACCCTAACCCTAACCCGCTAGTGGTGTGTGAGTTCAAATGCTTGAGGTTATGTACACCATTCTAATGCTCCTTTCCGTTTTAGCAGCTGGAAGAAATACAGGAGAGCCTTTGAAGTTTGATGGGTTATATCTTTGTTTTACAAGTGATTTAGTTCACGTTTTCACAGAAAATTGTCCCTAGGATATTTAAGCTCACTTCCTGTGATAGTAAGTTTTCACACAAAATCAAAATTGCTGCGCCGATAAATTGCAACACTTTGTGACATTGTCACAAAAACAAGTGACATTTTTTATTTGGTTGAAATTTAGTGACCAAAATTTGATGTACAAATTAGAGCTTCTAGTTTATTATCGAAAAACAGCCGGTTCGATTGTAGAATATATAGCTGAATTCAGCTAGATTAGCTGAATAAAGCTATTATACATGTAGCTGTATTCTTACATTAATTTTGCCATTGCAAGACTAGATCCATTGGAACTTAGTAGCATGGCTTACGCCATCTAAGTTCCATCGCTGGTCAATGAACACTATGAGCTACTCGCTCATGCTGAAGGCCAAGGGCATTCTGACTTGATCCGAACATTAAATTCATCAAGTCAGGTCTGACTTCTGCTAGTCAGACTCCGACCTGGTAATATGGCTAATGCCATATCAGGATGCCATATCAGGTCGGACAGCCGTCACCGAACATGAGTCCGCAACCAGCATGACTATATCAGGAAGTTAACAGTACGCATGTGTAACAAATTGGAATTGGTTAGTTGTAAAAACTACACGCATGCGCAGATTGTAGTTACCCTCAACTTGAATTTGATCAGGCTACATGAATTATACACTCAGTGTGAACGCATGTGATTACCTTGACATGTGCACGAGGAACTCACAGGGGGATTCATGAAATGATGGGTCACATGCAATAGTCGACGAACACATGACATGTCAGTGTTTACATTCTGTTATTTGTCGGATTTTAAGGATAAATGACACGTGACGTAGCTGAGTGGATGTTGTTTCACACTTGTATTAGTATTTAGCTGATACACAGTCCCTAGGAATCACTGTTAGTTAAATATAATAATATTTAATAATATTAAATCAATATACTATATTATATTATTATACTATATAAAGACCAGTTGGGCAAGTAAAAATTTTGTGATCTGGATTTTCATTGGCAGATGATTTGAACGAAATTACAGAGTACAAATTTTTATGCCACACACACATTCGCCCCTTCTGAGTTTATATCATCATATTTATTTCTTGAAATGCTGGTGTATTCAGATTGTTTCTATCTTTCCCCACTTACGAGAAAATAACTGTTAGTTACTCGAATATTCTTTCAGGTGAAAAATCTGGGATTCTTCAGCATTTTGGAGAAAAACATCCAATCTATAAATACTTCGTTCACGAATTGCCATCCAGTGATAATCCGCATAATTGGGATTACGGATGCGAGTAAACAGACATCAGATGTGTTGAAACTGGCTCTACTATTACACTACTAACTACAAATTTTAACTATTTCGCATAACTAGATGATGTAGGAATGACCATCTCAAACTAATATATGTATATTTTTTTAAGTAGGGGTGGTTGGTACCTTGAGATATGAAAGTATATTTTTGGGCCGGTGTCTGCAAATTTGTTCAAGCTCCGCATCTCAGCGGAGTGATAGGAGATAACTCGCGCTGGAGTTTGATTGCGAATTTTCATTAAGGAATGTGTAATAGGGAACTGGATCGATAACTTCCTGTTTTGTAGAAATATGTCACTGAATTTTAGCCGGCGCTTCACAAAAAATGTGAATATATGGATGAAAAATTACAATTTATGTACAACTCCGACAAGGTAGAGTTTATCTGACCTAACAAGCGCATTAAGAGAAATTTACTTAATTGCCACATGTGAAATTGAGAGGTAATTGCATTTTTTTCGAACGAAAAATCGAATTGTTCGTTACGTGTTATATCACGGTGAGTGGTATTCAGATGATAGTATGCATAATAACAACATCTGATGTTGCCTAACTGGTAGCTCTCTCTATTTAGTAGAGGTAATATATCTATTTATTATATTTTAATCAAATTGAATATTACATGGACATGGATTCCCAGGACTGTGGTTGATAAATACATGTGTCACGCCCTCTGACTACCAATATGATAATCGATTTATAAATAATGAACACGTATACTGTGTGGGCTTCGATTGGTACGGGGACGACTACAAAAAGATGGAACAGAGTGAAATTTATTTATTATGTATACATGTATATAAAAATTTGTAAATTAACATGTAATGAATTGTGTTGGAGAATAAACTATGTTTAAACTAAACACATGTGCGTTGGTCATAATTGTTACTTTTATTGAAAATCTACTCGCTCATAGTGTTTACAGCTCGCGATGGAACTTAGATGGCGTATTTAAGCATGCTACTAAGTTCCAATGGACCGGTACAGGACGTTTCATACTGTGGTCGTTTCGTCCCTGGATGTTTCGTACCATCTGGTCGTTTTGTATCATATTTTTTGGTCGTTTGGTACCGCATTCATTGTTTGGTCATTTTGTACCATGTAGGAAATCAATTGGTTGTTTCGTACCATGTAGGAAATGTAGAAACAGCAACATTTTAACAGTATTTTATATATACAGTTAGAATGGACTGCTATTTTCTACAAAATAAGAACAAGTTTAAAGTATAATTATTCATGCGTTGGAATGCGGCTAAAGATCTTATGAGATTTGCTTACATGGAGTGTGAATACTAATCATGCTGACAATATTATTCCTGTGCGTGATATGATCTCACTTGTAACAACAAGTAACTGTGTAAACAGTACTTTGAGTATATTTCACTATATGTTGCAGACACTCTTGTCTGAACTCAAAAATCCATTCATTTGAGACGCCAACATATTTCTAACAATACCAATTAACACCTAATTAGCGACTCGGCGGCTGATTCCAACTTCAACTTTTAGTGGGCTGGAGAACAAAAAATGTTGATAAAAGTTGAAATATAAGACTTACAAATTATCGTTTTAATTTCTTTTATTTGTAATTGGCATAGCTTACCACAAAACCAAAACTCATCATTATTGGAATTATATTAAGACAATTGTTTGCTCCAGTTGCCTTCGCTGTTGAGTCGACTGGATGTTAATTGTTAAAATCATGTCCCATGTCATACAATATTGTTGTATAAAATACTGTTGTTAATGTTAATATGTTGTTATATTTTAAAATAAAGTATAAAATCAACACTGTTTTCCCCCCATTCGCAACATGGTACAAGACTAGGGCCCTGCGAACCTTAAATTTTAGGTCGAACCGAACCTTGAAACCGAATCATCGTCTCGGTTTCGAATCGAACCGAACCTCGAACCCAAACACGGACCTTGTTGTAGACTCATAATAGAGTGGACAATCATAACTGTTAGTGGCAGAGGCGGACTGGCCGATCGGGAGACCGGGAAATTTCCCGATGGGCCGGAGGCCGGAAAAATTCTGATTCCACGTGATTTTCTATCAAGCGAGAATCCGAGGGGGTTTTTTACGGTTGGGGGGGGGGGGGGGGGGGGTATATGTGGTTGGGCCGCCCAACCACAACTTGGGCCGCAAATGAAACCGACGTGGGCCGCCACATGTGTTGTTTAACCAGCCGTGTATACAATAAGATGGTACTCTTCTCACATAAATTCATGAGGGCAGAGGCGGACTGCATGGCCGATCGAGAGACCGGGAAAATTCCGGACGTGGGCCGCCACATGTGTTGTTTAACCAGCCGAATTGGCTAATCGTAATTTTGACATTAAATGAACTTGTCGGCATCATATAACACCACGTAAAGACCCCATTAATCTCGAGATTTTAACGGTAACTCCCAGCTGTAAATCCCAAAATAATTCTTACGCACCCCTCCCCCAATTGAAATTTACAAGAAAATAGGAACGCTTCAGTTGATGCCAGTCTAGTTTATCGGATTCGAGATTTTCTTGTATAGTTTTCAAAATGTTCTCACCCCGGGCCGAACAACCATGAACAGCCCGGTGTGTCCTGGTCTCTTGTCCGTAGCCGTGTGCATTTGTCTGGAGTTAGACCGCTAGATGTTAGATTTTATGCATTTTTTAAGGTAAAAATATCTGAATGGTCTCATACCGGGAATATATAGAACCATGGTTTATAAATATATAGGATATTAGACCAGAGGTGCAAAATGGAATTATGCAAAAACATGTATTTGGTCTGCATCTGATTCAAGGGGGAGGGGGGGGTGCAAATGGAATTATGCAAAAATATGTATTTGGTCTGATTCTGATTCAAGGGGGGGGGGGGGGGGGGTACAGTTGGAATTTTCCAAGGTGGACTGTGGACGCCCTCCCCCCCCAAACAGACAGGGCCGGTATTATATTAATTTCCCGGGCCGGTTTCTTGGCCCAGTCCGCCTCTGGTTAGTGGACATTATTATAGTAAAATCAATGGTTATTTAAGTATTGCCCATCTACACTATAAGATAATTAATAACAAAGAATTATTTTATTTTGGAGATGGGTAGTTTATTCGTCCGCGACTTTGGTTTCAAATCTACGCATTTTGTGTTCTGATCTTTTCTGTTTTCGCAAGTGACTTACGATTTTCTATTGGAAAAGTAACAAATGTAGGGTCCCAAATAAGCACTGTGGAGGGGGGAATTTTCTCTTGCAAATAAATAAGTACCCGTACGGCATATTATTATTGTAATGTCGACACTCGGTAACGATTAGCAGACAGCTAAATTGTAGCAAGACATCAAAGCACTTGACCGTCAATCTATAACACGACAAAAAAGATCTGACGTCGTGTTGTAGCAATTAATTAAGTGTCACACAGTCACAAGACAAAGCACATCAGGTAACATAATCATGTCAATCATTTATGCTGCTAAACAATGACCACACCCTCTCCTCGCTGAGATTGGTTGAATCCAATTGTAGACGCAGAAGTGCTGCCCGGAAATACAGATTTCAGCCAGTTTACAGAATTCAAAAAAGCTTGTTCGATCTGTATTTATGAATTCATCAATAATCATAACTTGTTGTCTCGTTAGTTATAGGTATAATTATGTCTATTAGTAAAATTATATGGAGAATAAAACAAACTTTGACGACAGACTGAGATAGAACACCAGAAATGTTATAGTTTTACTAATTAATTAACACGAATTTGACATGTCCGACCGGACTGTTTAGCGGGAACGGAATAAAGTTATTATGCCAAAAGACCTCTTCAATCAAATATCACCCAGTTACCCCACCCGAGTAATGATCAAATTAATTATGTCCAATGTAAACATAAAATCATAGTATCACACAGTTGTGTGTAAACCAATTAATTTACTGTATATAATCAATAAACAATTCCTAGTACCGGTACGCAAAACTTTCCCATTTTGCGGGTCTAAAGAAAACGTTCGATATAAACGTTTCGAACCGGACCGAATCACCACGGCAGTTTCCAATCGAACCTCAAACGGTTCGCAGGGGACTATACAAGACACGGTACGAAACAACCAAACAATTTCCTACATCATAGTACATGGTACGAAACGACCAATTGATTTCCTACATGGTACGAAACGACCAAAAAATATGGTACGAAACGACCAGATGGTACGAAACGTCCAGGTACGAAACGACCATGGTACGAAACGTCTAGAATACATCTAGACTACTGGAGTACTGCAATTTAGTGCAACTTCAAGACTTTATCAGGCAACACGCCAACAGGCAACACGGCAACAGGGATTTTGAATTTGATATTTATATATTTAGACAAAATATTAACCTTTTGCGTGGTTTCGACGCTTTCGAAGAGATAAGCTTTTCTACTTTAGCTATAGCTCCCGATGCAGCAGCATCGAGGAGTTCTTGTTCTTTATTCACCATCTCGTTTTATTTTTTTGTTTCATGTTTTGATACAGCAAAATTACTTCCGCATACGCCATGCTTGTACCGCCACCTGTTGGGCAAATTATTTTTACGGTCTTAATTGGGTGGTCACTTTTTTGGACGACGAAAGCTTCTTTGTTGGTTCCAACGGGTACTGCGTTATGCAGTAGGTCCCTAGATTTGCGTAAATATCCGTAAGTCCCTCAATAAAATAAAATTCCCAAATCAGATGGGTTTGTTTGCTTAGTGATACTTAGAGCATGAAGCCTAACTAAAATTACATGATTTCTGATCCGGAAAGTAAAAGGATTATCTTACTGGCTTCGTGGACAGATATTAATTGGAGGATAACTGATTGTATTTTTGCATTGATTTATGACATTTTGGAGCAGAAAATAAGAGGATTATCAGATTTCTCGATTCATCAGTATAGGTGAGTGGGCATGGATGCGTTAGATAGGAGAATTGGATATTTTTCATAGTTTATTGAATATCAAAACATGCAACAAAACGTTTATAATACTAATTAAGTATACTCATAAATAATTCACAATAATAAAATGGGACAACGAATTAATATACTCAATATCTCATTTAAATATACACTAATACCGATCCGATGGAAACTTTAAATAATTAATTGTTATTGAGTTGTTGAGGCTATATAATTATGACATTTTATTAAAATAAAAGTATTACAAATGGTGGTAGTAATATAGCAATACAGAATGCTATAATTTGTTGATTAGAATTAATGCAAATAATCACAAAACCAAATAAATAATTCCCTAATTTCTTCTGCATAAAACCCGACATTAGTATTTGACCAATCGGTATTGATAACAGCAATATAGACTGAGCCAGATCGACATAGACAATTTTAATCCTAAAACAATAGAACACGTAATAAATCCTTACCAAATGTCCCTATGGCAGTGATATATCAGCGGACCGATGGGAGATAACTCTGCCTATAGTTTGTGTTACAACAAGCATCGTTAATCAAAGATTCAAACTACACTGACTGAAGTGGACTAGACGCTGGCTCTATGAGGCTACGTCGATTGTTACACTATGCACGCCATCATGACGGCGAACAGAGCAGAGCGTCGGAGTGTCATAGAGCCAGTATCTTGTCCATGACTGAAGTAGTTATTGGGGGCGAGCGGGGGAGGGGGTTGGTAACAACGGAATGGTCTCGAATAAACGATAGGTCTATTCCTTAATTCACCCTCAATTTGAGTTTTTCAAGTAAAAATTTAAATTAACATAAAAAAGAAGTATTTTGGGACATGAAATTATTTCTTATTTTTTCTTCGGATGTTGCTTTAAATACAGGGAAAGTCGACACAATTTTTTTACGAAGACGGCCCCACGCGAAGACGGTCCCAGCATAGAAGTCGGCCACCATTTATTATATGAAATGAAACAAGAAAACCATAGTCAGTGCATTGTCAGAAAAGGTTTTCTGACTGGATTACAGTAATTTCGTAGCCTCGAAATTTCGTACACTACCAACTCATACCCGATTTGGTAATCTCGTACCCTCTGGTCGTGAGTCATTTCTATATATCGAGTTAACTCGTACCCAAGTCGCCGATGTTATTGCAAAGTGTTCATTAACTATGTCAACTCGTACACTGGGGGCGTGACTAGAGTAACGCGTTTTCTATATATCGAGTCAACTCGTACTTGTAATAATGTCATACACTAAGTCATTTCGCCGACTTTGATATACTGAGTCATTTCGTACCCTGCGCTCAGACTGGTTATTTGGAAGGTCTCATGTCAATCTACGGTGAAAATATGGGTCTGTATCCTAAATAAAATAAGAGGGTATGAGTTGACTCAGATGGAGGGTACGAGGTGACTCATAATCGGGTACGAGTTGACTTTTATTCGGAGGGTACGAGCTGGTCAGGGTACGAAATGACCTGTCCCCAGAAAAACGGATACCGCCCTCAATATCATATTATTATATAAACTATATTCGAACTTTAATGTAGGGATTGTGAAAAAACGTGTATAAGTAACGCATATGTACCGGTGTTTTGCCGGCCAAGAATCATTTTCATAAATGATATAGATTTAGCTTCCATAATTAAAAGTTGGTTCCAACTTGTTCTACCGAGGGTAGGGGTATCTCGAAAACTAAGACCCTTTTTGGATTTGGTCGCTCCTCTATAAACGCCTTCAATTTGTATCGACTGACATAATTCCGATAATTTAGCTGCCATAGTTTTAACTGGTCCCCATTGCAATGAATGTTACTGTTAAACAGTGCTAAAAATAGAATCAACGAAACAATCGCAAATTTCGCTGAAAAATGTTCATTTAATCTAAAACCGGCGACTTACGGTAGCATATAATCCATGTAACGACATTCAGTAGTCCATGTTGTAGTTAGATTCTATTATATAATTAGTTTAATTGTATTCACCATTATAATGACCAATTCACGAGTATGTTTTAATCGCTCGTTTCGTCATGTGTTAAACTTGAAATGACAGCGCAGTACGCACTCAATAACATTGAACGTGACGTGACAAATTATCCGGTCAAGGTCATAAATCCAGACCTTTATGGAAATCGGCAAACCTCGGTGATTTCCGTACGATAATCCGATAATCCGTACGCCCACCATTATTACGCCACACAGTGGTGTAAGCTGGTGTAGAGTTTTTCATATTCTGTGGTCGATCGATAATCCACTGGACGAATGTATTTATGGTTATTTCGTACTTTAGTATAAATCGTACCGATAGTCACGATAGTACGACAAAGATTAGCACATGTGTTTACCTCACCGGTGTAATTGTGGGGACATGTTTCTATCATGAAGGTTCGCTATCCCGAAGGTCCGCTATTCCGAAGGTTCTCTATTCGGAAGGTTTTTGTTATTTTTAGGTTAATTCTATATTCTAAAGTATTGAGACTAATTTGAGAGGGTTCATTATCACAAAGATTCTTTTTATGGAGTGTGCGCTCATATCCGAACTGATCCTGCGCGCATACCGATACAGATACAGGAGGAAATAACTTAACTTAGAACATTAAATGCGATTTTGTTTTGTTTTCGCGGGTTTTCTTGAGATTTAATGTCATTACGTGGGCCCATACCTTTGAATTCTTGGCATATAATATTAATGTTGTGGTATATATGGACCCTCCCGCATTGGGACATGACACAGGTACAGTTGACTTAAGTGATGTTCTGTGTGGGCTCCAATTTGGAGTTCAATATTTTAAGGGCCAAATTTAGAATTTTATGGGCCCATACCTTTGAACTCTGGGCATATAATATGAATATTGGGGGCATGTCTCTATTCCGAAGGTTCACTACCCCGAAGGTCCACTATTCCGAAATGTCTCTGAATGTTCGCTATTCCGAAGTTTCACCAATCCGAAGGTTCTCTATTCCGAAGGTTTTTGTTATTTTAAGGTTAATTCTATATTCTAAAGTATTGAGAGGGTTCATTATCAAGATGATTCTTTTTATGAATGAAATAACTTAAAACATTAAATGTGATTTTGTTTTGTTTTCGCGGGTTTTCTTGAGTTTAATGTCATTACGTATGACCTTATTTCTCATTACATATTCACGCCAAGCAGCTCACACAATTTCTATGTTTCCATGCGATTTAATGTCATTACGTGTGACCTAATATCTCAATAATCTGAGGCAAGAGTACGCCTGCTAAAGGCGATTTATAACAGTGGGGCTATAACGCTCAATGAATACTGGAGGCTATAACAAACTGCGCAGCAGAATATCGCTAAATAGACGAGTATGAGATGAGCCTAACTGCAATTGTGACTTTGTTTAAAGGCCCACTTAATTTTCGAGTCATTCATTTTTTTTATAGTATATACGGTTTTAATAACAATTTATGCCATAAAATTTGAATAAAATACTATAATTCATCACCTTTTGAAACGCAGAATACTTCTATCTCCTAGTTTGAAACACCTTTAAAATACCGCGACAAGTCGTGCGTCGTATATCTAGCAATTAGCAACTAACATGTCCTCTTCGGTTTTCCATAGATTTCAACGTAATTTGATACTTATGGGTATTTATGTCCGGGAAGTGTTTTGGACGGGTCAAATCGTGACACCGACCTGACCTTGACCTTTAAAACTGTCAATGCAAGGTCAATTTGGGTAAAACGGACAAATTTCGGCGAAATTTGATACCTAGGGATACTTTTGTCCATGGAGTGTTTTGGACGGGTCAAATCGTGACCTCGGCGTGATCTTGACCTTCAATGTGGTCAATCAAAGGTCAAATCTGGTAAAACGGACGGATTTCGACGAAATTTGATACCTAGGGGTACTTTTCTCCGGGTGGGGGTCTTTTGGGCGGGTCAAATCATGACCCTGACCTGACCTTGACTTTCGAAATAGTCAATTGAAGGTCAAATCGCGCCTTTCGCCGAAATCAGATGGGAAACAGCCCGGACGAAGTCGGGCCCATCAGCTTGTGTAATAAAGAAGACAGTTTGAAGAAAGTAATGTATAACACGAGAAACGGGAAAACTTGAAATATGGAAGTATGCAAATTTCCCACATAAAATTTGAAAGCTAGTTTATAGAATAATGGTATTATAATTTATATTTATGGCTAATAATATGATATTGGTGGCGTTACCATTTCTGACTATGGTTTTCTTGTATTGCACCATGTGCGGCGTTGTCGAACATCGATTTATAACAGCATCTTCTGGGTTAGACCCAGATTGACCTTTCAACCTTAACTTAAAGAAGTCGGTCATGACGTCAGTGAGCTGTCTAATTATAGCACACGTAAACAAGAACAGATGAAAGGACATTAACAGAATATCTGGCACTCACTCTCAAGATTGTTTTTATTTGTCCCAGAAAAAGGCCATGTTAAACTTTTTCGAAATGTGATTACTTGGAATAAAAGCAATAATGACCAAACCAATTAACGTGGTAAGTAATTGGAAAATGTACACCACTTTTGTGAACTCATTTGCGTGAAATACGATACAAATTTGTCCACGTCAATCGCGAATCCTCTGTTTTGGGGGTCACATGACATCGAATCAATTCATTATGTTGCGTAATTTACTGTACTATTTCCACGCAAATCTGTCGTAATAAAATCTCTTGTTCTATATGTCATAGATTGGGAATGTATCGTCAATCAAACAAGAAACATGATTACACCACCACCAACCCCCCCCCCCCCCCCCCCACCTTGAATTATTTTTTGAGAATCCCTGACCAGTCTGCAGTCATTGATTGATTGAGTCAATCAGAATCTGTTGTGAAATATCTCAAAATTCAAATTCAATCATTCAAAGATCACTCATTCATTGACACACTTACTGTTACAGTGTCGCAGAAAGGTCCATGTTACTACGTTTTCAATTTTTCAGTGAACAAAGACAAGGACCAGTCTATCGCGCAAAAAATAGACAACATTTCAACAAGTTGAAAAACTGCCTAAATTTCTATGGAAGTAAAAGTACATTTTAATGAATGATTTTCTTCTCAAAATTCATATAACTGCTTAGTGAATGAAAATGTACCGGTAGCTGTCGAAAGCTGCAAAAATCTGAAAACGTAGTAATTATAACCTGACCCCTCCAGCTACAGTGTCATTGGGAACGGGTCGTTTCGGTCCGGAGACGTTTCGGCTCAGACCTTTTCGGTCCAGGGACGTTTCGGCTGGGACGTTTCGGCCGGGACGTTTCGGCCCCATATATTGTGTTAATTGGAGTTGATTGCAGGGGATTAACTCGGCTTATACAGCTTAATCACTACTTAAGCTGATTTATTTCATCACTTTATGGTGTGTTGGAGATTATGACAGATTTGACAACAGTTTTGGCGATATGGATAACAATTTATTTCAGTAAATTTAAACATAAATAAACGACATAGTAAAAGCATTTAAGCGATGTTAGCGATGTTATTTATTTTTATGGTTTTAGTCCGAAACCATAAAAATGAATAACATCGCTAATATCGCTAATATATTGTGACTACAACTGTATATGAAAAACCGAACAATGTCACACAAAAGCACTTTATATACATGTTTTCAGTTCTCATCACTAGTTCTTCTTCTTTCCCATCTTGTAAATTTCGTTGCACTTTCGCAGAAAATCGTCGTTACGTTCTTCTCTCTATATTGATGCCACAACTCTTCAAGCGCCAAGTCGATCTTGGTGTATTTGGTTCTGTGGTCTGTCTCAAGGTCACGAGCTGCCACGGAGATCGCGACGTGGTCTGCCTCGGCATGCAGAATTGGTGCTAGTTTGTAAAAACTTAGCCGCTGACCCGCCTTGCTGTTCATTCGCCTGTGCCAAGCTACAAGTATAAAACAGAGGTTATGAAAATGGCAAAGAATAATATGAAAAAGAGGTTATGAAAAGTATAATAGAACACATTGTAATATTTTTTAATATATTTTATTATAAATATATATTTTTGTAATTTAAAAAAACAACTGTGAGGAACAAAAGTAGATATTTACCTTCAATGTGATTGTTCGTGCGAACAGAATGTTCGAAGATGCACCACTCGGATATCGGAAAGTTGTCGTTGTTAATCCATTGGTCAGCTACGTATGAGACGAATTCCCGCAATTTATCGGTGTTGGCTTGCGGTGATATGGCGTCGAAGGTAGGTTTGATGTGTGCTGTCGGCAGAAAGGGCAGAGCTAAAAACTGCTGAAGATATTGCTGCGTGGGTTTGTTGTCACGGTAAGCAGTGGATAGGCCGATGGTTGTGATCTTTCTGTACACTGCCTGTGTCCAGTGAAAGACGCACCCCTTAATCTCGACTCCAGGAAACACTTCACGGAAAGCCTGCCATGCGCCGATTTCAAAGTCCATAACAAATGTCTCGACCTGGGGCGCATCAAGTCTGTGAAGAATGGCGTTGAGGACTGCGACGTAATCTGATTTCCTTCGACGCGACATCAAGGCGAAGACCATGGGGAATTGCTTTTTCTGATCGCCGCTCTTCACGAAACAGTTGATAGACATCAGTTGGGAGTTGGTGCTGAATGGCTTGCCGACAATATATAATAGAAAGAACTATGTCAAAACTCACATCATGAACAAAGAGAGGGAGCTTTGAATCATGATATTGTAAAAAATATATACAAATTGATTATATATTACTTTGAATAATCTCTTATATATAATGGAGATATGAATTTTGTAGTCACAAAATAGTATGAGGTATATTTAGGATGTGCTAATTGACGGATTACCTCATATCTTATCTCACAGCTTAATGCGTGGTTGGTTGACACCTTGCCGTCGGCTTATGATTAGAGGTATTTGTCGGCGGTGCAGTATTGTTTCAGTACTGGGACTGGAGTGATAAGATTGTCGGTATGCTTTTAAGATGCTAGTAATTACCTTAAACGTTCCGTCAATAAACCACCTTCGAGACTGCTGTAGAATGCCTAATTGAAAGGGGGTGGCGAAAACGATGTGTCGGTAGGCTTCCATGTTGAGGTCGGTGACTAGGAAATCGTCGGTATGCAAGAAGTCGGTGTTAATTTCGAAATGTACGTCGGTAGGCACAGGTGGTCGTATCTTAGCGCGATGGCGGTTGGTGACTCTTTTGATGTTGGTTGTAACTTGTCGACGAAGGTTGTACGGCATGTTGAACGATTTCAAGATGATATGAACAGAGCAGTATCCCATGCTTAATATACTCTAGGAACCCTAAACAAACACTGATAGAAGTTGGCCGGTTGTCAGAAACAACATCTAATCAGTTCTCACTATGTGTCTGAGTGACAGATGTAATGCAAACAACCGAGTTAAAGTGTGAATAACATCAAACAACATCAAACAAAGTCACATTTCATTCACAAATACGCAAAGAAAATCACCGCTATAGTCACATTGTATTCAAATATCTTATTGGTATAAGTCATAAAAATACATACTGAATTACGCAACGAAAATGTCATCAAAAGTCACATTTCATAAAAAAATTCCCTCATAACAACTCATAAATGCACGAAATATTCAAAGAAAATATCATCAAAAGTCAGATAAAGTTGAGACTATTCGGCTCAATAAGTGAGTCGTTTCGGCCTAAAACTGAGCCGAAACGTCCCGGCCGAAACGTCCCAGCCGAAACGACTCTGGACCGAAACGACACGGACCCGTGTCATTGAAACTGACCTGCACTATTGTAGCCAGCGACGCAGATAGCAGATCTCTGTTGGGGGGGTGTTCACCTTACTCCTTAGAATTTCCATTAGCACCCACCCTCCCCCTAGTTCACGGAAGTACCGGTAGACTAATCTGGGAAAAAAACTTCTTTGTACTTCTAAGGACATTTACCTGTATGACTGTTCTTTCCGTCCATTATGAGGATAACTGGATAAGTAGATCATGCCATGAATCTCTACTCTGGCTAACGCCTGTAGAGATGATATTCCACTGGTACAAAACCTGGGAACCTTTTATTGTTCTGGTCAACACTTTGTGACAGAGAACATTATATCATTGAACAAACAAGGCAGGGAATATATTTATTTGTTAATACTTTTAATCAATAATCTAATTCACATTTATTTAATAGTGGGTGATCCCAGCTTGAGATTGCATGCTTTTTTGTGACTTTTCTGAACCGATATCGCAATATTTTTGTTTATTTAATGGCTTCATCAACACACATGTCTCACATCAATAAGCCCAATGAGATCACCCGTGCGTTTTACCGATGGCTAAATCACGATTCACATACGTCACAATTTTGTTGTTGTTAGGGCTTCACGGTATCCGGATTTTAATACCGACTACGGTTTTGAAAATGATACCGCGGTATGACTAAATATCGTCACCAATAAATTTGAGTAGAACTGTTTGGGCATGATACAAGTAACAAGCAGAACAAAATATAGATTTATTGATTTGATATACTTGTCAATATGTTGCATTCATTTGCTGATAATAATTATGAACAAATGTTGCTTTGGCAGGTACTAGTACCGTATATAAAATAAATAATTAATATAAATGATCCTGAGTTTCGTTGTTTATACGACGGATACATATATTTATAAATGCCTGAGGTAATCGGGAATTCCCTACCAACTGTGGGTCGCTTATGACATTATAAATGTCGCTAACAGTCGCTCATGTAAATAATAACAGCAAACATGTATTGGTTTCATATTTTATATTGTACAAACAAAACAAGATAACTCATGTGACAAGCATAGAATAGATTTAAACACACAACAATAACGTCAACTTAATTACAAATTGGAAGCGAGAAATGAGAGCATATTAATTTTCTCTGGTTTCAAACACGATCGCTTCGGTGCGACAATCATTCCGGATTTACTGAATAATCGTTCCGAAGGAATGCTTTTAGCACAAACACATAGGTATTTCTTAGCAAACTTTGCAAGATTTGGATATTGTTTATTGTTCACGTTCCACCAGTCCAATGTGTTGGTGTCGTCAGTGGCACATGGCAATGCCAGATAACTCTCAATCTCATTCGAAATGAACTTATCATCAGACGTGTCACCATCGAAAACTGTAGTTTTTGCAGCGAACAGTGACGCAAGTGTCTTCTTTTTCTTAGCAGAGCTCTGGTTGACTGTCATCAACTGTTTCTTTGGTTGGTTTACTGGTCACATTCATTGTTTTATCGTCAGTGATGTCTAATTTGACAAACTTTAAGTCCTCCTCATTTAGGAAACAATTTTTATAGCGTGGATCGAGGAAAGATGCCAAACAAATGAGTCGATCGGTCTCATCGTCGTCATATTTATCATCCATATATGACTTAATTCGCTTTTTCACATCACGTGTGACGTGGTTGTTTTGTTGGTGTGTACCTTTCGTCGCGCTTTCGTTTCCGATCAATGTTACTCTTACTACTAGTATATGTTGGAGGATGGTTATTCTTTAGATGAGTAAGAAGGTTGGATGTGTTGCCGGATTTTGCAGCCACCTTCTTGTTGCATAATCGGCATATCGCATGTGAGTCGTCTTTGGGTGTGCCATCATCACCAGATTCTAAACCAAAGTATTTCCACACAGGTGATGTAGTGTTTGGTTTTGGAAGTAAGTCCGTATCTGATTTTAACTTATCCATTTCGAAAGTAGCATGAGAACTCGATGTATAGGACTGATATCTGACCGTGTAGTTATATACCTTTCAATAGTTATCTAATCAGTTAAGAGCATTATACGTCTAATGAATAAGCTTTTGTGGCGCTGTTGAACGCGCGTCATTGAGTCTCCAGACTTGTTGTTTGGTAATCTGGTCACATTCAACATACAACTTTCCATGTTAAATTAGGAAAATCCCCACCTTTTGGCCGCTATAAAAATGTAGCTTTTATAGATATAAGTAGCTCTTCTAGCCGACTAGTCCATGTTTCCTTTGACCTTAAACCATCAAGTGAAATCGATTGGGATAATGCTTTTTTACAGCTAAGTTCCATTTACATGTACATTGTATATGTCTGTCTATATCGGGTTTTAGCGTTAGAAAATATTATATTTGTGCTGAACTCAATAATAGCTGACAATTGAAAGTAGTAATTAATTTTTGGGAAAAATATATTTGATCACAATGTTTACATAAATGCAAACGCATTTATCCTCACGAAGTAACAGTGTGAATTAAATATAAACAATTTAAAACAAACCGAGGTTACATGTAATTACTGGGGATATTATATGCGTAATTTAAAATGAAAGCTAGATTCTATACTAATATTATTATTTATAATACTAGTACATAGTTATGACTGTAAGATGTCACTCTTTCCAATGTACATGTATAGCATCATGTATTGATTTGTAGGGTAAAATCAATTAAAGTCATGCCCTAAATAACTCACTGAGAGCTTTCCGATGAATGGCAACATGCCATATTTCCGACTAAATCCTGAAAAGTTACCCATAATTCTTCTGTGGTTAAGGAGCCGATTATTTAGGCCTATGTTTAGGGTTTCCCTACCTACCCTAGAAAAAGGTTCCTACCCAAAACTTTTTATTGGACTGCAGACGCAGATAAAAAAAAAAATTGTTCAGTGGGAAGGGCATCAAAAGGTATCTTACCCAATTTTAAACCTCTCCTACAAAAATGTTTAGAAGTTTTATTAGTCTAGTGCTCTGACTAATTGATGATAACAATATTTAGTTTTGAATCTTTCAATTAATCTGAATTGTGAAGCTTTCTAGAATGTATTGTCAATGACCCAATGGAATTTTGAATATAAAAAAATAAAATTCCCTACCTACTACCTACCCTAATTATTTTAGACCATGTAACCCTAAACACAGGTATTATTTTTTTTGGCCATGAAACAGATTGAAATACCATAATTTTATAAGGCAAACAAAATATATACCTGTGTGCATAATTTTGTGCATGGAATTTTTCCATGTGGCACGAAAATAAAACAGGATGCGGACTAATTTTGCAAAACGAATAAAATGAAAACCGTCGGGAGCTCTGAAATAGGGGCGGGCGGGTCACCGGAAACACAGGTCTTTTTATTTTTGGCCTAATAACAATTTTGTTCTCAAGAAATCCAAGTTCCGAAATTAGTGACACTGAACCCTTCAGCCAGACAGAGATGTGGCTAAGAGGGTCTCCATCCACCTTGGGAATTTCCAACCTGACATCCCCTAATATTGGAAAATTTCCAACTGATGGCCATTTCAGACAAAATTATTTACCCAAAATGCTACTGTTGGTCTAAAAACAACAAATTTCCCACATATCACTTGTTTGAAATTCAAACAATGAGAACTTTTTCAACTCATATGTGGTGTCAAATATCCAACTAATATATATGTTGTGTTAGGCATGAAATTTCCAACTGTAAATTTTTTTTTATCAAAGATGGACATCCCCTCTCCTGTTGCGACTGTACGTCCCTGCAGCCATGTGTCAATCTATACAGTTATTTCACATCATCAGTCCACCCACTTGAGTTGAGAATATTTCAAAATTACTGTTGGCTCTCATCCAAGTAGGTCAGTCTTGTGACTGTCATTGAACAAAGTTTAATAGACCAAGTACAATGTAATGGTCAAATGATTAATACTTTAATAGTCATCGGATTGAAGAGGATTGTTGCATTTGTATATGTTAAACACATTGTGACCCAGGATGTGTAGGGATATAGTTACTGGTACAGTAATACCCAAAGTATATGACCCTTTAACTAGCAGAATTATGGGAAATTTTTCAGGATTTGGTCGGAAATATGGCTTGTTGCCATTCATTGGAAAGCTCTCACCGAGAGCTTTCCTCTGAATGGCAGCAAGCCATATTTCCGACTAAATCCTGAAAAATTTAGCAAAATTCTGTTGTGGTTTAGGCGTTGATTATTTAGGACATTACTGTATATATTAAGAGGGTTATGCTCTCCCCTGGAATCTGGCATGATACTTAAAACAGACCCTGAAATCCGGAGTACTCCCTAACAGAGAGACAGCATCTGGAATACTTTGGCTAAGGTTATTGAAAATAATATGTGGAATAAATATTATATTATGAAACTAGACCCCGTTTGGGCAGTATTATAATTATTATCTTCTACTTCTATTCCTTTTTATTATGTCAAATATTTCAGATGTTAAGAAATAGAGGAAAGGAATTAAAAAAAATAGAGGAAAGTTTTAGAGATTCAGAATTGAAAATTTAGATAAAAAAATAGAAAATCACAAATGCTTCCCTAAGTTAGTATGAAAACAGACAAATTACAATATAATGAATTTTATGACATACATGTACATGTATAACAAAAGAGAACATCAATGATGACATCCGAAATCCGAAGTAAATTAGCCCAATGGCATCCAGTGTATGGCGGTCCGGAATACATGTATGCTATATCAGACCCTGAATCTGGCATCTGAAAAGTGGGGGTCGTTACCAAGGTTTGACATGCTGTCAGTGGCCAAATGTTTTTGAATATGCCCGAAGAAAATTTCATTTGGCCGAAAACAACAAGCCATATTTCCGACTAAATCCTGAAGAATTACCCATAATTCTTCTGTGGTTATGGAGTCGATTAATTAGGGCATTTCTGTACCTCTCAAATTATTATCAGATCTCCATGAAACTCTTTAACAGGTAATCGGCAGTTTCTCTCGACCATTTATCAAAAGTCACAAATGCTTACTATATGATGATTAGCTGCTAGAACAATGCACCTTCTTATT
Organism: Siphonodentalium dalli; assembly: GCA_032622095.1. Taxonomy (NCBI): domain Eukaryota; kingdom Metazoa; phylum Mollusca; class Scaphopoda; order Gadilida; family Siphonodentaliidae; genus Siphonodentalium; species Siphonodentalium dalli. The sequence goes on along the minus strand of CP136067.1, from coordinate 86,744,461 downwards.
CAATTGACAATATATTAAGTACTGCTTGTGGTTTCAAAATAAGACAATGTGGCAAATCAGTGCTCGTTTATGTTGATATTTGTAACAGTTGTCGGCTAGACCTACAGTAATGCCCTAAATAATCGACTCCTTAACCACAACATAATTATGGGTAATTTTTCAGGATTTAGTCGGAAATATGGCTTGTTGCCATTCATCGGAAAGCTCGGAAAAATATAAGAACAATGATCTGAAAATTCCAACTGATGTGTCAGGCATGAAATCTTCAACTATTGAAATTTTTGACCATGCAAAGTTGGGTGTGAAATGCCCCCAGCTCAGTCGCCACGTCTCTGGTTTTGGTCACATCCTTGTCACTGTTAACTCAGGTTTTTATTCTCATAGTCAATTACTGGCTGTGAGATCATTCAGCTATTGAATTTCATTGTTCACTGTTAGGTTTTTTTTACATACATGTACCTGTGGAACATACCGGAGGAATCATGGAATAATATATTTGATAGCTTGACGAGCTCCAAGCCAAGTAATTCATTGATATGAATACCTAAGACAGACAAAGGATGAGCAACCTTCTTAAATTCAGATTGTTTGGCTTTGGCAATCCACTACAGCATCCCCTTATCATGGCCCAGTTTGCTTCAGAAAATTATGAGGACTGGATGAGGTGGGTAAGTCTACCGGTATTTCCCATTGGAAACAGGGCCCATTTTCATTACAGGGCTCTGTCGTTACCAAAAAATATCCCTGGCTTTATACATGAACTTTTTTATTTCTTTGCAGCTGAAGAGCATTGGTCCAAAGCTGGTGCCTTTCTTCAAAACAGTGGCAATATATTTCGTTCTCTTTGGAGACAGTGAAGAGTCCTTTTCGCCGATTTTCTACTGCACCATAAAATGTCTTCCAATCATCTCGTTGATGCTTTTCGTCATCCTTCATGGAATGAACCTTACAGAGTACTTCCGCTACTCAAGAAGAATTCTGATTGGTCTGATATTTTCAGCTCTGGGTGACTGCTTCTTAGTATGGAAGAAATACTATTTCGAATACGGCATTCTCATGTTTGCCGTGGCCCAGATATCTTATGCCAGAGCATTTGGCTGGAGGCCATTTAACCCATATGCTGGGACAGTTATCGCATGTCTGGCTGCTTTGGTATACTCATACCTACAACCATCCCTCTTAGATGATCCGACAATCTCAAATCTCATAGCCATCTACATTCTACTGATATCGACAATGGCTTGGAGGGCTGTCGCAAGAGTCCAATTCTTTGATGATCTGTGGACCTGGACAAAATTGTGCGGATGCGCTGGCTCTCTTCTTTTCCTGATTTCAGACCTCACCATCGCTATCGATAAGTTTGTGGTTCCCGTACCATTTTCTCATCAAATTATAATGATGACATACTATGCGGCACAATTTGGAATAACCCTCTCTGTAGTAGACAGTCAAGTGGACGCCCTTCTTGAAACTCCAGCCAAGGATACTGTTACAGCCAAGGATACTGTTACAGCCAAGAATACTATTATTGCCAAGGATACTGTTATTGCCAAGGATACTGTTAGTTGTGGTGATGGTAATTAGTCAGATATTGATCTGTGTTACACACAGTGCATATTGGGTCAGTCTTAATAAAATGTGATTTTGAAAAAAAAATTTGAAAAAAATGTATGTGTATGTACTTTTTCCACATTTAATATGAATAGAGCTGATTATATTTGGACTACCACCGATGCTGAATTGGCCAATAATTATGGGTATTAATTATTAAACTGCTGGTCTTTGCATTTTTTAAATGGAACCAAGTCTGAATTTAGTGTGTCTGATGTTTGCAGAATGAGGTCCACAGAGGGTGAATTTAGTGATGCTATCAACTGCCATGGGAGACCTAATAAGGATCTAGAAGTTCCCCAGTTGAAGTTGGTGATGTTCACTCATTAGTCACCTCGATTATGCATTTTATCTTCTGCAAATTAGGGGACATAGAAACTCAACAGAAGGGAAAAAGTAACTAAAAACAATGTTAATTTGAGACTATAGATACTTCCCAGAAGATGGGCCTAAGCAGAATGAGGTCCCCAGAGGGTGAATTTGGTGATGCTAGCCCACCGTACGGGACAGCATCACTATATTCATCTTCTGGGGACCTCATTCTGCAAATGTCAGACACACTAAACTTGAGCAGGCCTGTAGATAAGATTCAGGTTGAAAACGAATAAAGGAAAAAAATAAGCAATTGTATCAGACGACCTACCTACCACGGTACCTCTAAACTTCTATATTGGGATGGGAATAGGCAAACACAGATTTTAATAATAGAGACGGCAGCACCCAACAGCATGAGATAGAGTCACAACCAATTCAGCATCACTGGTAATGAATGGTCTGGCTAATTAATGCATAAACACTGTTTATATTCGGAATAAGTAGCACCTGAATTCATTTACCATCTATCTCTATAGCCAATCATTGCAGTTCAGATGCAATTAGATTTATCTCTCGCCGACATATTCCAGATGCATGTACGGGGTAGCTTTCAATTGATTGAGCAAATTTATATACATGTATACCATTATTTTTGACATCAGAATTCCACTTCATAACAAGAACTGATATTCGTATTTTTTGTCACTTCAAGCAATAACTAAATAATTAAGAGAAAAAAGAGAAAGAAAAAAAAACATGCAATTGCCTGCAAGTGCTGTTATATTTTGTGTTGAGAGCAGCTCACAGGATAATTATGAAATTATTAACCCTTTCTATACTAAATACACATTTGTATCTTTGGTGAGTATTATCCCTTAAAGATGCTCAATCCAATTTAACGCCACTAAATTACTATTTCTTCGCTTTGAGAAACGCCTTTTATCGTAGACAAAGGATAAGAATTTTGTTATAAATATATTAGCATAACCAAAGGGAGCCGAAATATAATCTACATGTATATTGAACGTGGAATAGACTGTTTCGTTGAAATACATTGACATATTTCACCATTCACTAGTTCAGTTTAATAGCATAGTAGATTGCTGTATATACAGATGAGCTCGTGTACATGCATATACGTCCCAGTTAAGACCATTACGTGTATTGTAAACGCTGTATAACGTCAGGCGCCTCAGGTGTGGACCATTTAACGTTCAGGATGTCAGGGTTCAAAGGGTTAATGAAAGAGAAATCTGATCATTTGGATGCTAATTATTCCAAACTTTGTATAGGGTACACATGTAATCAGTCAGACTGTGAGAATGTCTACTTGTATAGGGTAATCAGTCAGACTGTGAGAATGTCTACTTGTATAGGGTACACATGTAATCAGTCAGACTGTGAGAATGTCTACTTGTATAGGGTACACATGTAATCAGTCAGACTGTGAGAATGTCTACTTGTATAGGGTACACATGTAATCAGTCAGACTGTGAGAATGTCTACTTGTATAGGGTACACATGTAATCAGTCAGACTGTGAGAATGTCTACTTGTATAGGGTACACATGTCATCAGTCAGACTGTGAGAATGTCTACTTGTTGTCTCCGACTAGATGCCAAAGAAGAAAAAATGTGATTAGGGGAAACCTAGCCTGGCAGTTAATCAATATCCAAGATAATGACACAATCAGTAGTTGACGGATACCTGTAAATAAACTGATATAAGAGAAATAGCCAGGATTAGCTGCACATAATGTAACTTGTAATATGTGTTACTTTCAATGGTATTGCTGTGGAGATGCTCTTGGCAGGAAAGTCATATGATTTTGCAGCTCCAAATCTACACAATTATGGATATTGACTTGTAGCAAACTGTATAAATAATAGGCAGTTAGCTGTACACAGTGTGATCACAGATATGCTTAATTGACTTAAATTCAAAATAAGAGCTTTCCACGGAAATTTAGATCTTTCTCAGTATTTAGAAGATTGGATTATTCCTCGATAAGTTTTGTATCCTACATGTTGGACACAAAACTTCTAAATGGAATGACCGTGTATGTGTGGGCAAAATGTAATGTGAGTCAGGTGCAGGGTCCGTGCTTGCCTGAACTTTACTTTTGCCAAATGAAAATAATTTTGCAAAATACTTTTGGAAGTTAGCAGTTTCTGCAACATTGAGTTTCATATGTTTAATCAACGCTGTTTGAATAACCTTTGATATCAATAGGAATGCAGTTAAATTAATATAATTCTAGAGATGTTAACTTTTCCTAACCTTATAAAAATTCACAAATAAAATAATTGCAAGAGTTTCCTGCTATGAATGATATTGCTTGACAGATATTTTTCAACTTTGGGAAATAAAAAGTGACTTGCAAAATGAATTTTTTTTGGGTAAAAGTGAAATATTTTTGTATTTGGCAAATGGCAGCACGAACCCTTGTCTTTGGCAATGGCAGCACACATTATAAGTTACACATACCGTACATGAGGCTAAACTTAGCTAATGGCTACCATACCAAAAAACATGATTACACTTGTGATTTCTCAGCAACAAAGTAAGTACATGTACTGGTATATACTAGTATGACTGCCTACCGGTATATATACATTACTATATCTGGTACCATACCAAATCAAACCATAATACACGTACCGGTATGTCTAAAATATAAAGCTACCAGTCGTATTATGTCAGTGATTAGTCAAATGGATGATTGTTTAATTACGGCATACATGTAGATGCATGTTCTGCACAAATCCAGACATTTCAAGAGAACTTGATCTACACATGTAGCTCTATTTCTGTTGCTGACCGATTTCTGTGGTACTTAACCCTTCCATGACTTGAGCTGCCTGAAATTTTGCGAAAACCCTGTTCCGATGCATTCTCTTATATTATGTGAGTCTCCCATATGCAGCCTCACATATATATAAATAGAATACATTGGCCTAACCATATTTACATTGACCTTATAAACCAGTGCAATCTCTTATATGTATGTGAGGCTCCCTATGGTAGAACCGCATATTTAAGAGAATGCACTGGCACAGGATATTTAATGCTGCACCAGCGCAGCTCCTGTCATGAAAGGGTTAATATATAATATTCTTATTTATAAATTTTGTAATGTGAGGTTAACCCTTTACCCAACAAACCGGCCAAAACCGGCCAAATAAAGCTTCAACAGCCTAAAATATCTTCGGTCTGTCTCAATAGAACCATACAAATATGGATATCATTGGAACCGGCTCATTGACCACATTGTGATAGTTACAGTTATGCCCTGTGCCAATGCATTCTCTTATATATGCTAGTCGACCATAGGTCGCCTCGCATGTATAAGAGAATGCATTGGCCTAAAAAAAATCCTTTTTTAACATTTTTTCTTACATTCTTTAACAATTTTATAATTTTTAATGTGTTAAGCCAATGCATTCTCTTATATATGCGAGGCGACCTATGGTCGACTCGCATATATAAGAGAATGCATTGGCACAGGGCCGTTCTGTTGGGTAAAGGGTTAAACCATTGCACATTTACTGTTATGCATATGATTACAATGTATGAAACACTTTTCAATATTCTCATTGTTAGTTATGATGTTTTTTTATATTCATGCATTAACCCTTTCAGTGCCAAGTCCGATTTTTGTATCACTTTCCCATATTTCCTTGATCATTTTTCAAATTTATTGATTATAATAATGTGATACAGTGATGGAAAGAGCTCAATGTATCACATTATTATAATCAATAAATTTGAAAAATGATCAAGGAAATATGGGTTGCTACAAAAATCGGACTTGGCACTGAAAGGGTTAACAAAATGACTGTAATTTGTAAGGTGAAGGGTAAGGTCCTGTTTATTTTCAAGTCTCATTCTCCAAATTTTTAGACACACTATTTCAATGCTCGACTGTAAAATGCTCATATCTTACGACATACAGTAATGCTCTAAGTAATCGACTTCTTAACCACAGCAGAATTATGGGTAACTTTTCAGGATTTAGTCGGAAATATGGCTTGTTGCCATTCATCGGAAAGCTAGAGCTTTCCGATGAATGGCAACAAGTCATATTTCCGACTAAATCCTGAAAAGTTACCCATAATTCTGCTGTCTCTAGCTTTCCGATGAATGGCTACAAGAGCACAGGGGTGGGTCTTAAATGAACCATGTCGCTATCACAAACATTTATGGGCTCTGAGTCTTAACATCTGGCAGGGTCTATAGAAAGCTGAGCCTACCTTTAAAAGTCTTCATCATGCATTTATTCGATACTCATCATCATGCAATACTAAACGGAACACAATCCAAACATCACAAGACACATGGATGACATCACATACATCTATACAGACAGCTTGACAGCAACATCACAACATCGAACATCCAACATCAATCGAGAGATGTCCAACGAGAAAAAGGACCCTGGTGAACAAATACAAATACAAGTATATCCATATTTCCTACTAAATCCTGAAAAGTTACCCATAATTCTGCTGTGGTTAAGAAGTCGATTACTTAGAGCATTACTGTATCTGGATAGCAAGAAAATGATGAGCACTTTATTAGAATTAGTAAATCAGCAGTGGGTCAAAATTTCTATTGGACGTGAACATATTGGAAAGATTATTTTCAGTATGATACATGTATGTAAATTCCACAACTCTGGATTGGCAGCTGGCTAGGGGACCATCAGTCTAATTATAACTAGACCACGGTTTACAGTCGACACTCAGTCTAGAGACTCCGGTACTTGATTGACGTGCGACAATGCCCACATGTGCTAATAACAATGGTCATAACCCATAGGCAGAATAGCTCAAATGTATTTTCTGTGGATAAATAAGCTTTGTAAAATAGTCTCATGTTTTATGCAATACATTCTTAATTGCAACGTTGAGAATTTTGATTTCGCCAAGTTCAGTCATGTGTGTATTCGTACTGTCTTGCTTTCTCCATCACTTCCGCTTTCCATAATACTTATTTTTAGCAACAAAAGTGACAAAGTGTGAATAATTATCGGTTTTGCAAGAAGCTATTGATTGGTCGAGCAATGCAATCTTTGATGCGCAAGTAATTTCATTGGTGTGATTTCTGCTGTTCGAAATAAGTTATTCCATGGGAGTTCCCAGACCGCAAGTTGATTGAAATGAAAATTTGGTCTAGTTTTAATTAGAATGGGTGACTGACCATTTGCATGATGTAAAGGTGATATTTATTATACCAGAAATGAATTGTTTTTCACACACATATGAAGCAATGAACACATATTGAGCGTGCATATATATATTGTTATATTATAATACGACCCTGCCTAATGCTGGTTAAAACCCTTGTCCTGATTAATCAGTACCTCAAGTTACCATGGATATCTCGATCCAGTTTTGTGGTATAATTCTACTTTCTCAGATTGTACCACAAACATAATTGGTTTATTGAGATTGCCGCACATGCCTTTTCCTTTTTTTTCTTACTCCGCGCACACAATGTACCAGTGGAGTACACTGGTAAGCCATTTTCTAGTGATTTATCATTCGAACGAAGCATGCATGCAATTGGATATGGTCCAGATGATGTTATGCTTGGTATGTTGATATATGCTACAACCAAAGAAAGTTACTCAATATTAAAGTGTATTCAATAAAAAAAACAAATGTATTTTCCACCCTCTGAATTTGTCTCGCTCTCAGTCGCCATTCGGCTCCAGTAGTTCATAATCAAATTAAAAACAATTAAAGCCTGTGCATTTATTTTGCTCCCGACCCAAGCAGGCTAATAAAATGAATGTATGGTAACTAGATCATTTAGATCAATAATGGGTGATCATAGTCATGTTGTTCCAACAACGTTCAACACAGAAATGATCGTAATTGTTTTTCATTTACAATTTAAATGAAACACATGGGCACCGCTGTATACAGTGTACTCTGTGCAAACAAAATGTTTTCTCACCTAAGACCATATCTGGGACTTTCCCCCACAGTATTTCACCGACTATTCAGTTGAAATTTTGCCCCAAACATTCAGTCGTATTACAAAAGAAATAAATACACAATGTAGAGGTGTGTATGGTCAAATTCTACCAAAAGACACTGATTGTAGGACTCTGCTTTGCGTCATCCTACAATCAGTTTCTTTGTGGAACAACTTGACCATTCATACCTCTACACCATATATTTATTTCTCAATTAAACAAGTTTGTGTATAGATGGGTTATCTGGATTATTAGTATGACATACAAATCATCTAATGTCAGGATCAGATTCATTATTACCTACATGTAATACATTGTACAGTAATGCCCTAAATAATCGACTCCTTAACCACAGCAGAATTATGGGTAATTTTTCAGGATAGTGAGAGCTTTCCGATGAATGGCAACAAGCCATATTTCCGACTAAATCCTGAAAAATTATCCATAATTCTGATGTGGTTAAGGAGTCGATTATTTAGGGCATTTCTGTATGTCAGGCATCAAATTTCAATTTATTTGCAGGCTTGCCAATGTGTATATATTTCACTGTTTCGACGATTCTATCCATGGAGAATATCTCACAAATTTCCAGCTCTCAAGAATGTCGCTGAACTCATAGAGGAAATAGAGAGAAAAAATGATCGCAAATTGCATAAGCTTTATCCATATGAGTTGAGAAAAGATATCTGCTGGTAAAATAAATCACAAATACTTTGTTTTCATCATGTGAACATGCCCCTACGATTCAAATAGTGACATTTAGAATAGTCCATGATATTAATTAGGATTAGTTCCTGCCATTCAAAATGGGCCCATCCCTTTAAGAACATACAGGTGACAATACTTTCAGGAGTTGATCAAGGGTAACATGGTACTCTTGAAGTTTCATGCCAAAAATAACCCTGACTTTAACCTTTTCTATACTAAATGATCATTAACGAGTACATGTAGTTCCCTTAGGAAATGTAGGTCGTTAGTTGAGCTTATAATCTAAACATTTCCCACCAATGATTATAAATTCTTATGTACTTGTATTATCATTTTGTCTGGCTATCGTATGCTCGTATATCCTGAACATCCCTCCAAATGAATTATAAACCATTCCTGTGCATACTTTTACAACTGAGTGGTAGAATCCATTTAGTATACAAAAGGTTAAACAAACGCTACAGGTCCATGTGTATTATACTGGTACAGTAACACTTTGATATGGTTTGATGTTTATGATTACATAATTTACATTTCTAGTCACAATCAAATTAAAAACAATGTCATTGGTGTTACACCGGTTTCCATAGTCCTTTCGTAAATATCTGACTTAAAGGAGGACTATACACTAAATTCGGTCATTTATGGGACCATCTACTTTTATACTCAAATAGAATATATGCAACAAATGAATGGAACTTTGCAGGTTTGCAGAGGAAAAATCAGTCGTCCTTGCTCGCCCTCTGTAAAGGTCTAGACGAATATGAGCTAGGCACATATCCCAATTCAATATCCAAAGTTTTAACCCATTTTATACTAAATGGATTCTCCGACCCAGTTAAACAAGTATATAATTGAATGGTCTATATTAATTTGGAGGGATGATCAGGATATCTGAGCAGACGACAGTCATTAAAAAATGCAGAAGGAATATTCATTTGTGGGAAATGTTCAGATAACAAGGTCGTTTGTTGAACTTATTATCTGAACATTATCACCGAAAACTACTCATCAATGAGTATTTAGTAAAGGAAGGTTTAAGCTCTGGATCCAAGCCTTGAAATAGGGTGTCTGTCATTTGCAGAATGAGGTCCCCAGAGGGTGAATTTAGTGATGCTACCCCGCATAGCAGGCTAGCATCACCAAATTCACCCTCTGGGGACCTCATTCTGCTTACACCTCGGCAGACTGAGGTTATGCAAATGACAGAAACCCTATTTCAAGGCTTGTCTGGATCTACTCCTGTTGCTAAAATATGTTAACCACAGCAGAATTATGGGTAACTTTTCAGGATTTAGTCGGAAATATGGCTTGTTACCATTCATCGGAAAGCTCCCACTAAGAGCTTTCTGATGAATGGCAACAAGCCATATTTCCGACTAAATCCTGAAAAGTTACCCATAATTCTGCTGTGGTTAAGGGGTCAATTACTTAGGGCATTGCTGTATTCATTTACTTATTTTAAGAGTAGTAGTGCAGCGGTACTTCTGAAGTGGTAGTTACCATATTCTGGTGACTGTTACAAGCACATGTAATTTTCATGTATACATGTAGTTTTCAGTATGGGCATTTTTGTCTTCCATTATAGACATTGAATCTGTTGTGTTAGTGATTTGTATATAGTATACTTTAAAGAAAATATTAAAGATTTTCCTGATCTCATTACAACATCCAGGTTGTGTTTGTGTTTTTCTATGAATTTCTAAGCTGACTTAAATCAAGAAGACATGTCAAATACAAAAACATATTATCTACCTATTTTATTTTTTTTGGTTTTGAATAGCTGGTATGTTAAGATTTCTGGCTATACAGTGTCCTGCCCTGCTGACTATACTGTAGTGGATATTCAAATAAATTGTAAATTTTCACACATCCCCCTGCATCAAAATTGTCTGCATTACCATTTCTAAATTGTAGTTGCCAGAATATTCTAATAAAATGTTGGAAACTTATTTATACTAGACTGAAAAATTATGGTATTCTTATGATATTTTTCAGTTAGATGAAGGAAAATATTTCTTCAGATTAGCCTTTTTCATCAGTCTAGGTGAACCCAGAGCTTAATTATGTACCATTATTATTATTTACAATTGAGTCGTGATTTCATATAGACTGAGTTTTATATATAGGTCCATTTAAAAAAAAAACATATCTGCTGTTTGCATAAGTAGATCACCACCAAACTTGTATGTTACTGAATTAGCTCACAATACAAGCTGATCCAATTATTCTCACCAGGCTTATGGGACTTTTTTCACTTAGATTTTTAAAGGGGTACTGTACGCCATTTTCAATAAATTCCCAGTAATAACAGCGATCTAATATCGATAATATATAGAAAAATTAGTAATTTGAGTCGAACATGTATTCTGTAAACGTTCAGGTTAATAGGTAATCTTAAAATCAAAGTTAATAAATTGATATAAATTTAATTTATGGCTGGAGCCATAAATTAAATTACGAATTTCCGTGTACAAGACGTAATCAAATTAATTGATGGATAGTGGATTGGGCAACATGTGGCACACATGATCGTGTACAGAACTATGTCGATACGGGGCTTAAAATCAAGCCACTCACTAGTGACTATACAATAACTTAAAGGGGTATATGGGATTAGTATGCATATAATATAACATTTATTTGATACATTTGCTTGAAAACTGATAAAAATGACTCTACAACGACAATTTGTATTTTCGCATTCCAGCCAATCTGCCATCCGTAACATTACTTCGTACTCAAGACTTTCAAATAATGGAAATCTGGTTACCTTATTTTACGACTCAGAGACCATAGAAACCAACAACAACATTTGAGTACAGTATCCCTTTAAATGTTCAGTTATAGAATCTTTTTGAAATGCAATTTTAAACAAGCAAATTATGCCACCATGGAAGTTCTCTTTTTACATATGCCTGAATTTGTCCGACTTGGATACAGTACTACCCGTTTCAGCGAATCTGGAAAATACATTTTTGTGAACATGAGTACTTGAGTACCCAAAACCATGGGATAACGACCAATTAATCAATGCTGAGGTATATCCTAAATCCATCATTGATTCCTCACTAATGGATTCGTACATGTATTGCACAAGATTACAAGGCCCTCATAACTTATATCATAATACCATGCAGGCAGCAACTGCCTCTAATTTATAAATAATTGATAGGTCAGTAATTACAGTAATGCCCTAAATAATCGACTCCTTAACCACAGCAGAATTATGGGTAACTTTGAGAGCTTTCAGATGAATGGCAACAAGCCATATTTCCAACTAAATCCTGAAAAGTTACCCATAATTCTGCTGTGGTTAAGGAGTCGATTATTTAGGGCATTGCTGTAGGTCACATTGATGCATATTTATTACTTTCTGGAGTTTCTGGAGGCTGTAACTGCTAGTTTAGGCCAGGTAATCATAATACTTTGTTTCTCATGAGGAATAGCATCATCCACACAAAAAACATGCCTTTTACATATTTATGACCTGCCATAATAAGTAAATATAAATACTGCTTGTTCCCATCAGACAAACAGAAGCCTTCATGGCAAATGTTGAAACACACAAAATGTACCCTAGATTATGTCATGAATCTATAATTAGCTACAAACATATCATATTCCGCAGTACAAAACCTGGGAACTTTCTGATGTTCTGACGGAACTTTATAACATTGAACAAACAAGGCATGGAATATATTTCTTTTTTATACTTGTTCCTCAATAATCTACCACATATTAGGGGGGGGTCCCAGCTCAAGATTGCATGTTTTTTTGTGAGCTGATATCATAATAAACAGTGAATTATTTCCTGGGAAAATTCCATTATTGTAAGCGTCATAAAGCCAAATCGCTCACAAAGTCACTTAAAACGTGCAATTTCGAGTCGGGACCTTCACCGACAGTGAAGTACATATTTAAGGAACGGGTAATAGCTAAGAAATATATTACCTGCACTTCTTTTTCAATGTTATAAACTTCCCTGTCACAACATCATTAAGTTTCCAGGTTTTGTACTGGTGGAATATGATCTCTATGGGCTATAGTAGAGATTTATGGCATGATCTTAGTGTACCCATGACTTCTTTCTATAAAAGTGAATCACCTTTTCACAAGTCAGTGTGTTTATATAAAAGTTATTTTAAGTGCTGAAGGTTTCATATTTATTGGAGGGAAATATTCAGATAATAAGTTCAACAAACAACCTTTTGATAATGAGTATTTAGTATAGAAATAGTTAACCCTTTCAGTGCCAAGTCCGATTTTTGTATCAACCCATATACCCTGTGCCAATGCATTCTCTTATATATGTGAGTCGACCATAGGTCGCCTCGCATATATAGGAGAATGCATTGGCCTAACAATTTTTCATCATTTGTTATTATTTTTTACAATTTTAATAATTTTTTCTTATATTCTTTAACAGACTTATTTTGTAGGTTTAGTGCCAGGGAATCTTACGTTTTTGCATGGGCATCAAATTTATTACTATGAATACTTGGTGATAGTTTTGAGTTATAACATGCCCCTAAGGTTTTATCCAGTTTGTTTTTAAATTCGCTATAGCATGCTTAAGCATCATAACCCAAACAAAATGCAACCCAAAAAAATCTATATTAATTTTTTTATATTTTTTTTAGGGCTGATTTTACAGACCGTAAATTAGGGCCGATGAGATCGGCCCCTGGCACTTGAAAGGGTTAATATATAAATTTAATGAATTAAGTTTCCATGTCTCAACTCAAATGTTTGTAGAAAAATACCTGGCGCCCCACAAAAACAATTTGAAATAAATAATAAATACAATATCTGCCTCCCTCATCCAGGCCTTAAAATCTGATTAAAAAATCATTATTCTCATTTTGGTTTTTGTAAAAGCTCCCGACTTGCTGTAGAAATGCTATAATTTGATTCATGGAAATTTTTTATGGATTTTAAAAGATGCGTTGGCGATGAATATTGCTGTTAAAATAGTCAGATCCTTTAAAACCGCCATAAACAAAGAATATTATATTATAAAAAGAAAAAAAATTCTTATACCAATTATAAATATCGCGTATTAAAATTGCATGTTATTGTCATGTTAGTAAAATTATGTAAACAAACTCCATGTTATGTAAACAAATAGTACGTAAAGAGTATGCGAAAAGCAAAATGATCAACACCGGGGAGAACTCACTGAGTGAAGTTTGGTTAGAAATGCCTCCAAGTTGTTTACAATACACCAGTATAGCGATTGCTAATCCTCGCTTCTCAAAATTTTGGTGTTGATTGGGTCACTGTGAATACTCTCATAAAAAATTTGCCACGGTCATGAGTATTTTGCTTATTGCTCACTATTTACATGCTGTATATAAACAAATGCTCGGCTCACACAAAGTGTGTTTTGTTTCGCATTCATACTATCGTTATTATACTATACTATTAGTATATTCTTGAGGTATTTTGTATAATTTGGTTAATTCTAAATTATAACCTATAACGAAGGCCATCCGTGCCTTTAAGACCTGTCATCTTTTAGAAAGAAAACAAAGTATTTTTTTGTATGGCCTTATCTATCAATCTATCTCTAAATAATCTCAAATGCCCGGCTTATGGTTATTACGGGGATGGATCGAATATATCAATATTTTGAATTTGTCCAGGAAATTTGCTATATGAGTTTTCTAGCTCAAAGGTCAAGTTCGAATCACAAATCCCCAGAACAAAATTTGGCCCCACCCCCAGTAATACTTCATCCTTTTGGATTAAGTATTAATACTGTGGGTGGGGTCAAATTTTGTTCCAGGGATCTGTGAGTAAATTATGGCCGTTTGTTGGAATTACGCCAGGCATATTTTGCCACGCCCTAGCAATGCTCTTCTTTGCTGATAGTCTTGGCTGTATACTGGCAGTTATAGGAAAGCTAAATGTATATTTATAAAATTTTAAAAATTGTGTATTTATAAAATTAAAAAACATACATACAAGTGTATTATGAATATATTGGCAATTACCAATGTTTTCATATACAAAAGAAAAGCAGTCCAATATTTCAAGTACCATGATCATGTATTATACTGAAATGCACTCTGCACTGAGATCTACCAATGATAAATACCAGTATCCTGGTATTTGAATGGACTACAATGAGCTGCGGTCTAATTGCATGCATTCATTGTATCCCAATAGTTGTTTATATATACCACTAATAAGACCCTGAGACATTCTATGCAAAGACATATTGTTTAGAAATAATCATAGCTGGTCTCTGAGTTATAGATTTTCTTTGTAAGGCCAAGATAAAGTATTGCTAGTTATCATCCCCACCCGTCCACTAATTCTACCTGGAATTGATATACCCTAAATGTTGTGGCCAGTGTCCTTTACTTTGACTAACATCAATTAGAAGTGAGCTTGTCCCAATGTGACTAAGGATCATCATGCAGTGAAATTGGGCTACATTAACCTTCTCGCTGCTATGACATCCGTAACTATCATGTTGCAAAAAAATTCTTAGTAAACACATAGGATAACTCCACTAAAAAAAAGTAGGGGCAATTAAGCTCTTAATCACATGTGCACAGGCTAGCAAAGTGGTATATACAGTAATGCCCTAAATAATCGACTCCTTAACCACAGCAGAATTATGGGTAACTTTTCAGGATTTAGTTGGAAATATGGCTTGTTGCCATTCATCGGAAAGCTCTCAGTGGTTACTCATAATACTGCTGTGAACTATCAATTATTTAACTATCAGGTTAAAGAGTCGACTATTTAGGGCATTACTGTATCTTTGTTAAATTTCAAAACAATTGACTGAAAAATGTACAAGCTCAGACAAAGTTGCGTCTGCGGATGGAAGGACAGTGCAGACGGATGGACATATGGATGGACAAGCTAATTCCTCCCCCCCCCCCAGTAGATTAGATACTGTTATGTATGTAAAATATCAGACATGAAAATGCTATCAAATTCTTTTTTAAGGGTAATTTATTCACAACTTGTTATGACTATAAACATACATGGTTTCTGCTATGTTACGAATTCTGCCCGAACCATGCAAAATTGGTGGTATGGGTGCACAGCCGACAGTTAACTCATTGAGTTAATGGCTAATCACTATATGTAGGACAACTTGTTGAGTTTGATAGTTAATCTATGAGTCTTTAGAATTCCTCAAACAGGTTTTTGTATTTGGTACTATGTCTTTAAATTCGCAGAAAATGATTTCCAACAGATATCCCCTTTCTTGGCGCCAAAATACACCAAAAATATCCCCGATGCGACAGAGTTTCTGAAAAACAAGATGGTGGATAAGCATCTGATATTGATTTCATATGGGGTCACTGACCTAATATGGGTTCATATACCATCACTATTTATCAAGGTTGATTGGCGAATCGCAAGAGCTGACATAATAAGTACTGATATTGTCTTTACTAATTTCACATTGAGTATTTCCCATAGGAAATGTTCGGATTAAAAATTCAACAAAAGGCCCATAGGTCGCTTGTTGAACTTATTATAAGGGATAAACCGTTTAACCCTTTACCCAACAGAAGGGCCCTGTGCCAATGCATTCTCTTATATATGCGAGTCGACCATAGGTCGCCTCGCATATATAAGAGAATGCATTGGCTTAACACATTAAAAATTATAAAATTGTTAAAGAATGTAAGAAAAAATGGTTAAAAGGCCAATGCATTCTCTTATATATGCGAGGCGACCTATGGTCGACTCGCATATATAAGAGAATGCATTGGCACAGGGCATAACTGTAACCATCACAATGTGGTCAAGGAGCCGGTTCCAATGATATCCATATGTGTATGGTTCTATTGAGACAGACCGAAGATATTTTAGGCTGTTGAAGCTTTATTTGGCCGGTTTTGGCCGTTTTGTTGGGTAAAGGGTTAAGAGCGCATGTGTGGTTTTACAGTATATAAAATAAATTATTACTAACTAAACTTTCCCCACCAATGAATAGTAATCCTTCTGCACTTGTATTATATGTTCATCTGCTCATAATATATTTTCTGATACTATTCCACTGCATACTTTTATAAATGAATGCGATAATCCATTTAGCAAAGAAAGGGATAAATAAAAATAAAAAATAAAATTTTCCCACCTGCCCAACATCTGGAAAAAATTAGCATGAAAACCTAGCAATTTTGTTATTGTGGCCTAATCAGTTGCCAAGTCTGAGTTTAGTGTGCCTGTCATTTGCAAAATGAGGTCCCCAGAGGGTGAATTTAGTGATGCTATCCTGCATAGAAGGCTAGCATCACTAAATTTACCCTCTGGTGACCTCATTCTTCTTCGGCCTAATCTTCTCTGGAAAGTTTCTTTATTATCAAATTTCTAAAGAAACTTCTTCGCATAGATTCTATTTCATTTTTAGTTTTATATTTTCTCCCCAAATTGCATCTATAATCGAGGTTCCCGATGGGTGTACATCACAATATTCAGCATTTGGGAACTAAAGAGAGTATGTCTCCCATAGCAGATGAGGCCATGGAGAGGGTGAATTTGGTGATGCTAGCCTGCTATGCAGGATAGCTTCACTAAATTCACCCTCTGGGGACCTCATTCTGCAAATGATAGCCACACTAATCTCAGGCTTGTTAGGAACATATTATTTGTCACTCCTTCATTATTAAAGCACAATGTGACAATAGTATCAATAGCTTAAATGGAGATGGATGTCGGGGGGGGGGGGGGGGGGGGGGGGGGGATCCAAAGATATATTTAAGAAATAATATAGTTTCCTGATGTAATATTACAGTTTAAAGGAATGATGCCGAATCATGATGCGCCTTTGAACTGTGTAATTATATTCGGATATCGAGATTATTTCTTTAATAATGAAATATATCAACCTTTATATAAAAAATTATTTTCAGTTAGAAATATCATAACATATTGGGAACTTCATAATGACATTGCTGTGACAACGTATGTTGTGGTGGCAAACTTCCTACACTCAACTTTCACTTCCGACCTAATGTAATTATCCTATTTAACCCTTTCATGACAGAAGCTGCGGTGGTGTAGCATTAAAGATCTGTACCAATGCATTCTCATATTCCAAAGATAATCATGCCCTGTCAATTGAAGAAGTGACTTTGATGCTAGCTCTCCGGTGCAAGCAATTAAAATATAAAGTTTAGTTCTGACCTTAATTAATCACTAAATTAACTCTCTGGGAACCTCATTCTGCAAATGACAGACAAACTATTTGCAGGCTTGACCAATACAGGTTCTTGGTTTGTGCTATGAACCAGTAACTCATGGCTGCTCAACCAATTTCAAAGTTCTTTGTGATCAATCAATAAAAGAATGAAAGTGTCAGCTCAACTTGGAAAGGGAATAATTTCTAGTTTTACAGTCAATGGAGTGATTAGGAATGTGGAAAGATGAAAGGCCTAGTTATGCAAAGAGTAAAATTCAAGATGGCCGCTGGCAGCCATGTTTTTTGCCGAATGACCCCAAAAAGACTCGTTACCATTTACATGTCACTGTTAACATCTATAACAAATTTCATGATGATCCGACAAAAGATACAACCTGTAGCCTGTGTCAAAGGATTTAGTCATGTAAAGAGTAAAATCCAAGATGGCAGCTGGCGGCCATGTTTTTTGTTGGCCGAATGACCCCAAAATGACTCGTTCCCATCTACATGTCAATATTAACATCCATGACAAATTTCATGATGATCAGACAAACAGTACGACCTGTAGCCCGTGCTAATGGATTGAATTTTAAAATCCAATTTTTGCCGTATGACCCCAAAATGACTCGTTCCCATCTACATGTCAACAGCCATGACAAATCTCATAATGATCCAACCAAAGGTACGACCTGTAGCCCGTGCCAAAGGATTTAGTCATGCAAAGAGTAAAATCCAAAATGGCTGCTGGTGGCAATGTTTTTTGGCCGAATGACCCGAAAATGACTCGTTCCCATCTACATGTCATTGTTAACATCCCTGACAATTTTCATGAAGATCTGACCAAAGCTACGACCTGTAGCCCGTGCCAAAGGATTTAGTCATGCAAAGAGTAAAATCCAAGATGGCTGCTGGTGGCCATGTTTTTTGGCCGAACGACCCCAAAATGACTCGTTCCCATCTACATGTCAATATTAACATCCATGACAAATTTCATGATGATCAGACGAACAGTATGACCTGTAGCCCATGCTAATGGATTGAATTTTGAAATCCAAGATGGCCACTGGCGGCCATGTTTTTTTGCCGAATGACCCCAAAATGACACGTTCACATCTACATGTCAATGTCAACAGCCATAACAAATTTCATAATGTTCTGACCAAAGGTACGACCTGTAGCCCGTGCAAAAGGAAATTGTTGACGAATCACACACATGCACCAACACACGGACGACGGATACCAAGCCATGGCAATAGCTCAAACTTTACAAAGTAAAGTTGAGGTAATAAATCAGCCATGACGAAATATTACTTTCGGTGTTATTGTTCCAAGTGCAAAATATGAAGTAAAAAAATAGTTTTTTTTAAATGTACTCAATCCAATCAGACATTCCCCATATCAAGTTACAATAAAACAACATTTCTTCAAAATACGCTTTAGTTATCAGAATTGATTAATTGCACAAAATAATGCTAACGCTGTCAAATATAGTATAAATTTCCCCAAAACTTGTTATTTTGTTCAACTAAATATGGCCGTATTATCACTTGAGTATCAAACAAATTTGGCCATATTACCACTTGATTTTAGAGTTATCCATCTTCATCCACAATTTTGTCTGAAACCATCAGACTTTATTCTGGGCCACAAATAAGTGCCCATCTTGAGAAATAAAAAACTTTAAAAATCGATATCTGATCACCCTGAGCTTAGATGGGCGGGTTCCTCGACCAAATAAAATATTTTGTTACCCCCGAAGCAAAAGAAATAGTAATTTTGGAGCGTTTATTCAGATTATGCATTTTTAATGGAAAAGTAAATCTAGGCCACCTGACCATGTATGTGAATGTGCACAGATCATCTGACTCGCATGATTTTTATTGGCAATAGAAATGCAATCAGTGACAAATATGCACTTTGTTCTTTTATTTCATTGAGATATTATGACCCATGGTTAGACAACATATCAACATTTCTATATAAACAAAGAAAAATAACTCCAGAATGAAGAATGCAGTCAAAACCAATTAAAATTTCTTTGGAAGTCCTCATCATGGTGAACCTGCATACCAAATTTCACAGAGATCTGATAACCCATGAGATATTTGTTCGGACACACACAAAAAATAACATTTCAATATAAACAAAGTTAACTAACTCTAGAACGGAAAACCCCGAACAAAACGATTGAACACTCCTCTGAATGTCCTTAGTGGTGAGCATCCATATAAAATTTCAATGAGATTCAACAACCTGTAGTTGAGATATCTACTCAAACGGACATACGGAGAATCAGATGCATGTAATCCAGTATACCCACCGTTTCCTTAGTTTATGGGGGAATACAATTACCTACTAAACGAAAGATCTCATCAACTCTTTCACTGCAAATCATGACTATAGTCGAATTACCCGTGCACTGCCAATCACGACTTTAGTCGAAATCGGGTACATGGTGGCAGCAGGACGGGTACAGGGGATGTAGATATTGCCGTCCAGTTAATGTGACATATACTATATGCGTCTCAGTGGTGGTCACATATACATGTCATGCTTATAAGTTCATTGACTATATAAGACCAGGAAATGTGTGAGATAGTGCCGATACAAGACAGTATATGTACATATTTCTATATAACGCGAACAACTAAAGGTGACTTGGTGATGTAATGGAAACGCGATATTTTCATAGGTTATACATGCGTGTCTCTAGCTATCATATTTCAATGAATAATAAAACAAATGAAACTCAAATACAGTAATGTAACCAGCATATGTTTATCACAAAAATTCTCAGAATTCCACATACTTGTGGATTGGACCATGATGTTGATCACACTAGTACTTCCTCAGTAAAGTGGGATACATGAATGACAAACTTTGGACTAATGTATGAGGAACAAGGAACACAACACTTTTAGCTCAATAAAAATGTATATTTGGTATAAAGTTGTCATATCACAACATCAGCTATACACATGTAAAACACCACATACACAAAACATAGCATTGTTCAAATTCATTCTTCATACTGGGATTTGATTACAATCAAATCACCACAATTTGACAAAAAAAATAGCAGATTCAACATATCAAATACAAACATGAAACATATCCCTCAAAATAGAATTAGATTTTGTATTAATCAAACTTCAAATATAATTTCTTCTTAAAAAAAATGAAGTATTTAAAATAGTATAGCTATCTTAGTTCAAATTTTATCACCTGATGCCAAGTAATGTTTGATGTTGCACTTAATTTCATATTTAGGCTTTTGTTATTTATCTTAAAGCAACAAGTAATCTTCATACATCAAGTTAGGCATATTAATTTCTCACTTTTATCATGAGAAGGGCCCTTGCGTTCTTATGACGTGGTAAATCATTTCAAGGAGTCCCCACCCACAGGAGACCTATCCCATAAGGCTGCTTTTATGGGTAATCTGTGTCAATATTATCAAGTTACTTTGATCAGAAGAATGAGACAAAATTGATAACTGACTAGGCCCAAGCTTGGAAATAGTGTGTCTGACATTTGCAGAATGAGGTCCCAGAGGAAGAATTAGAGACGCTATCCCGCATAGGGGTTCTTGGAAGTATCTAGAGTCTCAAATCAATATTGTTTTAAGTTACTGTTCCCTTTCTGTTCGGTTTCTATATCCCCAAATTTGCATAAGATAAAAATTGCATAATCGAGGTGACTAAAGAGTGAACATCACCAACTTCAACTGGGGAACCTAAATCTGATCCTATTCCTACGTCTCCCATGGCAATTGAGGCCTAAGCAGGAGGCCAGAGGGTGAATTTGGTGATTCTAGCTCACTGTGCAGGATAGCGTGACTAAATTCACCCTCTGGGGACCTCATTCTGCAAATGTCAGACACACTATATCCAGACTTAACTTGGCTCGAACTGGGCTCCTGTGAAAATTTGTGATTCAATTCGATGTGAAATCACGCTAAAGGTTCAATTCAATTCGAAATGATCATGAAGATTCAATAAATTTTCGAACCCTCCCACACTGGGATACCCATGCGACTTTCTCTAATATATAAATGAATATGTCATTAAAACATTGACTGAATCTCATTTAACAGAAGGGACATAACTGCATTTGTATGTGTATTGTATCCGTCATTAGGGCAAACACCATTCTGGACTCGTGGACCCTTGTTCTCTCGGCATAGGACAAGGTTTGCCGAATGGGGTAAACACGCAGGTCCATGCAAAATGACCAACAAACAATAGAGTTATCCCACCTACAATGTATTTGTCAATACACATGATTGGTCCATCACATGGCACACATTGGACTACTCCCCTAGGCACCCATGTAAGATGTTGCTTGCTAAAGTTAAACATCCCGGTCTCTGTGTCAATTCCCGAAAAACATTTCCTCTCTAGTATTCACAGAGATTCCTTCTAGTTCAATTAAATTAAATGTAATTTTCCAGTTCAATCAGCCAAAATATAAAGGTGTAGGGCCATGATTACGTGATAAATTATAAAGGTGTAGGGCCATGATTACGTGATAAATTAATATAAAGGTGTAGGGCCATGATTACGTGATAAATTAATATTAAGGTGTAGGGCCATGATTACGTGATAAATTAATATTAAGGTGTAGGGCCATGATTACGTGATAAATTAATATTAAGGTGTAGGGCCATGATTACGTGATAAATTAATATTAAGGTGTAGGGCCATGATTACGTGATAAATTAATATTAAGGTGTAGGGCCATGATTACGTGATAAATTAATATTAAGGTGTAGGGCCATGATAACGTGATAAATTAATATTAAGGTGTAGGGCCATGATTACGTGATAAATTAATATTAAGGTGTAGGGCCATGATTACGTGATAAATTAATATTAAGGTGTAGGGCCATGATTACGTGATAAATTAATATTAAGGTGTAGGGCCATGATTACGTGATAAATTAATATAAAGGTGTAGGGCCATGATTACGTGATAAATTAATATTAAGGTGTAGGGCCATGATTACGTGATAAATTAATATTAAGGTGTAGGGCCATGATTATGTGATAAATTACTCGTCATTTTTTCTATAATCATCAATTACAAAAATACATTGTTATTGCCATTTTACATTAGATTACGGTGGTTTGATTTTGCCCAATGAGTGTCAGATCATGGTTTTAAATTTATTATTACACAACGCTTGTATTTTGTTTCCAGTCTATGGTAATTGTTTAAAAGATCATCTCAATCACCTGTTGTCCATGGGTGGCATCCAATCTGTATTAGTGTTTCTAATGTAATGATTAACTCTAAAAGCATAATTTCCATTTAATCTCAACATACAATGTTGTGATATTGAAAATTAGAATGTCTTTGATACTTATCTGCAAAGATTAGGCTTAAAAAAAAAAAAAAGGACAGTAAGTTACAAAACGTTCGTTGAGTATATTGTGGAACTTGAGAACGATGTACAATAACGCCCTAAATAATCGACTCCTTAGCCACAGCAGAATTATGGGTAATTTTTCAGGATTTTGTCGGAAATATGTCTTGTTGCCATTCATTGGAAAGCTCTCACTGAGAGCTTTCTGATGATTGGCAACAAGCCATATTTCTGACTAAATCCTTAAAAATTGCAAATGATTCTGATGTGGTTAAGGAGTCGATTATTTAGGGCATTATTGTAGGAATGATTTGACCCATTCTTCACTATTTGTTCATTTACGAGTGGTTCCCTTAGAAAATGTTCAGATCATAAGTTCAACAAACGACCATGGCTTATTATCTGAACATTTGCCGCCAATCAATATAAATCCTTCTGAACTTGTATTATCAGTTCGCTTGTCTCATTTTTCATGAGCACCCCTCCAGATGAATAATAGACTATTCTAGTATATACTTAATAACTGAATGGGAGAATCCATTTAGTGAAAAAATGGTTAACTTTGCTTCACTGAAAATAAAGCTAAAGACAAATTCTGATGCATAAACTAGACTTATAATACAGTAATGCTCTAAGTAATAGCTTTCCGATGAATGGCAACAAGCCATATTTCCGACTAAATCCTGAAAAGTTACCCATAATTCTGCTGTAGTTAAGAAGTCAATTACTTAGGGCATTACTGTACCAGACAATTCAATTCTGTTGTTGACAACTTAATATGATAATTATTACCATTCCTCTATTATATCAAGAAAAAAAGAAGAAACAAAATTGATAAAAAATTCCATATCAAGGGAGACTGAACCCTAAATACAGCCATTTAGTGAATGTTCAGACGACCACGATTCAATTGTAAGTGGAAGGATTTCAGTTGTAGGAAGTAACCGTTAGTTAGACTGCGCATGGTCACGTCAAAATCGCAAGTAAAAAAATAATATCAAGCACTGTTTGATTTTAGATTCAAAATCGTGGCATATCCTTCGATACCTCCACTTGCGTGCGTCGCAGTCGTGTGTACGTAAAAATCATGGTTGAAAAGATCGCAGGGTAGTCAATAACATGCTTTACAAACAACCTACGATATCATCATGTATGACGACATCGCAATCGTGTGAACAAACTATCCATGATCTCGTCGGTCCCGATTCCTCCACTTACGATTGTATCATTGTCGTCTGAACGTTCACTTATGGGGCCATCTCCTAATATATTCAACAGAAAACAAGCCTGGACATTTCAAAATTTTGCGTAACATATTTTTTGATCGCCTGGTTTGTGCTTTGGTAATACATAGGTTAGCAGAAGAGTTACACAAACTTCAACTGGTATTATTAACTACAGATGGGCAACTCATTGAACTAATAGTTCTGAATGTCTCATTTTGGGAAATGATCGAGCAATAATTATGATGCGAGTCGGTGATCGTGTGACCTACGTAAAACTTTGATGCAACCAGTTTTTTTTTTTCCGCTACATTTTCATTTTTAGGTAACCTCCAGGTGAACTAACACATGGTTGTTCTCCTAAAATTTGCAGCAACAGATTAATTGAATTTGAGTCAGGAATCAGTGCAAAATACACTATTGTTATCTATGAAGGATGTTAAACAACATAGTACAGTAATGCCCCAAGTAATCGACCCCTTAACAACAGCAGAATTATGGGTAACTTTTCAGGATTTAGTCAGAAATATGGCTTGTTCCGATGAATGGCAACAAGCCGTATTTCCGACTAAATCCTGAAAAGTTACCCATAATTCTGCTGTGGTTAAGGGGTCGATTACTTAGGGCATTACTGTAATTATAATGAAAATGAGTAAATGGCTTTAGCATTTTACTCATTTTTGTTATAATGATAAGCTTGTTATTCATAGTTTATTGTGTACGTGAGTGTATTTAACTCTCATTGTTGACTCATATTAATTCTTTAGTTTGGATGTTTTCTGTGGAGTATTGTAGGAGACGGACCCATAAATAGCTGGATTTAGGAACAGTCTCCCTTTAAGATAATGTCTTTCTGTTTGGCAAATATTGGTCATAACATGTTATTTATACACTAGAATCTACATAAAGAGTAAAACAGGTTCTGTATAAATTGGCCTGGCACCTTGTGAGGTGGGAAAAAGATGTGTAAGGAAATCGTGGACTAGTAAGCGAAAATATGCACAAATAATTCTATTGGATAGAACCTATACATAAGGTAGTTGTATACAATTGTACTAAAAAATCATTTAACAAAATTGTGAATGTTCACAGAACATCATTGAAGGCAATAACACATTTTTCCTACTAAGTACTCCATGTTTAATATTTAGATAAAATAGCCCAATTTCTCACCATTTAAATTGCACTTTGCTTTTCTAGGAAATTTGAAATCTACTGCCAAGACATACAAGTAACTATACTGGACAAATATCACCATCTCAGTCTAAAAAAAAAAGGTTTATTGTCAACAATGACACAACATAAATTTTCATTAAACAACCCCCTCCAACATTGCTAGAAATAGATTACTACCTAAATTCTAAAAAGCTGTAAACAGACAACAATATTATTTCTCTCAAATGACTCTATGTTACGTAGGGAGTCTATACCCAACCACTCAAGTTTGATATAAATATTTTTTGGAAGTCAGTTGCTCATTGATTCAATGTTAAGTCAGTTGTAACAGTGAAATAAGAATGATAACTCTATTCATTCTAAGTTTTTGTTCTTCAAAAATAACAAAATGTCAGGTAGGTTCAGTTAAGTTAGGATTTATCAAACATTCAAATATATGCATGCCAAAAGCTCATGCATGCCAAAAGCTCATTAAAGGCCCACTCAATTTTCGAATGACCAGATTACGCTATACACAACATATCCCATAGTATATACCGTTTGGAATAGGAACCAAAAATATATATTCCATCAGAATATGGAACAGCTGCGGCCTTGGAGTGTCCACCAAGTGATAGAGATTCTCAGATTCATTCCAAGACTTCCCCCCTTGTCAACCCAGAATGCATTATAATTCAAACTAAAAGATAGAGTTATTCCCCTTCCATTGAGAATAATAGACTTTATAGTACAGTCTGGATCAAAATTAATCACAGAACACACCTCAGTACCTCTACAAAACCAATGTTCCCAGTTTATTCAACCGGATCAGTTGGGATTTTTTTTACCCTGTGCCAATGCATTCTCTTATATATGCGAGTCGACCATAGGTCGCCTCACATATATAAGAGAATGCATTGGCCTAACAATTTTTTACAATTTTAATAATTTTTTCTTGTATTCTTTAACAATTTTATAATTTCACCCATACAGAGCCCCAGACAAACATGAGCAGACGACACTCTTCTATATGCTTCTATATATGTGTGGGGCTCCCTGCAGGGTAATGGATGTTTTTTCAACCGGATCAGTTGATACTACAATGTTCTGGAGCTTCCTCTTTCAAATGGTATATAATATGGAATATGTTGTATATAATGTGATCTGGTGGTTTGAAGTGGGCCTTTAACATGGATATGTCACATTAGACAGTATTAATTTCACTTATTTCTGGAGTTATACCCAAAACCAGACATGACAATTTGCCTAGCTCAGATTAAGGTGCATTAATATCTTTTTCACCTGACACTTCCAAGTGTGGATAGAATTGTAGTAGCTGGAAACAGTATCAGATGAAATGAATGCAATATGTGCCATGAGACACATATAACAATTAAAGTTTCAATTGAAAAATATACACATGGATGATCGATGAATTCTGAAAGACGTTAACTACTTCAATAGGTTGGCTATTTCATCATCTTCTGCATTTTCGATGTATGGTTTTCCATCTGGAGACTTCCCATTTTTACTTGCACCCTAAAAAACAGAAGGTAATTGAGATCAGTTCAACTAGAAAAAAGTCACAAGTTAAATGAAGAGGATCTGGATCAGCATTTCCAACATTGAGATACAACAACAACACTTTTACTTTCAGCTGAATTCAATCTCAAATTAAATCAGGGTTATTAGTTTTGAATGTTTCGTAGTATAGTACAAAACTTTTGTCTGAAGCATAATCAATGAGTATAATTGACCCGTTGTTCATTGGCGATATCACCCGCCACAAGGCAGGTGATTAGTGTTAATTGTGTAAGCTGGGGTCAGGATTACTGAGTGAGATAATGGTTTTGGTCACTTTAATTAGCCAGTCTTGTCTCGCAGGGTGCACGTATCAAATTTGAATTAAGCAGCTACAAATGTGTTTTGTTTGCTTCGTATAGGGCAGACTATAAGCTTTGAACGTTTCGTAGTATAGTACAAAACTTTTGTCTGAAGCATAACCAATGAGTACAACTGACCCATTGTTCATTGCCGATATCACCCGCCACAAGGCAGGTGCTTAGTCTGTAAGGCGTAGTCAGGCTTACTTAATGTTTTGGGTCACTTTACCCGGTCTTGTCCCACAATGTATATGTATCAAATATTATTTTAAATTAAAAGGTATATGTGGATATTTTAAATAAATGAATTCACTTGCATGTGTTTGTAACATGGTCTGATATACAAAGCAGAATGATTAAGACATTTCAACCATGAGTAGACAACATAGATCATAAACAACATTCATAATATGTCAGTTCGATAAATGACCAAGTGTATACATTTTATTACGTAGAATTTTTTCATCTTGCTTTGGAATGTCAGTGCATTGCTGGAATTAAATTAGTGCGATTTTAACAACTTGCATATGATGTAGTGATCATTCTTATGTATATTGTATGCATATGATGTAAGTTTGATCCATATTATATGTTTGATGTACTACATGTATACAGGCAAGAGCATTCAAAGCTTTCAGAGTTGTTTTCTCCACATGGTGGTGTTATCTCTGTTTTAATGTCTGAATGCCTTCTGTAAACGGCTGTCAGTTCAAGCAAAAGGTTTGTTGAGCAACTCGGGATTTTGACAATATGTACCAACTGGGTATACGCAAACAGCCCGCATATCACGTGAAATCTAGACAACAAGATTTGAAAAGCTAGCTACGAATGTGACCATTGGTAAGAAGCTGGCTACACTTGTGACTGTTTTGAAAAGCTGTCTACATATGTGATCGATACCTTGTGACAATGACCTCATCAGACATACCATGTTTCTCCTTGAATGAGACGAGAAGATAATTTTCACCAATCCTCCGCATCTTACTTGAGAAAAATAAAATGGTACTCAGAACAGTTAAAGGTACTCAATCCGAACAGACGGTCCCCATATCATCAAGTTACAACAACAACATTTCTTCAAAATACGTTTTGTTATCAGAATCGATTAATTACAACAATATAATGCTAACCGCGGTCAACTATGGTATAAAATTTTCCAAAACGTTTTATTTATCAACATGTTGTTCAACGAAATATGGCTGTATTATGACTTGAGTATCACAAAATTTGGCCACGTTACCACTTGATTTTAGAGTTATCCATCTTCATCAGCAATTTTTGTTAGAGATAGTCAGTTTGACGACTTTTTTCTGGGCCAGAAATAAATACACATTTCGAGAAATAAAA
Source organism: Siphonodentalium dalli (assembly GCA_032622095.1). Taxonomy (NCBI): domain Eukaryota; kingdom Metazoa; phylum Mollusca; class Scaphopoda; order Gadilida; family Siphonodentaliidae; genus Siphonodentalium; species Siphonodentalium dalli. The sequence continues at coordinate 86,715,705 of CP136067.1, read as the reverse complement.
AATTTAAAAAATCGACATCTGATCACTTTGAGCTTTAATGGGTGGGTTTTTCTCGACTCGAATCAACTATTTTTTACACCCGAAGCCAAAGAAATAGTAACTTTGGAGCATTAATTTCGGATTATGCATCATTAATAGCTACCAGTTATATTTCACATGCTGGAGAGGTAGTTATACGTATTGTTTTATGTTGCAAGGTGAAACCATTAGCCTTTAATCTATTAGGAGATCAATTCATTGAGTATTGTACATCCAAACTGTTAAAGACAGAATGGATGATGTAGTATATAAATACTGTTTTAGATAATGAATGATACTTTATATAAAATGATTACGTTTCATCTCGTCTTCCATGTTTTTCCCCACCTATTATACGACATGCCAAAAACAAACGTAATGACCAATCTTTGTTCTCATCTCATGTACTGATATTTGCTCTACCAACTCTGAGTCAATTAATTCATGTTGGATGTTGAAATCATGGTTTGGCCAAACCACGAAATTGACGAATAATATACCCCCACAAAATAAAAGGATTTCACAGTACTCTATGAGAATGATGTTGCGTGTTGCCAATTGGGTTATCAAATTTATGACTATACTATTTTGAGCAAGGTTAGTCTCTGTACCCATCCAACCATCCAGCAAGCAGAGTATTCAGCATCACTTTAAGCCGTTCTATAATCGATTCTCCCACTATGTTTCATGTATAAAACTAAACATTGGAATGGTATATGTGACCTGCCATATCAAATCCAGTCGGAAGTCGGGATTTTTTTACCCTGTGCCAATGCATTCTCTTATATATGCGAGTCGACCATAGGTCGCCTCGCATATATAAGAGAATGCATTGGCCTAAATTTTTTTTTACAATTTTAATAATTTGTTCTTGTATTCTTTAAAAATTTTATAATTTCACCCATACAGAGCCCCAGACAAACATGAGCAGACGACACTCTTCTATATGCTTCTATATATGTGTGGGGCTCCCTGCAGGGTAATGGATGTTTTTTATTTTATGTCCTAAAAATTGTAAGAAACATTTATTTAAAAAACATGATAAAAAATTGTTAGGCCAATGCATTCTCTTATATATGCGAGGCGACCTATGGTCGACTCGCATATATAAGAGAATGCATTGGCACAGGGTAAAAAAAATCCCGACTTATGACTGGATTTGATATGGCGGCCATTGGCGGGTCACATATTATTGATTTGGAGGGGTGATCAGTGAAAATGAGCAGACAATAGTATGACCAAAAGATAATGCAAATGGTGAACGATTCATATCCTTTAGTAGGAAATGTTCAGATAATAAGTTCACCTATGGTCATTTGTTTAACTTAGTATCTGAACATTTCCTAAGGGTACTATACTTGTGACTGAGTATCTTGTATAGAAATTTATTGAAATTGAAGTTTACGTATTAACATTTTGGCTCCTATATGTATGTACCCAACTTCATCTTTGCCCACGTCTACCTGCGGTACATGTATCTTTGCTGCCCGCCACATTCTCCCAACATATTGTGGAAAACACTGACTAATGAACTATGACATAAACTATCATTATGCATCATTTGTCGCATATAAGCAGTCTTCAGCCAGTCCTAGTTTAATGTGAATGAGTAGCTAGATCATGCCATAAATCTCTACTCTGGTTACGGCCATAGAGATCATATCTCACCAGTCCAAAACCAGGAACTTTTGTGAGCCGATTCCGTGTTAAACATGAATTGACTACCAAGGGAAAAGTTTATAATCGTAAGCAACGGTAATGGAATTTGCTAAAAATAATCGACTCCTTAACCACAGCAGAATTATGGGTAACATTTCAGGATTTAGTCAGAAATATGGCTTGTTGCCATTCATGGGAAAGCGTTACTTTAATCTTGAGCTGGGACCTTCACCTACTGTGAAATAAATTATTAACCTCTTGGCTGCTATACATCCATCAAAAGTGCATCCAAGTACCCCAACTTATAATCTACGGGCATCACTAGAGTAGAGATTGATTGTATTATTAAAGATGCATAATCCGATTAACCCTTTACCCAACAGAGGGGCCCTGTGCCAATGCATTCTCTTATATATGCGAGTCGACCATAGGTCGCCTCGCATATATAAGAGAATGCATTGGCTTAACACATCAAAAATTATAAAATTGTTAAAGAATGTAAGAAAAAATGATAAAAAGTGTTAAAAAAAGATTTTTTTTAGGCCAATGCATTCTCTTATATATGCGAGGCGACCTATGGTCGACTCGCATTTATAAGAGAATGCATTGGCACAGGGCATAACTATAACCATCACAATGTGGTCAATGAGCCGGTTCCAATAATATCCATATTTGTATGGTTTTATTGAGACAGACCCAAGATATTTTAGGCTGTTGAAGCTTTATTTGGCCGGTTTTGGCCGGTTTGTTGGGTAAAGGGTTAAGCCCCCCTCAATTACTATTTATTTGGATTCGGGGGTAAAAAATATTTGATTCAAGTCGAGGAACCCACCTATCAAAGCCCAGAGTTATTAGATATTGATTTTTGAATCTATTATTTTTCACCATCAAGAATTATTAGTGGCCCAGTAAACAGTCGACGAGCCGAGGGTCTCGGACCAAGTTGAAGATGAAGATGGATAACTGTAAAATCAAGAGGCTTTCTGTTGATAATAAGGCAAAATTTCTTTGAACAACATGTTGATAAATAACACGTTTCGGGTAATTTTACACTATATTTGACAGTGGTTAGCATTATTTCTGGGCAATTAATCAATTCTGATAACTTTAGCGTCATTTCTAAAAATGTTGTTGTGGTTTGAATCTGATTATATGGGGACCATGAATCGGATTAGTACCTTTAATTAAATGAGAATAAACTGCTGACCTTATTTAGTAAAACTTGCACTGACTTCTTGTGACTTTCCCATACGGCAGCCAGCAGAGGTGTAATCCCATGCTTGTCTGGAGACTGAAATTTCAAGATTATTGCTTTAACCCTTTCCAATGTGAATGGATTCTCCTACTCAGTTAATATAAAAGTCGACATTGGAATGTCAATTATTCATTTGGAGGGGTGTTCAGGTAATAAGAGTAGACGACGGACAGAAAAAAAGATAATACAAGAGCAGAATGATTCAAATTCGTATATGGTCGTTTGTTGATCTTATTATCTCAGCATTTCCTAAGGAAACTGCCCGTCAATGTGAATTTAGTACAGAAAGGGTAAATAATGAACATTACAAATTAACCATAAACTGTCAATTCAGGAAATATTGTAAAACAAACAGCTGTTTCTTAATTAGCCAGGTCATATACATGTATATAAACGAGAGGCCGATCAGGATCGGCAGATGTTAACCCATCCCTTGGCGATAAAAATTTAATATGATCGGATAAATGAGAGTTTTGGTGTTGAATTATAGAGTATACTGTTATGTACTATTATAGACAAATGTACATAACACAAATTATTGGAATTTATGGGTCACTGGCATTTATATAAGAGAATGCACTGGTACAGGATCTGTAATGCTAAACCACCACAGCCAGCAAGCCCATGGGTTAAATGTGTAGGTGTGACCTGGACATGGAATACTTGGGTTAAGAGAGTCCAATTTAAGTTTACAATAATAATGTGTCCTAGTATACAGATAAGCAACCTCACCACTGACCCATTAATATCAATTATATAGCAGAGCTGTCAAAATATCACAGGAATTGTTTATGTTGAACACTGACCTCTATTAAACCAATAACAATTATAATGATATCAGACCATCTGAAGATATAACTCTGCAGCAGAGATGTCTACTGTTAATATCATGTGATGTTTATTGTTGAATTCTTTATTTTAAATTAGATACCATAGCCTTCTTTATCAGATTATTTGCACATTGGCATATTAAAGAGACATCAGAAAATAATATAGCCTTATCAATAGCTAAGTAGTCCAAAGGCAATTGGTGAATTGAATTTAATGTTGCTCCAAACAGATTTACCAGTACATAACACAAGATTTTGGACCGATTTAATCAAATTTGGTGTCGTGATTCGGGGTACCCTTGGCAGAGTTATAATGGTGTTAGTTTTTCAAATTTTTTTAACTTAAAAACTTTTTAATTATTAAAAAAAATTAAAGGTCCACATTGGAAATCTTTTTATCAACTTTTATCATAATCATCAATATCTAAATGAAAACAAATGACAATGTCAATGACATTTTTTTTATTATTATTATAAAAGTTATAAGTAAATTTTTTTTTAAATCGATTTTTTTTTTCAATTTGTTTTTCGAAAAAGGGTCATAACTCCTTTAACTCTTTCGATGCCAAGCTCGCATAAATGCGAGTTAGCCAGTCGCTGCCAAATACGCATTTATGCGAGTTCGGGGGTGCACCTGGTTTACGGGTCGTAATTATATTGTTTTGTTGCATTACAACGGGGGTTCATTTATTTTATGTAGAGTGCTGGTGTGCGCTGACAATTTAGAAGAAAGGTCAGTCAAAGGCATGCTACTCCTGAAGTTCTATGAGTACAGTCCGAGCCAGAATATACCATTGACAAATTAACTTTTGGTGGGATGCGATATATGAGTGGAAAATAAACATCTTAATTGACTTGGCGGCCTCCTTTCTGCTGATCAGTTTAGCGTCCAAAAATTCTGTCGGAATGAGGCCGGTGAAAAATACGGAATAGTAGCCGGAACATGATTAACTGGTGAAGCATTAATTAATGGGATAGAACACTAGAACAAAAAACAAACATTTAATCATATATGAATTGAAAAAAATTACCGACATAAATTAAAGCAAATCCAAGATGGCCGCCAATGGCACGTGACCCCTATGACCTTGAATGGGTCTCCACGTCTGGGGCAGGTGATAGGTCATTGTCATATATACCCACATGTGAAGTTTCAACTAAATACACCGATAATTACCCGATAGTCATTGCATTACCCACATATACATAAAAAACTTGTAGTTACACCCAGAATGCTTGGCACTGGGGAGTGTGTCCGTGTGGCCGGGTGGCAGCGAAAGAGTTAAAATTAATCGGATCAAACCCATATTCGAACTCGATCTGTATTTTGGGCTGTGAAACTCACATACCAAATTTGGTTCCAATCAGATAAAAAATGTTTGAGTTATGGCAGAATGCGTGAATTCTAAGTTGAAAAAGGGCCATAACTCTGTAACAAAATCTCGGATCAAACCCAAATTTGAACTCGATCTGTATTTTGGGCTGAGAAACCCATATACAAAATTTGGTTTCGATCGGATAAAAAATGTTTGAGTTATCGCATTACTCGTAAAGTGTCTACGGACAGACAGACAGACAGACAGACAGACGGACAAACGACGAGTGGTCAATCCGGGCAACGACACTATGTTTACCATACTATGGTATGGGTAAACATAAAAATGAACGGCAGTTTCAAAGTGTTCATGGGATTTTGACTGCGAGATCCAGAAGGGGTTCATATGGAATTTGTATTTTATCCGCCTTTATCACTTATGTTTCTATACGTAAATAAATAACAAATTACCAGTAGGATTTTGTTTATGTCATTACCATTATGTATTCAACTTAAACAGATTCTGTGAAATGGCTAATCTCTCACATCATCCACTTGTAATTCAAATTTTGTTTAGACCACAACAATAACTCCCCTTTATTCTCAAAGAATAAGTGTTGTTTGCTAAAACTTATCATTGCTTACGAATATATATTGAGATTAAATTATTACTGGAAAAAACTTTTGATTTGATTAAGTTTATGAAGCTACATATGCATTCAAAATATTTGAAGACAAATCTTTCAATATAAAAGCCAAGTCTTTGTGTCTGTGTGTATCTCTCACAATTTTGGCACCCCCAAATTTTTACCATGTCCTGTGGCACTATCACTGACACATCATAGAATATGACACGCAAAATTTCAGGCCAATTGGTATGTTTCCAAAAGGTTATCAAGGCTATATTTTTACTCATATAATGCATATAGGATGATATAAGACGATTGTGGTTTCAGCGGCATCCTGGCCAAAGCTAAATTCCAGACAAACTCCTCGCACCATTTGCCGGCTTCTTAATATCATTATCAGCGGTGATGATATTTTCATGCAGTAACTTAATCCGGAGTGTCATGCAATAGGTGCTGTTTACCTCATGTAACTAAATAATTGGCTACTAGTAATTCTTCACACAATTTTCCTGCATGTCATGTTTACTTAATTATCTGTTAGGCAGGATTAGCTATAAAATATTGTAATTCAAGTTGAATATATGTTGCTAAAACAGACATATTGATTGATCAAGTACTGTATGTGTTCCATTCAAGAGTATCTGAAGGGTGTGCACACAAATTTTGAATGGAAAATGCCGCGATTGATGACACACTTGTAGCTGTACCATTATAAATCGCCCAATCGAGTGCAACCACATGTTGTCTACTATAGATAGTTGTTGACAGCACTTTTGATGTTCATCGGCAGAAATTGTGATGTACTAGTAGGCGACTGACAATTGAACTCAACTATGAATTTGATTTAATGTTTTTATGATATTGCGCAGGAGACTTTTTTATTTTTATTTTATTTTTATTTTTATTTTATCATGGCAAGGAATGCAGAATTTATGCTGGCCAAAGAATTATTTTTACCAATTGTTTTGGCAATTAGTGAATTTGTAAACAGTTTGGCCATTTTTCAGAAACTTTGGCAAAATAAAAAAAAATATTATCAAAAAGCAAGCAAAAGAATAAAACTTTCCCTCAAAGATCAAAATAAGTGATGTAATTCATAGCAGGATAGCATCACCAAATTCATCCTCTGGGGACCTCATTCTGCTTAGGTCTCGTCTTTTCTGGAAAGTATCTTTATTATCAAATTAACAACTTTTGAAATTTCTTTACTTTTTTAGTCTAGTTTCTCTACATCTCAAAATTGGCAGACAACACAATGCATAATCGAGGTGCCCAATGGGTGCACATTACATCTTCACCAACTGGGAACTGAAATCAGTGTCTAGGTCTCCCATAGCAGATGAGGCCATGCAGAGGATGAATTTGGTGATGCTAGCCAGCTATGTGGGATAGTGTCATTAAATTCACCCTCTGGGGACCTCATTATGCAAATGTCTGGCACCATAATTTTAGGCCTGTGTGCGTTCGAGCATGATTTTGAACAAAATGGTTTTTAAATGTCTAACTCAACAAGGTATATGAAGATTATATTTCGGCTTTATAAGATGTTCGACTTACATCAACTTTCGCACCATGGTCAATCAGGAACTCTAAAACATCTTCTTGTCCATAGTCAGCGGCAAAGTGCAATGGAAATCTTCCATCCACCTCCTCATTCACAATATCAGGCTGAAATATAATGATTCATTCCAGTTTAGGCATAATAATAGGTTTGTTCCCTGCAACGGAACCACAAATTGAATATAGGTATTATTATTAAATGTCCACTTAATATTCGAACCCTCAGATCATTTATATAAAAATATGTCATATTATATACCATTTGAAAGAGGAAGCTCCAAAACATTGCATTATCAACTTATTCAGTGCAATAAACTGTGAACATAATGTTTTTGTTGAAATATTGACTGTGTTCTGTTTCATAATTATCAATGGAAGGGGAATAACGCAATTATATCTTAAGATATAGAGTTATTCCCCTTCCATTGAAAATACATTTTTAGTTTGCATTCTGGGAGGGAAATCTTTCTATTATTTCAGCTGTTTTCTATTTCTCTATGGGCCTCTTCTAAGACACAGACGTTTAAAATGGTGATGAATTATAGTATTTTAATCATATTTTATGGCATAGATTGTTATTATAATTGTAAGTCAAGGCGCTATAAAAAAAAATATCAGTGACTTTAAAATTAAGTGGGTCTCTTTAAAGGAATACGGTCCTGAAAAAACAATATTATTTTCTTTCAATATACCGATAATATATATATAAAATGTCCATTGGGCGCATATAATCTAATATTCGGCAGCCAATCGTTATTTTTATAACGATTAAAAAAAAATCCGAAGTTAGCCGAAGATTTTGTTGTAGACGAAGTCACGTGATCATCAGCCCGATCACGTGATTGTCACATGTAAACAGACAGAAGCATAGCACGTGACAACGCATAGATACGCGACGGCGGTATTTTAAGTTTGCATGTAGTCGATCGCGGCCTTTGAAGATTGACGCGTTATCACACTACGAATGCAAAACTTCGCCGAAAACATCGCCTTTCTCGTAATTAAATGTCTTTATCGTGTTATTATTACTATTATTATATGTATCGCGATGTGTTGTTACTATAAAGCCATGCCCGTATATTATTCAGTTTTGCGCGCATTTATCTATATAAACGCGTGCTCGTGTTTATATATATTTTTTCGTTACCGGAATAGTCCAAGTTATATTATATATGCATATCAAGATTGCATATATACGCGAAGACTTGCACAGTTATTAGGCAATTATCATCTCGTAAACATTCCAATTTCCAGATGCCATTAGTCGTGTGTCAATAAAGAGCGTTTCGTTTTAATTTATCGTAACGCGGTAAAACAACACAAAATTGGTTTATTGCTGTCGGATTTAATCAATTATAATCAAGTCATTCATTACCAATATGATATGATAAGTTAATTTTTCCTTGGTTATGAATCATGTATATATTTGGGCAATATGGTGTTTATATATATTTCGGAATATTGCTTCCCCCACCCCAAACAATCTAGCCGACTGTCACTGATGGAAATTCACTGCATCTATGCATGGTTATTGGCCTATAAAATTAGCACTCTAGCGATGCTGTCTATTGAATATCCAGGTCATAAATCGACCTCTATGTGTCAATTACGCATAACAATAGGGTTATAAAATATATAAATGTTCGCCGTGGTTCGTTTAAACATCCAATCATATATAACACTTTTTGAAGGAGAGATAATAATCCGGTTTAATATTGAATCACATATTCAATTGCTCTTTATTCGCAATATATCGTAATAGTGAACGCTCTTTATTGTGTCAAGGTAAAGGGACTCGACTTAGAACAGTTGTTCTAGTGATTGTTTACTGATTACAACAATACAGGTCAATACATGTACATGAACTTCCGATATGCATGCTTTATATATCCTTCCATCATTGTCATAGCAATTTCCGCTTTATTAAACTCTTTTTATTCGTACCATATTAGGAAAACTCTTAACATGGAACGCTCTTTATTGAGCCATGGTGAAGGAAATGGGGACTTAGAATAGTTGTCATCGTGAATTATTCATCAACATACTCCCCACTTTAACTGCAATTGTATGTATTTGTAACCATGACTGACTGGTCAAATTAAACGCTCTTTATTTGGTATATGTAATCGGTTTCTGATTTTGCGCAACGAGTTTCCCACAGAAATCCTGCCAAATGTCACGTAAACGAACATCGTTTGGAAATGAATACAGCATATGCCTAACTGAGAGTCACTAGAATGAATGAATGATTGTAAATACGGGACACTCGGGGCATATATACGGAAAATTAAAACAACATCGCGAACACGCACCCGAATAAAGTTCACATGCCGGCTCGTGTTTTTATAAGCTTTATACGAAAGTGTTATCTACCCCGCTCAATCGTCCCTCTATATTTTTTGTCAAAACAATACCGTAACTTTCCAAACAGCACTTAAGACAAATCACAAGTGAAGATAACTCACCGCGTGATGACAATTCACCATGTGTACACAATGCTATTGATATGCCCCGCAGTAATTCCATTACACTCACGCGCTGATGTCGATTCCGGATTTTCCATCGCCATATAGGTAGACATAATTAACTCAGACTCCGATTCCCTGTTTTTAATTAGTTTACCTCGCTTGACGTCATGCGAGGTTTTGCGACGGAGATAGCCGACAACCGGTGGTGGTATTATTTATTTATTTCTCGGCTTATTTATTACGCGATTTTTATGGGACTTGGATCATTGTGATCACAATACGGGTGGCTTTCCGATAGAGTTTTGTTGTTTCATGAGGATAGTAATCCTTTAACCAGATTAACATTTGATGACACCTGACAAAGTTGTCAACAATCAGACTCAGTTGTTCACATGCTTCTAGATTGGATCAATACAGGTGTTAATTGTTTGTATAACACCCAACTTAATGGTGGATTATTGTGTGTAATCACAGTTGGCAGTTGTAAGCCAAGAAAATTATCTTGAATTATTGAGGGCATTTTGCCGATTTTCATCGGTCAACATTAGAATTTTCAAGGCGACTTGGCGAAATGAGCCAGAATAGAGCAAATAAAAAAGTCGCCCTCTTGGCAGGCTCCTGGTGCAGATGTTTATGTTTTAACCCTTTACCCAACAGAAGGTCGCCTCGCATATATAAGAGAATGCATTGGCTTAACACATTAAAAATTCTGAAATTGTTAAAGAATGTAAGAAAAAATGGGAAAACGTGTTAAATTTTTTTTTTTTTTAGGCCAATGCATTCCCTTATATATGCGAGGCGACCTATGGTCGACTCGCATATATAAGAGAATGCATTGGCACAGGGCATAACTGTAACTATCACAATGTGGTCAAGGAGCCGGTTTGGTGTTCTTATCGACTTTTATTGGGCCACTATATATTCCAGGTGGTGAAAAATAATAGATTAAAAATTTTTATATATGATCACTCTGAGCTTTGATGGATGGGTTCCTCGACTCGAATCAAATATTTTGTAGACCCCAAGCCAAATAAATAGTAATTGAGGGGTGCTTAATCGGATTGAGTACCTTTAAATAATTGGAATTTGCTTTGATACAATATTAAAATTCTGGGAATTCCATGTGGCCTTGACCCGTCCATTCTTGTTTTACTTTCGCTTTCAATATTTACTTCCGTCACAGACACGCCTTGTTTTTACAATTCGTTCGATGAATAAGTTGAAAAATTGGGCACAAATGCATCGAATGAAATAAAAAAGGTATGGGTGGCTTCGTAATGACTTGCAGAACATATATGAGCATTTATAGGTTCATGGTAATTTCGTATGTGGGTATGCTTTATCATCATAGAGCTCTTGGCGAGAGCTTTCCAATGAATGGCAACAAGCCATATTTCCAACCAAATCCTGAAAAGATACCCATAATTCTGCTGTGGTTAAGAAGTCGATTAATTAGAGCATTACTGTACATTTAGTTGTGTTTTTAAGTGATTATAATGAAGTCAGAAGTGTTGTTCTGTTGGGTTATTTTGTGATGAGTTATGAAGATGACGGTTTATTTTTCATGTAGTATTTTGAAAGAAAACTAAACGTGGAACATAATAAATTACAGACAACTGACGTAAACAAACAGAACACATGCAAAATATAAATAAATTAAACAAATAATGAACAAATGTTCAAACTATGTACTTTTATGTATATATAAACAGAACGTTTATTTTAATTATTGAACCCATCGCAGCTTGTTTTGGGACCCAACATTGAACATTGAATGAAACACAGGTAACTTATTCTGCTATCCTCAGAATTTTCAGAACACTTGTTGTTTTTGCATTCCTCCTTTTTCATTTGATTTGACCTGGTTTCCTTCCTCCATTTGCGGGTTGCAATTCAACAAACATTTAAGGGCCTTAAGGGATGCATAAGGTATAACGCGTAAAGATAAAGAGCATTCGTGAACTTGTATTCAGAATAATTAGGTTACCATTATCCAAACATGATTACCCTCTCAATGCCAGTGAAATGTCATAACTGATATACATGTAGTATAGAGAACTGGCTGGTGATAATGAATCTAACGTTGTTGATGTCATCTGGACACAAGCAGTATGCATCCATTGCCGACAATTGAGTGCATGCAACGCAATTAGTTGTGCATCGAAAACGGCATATAACATAATTATGGAAATCGTTTTGGAATGCCCACGCGAATGTGTGATTTTGGGGAGGGGGCTTACCCCGGGATAGACAAAAGGGCCTTTCCTTAACCCCTCATATTGTACAGCCTTTATTTAAAAAAATCAGAACAAAAAAGCAACATGTGATTTTAGTTTGGTTTGTCTTTATTTCTTATCAGTTAACAGGTCACCAAACTTACAGTGGGAAAGTAAAACGAGTTCATAATTTAAAATTGTGATTACATAATCAATGACTTTGCAAATTAGACGATTGCATGGCTTCTGATGAACAACTGTTATGAAAACACATTTACTTAGGCAATTTAACTTCAATGCGGTTTTGTTATAGGCCTACTAATTTGTAAAAACACTCAAGGTTTCATTAATATCATAATCTGATAATGACATAACTCTATGTAATGGATAATATTCGAAGCAGAGGGTAATTGGTAAAAGAATCGACGAGGCGCTTGCGCCGAGTTTATTCTTGACCAATTACCTGCTGCTGAGAATATTATCTTACTTAACACTTTACCCAACAGAAGGGCCCTGTGCCAATGCATTCTCTTATATATGCGAGTCGACCATAGGTCGCCTCGCATATATAAGAGAATGCATTGGCTTAACACATTAAAAATTATAAAATTGTTAAAGAATGTAAGAAAAAATGGTAAAAAGTGTTAAAAAAAGATTTTTTTTAGGCCAATGCATTCTCTTATATATGCGAGGCGACCTATGGTCGACTCGCATATATAAGAGAATGCATTGGCACAGGGCATAACTGTAACTATCACAATGTGGTCAAGGAGCCGGTTCCAATGATATCCATATTTGTATGGTTCTATTGAGACAGACCGAAGATATTTTAGGCTGTTGAAGCTTTATTTGGCCGGTTTTGGCCGTTTTGTTGGGTAAAGGGTTAAACCCACCCATCGAACTGTCATTGGAGCCAACTATCCAATTGGTCTGACTCACAGCTCTGTCTTTATGATCTGGGTATACACCCACAGTTCAGCAGCTCACAGCTCTGTCTTTATGATCTGGGTATACACCCACAGTTCAGCAGCTCACAGCTCTGTCTTTATGATCTGGGTATACACCCACAGTTCAGCAGCTCACAGCTCTGTCTTTATGATCTGGGTATACACCCACAGTTCAGCAGCTCACAGCTCTGTCTTTATGATCTGGGTATACACCCACAGTTCAGCAGCTCACAGCTCTGTCTTTATGATCTGGGTATACACCCACAGTTCAGTCTTTATTACCTGGGTATACACCCACAGCTCTGTCTTTATTACCTGGGTATACACCCACAGCTCTGTCTTTATTACCTGAGTATACACCCACAGCTCTGTCTTTATTACCTGGGTATACACCCACATCTCTGTCTTTATTACCTGGGTATACACCCACAGCTCTGTCTTTATTACCTGGGTATACACCCACAGCTCTGTCTTTATTACCTGGGTATACACCCACAGCTCTGTCTTTATTACCTGGGTATACACCCACAGTTCAGTCTTTATTACCTGGGTATACACCCACAGTTCAGTCTTTATTACCTGGGTATACACCCACAGCTCTGTCTTTATTACCTGGGTATACACCCACAGTTCAGTCTTTATTACCTGGGTATACACCCACAGTTCAGTCTTTATTACCTGGGTATACACCCACAGTTCAGTCTTTATTACCTGGGTATACACCCACAGTTCTGTCTTTATTACCTGGGTATACACCCACAGTTCAGTCTTTATTACCTGGGTATACACTCACAGCTCTGTCTTTATTACCTGGGTATACACCCACAGTTCAGTCTTTATTACCTGGGTATACACTCACAGTTCAGTCTTTATTACCTGGGTATACACCCACAGTTCAGTCTTTATTACCTGGGTATACACTCACAGCTCTGTCTTTATTACCTGGGTATACACCCACAGTTCAGTCTTTATTACCTGGGTATACACTCACAGCTCTGTCTTTATTACCTGGGTATACACTCACAGCTCTGTCTTTATTACCTGGGTATACACCCACAGTTCAGCACAGACAGTTACTGTTGTCCACAACGAAAAGTAACACGTTTCAATTACTATTTAATTCAAATCCGGACTCGCCAGTTGAGGGACGTTTCCTCTGAAGTTTGCCGTTGCATTGTGGATTCGGCTGGTGTGAGCTATATATTTCTATCCAATCTGTTGATTTTTTTCTTTGTTGTTTTAAAGATACCCCATCCAATTCGACATCAAATAAGTTGCCATTCCATAAGACATTTTTCAGGCAAATAAAACATGAGCAATAATGGCAATCGACAATGGTCGTTATTCATAATTATGCATCGCAAATACAGCACCACATGAAACATCAAAAATAATGTGATCAGAATGAGCATAAATAGCTTATTTTCGAAAATGTTTGTAAATTTTCATCGTTGGTTGGCAATGACGTAAAACCGCTCTTTATAATAAAATGTGATTCTGGCATCAAACAACACGTAACCTGGTAAAACTGCCTCATTCAGAAGTCGAAAGCACACAAGAAGCTTGCATAAATTGGTTTACTGATTCTTTCTCATTGTTGACTGGTATAGAATACATAAGAATATAAGTGTCTAATCGTATAGGGTTTCTTGAATTTCCAATTATTATCTGAAAGACACTTAATTACTTACTAGCTTGAATTCTAAGTATCATCCTTTGACTTATAGTTTATTTAATTTCGCACACCCATCCCCTTCAGGTTGGATGCTTCAAACTGTGTGGTATCCTAACATTTCCAGTTATTGGCCAATTCTAACATGACATAAGCCATCCCCCATGGTTGGCAAATTATCATCAGTCCCATCATGTATGCATGATTCCCAACCTAGTCAGTGCACAAATGTACAACCTGTGTTATTTTTCTTTGAAACAGCATACACTTGCAAATTCCCCGCTAATTACAAATAATCCCCATCCCAATATCAACGCCTGAGTCCCTGTTACAGTGTTACAATAGTCATTTTATGTATAGTTTTATTATATTTTCTCGACTCGCGACAGGAGTATAGCATCAAATTATCCCTCACGTATTCTTAAAGAATACCATGGGCATTCTTAAAAGAATGCCCACTGGTATATTCTTTAAAAACTGGCCGTGGGCATTAAAATAACACTCATGTGATCAAAAAGCTTGAGCATTCTGTCAGATAAGAGCTGTGTCAGGACAAAGGGATAAAACGCTGGTGGGTTTTAAGATGACGGATAAAGCATAGCCACATTCGCGATTATCACGAAAATCAAGTAACTTCTACTGAGTGAAACGCACATTATGGGATTAATCCATAGGGGGCCACATATGCAAATTAAGCTACATACAGCAAAAAGTGCAACCGACAGGATGGCAATGTTGGCTTGCTAATGGCAGTAATGCTATCTCCCATCATTATCTGGAAATTTATGTCATTTTTGGGGTGCGTCGAAATATCAAGCTGAACCAAGCTGGAGGAAATTAAGCCAGAACATGACATTTAAAGCATATTTTGTGCTGTATAATGAAGAAATAAAACAAAATAATGCAACATGGTGTAATTTTATTTGAGTTTTGAAGACAAAGCGAGCATAAATCTATAGAAAACAGTGTGGCGATCGCGAAAACTTCAGCTTGGTATTTTGTCATTTACAGGTACTGCTTGGTACATACTACTTCAACGACAGGTGATAATTGATGTTGGCCCACTGTGACTATGTAAACTCCCTTCATCCTTTATCCGGGTTTTGGGTCCGGCAAGAAAACCAACATCAGAAATGGTAACGCGCTCAAGCTAGAGTGCCGTATACAGCACTTTAGCCGAACTGTTAAAGTGTTGTATAGGGTACTTTAGCCAAACTGCTAAAGTACCGTAGATCTATGCGCTGCTTGCATTTATGAATTGAAATTGTTTTCCGACCTCCTATACCTGCTAGATTATGCCATGAATCTCTACTCTGGCTAACGCTTGTAGAGATCATATTCCACCAGTACAAAACCTTGGAACTTTTTTGAAGTGTTGACAGGGAACCTTATAAAGTTGAAATAATAACGCGGGGAAAATATTTCTTAGCTATTATCTGTTCCTCAATAATGTACTTCACTATAGGTGAAGGTCCCAACCCAAAATTTCACGATTTAAGTGAATTTGTGAGCGATTTAGCTTTGCGTCGATTACAATTGTCTTCTTTTGGCATTAATTGTCAAACAGGGTAATTGTGAGTGGGGGAACTTTTCTGAATAACCGAAAATGATGGAAACTCTGTTCCATCAGCGTGTTGTAAAAATTAACTAGTCTTTTATGTGTCACTCATCATTTTAACGTCGAATCAGAGATGTGTCTCAACCCCCCCCCCCCCCCCCCCCCACCCCCCAACTTTGGTCAAAACAGTTGGAAATTTCATACCTGCCAAAACATTAGTTGGAAATTTCACACCAACAATAGGTTGAAAATGTTCTTGTAGTTTGATTTTCAAACAATTTATTGGGGGGAATTAATTGTTTTTGGACCAATATTTGCATATTTTTCTATTTTTGGTCTAGATGCTAGGATTTGCGTTTTTCTTATATTTTCAAAATTTCCCTCCCCTGTGACCAATAAAAAACTGTTAATTAGTTTAAGAAAACAATATTTTACTACATTTGGTCGAAATTGTGGACTGAAATGGTCATCATTTTGAGAATAGGGTGAGTATGAGGTTTGAAATTTCCAACACTAGGAGAGCTTGAGGCCATCCTAGATGCTAAGATTTTGCAATTTTCTTGTTTGGTTTTCAAAATTTTCTCACACCGGGCCGAACAACCATGGTCGGCCCAGTGTGTCCTGGTCTCTTGCCTGTAGCCGTGTACAGTTGTCTGGAGTTAGACCACTAGATGTTAGGATTTATGCAATTTTTCAGGTTAAATTATCAGTAACCATCATAACTAAACAACCACACATTTTTAGACCAGAAAATATTTGAAATATAATCAATATTAATCATTAGAAGCATTTCTGTATCAGGCGTCTTCGATTCATATCTAATATTTGTATTCCCCGGTAACTATATAAGACATGTTTACAAAGAGATAGTCCATCTTTAAGGGCTTTGTGGACCCAATTTTTCCAAAATTTGATAGAGTCCAAATAAAGGATTCTGTTCATGTATATTAGTAACCATAGAAACCATGCCCATTTGATGCAACATTTTAAGAGTATACTTCATGGTGGATTATGTTAGAAATACAAAATGTGAACTTTATTGTGATTTTAATTTTTTTATTTTTACAGGCAATGGTCCAAGAAAAACAAAGTCCATATCTAAGAATCAAATATGGGAATATATCCTGAACACTGTGATGAGTGATGTACTACAAAAAAAATATTATATTTCTTGAGCGTTCTTTGAAAAAATTACTTTGAACCGGTTGTTGACAAATGATATACTAACTTCACAATATGGTTGACTGAGAGCCAGCAGTTTATGGGTCACATTTCCATGGCTTATGTCCAGTCCAGTGTGAATGGCTTTTACCAGTGTCAACTTCAACATGAGTGATTATCCTATGAGTGAGTGGTGACCTACTTACTAGAAATATTGTGGTGGTCTGGTAGGGTTTGATTGGGAATTAACATTCTATTGTCAACGGAGTCCACAGCGGTTACAATGGCCAGCTGCTAACCCATGCCTGCTAGCATCCACACAGCCAATGTTTAAGCAAGTATATCATTTGTCAACAACTGGTTCAAAGTAATTTTTTCAAAGAACACTCAAGAAATATAATATATTTTGTGTATTACATCATTCATCACAGTGTTCAGTACATATTCCCATATTTGATTCTTACATATGGACTTTGTTTTTCTTGGACAATTGCCTGTAAATTTTATTTTTTTTTAAATCACAATAAAGTTCACATTTTGTATTTCTAACATAATCCACCATGAAGTATACTCATAAAATGTTGCATCAATGGGCATGGTTTCTGTTATTACTAACATACATGTACATGAACAGAATCCTGTATTTGGACTCTTATCAAATTTGGAAAAATTGGGTCCACAAAGCCCTTAAGAAACCTTGTATGCTTACTGTACATAATACTGTCAAAACGTCCCTGAAATCTTATTGGTAAGCCAGCTAATCCGCGATTGCACATCAGTGTATTGAATCAACAACATTTGAAGGCTACCATGCATTATGCTGAGGAAAATTAATTACCACCTGTCTCGGATGCACCAAGTAGTATACCTGTAAATGACGAAATACCAAGCTGGAGTTTTTGCGATCGCCGCACTGTTTTCTATAGATTCACGCTCGTTATGTCATCAAAACTCAAATATGCTTTAAATGTCATTTTCCGCCTTATATATTTTCCCTCAGTTTTGGTTCTGCTTGGTTCAGCTTGGTATTTCGATGTTCCGCATTTGTGTGGGAACATGGACATTCGGCTATTAACTTCAACAAGAGATTATATATTGTATATTAACTTTCGGACAACACCTGATTGTGTATGCGTAAGTGATTGAACTCCAAACAGTACAGGTTTGTTTACACTTGTTATAACCCGAACAAGCTATAATAGTTCTAAGTCTATTTATCTCGTTTTGACCCTGTGCGTGATAGCAACACAACAATAATTGTTCATGAGTCCGTCTCAAACTCTCATAAAAGTGAGCGATTCTAAGGCATTATTCAACATATTTGCCCTCAAAATATCAGTGTACCTTCTTACTGACACACTCCTTCACGACTGAGAGGTCCCCATTCTTTATTCCCCATACAAAATCAGTCATATTTGTGGAATATTTCAGAAAGATTTTGCTCAAATATTTCAAGGGAGTATCCGCATGTATTAATTTCCTTGTTGCTTCACTAAGGACTGCTTTGATTGGTTCAGATTTGCTTATAAATGTCACGACGACCAATGAAAAGCAGCGTAGGATTCTATGAGCAGGTGCGCGTTTCATAAAATACGGAATCGGGAGCGGAGCAGTCGTTAATTTTGCACGTGAAATATTTTTTTTGCCTGGCGGAGTGTAGCAGAACAATATTCACGATGGCGACTAATCTGCCGAAGAAAAAACACTACCGTCAGCGTGCACACTCCAACCCCATGGCAGATCACTTCTTCGATTAGTAAATATTAAGTTCTGTAAATTAATTTTACCTGACTACAACCAGGTCAGGGAAATCCTGAAATCGAGGTATTAAACCTCGAATTAACTACAAAACACCGATCGAGGTTCTTCAAGATCATGTGATCAGTTACATGGACTCACTACCATAGTGTAAGATGAAACACTCCACACTATATTACTTCCATTCGACCATTAGTATCATATTTGGTTTACAGTGTTTTATCATGCCATTCATGGGTGTATATTTTTACCAGTGGTCACATGATCTCGATCAAGGTTTTTTACACAAATTGAGATTTAGTAGGTCCATTTTGGGTTCTCCCTGACCTGTACAATGCACTCTAGTCTCGTATCTACAGCTCGGAACGTGGCGACTGTTAAGAGGCCAGGCTAGGTGGCGAGGGGGGGGGGGGGGGGGGGGGTCCAGTGTCATTAGAAGTTCCAACTGTAGGCATACTTAAGTTAGACCCAAATATCCAAGTCTGGGAGGTTTGTTCCTCCAATATTATCAGCATGAAGAAGGGACAGTACATGTAGTAAAAAGAAACATATTATTGCTTTCGCTCTCTTTACTTCAAGCTTTTGGCCTGATCTGGATATTCATCAGGAAAAATTTAATTTTGGAACACAACTACATCTTATCAGATTAGCATACATTCACACAATGAGTCAATGATATCGGTGTGGAATGGCTTGTTTTCGTGTTGAAACCATTACCATTGCATTCCCGCATCCCCAACTGCCTATAAGGCTCATGCATATATCTTCCCTAACTATAGTCTCTCTCGCTTACCGCCGTCCTGTGAGGTTTGATTTGCACCCACACCATTGCCAATTTGTCATAGAATTTTCCGAATGCTACCATAGAGCTCTACCAACATTGAGGCCCCCACCCCCCCCAAGCAGATTTGGAAATTTTGGAAGCGCTAATGGCTGTCCTGTGTGTAACCTTGTGAGGATGTTAATGATCCCTCTCATGTAGTCTGAGTAGAATGACTGCAAGCCAAACTAACAAAAAAGAAGAAATACTGGTATAGAAAAAACTGTCAGAAAAATTTGAACCTATTTGTGGTCTGAAATTTCCAACTGATGTTGTGTCAGGTATGTTGACCAACCAAAGTTTGGAGGGGGACGGGAGACACCCCCATATTGCCACGGCGGAGTCTGGAGTCAGTCTGGAGTCAGTCACCCCCCCCCCCCCCCCATGCGAAGTTGATTCCACGAAAACAGCCCCACATGAGGTTGACCCCAAAGAAGTTGGCCCCATGAATGTATTTCAACTTTGCTGGATGCGGCGATGTCAGGGTAGGCTGTTGTGGCTGCTTTCCATATTGCTCTTCACAAATTATACATTCAATGTATAGTCAATTTTGGAATAGTTTCATGTATACATCAACCAATTCACAGACTTCACAATTAGCCTACATTTATATTATCTTGTTTTTCTAAGAAATATATGATATCATCAACCAAATTAAGCCAATTTAAGGTTTCATTCAATTCCCATCTAATCATTGGGCTGACTTCTCTGAGCTGACTTCTCTGGGCTTGACTTTGCATCAGCCATAATCGTGTGGGTGGACTAGCATAATAGGGGCCGACTTCATTTGTATTTTTGACACGACCATGGCCACGACACAAGAGAACACAGTGGAAATAAGGCACAGTGATGACTGGATGTGATGTGGTTAATCTGCGAATGCCTATTATGGGAAAACTACATGTATATTTAGCTCCCGATTAAAAGAGACTGGGGAAAAAGGGCTATAAAGCCCCATTCTAGCTATCAGATACCACAATTGTCCACGTAGTCAGTCATTTATTTGAATTCCGAATACCATTTAAGACAGGGTATGCATCCTGCATGAATACCGGCCCATATGTGCCACCTGAAAATAAAGAGGTGGGGGATTACATTCTGAATGTCCCAACTGTTGGAAATTTCCAACCTAACATGTAACCCTCCTATCCGTAATTGGATATTTCCAACTAATTGCCATTTCAATCAAATTAAAAATTGACCGAAAGTATGAAATTATTTGACAATTCGTTTAAAATTTCACACTAATTGCTAGTTTGGAATATCAAACTAGACAAAAATTTCAACCTAAGGCTATAATAAAATTGTTTCCCTTGACCCTACAGACCTACCCTAAAATACTCCCCCCCTGACCAAGGTATTAGCAGTACTAGTATATGGTATCCACTGCGGTATGGCCTCTCATTGAAATATTTTATTGGCGTCTCATTGAAATATTTTTTATTTCCAGTCAGGATGATGACCATATTAAGTAATACTCAAAATATAAGGAAAACCCATGTTATGGCACCTAGAATGAGAGATATACATCGTTGTTATCATATCTGGATGAATAGCTCAGGTTTTTCAATCTTAAATACAGCTGTACTTAAAGTAATTGACCACCTCTAACATGGTGTCACCCCGGTATTATACTGCGGTAAGGTAACAAGGTTACCACTTAGTACTGCTTCAACGTCGCGTGTGCCGCGGTTACACCATGATCCATGCCATCAAGGTTCGCAATACAAGGTTGATTTTTATGGAAATATACTAAGCAGGCCTAGTGTTATTTATCGCATACTCATTTTTCCCGCATGCCTAAGACTAAATCAAGCCCTGTTCCATGTATGACATAGATAATGCATCGGTTCATAGATTCCAAGTATAGGACATGAGAACGCTCAATAGAAAATTTGTATATAGGCCGTTATAGTAAGTAAATGTGGCATGCCATGAACTGTAATAAATTTTGAAGTTTTTTTTTTTTTATAATTTATTCATCTTTTTGATACAATTTCACATAATATTAACATTTGAAAAGACATAAATTTTACATACAACAATATCTAAGGAAAAACCATGTACATGATGCATGTCTATTTCAAATATATTTTTACATGAGCTAAGCACAAAGCCAGTGATAGTTTTTATTGAATGAAACTTGTCATTAAGTGATCTTAGTCCTTTAATGTTTAATATTTCAGGTATAGGCCTATATGTATTGTTTTTTATTAATGTGACCATTTTATATGTTTAAATATAAGGTATTTTTGGTGAACTGTTTATTTGAGGTTGACCTGGGTTTTTTTTTAATTTTGTTTGTTTGTTTTTTTTTTTATAAAAGATTATATTATGATTATGGTTGTTATATTGTGAAAAGTATTTGTAAGTTTAAGTATTAATGAGGTTGAGGACACTGTTCCACTTCATTTCAACTGTTTTTTCTGAACTTTTGTTCCATTTTATTGATTGCTTTTCTAGTATATATTCCCGAGTAAGGTAACTTACAAGTGATTTTATTGTTAAGTTATTTTGTTTACATCTTGTTAAATAAATATAACGCTTTGTCAACAGGATTAGATTGTTAATTGCTAAATAATTGTCCTTTGCTTCAATTCCAAAAATGATTTCATATGTTGACAATGTTGATTGTTTGTTGAAAGCAACATTTAACATATTTGTGATGTATTGCCATAAAGGCTGTATTTTGCAACATTTTGCTAAAAGATGTTCAATACTTTCAGTTTCTATTTCACAGAAAGAGCATTTATTACTTGTTTTTATCTTACATTTTTCTAGGAAAGTATTTGTGACTAATTTATTATGATTTATTTGAAATTGGAAGGCTTGTAGTTTCGTGCATTTGGTTATTTTAAAACATCTAGTATATATGTTTTCCCAGTCTATCAGCATATTTTCTAACTTTCTTTGCCATCCAAATTGGGCACATGGTTTATTTGGTATTAATGTTTCGACAAATTTCCAGTATATGTATTGGTTTAACTTATCTTCTTTTTTTTATATTTTGTTGGATCTTAGTTTTTCTTATTAATTCTAATTTACTCGATGAGTCTTTTATTTCTTTTCTCCATTTTAGTGGTATGGCAGATATTATTCCTTGTAATATTAGATAATTTACTTTTAATCCATATTTAAAAAAAAATTTGAAGTTGCTGATGTTGTTTCGGCTGTCAATTTATAAACTCCACCCATCACCTGGTGTCAGGCCGCATTGATTGACATTAAATTACACATGCAGGCATGAAAAATAAATGTAGTGATTCAACTTATATCTGTGAAACTTTTAATGAGATCCTTGTGGATGTATTATTTTTTCAACTTTCGGTGTAACCGCCAATAGACCACAGTATCATAACTGCATGGTACCGTAGCTCCACCACAGTGAATGTCTCGATACCGCAGTGGATACAATATACTACTGCTAATACCTTGGTCATTACCGGGGAATCACCCTGTTTTTCAGGTCAATTACTTAAAAATAGTTTACTTTGAGGATAGCTGTATTGAACATTTAAAAAAAAAGTCCTAATATCATCATAGGTGTCTTGTTAATTGTAATAATGTTTACTGGGGTTTCTGCAGGTATGTGAACTTCTGGAACCATTCACTGAATAAACCTATTCACTGGTCTCTTGTTGAAGTTAAACAAAACTTAATTTCCTACCTACCTACTCCCTCTTGAAACATAATGTAGGGTCACGAGAAACAAAGTTATAACCTACATGTATTGCTTTAACTACCAGGTCTGGCAAATGACATTTATACTAGTAACTATAATGGTGATGAATGAATCTGGTGGAAGCGAGATAAACAATTCATGAACAAATCATTTTAAAAGTGTAAGAAACTGGTTTGACAATACTAATTAAGTAAAGATGGTACAGTTGTGTAATTTCTTTTTTCCTGTACAAATAACAAACTATTTCAACAATGTCACCTTGTGACAAATATGTACTAGTACCTTAAAATAGAAGATGTGATCATAGAACATGTGTGGGTGCATTCAAGTTACATGTCAATGATGTCATACCCTGTATATATACATATTTCTAAGCAGTTGAGTGTCCTTCTCGGATGTTCCGCAGAGGTGGTTTCTTATGGTGAGTGAGATAACAATTATCAAATTTAGTTGCACTGCTCGCGGAAATGATTATATACATCATTACATGCAATATAAAATGGCAAAATGTTGTTTTGCATTAGTCACATTTAACTACAATAGTTATAGTCTACATGTACCAGTACAACCAAATATTTATAATTACTCTTTCTTACTTATTTTCAGCCCATCTAATCCAGATGAAATGGACTGGTCTGAGATGTATCCTGGAATTGATCTAGCTGATCCAATGGGTGAAAATAAACGGGTTGAGTTTGCAGATATTGGATGTGGATATGGAGGACTTCTGGGTGTGTGCATTGTGAATAGTCATCGTTATTAAGCCATATAAATAGCAAATCCATCATGGAGGGGCTAATGTTCCTCTGGAGTTGTAATGTTCCAGTTTGATCTTTTTCTATTGTTTTATTCCATAATTATTAGTGATATTAATGAGTCTAATTTCTAATAATTGTTTTTTTGTGAAAAAATGACCCAATAAAAGTTCGTCTCTGTTAACAGTAACTCCTATTGGTCGTTAGTTAAACAATCACACATGTTTATACCATAACATATTTGATATATAATCAATATTAATCAATAGAAGTGTTTCCGGACAGGGTTCTTCGATTCATATCTAATATATTATACCCAGAACTATATAAAACATGTTTACAAAGAGAGCGACCATCTTTATGAACCATATAAGCCAACTTTCTATCCTTGGATTCTTTTTATGACATGAAAAATCTAAAATTTAACTGTTTTCAGGTGCCAAGAACTTCTACGAAATTGAATCTTTCCCTTGCATCATAACTGAAGAGCATAATAATTTTCATTCTTTTTAACCACCCATAAATTATTTTCTCTAATTGAGAATTTTCATGTCATGCCTGCTATTAAATCAATGAATTATATGTCCATAACCAGATGCCAGCTGACCATCATTTCTTGATAATGTGGTCTATTTACAGTTGGTTGCTCCTTGTGGGCAACTCTACTATACACAAGTGTGGCAATTCCCAATTATAGCTACAATAGCTATATGTATTGTATTACCACGAGCTGCAATTAGGGTGAGGGGTATTATGTTGTTACAACTTATGAAACCACTGCCATTGACATTTTGGTTGCACCAGCTTGTGGAATATCTGAGAAGCATGGCTAAGCAGTAAGCACATGCATCTGTTTAGAAATTGGTTATGCTACATGTATGTGATATGGGACTCAGATCCATCCATATATGATCTATTCTTCTATTTAGGTACAGTTGTCATGAAAAAAGTAACAATGTTGGAATATTATGTTAATTATACATGAAAATGGCAAACAATATTTAGAAGAGTATAATCAAATCATGTTCTTGTATATTTAAATTGTTTGTTCGATTGGGCTATCTCTCTTCAACCAGATCCATATGGCCATCATCAATAGCCATATGTAGCTACAATAGCTACTAGTACATGTGGCTATTATAGCTCTATTTGGGAATTGCCAGACCTGATACACAGTAGGGCAACAACATATAGCAAGTGTAATTTGCAAATGCACACTGTTGACATAGAACTAAATCCTGAAATAAGTATTGGTATAGTATGATATCCTTATCAGATTTTCACTTTTAACAAAGAACGTAAAATCTAACTACTAGTACATGTACTTACTATGCACATTTGAATATTTTAATACTAAACAGCGATTGTGCTTTTGTTTATTAAAAATGTATCTGCAACTCCCAAATGTAAAAATGCTGGAATGGGAAACAGAGTCAGACTGTGCACACTGACTACTTTCGTAAAATTCAAAATTCATGGCTATTTGTTGAAATGAATGGGCATGGCAATAAGACTGCATGCTTCTTTCACATCCGTGAAATAAATAATTGAGAAGATGTCGCTCATTCATTTCCAAAAAAAAAAAAAATCAAATTGTGATTGAATATGATTTAGATAAATATGTTCATAATATACAATATACAAACATTCCTCTTTATAGCAGTATTGAGCCCATCTAAAAATCTCAATATTTTTCCTCAAATCTCACATTCTGAAATTGACAACTCTCAGTTCATATGACTTTATGGATATCACACCTGCCAATTATGGTTGGTCATTTGCTAAACACCAAACTAATTATTTTGACCAAAAGACTTGACTTGAACATCCAAATTATATATACCAGGGTATGCGATTTGGGAGGAGAGATATTAACCCTTTGGCGAGTAGAACGACATATATGTCGTCTATCGGTTGAGGAGAAGAACGACATATATGTCGTTTCAGGAAGTGTTATTTTCATGTAGACATAACTTCAATAAATCAACTGATTTATAAATGATTTGTACAGGAGTTATTTTGATTAATATAATGTCCCGAATGTATAAGTGCAATCGATTATGATAACACACATTAAAAAAAATGCACATTAATTAAAACGAATTAGTGGACCCTTTTGACCAAAACTTGTTAATAATTATTGCTATGACGTTGAAGTTAAATTTACTCATGACATCATGTATATGACATAACATATACTCTCCAAAGGGTTAACCCTTCCATGACTGGAGCTTCCTGAAAATTTAAGAAAACCCTGTGCCAATGTATTCTCTTATATATATGCGAGGCTCCTTGTGGGAGACTCACATATATTAGATAATGCACTGGCACATGATATTTAATGCTGCACCAGCACAGCTCTTATCATGGAAGGGTTAATTCATGCCTACGCATATATTATGGTCGACTCGCATATATAAGAGAATGCATTGGCACAGGGCCCTTCTGTTGGGTAAAGGGTTAAGTTTGGAAAGTCCCACTAGAACCAAATAACTAATCACGAAATGGTGTGATTGGGTTCTTTGATTATTTTGTCAACACAATATACTAAACCAGGGACCAGCCTAGACGTCTCAAACAGGGAGAAGTCACTTCTAACAGTTGGTTATTTGGGGAGAAGTGGACTGCTATCAGAGAGAAGTATAAACTATTGTTGAAGATCAATTTACATCCCCAACATCACCCTTCAATGATCCAAGAATTATTATACAACACAAGAGTCCATTTATAAAACCATTATAGTGAGTAAGAATGCTATTATAATCAGTAAATATACTTTACATATGCTGTTGGGAATATATGCATACTGGTATATGAGAGAGAAGTCACTTCTCCCTAAGACAAAAATAGGGAGAAGTGGCACATTTTAGGGAGAAGATGTCACCATGTAGGCTGGTCCCTGTTCTAAACACACATGCACGACAACATGCATGGCAAGTCAAACATAAGAGTTTTAATTTGCTGCCATTTGGCTGAGTAGGGTACGAAAATTGTCAACAAGGCTATCGCTCTAATTCTTCCAATAAATTTTTAGTGCGGGATTTGTTCTCAAACACATAGGAAATTTGATTTTAGGCGATCTGTTTTGACATTTTGTGTGGAAAAATCAGCGCTAAATATAGAAAACCACAGACTAGTACCCAGTCGGTGACAGAATCAGAAAGGAAGTACTAGTATGACTGGTGCTTTCTGGTAGAGATTCGGTCTTCCATATAGCAATTGAGGCCTTAGCAGAATGAGGTTCCCAGAGGGTGAGTTTGACGACTCTAGCCCATCGTGCAGGATAACATCACTAAATTCACCCTCGGGGGACCTCATTCTGCAAATGTCAGACACACTATTTCCAGGCTTGGTTCTTAAACATAACTAATCCTTTATTTTAGTTTCTCTTTCACCGATATTCCCTGACAAGTTGATGTTAGGCATGGAGATTCGAGTGAAGGTCTCAGATTATGTGAAGGATAGAATCGTTGCACTGCGGGACCAGAAACCAGACCAGTTCCAGAACATTGCCTGTATTCGAACCAATGCCATGAAATATCTGCCAAACTTCTTTAAAAAAGGCCAGGTGAGCTAAGTGTTGGTACTTTTTATTGGCTTTTTATTGGAGTTATAGTCATTACCCCCCCCCCCCCCCCCCCCCCCCCCCCCCCACCCCACGTAGACAAGTTTTCGGTTGGCAATATCCATGGCAGGTGAATATTGGCCCCTTCAGCGGAAGGAACAAGAATCAGGGCAATTTAAGTATATTCATGGATACTATTTCTTTGGAAAATAATTTCATTTGATTCAAAATGTTGCATGCAGACATCTCGTATAGCGAAATTTCAGCCCACAAACGCATAATTTTCCGAAAATCGGTTGCCATGTCAACCGGTCGCAATTTGGTGGTATCTACCCAAAAAATTTGGAAGATTTATAGAATACGAATGATCACCCATATATATATTATTAGTTGTCATGTGGAGAATTCTGTCATGACAATTGTTCTGACCCAGCATTAAATTAACACATATGCCTACATTGCTATAAAATTATTTAAAAGTAAGCTTTTTAACGTTAGAAAACGGGGGTTTGGCAGCCATTTTGAATGGCGCCTCTGTCAGTGTTGGGCGATTTTCGAGCAAGGCTAGTTCCAGATGTTGGCAAAATATTCCTGGATCATTTAACTTCGAAATGATTTATATTTTATTTGAAATGTCGCAAACATATCGTCATATAGCAAAATTACAGCCCCAAACGCATAAATTTCCGAAAATAGGTTGCTATAGCAACTGGTCGCAATTTGGTGGTATCTATACATAATTTCTAGAAATTTGTAGACCAAGGATGATTACCCATATAGTATGAGTTGTCACATGGAGAATTCGGCGATGGCAAATGGTCTGACCCAACATTGAATAAAACGCATAAATTGCTATAAAATTATATAAAAGTAAGCGTTTCTGCAAACAATCTCGTCTGTGAGTAATGTTTTCTCAAAAGAATCACGTCCCAAACGAGTTAATTAATAATTCCAATAAAACGACACAATACTGCTGTAATCCAATACTTATATTAGAGGTTTATAAATGTTTGGGATAATTGAAAGTGCAATTAAATTTACATATATTCAGAATATTTCCTTTTTTTGGTCAAGTAATGCAGTGGATTGTTCCGATTGTATAGCATTCCAAGTTCTTGACAGCTTTCCCACGAAGACCAAGTCTATATCGATCTCCGTGTTTGGCACATAGCCCTACGAGACACCATACTTTATATATGGTTATTTACTTTAAGAATAGCTGTACCTCTTTTCCTCCTTGAACATATCAGCTTGCAACTTGGATAAGTATCTTCTGATTCAGTTCTGCTTTGGTATGGTGATAGCACATCTTGGGGGAAACCATACCGACTTACTACAGGTTTGGTCCATTTATTTTTACCAGAGTTAGGGATCTCGGGCATGGATCATTAGATACGCATGTGCTTTGGTAAGATGATAGCCCAGCACGCGGTGAAGGAACACATAATGCGGGTTTCGTCCATTCATTTTAACCAGAGTTACCACCCTTGTTTGACATGGGAACTTCAGCTTGTAACTTGGGCTTGGATCATAGGATTTGGTTGTGCTTTGGTGTATTGATAACCCAGTTTAAGGGGAAATGATACTCTCTTAAATTTTCCAACCATAGAAATATTTAATATTGCCCACTCTCTAAACTGAGCGTCAGGGACATATACCATGCTTGGCATTGCACTTGTTATTTATATATAACTAGCTGATGTGCCCAACTTGATTTTTCACCCCTTGTCCGCGCAATTGGTCTACTTTTGCTTAATTAAATCGAATCGAATCGCGATTATGTATCCAAATCGAATAAAAAATTTAATCGAATTAATAATGCCCGAATCGCAGGGCCCTATTTCAAATATCACTTTATTTATAACATCAATAAAAAGATAAAATAACAAGATAAACATGTTTAGTAAGAATAAAATACAGCACAGTATAGTACCTGTATAGATAGATAACTAGCTGATGTGCCCAACTTCGACCAGGCTTTCTTTGTGATGGCCTCCGTCTGAGCAGAATATACAGTGTCTGGACAAACTATTGTTCGATCGCTCCAGAAACGTGCCTATATGAGCGTATATGAGTGAGGTCAAGGACATGGTCGCACATGAAATTGGACCCGCCCATATTATTTCCAGGATCAAAGTAGGTCTACAACTCTACATTCCAACTTTGAGTCGGATCGGTCAAGGTCCAGAAACATGCCTAAATGAGCGTATATGAGTGAGGTCAAGGACACGGTCGCACATGAAATTGGACCTGCCCATATTGTACCCGGGATCAAAGTGGGCATACATACCAAATTTGAGTCGGATTGAGCAGTTTTCGAGTCTACATATAAAATATATAATAGATTATTTTTAAAAGGAGACAGGTATGTACATGTATGTATAAAATACATTTACTGGAGTCCCTTATTCTGCAAAGACATGAGCAATATACTGAAGCAGGACTGCTGACCAAGACATCTGCCAATAATTTAAAATTCACAGATTTGTAATTAAGTTGTATGTATATGATCACAAAGACATGGAAACTTATTCTATAATATTCTATCTAACCTCGGTACCGTATCTAAATAAGCACAGGCCATCAAGCTATAACCCTTCCATGACCGGAGCTTCCTGAAGTTATGGGAAAACCCTGTGCCAATGCATTCTCTCATAGGGAGCCTTGCATATATAAGAGAATGCACTGACACATGATCTTTAATGCTGCACCAGTGCAGCTCCTGTCAGGGTTGTGAGTGCGATGGGCAGTAACTGGCCTTTCTGTCATGATTGACATTGCTGATTGGCAGGTGAACGAAAACTTGTTTGATTCTTGAAAACCTTGCTTTCTTGTTTCATTCCAGCTGTCAAAGATGTTCTTTTTGTTTCCTGATCCACATTTTAAGAAGGCTAAGCACAAATGGCGGATAATTAGTCCGACTTTGCTCGCAGAGTATGCTTATGTTCTCAGGGTTGGGGTGAGTATCTCCAGTGTTCTTTCTGAGCTTGCATAATACAAATTTTAAGGCTGTTGGCGGGGTGCAAATATGAAATTAAGTACCCATATCTTGGCAATATATGTAGCTAGTGTCAAATGTGACAGTACTTTTTAGCTATTGCCATGAGTTGGTGTCCATCGTATGTCTGTCAACAATTTCCTTTGGCTCACCCTAGAGGCCACATCCCTCATCCGATTATCACCTAACTTCATATAGATCTTCCAAATTTCATTAAAAACATTGCGCCAGCAGCCATTTTGGATTTCAAATTTGAATCCATCAGCAAACCCTGCACCACACATTTATTGGAGAAATGTTTTTAAAGTTTACAGGCATGTTTAGGATCACCTCTAGATGGGAGCTATAAAATTTTAGCAATGAAAAACATGGCTGTCAGCACCCATCTTGTATATTACTCTCTGCATGACTAAATCCTTTGGCACACCCTACAGGCCACATCCCTCGTCCGATCATCACCAAACTTTATACACATTTTCAGGGTGACCTCTATATGGGAGCCATCAATTTTTTCACAAATTTGTTGAAAAACTTGTCTGCCAGCCGCCATCTTGTATTTTACTCTACAAAGTTGCATGACTAAACACTTCGGCACAACCTGCAGGCCACATCCCTCATCCGATCGTCAGCAAACTTCATAAGGATAATCGTGGAAGGAACCAGGCTAGGGGTGAAAACAGCAAAAAGTGACTTCTCCCTCTGGAGATTTTAGGGAGTCTTCTGCCCAAAATAGGGAGAAGTTAGGAGACTTAAGAAAAACATAATACTTTTCATATTAGGACCCTGCGATGCATCGAATCGAAATTCGATTTTTGATTCATCCCTTTGAATCGAAATGTTTTCGTTTTTGAGTACCAGTTTTGATCCGATTATCTCACAGAATCTTAAGTACACTGTGTGTCTATAGTAGTGGGCATAGATCGATCGTTTTACCGATAATCCAAAGCATTTAGCACATAAAATTCTAAATAATATCCTGTGATACAATTGATGTAGCCCTATCAAAATGCATGGACCATCATACTGGCAACTGACAGTGTCGGGCACATCACCATAGAATAGCAATATTAACGCGGAATCCACAGAAATGGGCAGAAGCTGAAAATTCTATTTTGAATGGATCCATTTTTCATTTGGGTGTACTAGTGAATACACGACATGACGGAAAATAGACATGTGTATGCTTCATTTCATCTTCTTCTTTCTATACAGCATGCACGTACATGCATGTATATTTAAAAGCTTTGCTTCATAATATGCAACGCACATGGGAATATAGACCGTAATCCGTAAATTACCCAGTGGTTCTACATTTATAAGCAGTCCGTAGTTTAGATCAGCTAAGCTGTGACATCCTGTTCTATTTACGTCTGCTAGTGGGAAACCTGAGAATAACCTTCACTATATAGCATATAGCCATTCATGTGACATTAGTGAATGACAATCCACAATCCACAGTTTTAGTTTGCATACATCGGAAGATGGATGGCGATCGACTTTAGTTATTTATGAGAATTTATATTTCAATTGAATCGTCAAATTTCTGATGAGTTGTGACTTTTGTTAATATTTAAACATGTACTTAGTATTTTATACTACTAATATCAGGGTGGGCCATGTGTGACTGGACGAGTAAGACAAACACTGCAATATGACTGCCTCTCATGCATTTTATCAATATACCAAATGTATCATTGCCAATGCAATGTTCTGACAATGAATGATAATCATTAATCAGTGATTCAAATTAATCGACGATTGCACGAAGAACAGATAAGAGTGACTGTATGGTAGTGTAAAATCGAATAGCGCATCTGCGCATGTGTATTTGAAATCGAGATTTTCTCTCACATAAAAAGACAAACATCTTCTTGGCGAGATTGGACTCACTGTTTGTGCGTGAATCTGATAGTTCAAGTTATCTAAATGTTTCACATAGCATCTCCGATGACAAATTGCGTCGGGACATTCACATACGAGTCTGATAAGTTATTCAGACCTTGTTAACAATTTTTATCTTGATTTTTCGCCCCTTGTCCGCGCAATTGGTCTACTTTTGCTTAATTAAATCGAATCGAATCACGATTATGTATCCAAATCGAATAAAAAGTTGAATCAAATTAATAATGCCCGAATCGCAGGGCCCTATTTCAAATATCACTTTATTTATAACATCAATAAAAAGATAAAATAACAAGATAAACATGTTTAGTAAGAATAAAATACAGCACAGTATAGTACCTGTATAGATAGATAACCTGAAATTTTATTTCTTCAATTTATAACTTTTATTTAAAAATAAAAAATATAGACTTGATCCTGCTTTATCTGAAGAAATTAATTGTTACTACAAATTTGAAATTTTTGGAAATGTTTTGTATACATATCATTTAAGCCAGAAAATTAGCAAGTAACAGTAGTAGTTAAATTTCTAACTTAAATAGAATTAGTATTGTAATACAATATTGTAGGATTCTATCATTCTTGTATTACTTCCTAGACTGGAAGATATGTTTGTAGTCTGAACAAGAATATCATAAGGCATGTTTTGGTCACTGCTGTAATGTGGGTGTCCACTAAATAAACAATAAGGACTAAGGCAAAAACAAAAAAGTTTTGGTTCTCAGGCCCTGCCGCATTGAATAAAAAGGGCGGCATTACTGCGCATTAGGCCTTTTTATTGCAATGCCTGATGTTATGACAAAAAAAATTTGGGGAAAAAAAAAAGAAAGAAAAAAGTGTTTTTTTATTTTATCAACATGTCCATAGCAGGTGTATAACAAGATGGCGTCAGGTGTAGATCAGCGTTTCTCTGTGTGTGCGAATTATGTCAAATAAAACAAAAACTGTTTTGTCCATGTGTCTGTCTAAGTGTATATTCTCTTTATTGTGGACTATTGTGTCTCTTTCGAGTAAACTGTGAGTATGGCTGAACCTTTATGCAGAGATAAAACAGTTAGCATTCGTCGAGGCCTCTTCGGACGAATAACTCACCTAAATATCGTGCCAGGGATTTCCGAAGTTATTGACATTGACAACATAGTAGCAGTCCAATTGACAAAAACAGAGTGGCTAGTGACTCTAAAAGACCTAGACTCAAAATCCAAATTGATTACAGATGGGGTACAGTTGTTCGGGCGCCGTGTAAGACCAGTTGATGTTGAAAGGCGTGTCATTATGGTGACTGTGTTAGAGGCCCCTTTTGAGATGGGAGATTCTAAAGTCGTGGAGGAACTCTCAAAATATGGAAAAGTGATAGGGGACAGTGTGAAGCGAGGGACTGTTGGTGATTCTAATATTGAAGATGGAAATCGATACATTCAGATGACCGACTGCGACGAGATTCCAAATGTTATCGAGATCGACAGTTTTGATCTGTATGTGTTGTCAGACAAAACAAAGCAAATGTGTTCACGGTGTGAATCGCTGCATTATAGGTGGGAGTCATGCGATAATGCTAGCAGACGGCCTAGGTGTGGAAACTGTCTGAGTGATGAACACAACTCATACCAATGTGATCAGGAGGTTGTTTGTAGACAATGTGGTTTAAGTGGTCATAAACAATACATGCCAGTATGTCCAAAGTGGAAGTCACGTGGTGAACGTGTTCAAGTTAAATGTGATCAGTGTGGTGCGCATGGGCAGAGCCAGCATATGTCCAAATGCCCAAAATCGAGCAGACAAACAGAAAACGGTAAATCGGAGCAAACCAAAGCCGCGCCTGACTTTGACAAGAGAGCTGATAACGGCAGACAGAACGAGTTCAAAAAGCCGTCGATTGCTACTCGATTGCCAATGGAAGACGAGTTCGTTGTTGTCACCGACCAGGACTCAGTAATCGTGGGCGACACAACACCCGGAAATCCCAAAGCCAAAATTCATGTCGGGACAGATTCAATTGTGCTAGGGGCCAGCAATTGCTACGGCCTAGAAATTAAGGACCCAGAGATGAGGGTGTTCAACTATTCTGGCGCAGACATGAGCGATGTATCAAAACTGATAGAAAGTATCGACCAAGCAAAGCTTGATAAAAAGGAAATCAAGTCAGTGTTCGTGCATCTCGGGACAAATGACATCATTCATCAATATAGTGACTATGATATGGTAATTATGGAATACACAAAGGGCCTTGCTGTCATCAGAAACGAATTCAGAAATGCAACAGTAAATTTGTGCACAATACCGCCCAGGAAAGGAAAAGGGGGCAAAATCAAGGCCTTTAACGACACTGCTGCCCAAATGAACTTATTCTTGGAGAAGCTGTGCAGGAGAGAACCGGGCTTGAAGTTTATTGACACCAGGCAACTGTATTGGACTGACGAAGGGCACGTTATTAAAGCCCTCTTTCAACATGATGACCAGTCCGGTCTTCATCTGAGCCCGGAAGGGAAGAGGGAGGTTGCCTCTATTATTCGTGATACGCGAGTGGCCGAAAGGAAGAGAACAAGGAGCAGCAACAACCGTTCGCCCACCCCGGAACGGAAAAGCGCCAAACTGGATGATGAATGATGTTTCTGTGCGCAGGGAACTCTAATTAATTGTTTGAGTCCTAATCTTGTTGAACAAACAATCAAAAATAGGTGTGAAATTTGTGATATGTTTACTTGTACATGTAATGTTATGTTGAACGATAGTGATAATATGTCATGCATACGACAATGCAATCAAAGTATATCATGCAATACTGTCGCTGAGAACACAAGTCAATCGAGTTTTAATCAGCTGAAATTATTAGCCCTTAACGTGTGCGGGTTAGAACGAAGGCTAAACTACCCGGAATTCATTGAATTGGTTGATAAGTACGATGTTCTCTGCTTCTCTGAAACAAAAGCATTTGTCGAAGATGTGGTCGATATACCTGGGTTCGAGATATTAGCTAGGAAAGGGAAAAAAATGGGAACGGGTAAGAGGAGTGGTGGGATAATACTTGCCGTCAAATCAGTCCTCGTGAAAGCGACGGAAGTGGTTAAATCGGATACCAAGAATGTAGTGTGGGTCAGATTTTCGTGTGGCGAAGGGAGATCGGTATTAGTTGGGTCTGTCTATGTACCCCCATCCAATACCAGATATGCCGATGACGAGTGGGCACGGTATATAAAGGGGGATATAAGAAGGATACGCAGAGATACTGAGGGGGCGCTACTGGGGATTTTAATGCTCGCATAAGTTGTTTGAGTGATATTATGCGCGTGGATAGACGGGACTTAGATTATGTCATCGATGGACCGGAAGGGGAGTCGTTTTTTAATTACATTTGTGACGATGCAGTTCAGCATCATCATGGAACGCGCGAGATTCCAAAGCGAGTTTCCCAGGACACTGGAAAAGCAAACTGCTACGGGTATAAACTAATAGATATATGTATTAATTCTAACCTGGTCGTTTTGAACGGTAGATGTGGAGAAGATAGAGGCATTGGGGAGCGAACGTGTAGTGACAAAAGCGTCATTGATTACGCCATATGCAGTAATGGCATTTTTCATGATGTAAGAAATTTTAAAGTAAACGAGTTTAATTCCTTGTTTTCTGATATACATAGAGGTATACACATAGAACTTGATTTATGTATTTTGGGGATCACAAGACCGAGTAATAATGACACGCGGGATTATTATAATAAGAATTTAATTATAGCAAAACCGAAGAGGTGGAAATCCGAACACTGCCAGAAGTACGCAGGAAATATAAATACTCAACGTGTAAATGGTGTCAAATGTGCAATTAGAGACATGAGTGTCAACGGTACAAATAGCGAAGCAATAAATGAGATTTGCGGAGAAATAACGGCAATCCTAATTGAATCCGCGACCAATACATGCGGTGTGACCAGTGTTGGTACTGGGGCACGAAATAGAGACCGACAGGGGAAGCCATGGTTTGATACCGAGTGTGGAACAAAGCGAAAGTTTTTTAATAAGACTAAACGCGGGTATAATTCAGACAAGACAGAATCAAATAAATCATTGTTCCGTAAGGCGGCTACCGACTATAGAAAAACGATGGACAAGAAAATAAAAGAGAGAAGGGTGTCTGAAATCTCTAATTTGAGACATTATCATGGTCGATCTACCGCAGACTTTTGGAAAAAGCTCAATACTTTAGTGAGCGATAACGGCAAAAAGGGCGATAATAGATCCGGTCCCGATACAAAGTGTTTTGCCGAACATTTTAAGAAATTAAACGAGGACGATGACGAGAACGCAGATTTGGGTGAACATATAGATGAAATATTTACTGAATCACACATGAGTATATTAAACCATGAAATCACCGAAGCGGAAATACGGGAAGCTGTCTCAAATCTTAAACATAATAAAGCGACAGGTGTAGATAATGTATGTAATGAGTACCTAAAATTCTCTGTCGATGAACTAATTGAAGTGTATATTGGTACTAGAAGGTGACCCGACTTCGTCCGGGCTATTAAAAAACCAAATTTCAAGTCGATTGCTCCACCCGTTTCCTAGATCTGGTCTGCGCATGCGCGAAGCTGGTGTCGCACGTGCTCGGCGACCCGATAAAATTCGTATCCGGGGCAAGATACATTCACATACCAAATTTAAAGTCAATATCTCAACCCGTTTCCGAGATCTCGTCTGCGCATGCGCGAAGCTGGCGTCGCACGTGCTCGGCGACCCGATAAAATTCGTATCCGGGGCAAGATACATTCACATACCAAATTTCAAGTCGATAGCTACACCCGTTTCCGAGATATATAGCCCAATGTCATTTGCGGATACCTCGGCCGGTGATGAGTTAACGCGACACAGTCAAATGCATCGGCAGGGTGAGAGTTAACGTAATCTAACTTTATGACCTCTGACGACGTCATAGAATTTACGCATTGATTTTATCCCGATAAAAGCATCGTACCACTTGTACCTAATAATTGAGGCAGATAACTAAAACGGATACATACATATTATATATCGTTGGAAAGATGAAGCCACACAGATTCTAACCGTGCAAATTATATGACTGGCAATTTATTATTCGCGCTATATCGTATCGATTTGTGAGCACCGAACTGAAATATATTAGCGCAAAACGGCGTAAAAACAGATTTGACCTCCGCACGTGAAAAGTTGACCTCGCACGGACTAATAAATATGCCTATGTTCGTCTCCGGCCGAAAATACCCTAAAATACCAAATTTCATCGAAATTGGCTTAGTCGTTTTCGAGTCCATCGATTTCAAACACACACACACACACACACACACACACACACACAAACAAACACATACATACACACACAGATCTTTCAAA
This sequence comes from Siphonodentalium dalli, assembly GCA_032622095.1. Lineage (NCBI taxonomy): Eukaryota > Metazoa > Mollusca > Scaphopoda > Gadilida > Siphonodentaliidae > Siphonodentalium > Siphonodentalium dalli. Next base: position 86,677,571 of record CP136067.1, on the reverse strand, counting down.
ATATATAATAGATGTTCAATTTGATATTGGACACCGGGTTCTTCCCGAAAGATTGGGCCATTGGAATGATACAGCCCATATATAAGAAAAGCGGTGATCGTGGGAGCCCCAATTCGTATAGGGGGATAACTTTATTGAGCTGTTTCGCTAAGATGTTTACATCAATCTTGAATAGAAGACTTTCAAAATTGTCTGATGAAACGGGTCTCATTGGTACAAACCAAACAGGGTTCAAGAAAAAACACTCAACTGTTGATAATGTATTTATTATGCACAGTATCATTAACATGTATCTCGTAAGTGGGCGCAAACTTTATTGTGCATTTGTAGATTTTAAAAAGGCATACGATAGTGTGTGGAGAGAGGGATTATTTCTTAAAATGCTGCAAAATGGAATAAATGGTAAATTGTTCAGGGTAGTGAGGAACATGTATAGCCAGATAAAAACATGTGTGAGAAAAGAACAAGAACGTTCTGAGTTTTTTGCCAGCAACATAGTCCTTTTTCAAGGAGAATTAATGTCTCCTTTTTTGTTCTCCTTATTTGTGAATGACTTGCAGGAATTTATCAGTAACTGTGCGGTCGAAAATTTAAAGTATCTCGATGAACTATTTTTTGACAATTTGAAATGCTTTGTGGGTATATTATGTTTGTTATATGCGGATGATACCGTACTAATGACAGACGACGAGGCAACTATGCACAGGGCGATTCAGGCATTTAGTGATTATGCGGACGCATGGGGTCTAGAAGTTAATTCATCAAAAACGAAAGTTGTGATTTTCTGTAAAAGATTACCTAAGATTGTACCGACATTTATATTCAATGGTAAACCTTTGGAAACGGTAAAGGAATTTGTGTATCTGGGTGTAAATTTTTTCTTTAATGGGAGATTTTGTAGATCTATTAAAAAAACGTGCAAACTTGGCACGAAGGCGATGTATGCACTGTTGAATAAAGTAAGGAAATTAGAGCTACCTGTAGATATCATGCTTCATTTGTTTGATACGATGGTCGCACCCATATTATTATATGGCAGTGAAGTTTGGGGGTTTGAACCCTGTAAATCAATCGAAAGTGTACATCTCAAATTCTGTAAGATAATCATGGGTATGAAAGAAAGTACACCTAACTATATGGTATACGGAGAATTAGGTCGCCATCCTTTAATAATTGAAATAAAATGTAGAATCTTAACGTATTGGTCGAAACTAATGTCGAATGAGGGCTCGATTATCGCCAAAAATATGTGTACATTAATACTGACCGTTTATCAAAATCAGCATCGCAGTGGAGACCTCAAATGGCTCCGATTTATAGAGCAGACATTCCAAGATACTGGAAAGAACTCCATGTTCATGAGCAGAAAGGATCTTACACAATCGGATATAAAACGAATAAAGTCCATACTTATTGATCAGTTTAACCAGGAATGGTTGGGAAATGTAGCTACATCATCAAGGGGTGGTTTCTATGGTGGTATTTCTGTACGTCCGGAGATTAGAAGATATCTAACTCAACTTCCATGGTATTTAGCCGAATGCATTGTTAAGATTAGGACATCAAATCATCAATTACCAATAGAAAGTGGACGGTGGAAAAAATCAAAACAGAATGACAGAGTTTGTACATTATGTAATGACGGAATAGGAGATGAATACCACTTTGTAATTAAATGTTCACACCTTAATGATATCCGAATCAAATATATCCCGGACTATTACTGGAAATATCCGAGCAAAGAAAAGTTCTATAGACTTCTATCGATTGAAAATATTAGTATATTGCGGAGATTATCATTATATCTTAAGTGTGCCTTTAAGGAATTGCCCAAAATCTGAGACACTGGAGACCCCACCCGCCTGGGCAAAAACTCCCCATTTCAAAACACATCCCAATTGTTGAGACCGGGGGTAATTATAACTACTGTTCCCCTGCATTATTCGATGTGGGTGACAAAATGGGAATGGGCGTGCCTTCACCCAGCGGGAGTGAGATGTATAAATATTATGTTATTATGGCTGTGGCATGAGTATACGATTATATAGCCACTAAATAGTTTCCTGCTATTGTACATATATGTATATATATATTTTGCATGTTCTGTGTTAAATCATAGCTTTCGCAATAAACTGATTGATTGTTGAATGTTATTGTGCATTGAGCTCTAACATGTAATGTGTTAAAAAGTGACTTGCAGGCTTACAACACGAAGTAGATGACTACAATTAAGAAAATGATTAGCTGATCCTCATGCTCTTCTTACAATTAGTCATTGTGAACAACTTACACTAATTGTAACTTTATACAATTGAAAGGCACAGGACTAAATTCAGGATCACATATTAGTATGGGGAGGTATCAGTTTTTAGACAACAATAACAGTAGTTAATGTCAGGGGCATTATATATTGTTAGGTAATCCCAGTCATACACTGGTAGTACAATGTCATTTTTATATAAGACTAAATGAGTTTATATGCATAACAGTTCCTTCTACCTTTCTGGTTATTACTAGACAGAGGAAGGTATCTTTGTCCATGCTTACTATGCGCAGAAAAAAATAAAAAATAAAAATAAAACCCTCCCTCCCTCATTGATTTGAAGAAAAAAAATGTGTAAAAGCTTTTAATTTATTTCTAAAGCTTTTATTAATGAATACCAATGTCTAAGGTATACTCAGATTAAAGCAATAAACTTGACAAGTTGGATAGCCGTGTTACAATAGTGATTAGTGCGTTCTTAACAAAGACCATTAGAGCTTATAATATACTGGAATATGTTATTTAAATACCTGTATTGTAATACAATTAATATACAAAGTTTGAACGAAAATGTACCTGTTACGTGCAGTATTTTAATAGATAGAGTTATCTTGCATAGATGTAGATTTAATTTTTAGAAGAACAAAAAAGAGTTATCCTTCTTCACATGATTATAGGCAACTTCAAATAGATCTGTCCGGAACTGAGTGTAAACAACTTCTTTGATCAGAAAGGGATATTTTTAAGGAAATGTTTCGCCCAATGGCTCAGAGAGATAAGATAGAACATCAACATGACAGATATATTTTAATATATTTAAAAAAAATTGCAAAACAAGTCAAATTTCCACTGGTAAATCCCAGGCCAGTTTGGTCAAATTTTGGAAGATGACTTCATTTTCGACTCATGGACATCCAAGGGTGAAGTCGCCAACTCGAAGGCGAGAACCTTGCTCAGCTCACCTTTAGCTTGGGGCCTGCTTCGGGCTGACCTCTAGATGGGAGCCAACGATATTTTCCGAATTTCGTTAAAAACATGGTCACCATTGGCCATCTTGGATTTTACTCTTTTCGTGACTAAAATCCTTTGGCACACCCTACTTCATATGGTTCTTTGGGGGTGACCACTAGATGGAAGCTGTCCAATTTGTCCAAAATTTAAAAACATGGCTGCCTGCAGCCATCTTGGATTTCACATTTGAATCCATTGCAAAATCAGTGTACTAAATGAAAATCACATTTAAATATGTGTAGATGGTTTATATTGTTAAAAGTTTATGCAATCGTGCTTTTAATCACATTTCAAAATGAAAACATGGATCAATTGGAAAGAAGTAGCGTGATGTATGAAGTTTTGTGTTCACACTTTTATAAAATGACCAAAATAGCCACATCAAATTAAAAATATCATTGCATGGCATTTAATGGTATGATTGTTTAATTTCACGTATGAGACTACTAGATAATTGGATAAGAGTGAATTTATGTCCAAATACTGGGTTTATGATTTTGTCGAACTTTGTTTTTCATGAAGATCTGCACAATTTTGATATATATAGATTATTAATATTTACTGAATGACAGCGTTAATAATCACTTTAATTATAGTAAAAAATCAGCCGTTTTTGAATTTCAGTGCAAGGGGGATAACCCGATAAACAATCCCCAAGTGCAGAAGGATGTTTGTATGTATTAATTAAAATAAGTGAGTAATCCATGGGTGTGTTTGCATTGAAATGGTTCAGTATAGATAAATTTGAAGTATAGTACTCAATCCTAGGATGGCCAAAAATGATGTCATGATATGGCCTAGTTGTTTACTATAGATACAGTCATCATTTATTAACAGGAAATTGTTCCAGTGCTGTTCTGAGTAACTCCATGGAATGTTCCCAGAGATTTGATGTACAAGAAAAGATGATATAACGTCATAGTGCTCATCTAATGCCAATAAAAAGTGATGTGTGCAGTTTCTTTCAACTTTTTTGGTGAATTAATTACATTGGAGATAAACATTTTGTTTTGATGGATATTAACAAGCTGGCTTGTGTACTGACTGTTCTCATGCTTGAATCCCTGATTATCCAATGACACAGTATTTTTATCTCCTGAGCGAATCACATGCCCCAATATCCAGGGTCTCCACTAGCTATTGGGGAAAACAGGGCCCAAATAATTACTGAGCGAAATTCTAGTCCATGCAACTGAATTGAAGTGCAGATATCTAGTATCCGAATATTTACAGTTCAGCAGAAATATCCCATGATACTTATTTTTCCAGATGAATATTTGTTGGTTTGTGTATCAATGATTAGCATTATATTCTTTGGGAAACAGCTAAATTAATTCACTGGTGATTAGCATTAGCCAGTGAGTAAATTATTGTATTTTACCATCCTTTCAGTTAGTGGGACATATGTTGGTAATGTCACTGATGTGGGCATTATCCCTCAATAAAGTAAAAGCAATGCATCTCAGGAGAAATATGAACTACAGTAATGCCCTAAATAATCGACTCCTTAACCACAGCAGAATTATGGGTAATTTTTCAGGATTTAGTTGGAAATATGGCTTGTTGCCATTCATCGGACAGCTCTCACTGAGTTCTTTCCGATGAATGGCAACAAGCCATATTTCCAACTAAATCCTGACAAATTACCCATAATTCTGCTGTGGTTAAGGAGTCGATTATTTAGGGCATTACTGTAGGGATACGAACCAAGAAGGGGATCCACTGACCCTCTAGCAGAAATCCTGCATTATCATTCAATCTAATCATGTCCTTATTATTTTCAGGCAATAGTCTACACAATAACAGATGTGAAGAATCTTCATGAGTGGATGGTAACACACTTCGAAAACTTTCCGCTGTTTGAACGAATCAAGGATGAAGATCTCGTAAGTCTTCTTCTCATGCTTTACCCATTTACAATAATTTGTTAAATCTCACAGCTATCGTTAAAGGTGACATGCAACGCTTTTTAGCTCAATTTTACAACATAAAGTTTGAGCTATTGCCATGGGTTGGCATCCATCGTCTGTGCATGCATCAACAATTTCCTTCCGCTTGCCCTACATGCCGCATCCCTTATCCGATCTTTACCAAACTTCATAGGTAGCTTCAGGGTGATCTATAGATGGGAGCTATCAAATTTTCCAAATTTTGATGAAAAACATGGCCGCCAGCAACGATCTTGGATGTTAAATTTGAATCCATCGGCACACCATACATCCTGTATTTACGGCCGGATCATTTTTAAATTATGCAGGCACGATTGTATAGATGGGAGCTATCAAATTTGATCGATTTTCAATTAAAAAGATGGCCACCAGCAGCCATCTTGGATTTTACTATTTGCACTAAATCCTTTGAGACATCCTATAGACCACATCCCTCATCCAATCATCACCAAACTTCATATGGATCTTCAGGGTGACCTCTAGATGGGAGCATCCTATCTTGACCGAAATTTGTTGAAAAACATGGCCAGTGGCCATCTTGTAATTTACTCTTTGTATGACTAAATCCTTCGGCACACCGTACAGCCCACATCTCTCAACCGATCATCACCAAACTTCATATGGATCTTCGGGGTGACCTCTGGATGGGAGACTCCTATCTTGAACGAAAGTTGTTAAAAAACCAAGCCACCATCGGCCATCTGGGATTTCACATTTGAATCCATCAGCACACACTGGAGCTCACATTTATTGCAGAATTCATTTGAAAATTTACAGGTAAGTTTAGAATCACCTCTAGATAGGAGCTATCAAATTTGAACAATTTTCGATGAAAGACATGGCGCTGGCAGCCACCATGGATTTTACTCTTTGCATGACTAAATCCTTTGGCATACCTGACAGACCACATCCCTCATCCAATCATGACCAGACTTTATATGGATCTTCGGGGTGACCTCTAGATGGGAGCCATCATTTTTTTCCGTAATTTGTTAAAAAAAACATGGCCGCCAGCAGCCATCTTGGATTTCAAATTCAAATTCATCAGCTCGGCCTGGCTCAGCCCGCATTTATTGGAGAACTCCTTCCCAGGTTGAGCTACAATGCCACTTTCATTAGATTGATCTATGACATTCAATGTGCCATGATCAGCCCTGATTCCAACAAATTGATATGTGAAGTCTCTAGCCAGCCGGGAAGCTGATAAATCACCGTTACTTCAAACCCCAAAGTTTATACAAAGACAAAACGTCATTACTTATCTCCCATGAATTAAACCATCACAAATTGATGTAATGTAGTGGTGTCCAGAAATGAGTGCCCTGTGCTACTCTACACTGACCATTAGTTTCTGTCCAGATGTCATGGAGTTATTAGCTCAACTTTACTTTGTAAAGTTTGAGCTATTACCATGGCTTGGTATCCGTCGTCCGTGTGTGCGTGATTCATCAACAATTTCCTTTAGCATGGGCTACAGGTCGTACCTTTGGTCGGATCATTATAACATTTGTCATAGTTGTTGACATTGACATGTAGATGGGAACAAGTCATTTTGGGGTCATTCGGCAAAAAAAATGGCCACCAGCGACATCTTGGATTTCAAAATTCAATCCATTAGCACGGGCTACAGGCCGAACTATTCACCTGATCATCATGAAATTTGTATAGATGTTAATATTGACATGTAGATGGGAACGAGTCATTTTGGGGTCATTCGGCCATAAAACATGTCTGCTGGCAGCCATCTTGGATTTTACTCTTTGCATGACTAAATCCTACAGTCCACTTCCCTCAGCCGATCATCACCAAACTTCATATTAATCTTGATATTGATCTACTAGATGGAAGCTATCAAATGTTTTTGAATTTCATTCGAAAACATAGCTGCCAGCAACCATCTTGGATTTTACTTTATATATATCCTCTTCATGTTGATAATCTAGTATCACTTAGACATTTCAACTTTCTGCATTCCTAATTGCTCCATTGACTGTAACACAAGAAATTATCCCCTTTCCAAGTTGAGCTACAGTGTCATTGACACTTTCATTATAAAAATTGTTATGTTGTAGATGAGCGTAACTATGTAACTTTTCAGTTATATGAGAATCCACCCTATATATAATGATAGTTCAAGGAATATGACATTTTACATCTTGACATTTCTCCAAAACAGAGAACAGTAGTTCCGAGAATGAGGATTTGACAAATGTTAATCAAAGACCTGTGACATCGTGCTTTTTAGCTCAACCTTACAACGTAAAGTTTGAGCTATTGCCATGGCTTGGCAGCATTGTCCATCTTTGCGTCCATCAAGAATTGATTTTCGGCATGCCCTACAGATCGCATCCCTCATCCAATCTTCTCCAAACTTCATATGTAGCTTTAGTGTGACCTATAGGTGGGAGATATCAAATTTTTCCGAATTTCGATGAAAAACACGACTTGGATTTCAAATTTGAATCCATCAGCACACCCTACAGCCCATGTTTATGGCCGGATAATTTTTAGCTCAACTTGACTTTGTAATGTTTGAGCTATTGCCGTGGGTTGGCGTTCATCATCCGTGCATCTGTCCATCTGTCCATCAACCTCATATGGATCTTTGGGGTGACCCCTTGATGGGAGCCATCAGTTTTTTTCCGAAATTTGTTAAAAAACATGGCTGCCAGCAGCCATTTTGAATTTCAAATTTAAATCCATTGGCACACCCTGCAGCCCGGCATGTTTAGGATCACCTCTAGATGGGAGCTATAAAATTTTAGCTATTTTCGATGAAAAACATGGCTGCCAGCAGCCATTTTGAATTTTACTCTTTGCATGACTAAATCCTTTGGCACACCCTACATACCACATTCCTCATCTAATCGCCACCAAACTTCTTATGGATCTTCGGGTGACCTCCAGATGGGAGCCATTGATTATTTTCGAAATTTGTTAAAAACCATGGCCACCAGCAGCAATATTGGATTTTACTCTTTGCATGACTAAATCCTTTGGCACACCCAACAGACCACATTCCTCATCTAATCGCCACCAAACTTCATATGGATCTTCGGGGTGACTTCTAGTTTGGAGCAATTGATTATTTTCGAAATTCGTTTTTTCGGCTTTGAAATTTGAATCCATCGTTACACCCTGCAGCCCGCATATATCTAAGTAATGTTTTGGAATTTTACAGGCATGATTAGGATCACCTCCAGATGAGAGCTTTTGAATTGGAATGATTTTGATTAAAAACATGGCCGCAGGCAGCCATCTTGTATTTTACTCTTTGCATAACTAAATCCTTTGGCACATCCTACAGACCACATCCCTCGTCCGATCATCACCAAACTTCATAGCAACCACCAGCGCGCTGGAGGTTTTTATACCTTAGATGCAGGTGAATGACGTCATATAAATTTTCAATATCCATCAATGATTTTTCAAAGATTGCGGTATGGATTTTGGAGAAATTCTCACTTGACTTGTGGTTAGTAACTGTGTGGAGATTGTCAAAGCGAAGATTCGGAAATGGACCATCGCGATGAAAATGAAATTAGCTATACTTCACAACTTACGAAGAATTCCCATGTGATTTTAGGCCTATTAGTTTCAATTAGACCAATTTTGTTGATTTTGGTTTAATGAAAACCAGTGAAGATGTCATGACACGTTTTCTAAATTACATCATTTTGGATTTTCGGGCCAAAATCCAGACAAGATGACCAATTTTGCACAATCCACGACAAGTCCAGGACCACTGCATGATGTTACTTAAATTATTATTAGCATTATGTCGCTGACAAAAGGCAAATATGAGGTACAGCATTTGTGGTTGCCCCCACTACGTGTCACGATCGATTCATATTATGCATCATCAGGGTGAGCCATCAATTTTTATCGATATTTGTTGAAAAACATAGCTGCCAGTGGCCATCTTGGATTTTACTCTTTACATGACTAAAGACTTTGGCACAATATACAGACCACATCCCTCATCCGATCGTCACCAATCTTCATAAGGATCTTCAGGGTGACCTCTAGATGGGAGCCAACAATATTTTCCGAATTTCCGTTAAAAACATGGTCGCCAGTGGCCATCTTGGATTTTAATCTTTAAATCCTTTGGCGCACCCTACGTGCCACATCCTTCATCCAAACTTCATATGGTTCTTTGGTGTTACCTCTAGATCGAAGCTGTCCAATTCTTCCAAAATTTATTAAAAATCATGGGCGCCTGGAGCCATTTTGAGACAGGCCATAAACTCTAAGTTTTCTTGTCATTCCTTGATGTCACAAAATATGGGGAGATAAATCATGACGTTTTCACTCAAACGGGAAACCTATCTCAAAACGCTGAAACTTTGAAGCTGCATATCAATAAACTGCAATACATTAACTTTCCAAAATTAATCCCTCTCCAAGCTGAGATACAGTGTCATTGACATTTTCATTCCGCTTGGATACACTGAGTATCACCTTTACACCTGGAAAATAGATCTTAACTACCAGGAAAAGCAGTTTCTCTATTTAATTTCTACTTTGGGCAAAAGCAGTTTAATAGCCTGGTTCATGAACCCCTCCTACAACTATTTTTGTCCCCCGAAAAATTTATTTTGGGCGACTATTGTAATCAGCCCTTTCCGTCCGTCTGTCCCGTCCGTTCGTCCATCCGTGCGCTCTCACGAGAGGGTTTTGTGTGGCTTTATTTGTGGAGAGGAAGCCCTTGTGTGTCTTGTTTGACGTGTGGCTAGCCACATAACTTGGACAATAAAACAAAATTGAGAATTCAAAAAAGGGTTTTGTGAGGATCTGAATCGCCTGCCAGTCCAAAATATTTTGTCCATCAGCTGTCTATCAAATTGTCCACAAAAAAAAACAACCCACATCCACCATTTCAGTCAAAGCGTTTTTAGTAGGGTTTTGTGTGGCTTTATTTGTGGAGAGGAAGCCCTTGTGTGTCTTTTTTGACTTGTGTGGCTAGCCACATAACTTGGACAATAAACAAAAATTGTTTGTCTACTAGCCTAAAGAGTCAAGACACAGCCAGATTTGGATAAAAGGCTCACAAATTCATTTTAAAAACCACACAAATGCACTGTAATTCATTCATTCAACTATCTATTTGCGAGAACAAAATCTATTTTAAAAAGCCACACAGAACGGACAATTTACAAAAGCACACAACTATCTGTTTGCAAGAACAAAAATAAAAGCCACACAGGTCATTTTTAACAGACTCACAAAATTTTAGCCCCACGACTACCATTTCGTAGGTAGTACCGTCCCGTCCGTCCGTCCGTGCATCCGGAGATATAACTCCAGTAATGATCAACCGATTTTATTGAAACTTGGTATGTAGGTGTCGCAACCAAGAACACAGGTGCTCTGCAATTCTGGGTTTGATCCGATGTTCTTTTATGGAGTTATTTCCCTTTTTTCAACTTTTTTTTTACTCAGATAATTTCTCACTTTTTCGGTTTCCGGATGATATCTCAAGTTTGGATCCTTTAATTGCAAATACCGTTTTATGTGGATCAGTCATATCAAGATACAGGTTGAGTTCGAATTTGAGTTTGATCCGATGATTTTTCCTATAGTCTGGTCGTTGAGACTCGATTTTGAGGTGAACCTAGAACAAATTGTTTACAAGCTGTTTTCGGTGTCATTCGAAGCGGAAAAGCATCAGGAACAACATATCCAAAATCCGCAAAAATCTGCGTTGGGGAATCTTTGTTATCCACGATGGCGTCCAACATGGTTGTCTATACTACATCAGTTCTCGATATAAGTCATTATACGATATATAGTGGCATCAGAATAATGCCGTTATATCAGTTTGTGTTAAATTAGAATGCGGGAGCGAGTAGATTGACACGGACGGAAAATTATACAATCCTGGCCATGAAATGGCTGTCAAAATGGCCGCAACTCCAAACCATACCACGTAGAAAGCAACATATTGGGTAACTACATAAGAGTGAAATACGTATTGGCAATATACAAGTCGGTTGTTAAATATCTTTAAAGGTACACTTCATTAAAACGGATCAATCTGAAGGATCATTGGTCACTGCACAGCAAGTCACACCCCCCCCCCCCAATGATTTACGTCTTTAACGTTTGGGTGTTCTGCTTATCCAACATCCAACTGTTGGGCAAAACAAAAATAGCTTGTGCATGCAACACACGAACTAATGAATGCAACGCCGAAATTTTTCTTAGTAGACAATTTTGTTAAAACTACTTCAGTGGCCACTTTAGAACTAGAATAAGCTACAGCGCAATCCACACTATTAGTTTTCAGTATATTTTTGTTTGAAAATATATTACCATTACCACCCACGTAATCGTGCTAAATATCAGGTGATCATCGTTTAAGATGTTATTCCAACGTTGAACATTCACCCAATATTGTTAGTTGTGGTTCTGTGTGCAACAGACATGTGTAACATTATGGAAAATGGGTAAACGCGGTGATGCGGTTGAAGACAACGTAGTAAGTTTCGCGTAGATGTGGCCTTGGTGAATTCAACCAAATATAATTTCCAGGTATAAACACAGTCTCTGTCACAGATTATGTAGGCAATTTTGGTCAAGTTTTGAATTTATTGAAGACAGTCTATGGTACTCATTTGTGATTTAATAAATTTAGTTCATGGTACACTATCACGCATTCTTGTGATAAAAGCGAAATATTCGTGTTTTATCACTTGATCTGAGGCAACTATAACTACTATTTTGAGAAACGTACAATAGGATATACGCATTCTCCCCAGTACAATATGAACATAATTCATACCGTTTTATAGCAATTAATTTTTTAAGGTTTTATACCGTAGATATCAAAATAAATGGTGATCGGTCTCATTCGTGAGACTGCTCTGAATACATATATTTCTGCTTCTAGAGAAAGACCGCATAGTCAATACATCCCTACTAAACCCGTTTAGCTGTTTAATTACACATATATCACACGATTCAAGATTAGTGGTACAGATAAAACTGCGTCATTTTTCCGTTTCTGGACACCCAAAAGTCCAGATTTAACCGTTCCACTAGACCCTGATTTCGCTTGCTCTCTTGTGAGATACATCAGGAGAATTCGTACATCTCTAATCAAAAGTTTCTCTTATACTTGTAGTCATTCTTCCTCGCAATATTCGAGCGTTTGTTCACTCGTATATGACTAGCTATTCAATTTTGCACTAAATTTCATTCGATTTTGTCCATTTTGGTGGCCATTTTGGGAAAAATATTCTACATATATGGTTTACGACTAAGCAATGTTTGTGTATATTTCAATTTATTACGAATTTGGCATTAATTGGAGGACCTGCCGCAAAATTCAGTATTTTCCGATAACAACAGACATTATGGACGCCATCTTCAATAGAGAATTTTCCCCAAAGCGGATTTTGGATATGTTGTTCCATACATTCTGCCCGACAATATGACACCAAAAACAGCTTTGTTCTAGGTCCAATGCTTCAACGACCAGACTACTAGAGTTATGGACTTTTTTTTACTTAGAAAATTCAATTTTTATACTTTTTTCTATGGTTTCCAGATGATAACTAAAGTTTAGACTGTTCAATTGAAAAACAAATTTGTGAGTCCTTGATATCAAAATACAGGTAAAGTTCGAATTTGAGTTTGATCCAATGATTTTTTCCCAGAGTTATGGGCCTTTCGACTTTGAAAAACATTTTTTATAATATTCTGTATGAGGGTACGGTACCTTCATGGTGTAATCAATTCCTCCTACAGTTTTGATCGTAGATATTTGAAACTTCAGAGTATTGTTACCCACATATTGGAGATGTGCAACATGTATATAGATGACGGAAAAATTATTTTGTTACGGAATTATTAATCCTTTCGACTTTTTTTAAATTTCTTTAACAAAGCGGCATCGCCTTGCCACGTTGTCGGGGGACACTGTGGTCGGCCAACCTTTTATCCCATATTTAAATTTTTTTTTTACTTTTTGTGTACTGGTTTTTGTTAATGTTGGTTAAAATATTAAGCATTTGTTAAAGATAATAGTTGATAGTAGAGTTTCTTCTTTTACTTTCTCTTGATTTCTATCATTTAAACTGTTCTAGAAAGAAATGCCTCAGCTGATTTTTATCTTTTTTTGCAGACAGATGATATTGTCGTAGATAAACTATACCACAGCTCGGAAGAAGCGCAGAAAGTGACACGTAATGATGGAGATAAATACCTCGCTGTGTTTCGACGGATAGCAGATCCAGCATCCTAGCATTATTGATCATCTTGTTTATGTTTTCAATAAATTCTCATACAATCTTCTCAACTTGTTTATTGAAAGGGCTATCATTAAATTACAGATAGAAATTCTTATAACAATCTGACAAATAATGTATCGATTAAAAAAAATATTTCTACCTCGTAATCAATTAGATATCTCTTGTGAACATTACAGTGAAATCCAAAATAACTTGTCTATTTTTGTGACATTAATCATGCAACAACACCAAAATCGTGACTCAATGCGATTCAGACAATTAATTGGAAGCATGGCCCAAATTTCCGGTCCCACTTCACAAAATATGTTCTCGGGGTCATTTGCCACCATTTCAAAAGGAATTTTCCAGACCGAGCAGACCGTTAATTAATTTTTTTACCACTTTTTGAGACTCGACATTCGACCCAAAATATTGCCACACTATTTTCGGGTCATCTGTCACATTTTTCAAATTTGTTCTGATCAAGCAGAGGGACAACCCATTTTCGGACCATGATGATAACTTTTAAACTCAGCCCAAAATATTTGGCCACAGTCAGTTCTAATGTTATTCGGACATTTTTCTCATATTTTCGGACTTAGCCTATTTTTGACCCAAATTTCACTCCACTTCCACAGGGTAATTTGCCACCATTTCTGATTTTTTTTTTTCCATCTGAGAAGACCGGCAACTAAATTTCGGTCCATCTTTTGAAACTTGCCCCAAAATATGTGGCCCAGGTGATCACATGAATTTGGGGTCATCTGCCGCATTGTCCAAATTTTTTTCTGATTGAGTAGCATAGAACTCATTTTCAGAGCACTATTTTCAAACTTGACCTAAAATGTTCGGCCAGACGGCCAAAGTTAATTTTCACATTTTTTTTAACTTAAGCCTATTTTTGACTATTATTTTAATTTTATACATTGTATAAGGACATTCTGGTCCCAAATTTGTTTAAATCCAAACTGGCCCATGTGGCCACCTGTGAGTTTGGGATCATATTTGCTAGGCCGCCAAATATTCCATGTTGGTGAAAAATAACAAATTTCAAAAATAGATATCTGATAACTGAGCTTTGATGGGTGGGTTCTTTGACTCGAATCAAATATATTTTACCCCCAAATAGAAATAGAAATTTAGAAGCGTTAATTCTGATTAAGTTTTTTCTGTAAATTGGTTCACCAGTGGTCAGTTTAAGCTGGTAAATAAAATTTTGGGTTTAATTTTATGGAATTTTATGGGAAATACACAGGTAGGGATGTGATGATGGGGGGGGGGGGGGTGCCTGGCATGCATTCACCCCCCCCCCCCCAGACTTTGGTAAAAATTTTCAAGTGTTGCAAATTTCATATCTCACAAGATTTGTTAGAAATGCTATTGTGTGGCAAGTCCCACTTGTCTTCGAGCTATGCATGATTTTATTAACGACATTTAACAGTTTTTATTGTGAAAAGGTAAAATTTGCTCGAAAACCCCCCACTTTGGCTATTTTGCAAAAAAACTTCCAATTGAAAGTTACTTAATCATTTTTGAGTTAAGCCATCTTGGTCAAATGGAGTTATTGGTGATACACCAAACGTTAGGGTTAGCGAGTATGACCATGACACTGGAATTTTCAAAACGTTATTCTCTGCAATTTTACCCCCCCCCCCCTCCTCTTTGAATGTGTGTCACTTGTTGGATAATTGTCCCCTGAATTTTTATTTTGGGGGGGGGGAAACTATTAAAATAGCCCGTGTCTGTTGTTAGGAAAGTTTCTGGATGAGAACTATATTTTTTGGCTATCAGATCGAAACCAAAAAAGTTAAAAGTTTTTTTTCTTATATGGAAAAAATGGTGTACTCAGAGGCACCTGCTAGTAAATAATATATATATAAAAAAAACAGCTTTCTCCGATTTATTACCTTACCTTTCCCTTTCACGTCTAATGTGCTTGGCTTATGCAACACTATTCCTCCAAGATGAACATGCCATGCACACGAATTATTGAAAATGTATGCTTTCGAGGTGTATTTGGAAATACACTTGTTGTTTCCACGCCCATATACTAGTCCAACAAATAGACTATTCGGATTAAGAGATATATTAATAGTTGGACATTTACGAGTCTCTTAATCCCTATAGGACTCGTAAATGACCAAATATTTAAATATATCTTAATCAGAATAGTCTAATTTGTTGGAGTACCCATAATCTTGCACTTGGTTTATTGCGAAGCCTGGTCCTTGCGTGGGGATATTTGAAAGAGCAAAAAGTGCAAATGTGTATACCCAAGCATAGCCATGTTAATGAGCTTGTGCATATAAAAATAGTTCCACATTTCAGATAGGTTGGTTGAGGGATAAAGAGGCTAACATCATAACAAAAATATGTCATTCAATTTTTTCAACCTGAACACTCAGGCACTTTTAGCAGTCGTCCATCAAGAAGAACCGAATCACTTTTAATTTTAGCGCGGATGGATGCGAGTGAGATATCGATATCTCACTAGACCCACGGATAACGGTTTTATCTCATGCAAAAATGCTACTATTTTATAGCTTAGCATATAATAAAAGCATATATTGGAATTGTTTATTATTCGTCTGGAGGGATGTTCATTAGAAATGAGCAGTCGACAAGTAAACATACGAAAAGTTAATACAAGTGCACAAGTATTCCTATTCATTTGTGGGAAAATGTTCAGATAACAAGTACAACAAACGACATGCATATATATGACCGTTTGTTGACCTTATTATCTGAGCGTTTAATAAGGAAACTACTCGTTTGTGAATATTAAGTAAAGAAATGGTTAATTCCCTTAAAACTTTCACACAAATTAAACCTCGTGTACAGAGACACAATGTCATATTGCCTTGGTTTGGATCCGGTCGACAAATGCAGGCTGTACCCTGGTAATTGAACACCACATGGCAATGGTTTATAACATAGTCCCCTGCATAATGACTGGGGATATATAATGAGAGCAAGAACGCCGGGTTCACATTCAGTTCCAAACTATAGTTTCCCCAAGGACCAGAGGATATATTTTTATATGCCTGTTTGAAAAAACAGTCCATATTATGTAATCAGTCCGTCAACATTTTGGTATCCGGAAGATAACTTTAGTTTGGATTATTTGATTACAACTAAACTTGGTATGTGGCAAGTCATACCAAAATACAGGTCAAGTTCGAATTTGGGTTCAGTCCGATGATTTTTGCCAGAGTTATGGACCTTTTTTCAATTTAACTTTGTGTCAACATTTTGATTTCCTGACGATAACTTGAGTTCTGATCATTTGATCACAACTAAACTTGTTATGTGACTCAGTCGTACAAACATACAGGTCAAGTTCGAATTTGCGTTCAGCCCGATGGTTTTTACCAGAGCTATATATCAGGAGCTATGGGCTTTTTTTGGACTTGGGGGAAAATTCTATTTTTTGTTTTCTGGATGATAACTTTATAGTTTGGCTTATTTCTTCGGAACTAAATTTGGTATGTGAGTTTCTCACCCCAAAATATGCCTACATGGCAAGTACGAATACCCGAGTTATGTGCCTTGTTTACTTTGAAAATTGCAATTTTTGTGATTTTTTGTATTTCCGAATGATGACTTCACTCAGGATTATTTGACTTCGAGCAAACTTTGTTTGTGTTTGTTTGTGTCTCAGTCATGCCCCAAATACAGGTCAAATTCGAATTGGTGTTTGGTTTATGATTTTTTCCAGAGTAGTGAGTCATTTCGACTTAGAAATGTTGCATGCATATACTTGGTTTCCAGATGATAGTTTGCGTTATTCTATTGGACTCACATTTTGTATGTTAGTTTATTACCTCACAATACAGGTCAAATTCACATTGGGGTTTGGTACCTGATAGCCACTTTTCTTTGATAGTAATTGAACGATGACAACTATTTACTTTCCAAATGGGCGTATTAAGCCATGTCCGGTGGTGCCCTTGTTTGACACATAAAAAGATAGATTATACTATCAAGAAATTCAAGCTCGGAGGAAGAGTTGCCACTTCCTTAGAGGAAGATCGAACAATCTTAAAAATATTGTGAAATACTTGAGTACTGAGGGGTGTACGCCGGCGTAGAACCACCACTTCCTATTCTGTTGCTAACTTGTTTAAATAGCATACCAGCCTGTTTAAACAAGATAGTTAACTTGTATAAAGAACTTAGTAACTTGTTTAAACAACTTAGCAAACATGTTTAAACAACTTAGCTTACTTGTTTATACAACTTAGTAACTTGTTTAAGCAACTTGGCTAACTTTTTTTTGTTTTGTTAACAACTTACGTAACTCGATCGGACGATAGACTGATGTTTGGTTCAACAAGGGGTTGTAGTGTGGCTGACAAGATATCTTGAGCCATACCCCGACATCTCGATAACTATCCAAGAAAGGCACCGCGTGAACATGGCACATTATTAGGCGTTTAAACAAACTAGTAACAGAAGAGGAAATGGCGGTTCTACGCTGCCGTAGGTGTCTGTCAAACTTGACACTTCTTATTGCACATGACTGCACCTACGTACCCCACTTGAATCGTCCCTTATTAAACATTCTGCAGCTGTCAAATGCAATGCTCGGTCATACTGACGGCAAAATATACTTCTTTTCGTGTGGTGAAGTACACGTACTTGACTATGTTCCGTGCACACGATGACACGAAATTCCAATGATATTAAAGCAGTCGTAAAAATAATTGGATTGTGATTTATTATAGCAGGAATGACTCTTTTTTTAGGATAACAATTAGTCGAGGAGATATTGGTCGATCCTTGCATCCCCAGGACTCAACTTCACTCAACTAATTTTCTTCCTGAAAGCCTCTTCTAATTTTTTTCGGTTGCTAACAAGAACAAAAAGTGGCCGCAGACTCCAGTCTCCTGACAAGATGGCGTCCATCATGGTGGCCATTATGTTTGACATGCACCAGGTCTCTTTGGTCGCCATTATATTAAATATATCACAAACGGTTTTATAACTCCAAAAACACCATATTTATGTTACTGGGACCTCATATGGGCCTTAGTAGAGATGGCATTTATTAAATTAAGCTATGGCATGATATATATGGGACGGTGAGGTGAAAAATCCTTTCCGGACACCCTTCGGAAAGAAGCTTCGAGAAATGTAAAACTGAAATGAAGAAACTTGTCCTGATTTAACTAAGCCATTTAAGGGGGATGCACAGTTTGCATTAATCCAGCCGAAGATTGCAAGAGATTTTTTTCAACAAAGAATTTTTCTGGATCTATTAGGCGAAAAGTTTTGAATATCACATATCATCATCTTCATGCTATATAGAATATGAACAATTATTAAGGGACGACAAAAACAATGGCTTTTAATACATTTGGAGGTTCAAACAATTGCTGGGTTTTTTTTGTCCCTTTCCGCACCTAGAACTGCTAGAATAATTAATAATATAACATAACACTCCAATCACCGAATAGCTCGTTGTCTTGGCTCGATGTCATTTGTATCATAATGTTGAGTAAGATTTTTAATTGCATAATATAGTATCATACCCCATATATTATATTGAAAAATATAGCAGTCACAAATATTCCAGCCCAATCGGAAAATAAATGTTGATATGCAGTGTGGGAGACTCGCCGTGTGGTCCACTGAAGCAGGGAGTAATCAGATGCAATTGGGCCACAGTGAAGAGATATGGTGGTCAGCTCAGCCCAGGTTTTATGCATTGATAAACAAGCATGCCGTGAATATTCTTAAATATAGAAAATAGTTGATGGGTTGTTGCCTTTCTAAATGAAAATAATCATTCAATTTCACGTAACAAGAATAAGTCAGTCTCTTCTCAAGGTCTTCAGACAGATAAGATAATATACGATAAGATAAGATTTAATTTCATAAACACCAATAAAGGCAGTATCAATACAATGCATAATAAAACAGCAATAATTAATAAATAATTACATGTACGTGAACATGGCATGTTTTTTTTAACTACATGTGTTTTATTGTGTGAGGGCATGCATAATATTCATTCAGAACGCTTATAAAATTTGATCGACATGGTCCAGAACTTATCTCAGCCCAAGTTGATTCAAGAACCATCGACCCATTGGATTTTTAATTGCATATCTCTTCACTATATATATGGCCCAATTCCAACTGATTTCTCCCTGCTTAAGTGGACCACACTGCATCTCAACACCCACCCGGCATATACCATCATTTAATTTTTGTATTACCCCCTCCCCCACTGCCAAGATGCCCATGTTTTCCCCACAGATATGATATCATAGATAATATGAACTGCACTTTTGACAAACAAATCTATTCTTTGTACCTGAAAACAGAGAATTTTGGAATATTGTTCATGCCATATAAGTAAAGTAAGTGGGGGTTATAATATCCAATGGGTCGATGGTTCTTAAATATTGTGTCACAATAATCGCTTATAACAAATTTCACCAAGAAATTCCTGACAGATTTTGAGAAAATACGTTTGAAATACCGGGAAATGTTTACAAGATCAAGATCAAGATTTTAATTCCTCAAGTTCTCTCCTAATCTCATTAGAAATAAGAGAACAAAACAAAAAGCGTGAAATAAAATAACATTACGGGCCAAAAAGGTTGTGCGTTGCCAGGTCGGTGGTTGATGCACCGGCATGTCTTGAACCATTATCCCGGGTACGATAGGCTACGCCCAACACGTCGCAGGAAAGTACGCATCAAGAGCTACGTGCGTCTAACCCTAAGCAGAATGATGACTCCATAGCAATCCCGATCGGTAGGCAATCATTTGACGAATTAGTTCTACTGACGAAAATTATTTCTGTTGGCGATCTTTTGGTCGAATTTCCACATTTACCTTCTCTGTAAATTGAAAATCAGTCGCAGACAAATATATTTTCTGGCCTCATTCGGGGGACAGGCGAAGCACAATTATCTCCATACCAAATTCAATGAGACGGTTAGCGCTCATTCCCCCCGCAGTACAACGACGAGAGTATGATGGTCATTACCATTCGAGGCGCATATTTCATGTGTAATTGGCAATTCCTCAACCATTCGATATTTTTCCGAGATTTGCGGGGAACGATGGAACCCATTAACTTGTTCTAGGAATCAAGGGGGATTGGGCGATATGCGTCGAAGCGTGATGGGCCATAGCTCTTACATGTTAGAATAATGATTAATATTGCCCTTTGGCAGCAAACGTACTAATATATTGGCAGCAAATGTACTAATATACGCGCACAACGCCCGCTTGGTGCATGTGTACGGTACAGACACTTCTGGTTATATCGGTTGAATCGATGAATTGAGCAATTCGCTTATAGTAAGCTTCAATATTTTCAAAATACTTTATGTCTAACAAACACCTTTATTAATGTACGCCGGCCGCCGTCTACGTAATTAAAGATCAACTGAAGTTTCGAGATACGGACTATTTCTTTTCCAAGCCATGCCTCAATATACAGCTAGTATTAGATCTTATCATGAATCTCTACTCTGGCTAACGCTCGTAGAGATCATATTCTACCAGTACAAAACCTGGGAACTTTATGATGTTCTGACAGAGAACTTTATAACATTGAACAAACAAGGCAGGGAATATATTTCTTTGTTAATACTTGTTCCTCAATAATCTATTTCACATTAGAGGGCGGTCCCGGATCGAGATAACATTGAACAAACAAGGCAGGGAATATATTTCTTTGTTAATACTTGTTCCTCAATAATCTATTTCACATTAGAGGGCGGTCCCAGATCGAGATTGCATG
Organism: Siphonodentalium dalli; assembly: GCA_032622095.1. Classification (NCBI taxonomy): domain Eukaryota; kingdom Metazoa; phylum Mollusca; class Scaphopoda; order Gadilida; family Siphonodentaliidae; genus Siphonodentalium; species Siphonodentalium dalli. Next base: position 86,656,345 of record CP136067.1, on the reverse strand, counting down.
CTTTTTGCGACATTTGTGAGCAAATATCGCAATAAAGATTGAATTACCCGGGAGAAATTCCATAATTTTAAGCGAAGCAATGGAAACTTGCTCACACGGTCACTTAATTAAATCGTGCAATTTCGAGTTGGGACCTTCATCTCTGCATGCAGAAAAGTGCATTATTAAGGAACAGGTAATGACTAAGAAATTTAATATCTCCACTGTTTTGTTCTATGTTTTTCATACAGCTAACAAATGTATACATATACACTCATCCGTGACAATAAAGCCACCCACTATACACCTGTACATTCCACACACGATGATTGATGATGATCATAAAGTCACTATGAATATACATAAACAACACAGATGACCATGTAACTACCCCTGTTATACCCATACACACTTCGAGGACAATACAGCCACTCCATGTATACCTATTTACCTCACACATTAGCACTCCTTGTATAACTGTATCTCACAATGAAAACCACACCCATGACCATATAGACACTCCTTGTATAACTATTCACACCATTCGTGATTATACGTCATATATATACCTATTCACCTCACCTATGACAACAAAGTCACTCCCTGACTACCATTTTGACATACACGTACCATGTATTAAGTTGATCAAATCAATTGAAAAATTGTGATTTTTGTGATTTTTTTTATTTCCGAATGATAACTTCACTCGGGATTATTTGACTTCGACCAAACTTTGTTTGTGTTTGTTTGTGTCTCAGTCATGCCCCAATACAGGTCAAGTTCGAATTGGGGTTTGGTTTATGATTTTTTCCAGAGTAGTGAGTCATTTCGACTTAGAAATGTTGCATATACTTGGTTTCCAGATGATAGTTTGCGTTATTCTATTGAACTCACACTTTGTATGTTAGTTTATTACCTCACAATACAGGTCAAATTCACATTGGGGTTTGGTACCTGATAGCCACTTTTCTTTGATAGCAATTGAACGATGACAACTATTTACTTTGCAAATGGGTGTATTAAGCCATGTCCGGTGGTGCCCTTGTTTGACACATAAATAGATAGATTATACTATCAAGAAATTCAAGCTCGGAGGAAGAGTTGCCACTTCCTTAGAGGAAGATCGAACAATCTTAAAAACAGTGCCGAAATAATGTGAAATACCTGAGTACTGAGGGGTGTACGCCGGCGTAGAACCACCACTTCCTATATTCTGTTGCTAACTTGTTTAAATAACATACCAGCCTGTTTAAAGAAGATAGTTAACTTGTATAAAGAACTTAGTAACTTGTTTAAACAACTTAGCAAACATGTTTAAACAACTTAGCTTACTTGTTTAAACAACTTAGTAACTTGTTTAAGCAACTTGGCTAACTTTTTTTTGTAAACAACTTACGTAACTCGATCGGACGATAGACTGATGTTTGGTTCAACAAGGGGTTGTAGTGTGGCTGACAAGATATCTTGAGCCATACCCCGACATCTCGATAACTATCCAAGAAAGGCACCGCGTGAACATGGCACATTATTAGGCGTTTAAACAAACTAGTAACAGAAGAGGAAATGGCGGTTCTACGCTGCCGTAGGTGTCTGTCAAACTTGACACTTCTTATTGCACATGACTGCACCTTCCCCACTTGAATCGTCCCTTATTAAACATTCTGCAGCTGTCAAATGCAATGCTCGGTCATACTGACGGCAAAATATACTTCTTTTCATGTGGTGAAGTACACTTGACTATGTTCCGTGCACACGATGACACGAAATTCCAATGATATTAAAGCAGTCGTAAAAATAATTGGATTGTGATTTATTATAGCAGGAATGACTTTTTTTTTAGGATAACAATTAGTCGAGGAGATATTGGTCGATCCTTGCATCCCCAGGACTCAACTTCACTCAACTAATTTTCTTCCTGAAAGCCTCTTCTAATTTTTTTCGGTTGCTAACAAGAACAAAAAGTGGCCGCAGACTCCAGTCTCCCGACAAGATGGCGTCCATCATGATGGCCATTATGTTTGACATGCACCAGGTCTCTTTGATCGCCATTATATTAAATATATCACAAACGGTTTTATAACTCCAAAAACACCATATTTATGTTACTGGGACCTCATATGGGCCTTAGTAGAGATGGCATTTATTAAATTAAGCTATGGCATGATATATATGGGACGGTGAGGTGAAAAATCCTTTCCGGACACCCTTCGGAAAGAAGCTTCGAGAAATGTAAAACTGAAATGAAGAAACTTGTCCTGATTTAACTAAGCCATTTAAGGGGGATGCACGGTTTGCATTAATCCAGCCGAAGATTGCAAGAGATTTTTTTCAACAAAGAATTTTTCTGGATCTATTAGGCGAAAAGTTTTGAATATCACATATCATCATCTTCATGCTATATAGAATATGAACAATTATTAAGGGACGACAAAAACAATGGTTTTTAATACATTTGGAGGTTCAAACAATTGCTGTTTTTTTTTGTCCCTTTCCGCACCTAGAACTGCTAGAATAATTAATAATTTTACATAACACTCCAACTCCAATCACCGAATAGCTCATTGTCTTGGCTCGATGGAAGGAGAGTTCATTTGTATCATAATGTTGAGTAAGATTTTTAATTGCATAATATAGTATCATACCCCATATATTATATTGAAAAATATAACAGTCACAAATATTCCAGCCCAATGAAAATAAATGTTTATATGCAGTGTGGGAGACTCGCCGTGTGGTCCACTGAAGCAGGGAGTAATCAGATGCAATTGGGCCACAGTGAAGAGATTATGGTGGTCAGCTCAGCCCAGGTTTTATGCATTGATAAACAAGCATGCCGTGAATATTCTTAAATATAGAAAATAGTTGATGGGTTGTTGCCTTTCTAAATGAAAATAATCATTCAATTTCACGTAACAATAATAAGTCAGTCTCTTCTCAAGGTCTTCAGACAGATAAGATAATATACGATAAGATCAGATTTAATTGCATAAACACCAATAAAGGCAGTATCAATACAATGCATAATAAAACAGCAATAATTAATAAATAATTACATGTACGTGAACATGGCATGTTTTTTTTAACTACATGTGTTTTATTGTGTGAGGGCATGCATAATATTCATTCAGAACGCTTATAAAATTTGATCGACATGGTCCAGAACTCATCTCAGCCATAGTTGATTCAAGAACCATCGACCCATTGGATTTTTAATTGCATATCTCTTCACTATATATATGGCCCAATTCCAACTGATTTCTCCCTGCTTAAGTGGACCACACTGCATCTCAACACCCACCCGGCATATACCATCATTTAATTTTTGTATTACCCCCTCCCCCACTGCCAAGATGCCCATGTTTTCCCCACAGATATGATATCATATTTAATATGAACTGCACTTTTGAAAAAAAATCTATTCTTTGTACCTGAAAACAGAGAATTTTGGAATATTGTTCATGCCATATAAGTAAAGTAAGTGGGGGTTATAATATCCAATGGGTCGATGGTTCTTAAATATTGTGTCACAATAATCGCTTATAACAAATTTCACCAATAAATTCCCGACAGATTTTGAGAAAATACGTTTGAAATACCGGGAAATGTTTACAAAACGTCAAGATCAAAGAAGAATAGATGCCTCGTTCGCTCCACTTCTAAAAATAGAATCTTTGGGGTCTAAAATTGGTTGTACTAAAATATTCCCAAAATAACAAAACCCAAAAAAAAAAAAATTAAAAAATTTATTTTTTCCAAAAATTATTTTTTCCAAAAAATTAAAAAATTTCCAAACTTCCAAATTATCAAAACCCCAAAATTTCCAAACTTCCAAATTATCAAAACCCTCAAAATTATTTCTCTAAAAAAAGTTTAAATAAAAAATTTATAACGAGTTTTCGGTTTCTGATAAACTCGATATTAAAAAATGTCGAATGTTAAATTATTTGCGCGTAATATCTTTCGTAATATTTTTTGTTCAAATATTTTTCATGAATTTATTAATCGATGTTTAGAAATAGCTTTATTGGACATTGTGACCATCGATATGAATGCATACATTCCAGTGTTTTATCGGACGCAGTTCATATAATTGTCATACCTGAAAATAGACACCATTACTTTTACATAAATAATAAAGAGCGTTTATTCTTTACACTCTCTCTATCCCATATGACAGGTGTGTATTATCGTGAATTATTGGAAGTTTTGAGATGTACTATGTTCAATCCCTAACGGTCGAAAATCGTAATGTGAAATTACAACCCTCCAGAATGAATTGTCATATTCGCTGTACACGCAATCACACGCGACATTGGTGGTAACAATGTGTCTTTCACACCTTTGCTTTACCAAATGAATTATATTATTTCCCCGGTCACAGTTATATGCTATTCAGAAAACATATCGATTTAATGTCTGAACAAACGAGTTAGTATCAATTAAGGTTGATAAACTGTGTCATTCACACGATAATTAGTTAGCCAAAAACATGCATACGTCCAGGACACTCAATTATAGAAATTGCTTTGATGACATTGTTATAACAACATTACGTAATAACCACTTATCGCCCCACATTCATACTTACGCTTTGGACATTTTATCAGTTTATCACGTGATCACTAAATGTGGCAATCGGGTATCCACCGATGCCTGCAATATATTATTTATAATAATTGGACTCATTGATCTCACGTGAATAATACTCTTAGTTGTTCCAATAAAATAGTTATCAAATTCGATCACCAATAGATTTGACTGTGGAATGTAATGACCTTTAACTTATTTATCGATCTAAAGGGACACTCATTATGAATGAATGTTAACAATACAAGCGCACGGATGAAGAGCGTTGAACATATAAAAAATTACTACACGAATGAATTGAACCTTGAAATTTATATTTCACATCTTACCAACAACAGCTACAGACATAATCATAGTGTTATACTGTCTTGCATGTACACACGCTATGACATCATTAAAGGCGGACAATCCACTCATGGTGTGACAACAGATACAGACATAGGCATAGTGTTATACAGTCTTCTATGTACCCATGCGATGACACCATTAAAGTACATTGGATGTTAGGTATATGACTCTTGAGTATGCACCAATCAATGAGCAAATGAGCAATAAAAATGAGCAAATGAGCAAGAAAGTGAGCAAATGAGCAAGAAAATGAGCAAATGAGCAAGAAAATGAGCAAGAAAATGAGCAAATGAGCATAAAAATGAGCAAATGAGCAAGAAAATGAGCAAATGAGCAAGAAAATGAGCAAATGAGCAATAAAAATGAGCAAATGAGCAAAAAAATGAGCAAATGAGCAAGAAAATGAGCAAATGAGCAATAAAAATGAGCAAATGAGCAAATAAATGAGCAAATGAGCAAAAAAATGAGCAAATGAGCAATAAAATGAGCAAATGAGCAATAAAAATGAGCAAATGAGCATAAAAATGAGCAAATGAGCAAGAAAATGAGCAAATGAGCAAGAAAATGAGCAAATGAGCAATAAAAATGAGCAAATGAGCAAGAAAATGAGCAAATGAGCAAGCAAATGAGCAATACAAATGAGCAAATGAGCAAATAAATGAGCAAATGAGCAAAAAAATGAGCAAATGAGCAATAAAATGAGCAAATGAGCAATAAAAATGAGCAAATGAGCAAAAAAATTAGCAAATGAGCAAGAAAATGAGCAAATGAGCAAGAAAATGAGCAAATGAGCAATAAAATGAGCAAATGAGCAAGAAAATGAGCAAATGAGCAATAAAAATGAGCAAATGAGCAAATAAATGAGCAAATGAGCAATAAAATGAGCAAATGAGCAATAAAAATGAGCAAATGAGCAAAAAAATGGGCATACCTGTATGTAGGCCTATCAGTGGATGAATAGTCTGCCGGAGAAGTACTGTGTAGACAGGTCTTGTCGTTAAGAGAGTCAGACGAGAAGTGAAGGCTCGGCTATTAAAACATAGTAATGCGATAGCGAACATCAAACGAGTCTGCGCACGCATATCTGTCAAAGGATACAATGGCATTCATTGGTCAATTTATCCCCGGTGTCAGCTCAGTACCCAATCGGGACGAAGCCGAAGGTCAACTCATTTTTTTTTGCTCATTATAGTACGTCACTTGGACATTTTATCAGTTTATCACGTGATCACTAAATGTGGCAATCGGGTATCCACCGATGCCTGCAATTTATTATTTATAATAATTGGACTCATTGATCTCACGTAAATAATACTCTTAGTTGTTCCAATAAAATAGTTATCAAATTCGATCACCAATAGATTTGACTGTGGAATATAATGACCTTTAACTTATTTATCGATCTATGTTAGAACATGGTCTTAACAAAAAACTTGACCATAACAAAAATTACCTTACATTTATGCATGAATCTAATTAGACCATACGTAAATATTGTCAGCTTATCGTCTGATGAGCAAATCCGATGTTTATCAAAAATAGTACAACTTCCAGTTGGTAATTACTCTTACGAATGAAGAGCGTTGAACATATACGAAATTACTACACGAATGAACTGAAATTTATATTTTCACATCTTACCAACAACAGATACAGACATAGTCATAGTGTTATACTATCTTACATGTACCCATGCTATGACATCATTCGAAGGGGCAATACACTCAAGGAGTTAAAGTGACACGAAACAAGGGACGTGATGTAATATTGGTGTTTGAATCTTAAAGGAACACAAGACACTCTAAAGGGACACTCATTATGAATGAATGTTAACAATACAAGCGCACGAATGAAGAGCGTTGAACATATACAAAATTACTACACGAATGAATTGAACCTTGAAATTTATATTTCACATCTTACCAACAACAGCTACAGGCATTATCATAGGGTTATACTGTCTTGCATATACACACGCTATGACATCATTAAAGGCGGACAATCCACTCACGATGTGACAACAGATACAGACATAGGCATAGTGTTATACAGTCTTCTATGTACCAATGCTATGACATAATTAAAGGGGGATAATACACGCACGGTGTGGAATGTTAAAGTGACACGCGGTAAGGGACGTGATGTAATATTGGTGAAACCCCCTCCCCACTTATAGATATATAACGAAGACGAGAATAACATGTTGATGAAGTTTATTGAAATTTAATCATTGTCTGAATCTTCGACCGTTAGATTTACTTCTAAGAGTTTCTTGAATTTTCTCATCGCTTCATCTGCAGCCCATTCATTATTATATCCGTGTTTGGTCAGTTTGACCATTTTCTTCATCATCATGGTATGTATGCGGGATGTTTTCAATCGATACTGGTATTCTATTAATCGTCTATAACTTTTGAGAAACAGAGCAAACTCTGTGTCGATGGTATCCTCTTTTCCCGACATGCTCTCATCTCCCGAAATGCTCTCTTCTTCTTTCACATCATTGGTGACGCGTTTCATCATACTTTTGAATGTGTCCATCTCGTTGACACATCGCGCAGCTTTCTTAAGACCGAATACCGTTCTACTACCGACGCCATTACTATCTTCTGAATCTGATAGCGTTCCACGTTCATCTTCATCTGAATCTAGAACCGCTTCGTCAGATTCATCGGTATCTTCTCCGAAGAGAGTTGGTTTTGTCTCGGACATAACTCCGTGTTTAATCTGTTTATGTCTTTGTAGATTGTAGTTCGTCGATAAAATAATGCCACATAAATCACACCCGTGCATTATCGCGAATTATTGGAAGAACCATCACTCTTATAAGTAGCGATAAAAAGAGAGAATAAGGTGTGGTATACAACCGTCGCTCTAAGAGTACGTTCGTCCCGGGGCTAGGGTATAGATATTTGACCGCCGGTGATTCAATTAATGCCAATTTATCAGTATGGTACTCTATGTATTCATTCATGATTTGGCTAATCGTATGACACTGATCTTTTCATTTTCTTCTTATTATTAGACAAACCTCCATCAGACACTCTCTTGTTGGTTTGTTTGGACGCTTTACGTGTGTTTGTCAACTTATTTGCTGCAACTTCAGCCTTAGCCATTTCAATCGCTTGAGCGATGGGTGTCACCACGTTAATAAGTGGTTTTAGAACGTCTTCTTCACTATCACTATTTTTAGTTCTGTCAATAAAGTATCGACCCTGATTATCTGGTATTAACTTCCCATCAACCATATCTCTGAAATGTTTTCTCCACATTTCAAGATCTGCTGGAATATACGGGAATATACGGGAATATACGGGAGCCCCGCCCGCCCCGCCCGCCTGGGGGAGGGAGGCCCGCCCGCCCGCCCGCCCCGCCCGCCCCTGGGGAGGGGGAGCCCCGCCCGCCCTGGGGGGAGGGAGGCCCGCCCGCCCGCCCGCCCCGCCCATCTCAACGAAACGCATTATTGACATCGATAACTATCATGGTGCATTTGGCATTCATGGCCAATAATCGATTTTTATAAGAGGCGATAAACTTTCTAAAATAAAATGCAGAAAAAAGAGTGACTTGTACATTTTGAAGAAACATGTCGATCCCGTATATTCCAGCAGATCTTGAAATGTGGAGAAAACATTTCAGAGATATGGTTGATGGGAAGTTAATACCAGATAATCAGGGTCGATACTTTATTGACAGAACTAAAAATAGTGATAGTGAAGAAGGCGTTCTAAAACCACTTATTAACGTGGTGACACCCATCGCTCAAGCGATTGAAATGGCTAAGGCTGAAGTTGCAGCAAATAAGTTGACAAACACACGTAAAGCGTCCAAACAAACCAACAAGAGAGTGTCTGATGGAGGTTTGTCTAATAATAAGAAGAAAATGAAAAGATCAGTGTCATACGATTAGCCAAATCATGAATGAATACATAGAGTACCATACTGATAAATTGGCATTAATTGAATCACCGGCGGTCAAATATCTATACCCTAGCCCCGGGACGAACGTACTCTTAGAGCGACGGTTGTATACCACACCTTATTCTCTCTTTTTATCGCTACTTATAAGAGTGATGGTTCTTCCAATAATTCGCGATAATGCACGGGTGTGATTTATGTGGCATTATTTTATCGACGAACTACAATCTACAAAGACATAAACAGATTAAACACGGAGTTATGTCCGAGACAAAACCAACTCTCTTCGGAGAAGATACCGATGAATCTGACGAAGCGGTTCTAGATTCAGATGAAGATGAACGTGGAACGCTATCAGATTCAGAAGATAGTAATGGCGTCGGTAGTAGAACGGTATTCGGTCTTAAGAAAGCTGCGCGATGTGTCAACGAGATGGACACATTCAAAAGTATGATGAAACGCGTCACCAATGATGTGAAAGAAGAAGAGAGCATTTCGGGAGATGAGAGCATGTCGGGAAAAGAGGATACCATCGACACAGAGTTTGCTCTGTTTCTCAAAAGTTATAGACGATTAATAGAATACCAGTATCGATTGAAAACATCCCGCATACATACCATGATGATGAAGAAAATGGTCAAACTGACCAAACACGGATATAATAATGAATGGGCTGCAGATGAAGCGATGAGAAAATTCAAGAAACTCTTAGAAGTAAATCTAACGGTCGAAGATTCAGACAATGATTAAATTTCAATAAACTTCATCAACATGTTATTCTCGTCTTCGTTATATATCTATAAGTGGGGAGGGGGTTTCACCAATATTACATCACGTCCCTTACCGCGTGTCACTTTAACATTCCACACCGTGCGTGTATTATCCCCCTTTAATTATGTCATAGCATTGGTACATAGAAGACTGTATAACACTATGCCTATGTCTGTATCTGTTGTCACATCGTGAGTGGATTGTCCGCCTTTAATGATGTCATAGCGTGTGTATATGCAAGACAGTATAACCCTATGATAATGCCTGTAGCTGTTGTTGGTAAGATGTGAAATATAAATTTCAAGGTTCAATTCATTCGTGTAGTAATTTTGTATATGTTCAACGCTCTTCATTCGTGCGCTTGTATTGTTAACATTCATTCATAATGAGTGTCCCTTTAGAGTGTCTTGTGTTCCTTTAAGATTCAAACACCAATATTACATCACGTCCCTTGTTTCGTGTCACTTTAACTCCTTGAGTGTATTGCCCCTTCGAATGATGTCATAGCATGGGTACATGTAAGATAGTATAACACTATGACTATGTCTGTATCTGTTGTTGGTAAGATGTGAAAATATAAATTTCAGTTCATTCGTGTAGTAATTTCGTATATGTTCAACGCTCTTCATTCGTAAGAGTAATTACCAACTGGAAGTTGTACTATTTTTGATAAACATCGGATTTGCTCATCAGACGATAAGCTGACAATATTTACGTATGGTCTAATTAGATTCATGCATAAATGTAAGGTAATTTTTGTTATGGTCAAGTTTTTTGTTAAGACCATGTTCTAACATAGATCGATAAATAAGTTAAAGGTCATTATATTCCACAGTCAAATCTATTGGTGATCGAATTTGATAACTATTTTATTGGAACAACTAAGAGTATTATTTACGTGAGAACAATGAGTCCAATTATTATAAATAATAAATTGCAGGCATCGGTGGATACCCGATTGCCACATTTAGTGATCACGTGATAAACTGATAAAATGTCCAAGTGACGTACTATAATGAGCAAAAAAAAATGAGTTGACCTTCGGCTTCGTCCCGATTGGGTACTGAGCTGACACCGGGGATAAATTGACCAATGAATGCCATTGTATCCTTTGACAGATATGCGTGCGCAGACTCGTTTGATGTTCGCTATCGCATTACTATGTTTTAATAGCCGAGCCTTCACTTCTCGTCTGACTCTCTTAACGACAAGACCTGTCTACACAGTACTTCTCCGGCAGACTATTCATCCACTGATAGGCCTACATACAGGTATGCCCATTTTTTTGCTCATTTGCTAATTTTTATTGCTCATTTGCTCATTTTATTGCTCATTTTTTTGCTCATTTGCTCATTTATTTGCTCATTTGCTCATTTTTATTGCTCATTTGCTCATTTTCTTGCTCATTTGCTCATTTTTATTGCTCATTTGCTCATTTTCTTGCTCATTTGCTCATTTTCTTGCTCATTTGCTCATTTTTTTGCTCATTTGCTCATTTTTATTGCTCATTTGTTCATTTTATTGCTCATTTGCTCATTTTTTTGCTCATTTGCTCATTTTTTTGCTCATTTGCTCATTTTTATTGCTCATTTGCTCATTTTCTTGCTCATTTGCTCATTTTCTTGCTCATTTGCTCATTTTTATTGCTCATTTGCTCATTTTCTTGCTCATTTGCTCATTTTCTTGCTCATTTGCTCATTTTTATGCTCATTTGCTCATTTTTATTGCTCATTTGCTCATTTTATTGCTCATTTGCTCATTTTTTTGCTCATTTGCTCATTTATTTGCTCATTTGCTCATTTTTATTGCTCATTTGCTCATTTTCTTGCTCATTTGCTCATTTTTTTGCTCATTTGCTCATTTTTATTGCTCATTTGCTCATTTTCTTGCTCATTTGCTCATTTTCTTGCTCATTTGCTCATTTTCTTGCTCATTTGCTCATTTGTATGCTCATTTGCTCATTTTCTTGCTCATTTTCTTGCTCATTTGCTCATTTTCTTGCTCATTTGCTCACTTTCTTGCTCATTTGCTCATTTTTATTGCTCATTTGCTCATTGATTGGTGCATACTCAAGAGTCATATACCTAACATCCAATGTACTTTAATGGTGTCATCGCATGGGTACATAGAAGACTGTATAACACTATGCCTATGTCTGTATCTGTTGTCACACCATGAGTGGATTGTCCGCCTTTAATGATGTCATAGCGTGTGTACATGCAAGACAGTATAACACTATGATTATGTCTGTAGCTGTTGTTGGTAAGATGTGAAATATAAATTTCAAGGTTCAATTCATTCGTGTAGTAATTTTTTATATGTTCAACGCTCTTCATCCGTGCGCTTGTATTGTTAACATTCATTCATAATGAGTGTCCCTTTAGATCGATAAATAAGTTAAAGGTCATTACATTCCACAGTCAAATCTATTGGTGATCGAATTTGATAACTATTTTATTGGAACAACTAAGAGTATTATTCACGTGAGATCAATGAGTCCAATTATTATAAATAATATATTGCAGGCATCGGTGGATACCCGATTGCCACATTTAGTGATCACGTGATAAACTGATAAAATGTCCAAAGCGTAAGTATGAATGTGGGGCGATAAGTGGTTATTACGTAATGTTGTTATAACAATGTCATCAAAGCAATTTCTATAATTGAGTGTCCTGGACGTATGCATGTTTTTGGCTAACTAATTATCGTGTGAATGACACAGTTTATCAACCTTAATTGATACTAACTCGTTTGTTCAGACATTAAATCGATATGTTTTCTGAATAGCATATAACTGTGACCGGGGAAATAATATAATTCATTTGGTAAAGCAAAGGTGTGAAAGACACATTGTTACCACCAATGTCGCGTGTGATTGCGTGTACAGCGAATATGACAATTCATTCTGGAGGGTTGTAATTTCACATTACGATTTTCGACCGTTAGGGATTGAACATAGTACATCTCAAAACTTCCAATAATTCACGATAATACACACCTGTCATATGGGATAGAGAGAGTGTAAAGAATAAACGCTCTTTATTATTTATGTAAAAGTAATGGTGTCTATTTTCAGGTATGACAATTATATGAACTGCGTCCGATAAAACACTGGAATGTATGCATTCATATCGATGGTCACAATGTCCAATAAAGCTATTTCTAAACATCGATTAATAAATTCATGAAAAATATTTGAACAAAAAATATTACGAAAGATATTACGCGCAAATAATTTAACATTCGACATTTTTTAATATCGAGTTTATCAGAAACCGAAAACTCGTTATAAATTTTTTATTTAAACTTTTTTTAGAGAAATAATTTTGAGGGTTTTGATAATTTGGAAGTTTGGAAATTTTGGGGTTTTGATAATTTGGAAGTTTGGAAATTTTTTAATTTTTTGGAAAAAATAATTTTTGAAGTTTTGAATTTTTTTTTTTTGGGTTTTGTTATTTTGGGAATATTTTAGTACAACCAATTTTAGACCCCAAAGATTCTATTTTTAGAAGTGGAGCGAACGAGGCATCTATTCTTCTGATCAAGATCAAGATTTTAATTCCTCAAGTTCTCTCCTAATCTCATAAGAAATAAGAGAACAAAACAAAAAGCGTGAAATAAGATAACATTACGGGCCAAAAAGGTTGTGCGTTGCCAGGTCGGTGGTTGATGCACCGGCATGTCTTGAACCATTATCCCGGGTACGATAGGCTACGCCCAACACGTCGCAGGAAAGTACGCATCAAGAGCTACGTGCGTCTAACCCTAAGCAGAATGATGACTCCATAGCAATCCCGAGTAGGCAATCATTTGACGAATTAGTTCTACTGACGAAAATTATTTCTGTTGGCGATCTTTTGGTCGAATTTCCACATTTACCTTCTCTGTAAATTGAAAATCAGTCGCAGACAAATATATTTTCTGGCCTCATTCGGGGGACAGGCGAAGCACAATTATCTCCATACCAAATTCAATGAGACGGTTAGCGCTCATTTTCCCCGCAGTACAACGACGAGAGTATGATGGTCATTACCATTCGAGGCACATATTTCATGTGTAATTGGCAATTCCTCAACCATTCGATATTTTTCCGAGATTTACGGGGAACGATGGAACCCATTAACTTGTTCTAGGAATCAAGGGGGATTGGGCGATATGCGTCGAAGCGTGATGGGCCATAGCTCTTACATGTTAGAATAATGATCAATATTGCCCTTTGGCAGCAAACGTACTAATATATTGGCAGCAAATGTACTAATATACGCGCACAACGCCCGCTTGGTGCATGTGTACGGTACAGACACTTCTGGTTATATCGGTTGAATCGATGAATTGAGCAATTCGCTTATAGTAAGCTTCAATATTTTCAAAATACTTCATGTCTAACATACACCTTTATTAATGTACGCCGGCCGCCGTCTACGTAATTAAAAATCAACTGAAGTTTCGAGATACGGACTATTTCTTTTCCAAGCCATGCCTCAATATACAGCTAGTATTAGATCTTATCATGAATCTCTACTCTGGCTAACGCTCGTAGAGATCATATTCTACCAGTACAAAACCTGGGAACTTTATGATGTTCTGACTTTATAACATTGAACAAACAAGGCAGGGAATATATTTCTTTGTTAATACTTGTTCCTCAATAATCTATTTCACATTAGAGGGCGGTCCCAGATCGAGATTGCATGCTTTTTGCGACATTTGTGAGCAAATATCGCAATAAAGATTGAATTACCCGGGAGAAATTCCATAATTTTAAGCGAAGCACTGGAAACTTGCTCACACGGTCACTTAATTAAATCGTGCAATTTCGAGTTGGGACCTTCATCTCTGCATGCAGAAAAGTGCATTATTAAGGAACAGGTAATGACTAAGAAATTTAATATCTCCACTGTTTTGTTCTATGTTTTTCATACAGCTAACAAATGTATACATATACACTCATCCGTGACAATAAAGCCACCCACTATACACCTGTACATTCCACACACGATGATTGATGGTGATCATAAAGTCACTATGAATATACATAAACAACACAGATGACAATGTAACTACCCCTGTTATACCCATACACCACTTCGAGGACAATACAGCCACTCCATGTATACCTATTTACCTCACACATTAGCACTCCTTGTATAACTGTATCTCACAATGAAAACCACACCCATGACCATATAGACACTCCTTGTATAACTATTCACACCATTCGTGATTATACGTCATATATATACCTATTCACCTCACCTATGACAACAAAGTCACTCCCTGACTACCATTTTGACATACACCATGTATTAAGTTGATCAATGTTGATCAATTTTAACGATAATTTGCGAGTGTAGCCACAAAAATTGGTCCAGCTCAGCTCCGTTTCGAAGTTCTGCCCATTTCCGTTCAGAATCTGCAAACAAAAAATTGATAATACTTTATCAACTCCGTACTGCATCCTTTAATTATGAATTTGTCATGCCTCATAAGGTACTGGAACAACCAGAATAGAACATTTAGTTTTCACTTGATTAAGTAACATGTTTAATAACCAAGTGAGTTACAATGTGCTCCCTGTTCTGAACGGCGAAGAGTAATGTTTGGGATATACTTTTTAGATGCATCAGAAATGTTAGTATTCAATAAGCGAGATCACTGAGTTGTGGCCATATTGGATTCATCCAGCTCCGTTCCGTGGTTTCTGAGATTCATCCAGCCGGTTCTGTGGTTTTAGTGCCACAGGTCAAAGTTATGGAGTTGCATGTATGCACAATTCATGACTTCCATATATTGAATGCTACTCCAGAACTTTGACCTGCAGCACTAAAACAACGGAACCGGGCCTGGTGGATCCAATATGGCCACGAGTTAGTGACAGGGCGTATGTATATATAATACAGAATAGTCAAGTTTGGTCATCAACCACAACTAATATACGGTTGCATGGCATGCTGGGCCAATATTGACCATTTTCCTCATTTTGGCCGCCATTTTTGGCAGCCATTTTGAGTCGAAGTGACAATTTTGGTTCTAATGAGGTACGATATGCATAGGAAATGGAATGCCTCACTTACAGTGCATAGTTATGCCCATTTCTTGATGAAATATGACTAAAAATCCCAATGGTGATTTTTTGTGAAATATTATACCGCGTTCTGTAAAATCGAATTTTTGAGGGATCAGAAGACCCCAAGAATGGCACATTTCATTGTTCCAATGGTCAATTAAACATGAACAATACAACATAAAATCACAATTCTCAACCAGTACCAAACAGCAGAAACTGATCTTAAAGATATTAGTGAAAATAAACAAAATATCAACTTCCGGCTGCCATTTTGGAGACCATCTTGGATGGTGAATTCAAATTCTGCCATATAAAGGTGGCATTTTATCTTATCATCACACAATTGTATACCTTGTATACATATGACAAGATTTTCTCACTATAATTTGCATGAAACTGACTTAGTGACCGTCTGAAAAACGGCGGCCATGTTGGGCGCCATCTTGAATTTAACGGGTTCCACTTAACCGAAAGCTGGAACCAGCTAGATTGTGATCAGGGATATACTGCACAATATATGTGCGAAGTTTGGGGCCTTAATCTGGAAGTGAACGATTCTTCCGTTAGTGTGTTCTAAACGACTCCACTATAACAGTAGAAACCCATCAGCGCATATATATATTGTTCTTTCCCCATCAAAAAACTATATGGCGCGCAAATTATTTGCTGTTTACCAGTGACTGCCCATATGCTCCATTATAGTATAGTGTCATCCTCCAATCGTCCTTTATTGAATTCAGGCGCTTGTTAATGGAATAAAAGATACTGATCGAATAACAGTCACTGTGTATGCTGACAATCTCTCTATAGTACAGCAACTCTCCTAACCAGCGAATGTCCATTTGCATTAAAATATTCATAGACTGGCCATTTCTGGTCATTTATCGTGTAATCGAATGCCACGAAATTTTTCAATAACTCACCCACCCACCCACTTGCCTCCCAACACCTATGAACGGCAAATCACTGTCACCATAGAAAGCAATCTATACCCTATCCACCGTGGTTAACAGGGACGTTGCTGGGGGTTCCAACTGGGGGTGATCGAGACCATAAAAATTCCAACTACATATGATTTGGTCTAATAAAATTTCCAACTATATGGGATTTGGTCTAATAAAGCACCTAATACGCACACGTTTGACTACCAAAAGATAGTCAATCGGGGTTCACGATTAGATGGCTATTGGCATATAATCGCGACCACTGGAGACATGCGTGGTTTCGATTGAATATCATATTTAATCTGAAGGGTAATAACTCTATAAAGAATGTACTTTGACGAAATGACGGCGATTTGTATGAGAAATTGCAACACCACAATAGATCAACTCTGGTGAAATATAAGTCAAATTCTTCTATTGGGTGGGTGGGCTTGGGGAGCTTTGAATTACGCTATGTAAAACACTTCTTCAAATATCTCCGTTATTTCGTTAATAAAAATAATTTCCTATTTTTATATTTCGCGCTCTATTTCGCTGTATTTTCCTATTTCGCTTTTTCTCTCTATTTCGCTGTATTTTCCTATTTCGCTTTTTCGTTGTATTTCATATTTCGATAATTCGCTATATATGACATATTATGGGATATGGGATTATATGATACCCTACATTCTGATATTCAATCGAACATCACGTGCCACCTGTGCTCGCGATTAGATGCCACTAGCCATCTAATCGTGAACCCCGATTACATATAATTTGCTATAGAATCCTTGGCGTATTGGCTGAATAAATTGTCCAACTATATAGGATATGGTTTTGAGTAATGCAAAATTCCAATATTAGTGGAGTAGCTTAACGCAAAATCGTTCACTTTTGGATTAAAGCATAACACTTTCAGGGTTGGTTAGGTATGTGGTCCACATCAACCAGTTAGCTGATTCCAGGAATGACAGGATTTTGGTGACCCCTTGACCTTCAAATTGATATATCTATTGGGTATCTATTTTGTATCAAATATAATGGCTATATTAAACGATATATAGACACTGGAGATTGTCGAAGCGATACCATGGATGTCCGCCTTTGTATCCACATTCAAATTTACTTCGATAATCCAAAATAGCCGCCATAATGGATGCCAAAATAAAAAAAAATGACGTTTTTGCACTAATATCTTTAAAATCAGTTTCTGCTTTTTGGAACTGTTTGGGAATTGTAACTTTATTTTGTATTGCTCACATTAAGTGACCATTGGAGCAATGGAATATGTCATTCACGGGCTCCCTGCCACCTCCGATCCCTTAAAAATTCGATTTTACAGAACACGGTATAAACATTCACCAAAAATCACCATTGGGATTCTAGTCACATTTCGTCAAGAAATGGGAAGAACTGTCCAATCTAAGTGACAAATTCCATTCTTATGAATATTCCAACTCAATTGTACCCAAATTGTCACTTTGGCTCAAAATGGCTGCCAAACTGGCAGCCAAAATATGGAAAAATGTAAATATTGCCCCAGCGAGTCATGCAACCGCATACAAGTTATGGTTGATGAAAAATGACTATTCTGTCTTATATATATTGAATACTACCATTTGTGATGCACCTTTGTTCATTTTAACTATTTTAAACACTGACATTACCAGAATTATTGGATTTTTATATCACAAACTTGACATCAAAATCGGTAAAAATTCACTTTTCAGGTTAAAACAATTTTCTCAAGTAAAATGGAACTATCTTTGGTATCGAAGGTGTTTATTGTTTTGATCTATTTTAAATGGGTCACACTGATCTGTTTTTGGACAAAATTACTCAAGATGGTTTGCAAAATGTCAAAAAAATTGGTAAAATAGTAGATTTTTCATATATATCCCGATTATCGGAATATTATTCTCTGATGGTCCGAAAAGGTAGCAAATTGTGACTCACTTTGTATTAACCATGTTACATATGAGACATGACAAATTAATTATAAAGGATGCAGTATAGAATTTTGCCAAAAAAATTCTTTTGTGATTCTGACCATGTTTTGTACGGAAATGGACAGAACTTTGAAACTGAACTGAAAGGGGCATTATTATGAGGCTACTGAGGCCAATAAAATTGTGGCTCACTACATTCATGATGATCAGACAGTCACTTCTTGTAACATATTCGCCTCACCATTGGCCATACAATTACTCCATGTATCTGTATTTGCCACTCCCATGGCCATGGTACTCACTCAAGATATACACATACACCACACCCATGACAATAGAGTCACTCCAAGTGTACATACACAAATCACCAATGGCCGACGTTCTATATATACCAATACCCCGCATTGATACCATTCATAGACTCCAAGATTGCACATATACCTCACTCATGAAATTCAGCAAATCTCTGTATACTCATAACCACATGCGTGGTCATATAGTCAATCATTGTTTACCAATTCACATCACTATTGGCCATATGGTTACTACATATACACATATTGGCCACACCCATGGTCATAGAGCCACTAAATATATACATATATTCACCCCACCCATGCCTATAGAGTCACCCCATGTATACATATACACCTCACCAGTGGCCATGCAGCTTTCAAGACATACCAATACCATGCACATCACCTCACCATTGGCAATACGGTCACTCCATGTATACCTATTGACCACACCCATTACCATATAGCCACTCAAGGTATACATCTACACCCTACTCATGACCATAGAGTCACTCCAGTTGTACGTATACACCTCACCAATTGCCATACAACCCTTCGAGACATTCCACATGGTATCTCCCTCATACCTATTTACCACAGACATGGCAAATATCCACGCTTGATGTACACATGTATACACTATACACCCCGCACATGGCCATAGAGTCATTCCATGTATACATATACACATCAGCATTGAATGGATAAACCAATACCACCACACACACGGCCATGTGTATACTCAAGACTTGCATATACACCTCACGCATGACAATTCAGCCATTCGCTGTATACTCATACATCCGATGATCATACAGCGACTCCCTGTATACATATATACCCCCTGATGACGATACACCAACAGCACAGATGCACATACATACCATATACACCTATGATCACAATGACACTTCATATATATACCAACACGCTCGCCAATGACACTTCAACAATCATGACCATACAGCCGTTCCATGTACACCTATACTTATTATACCCATACGCATACAACCACTCATTTTGTATCCATGCACCCCACCCATGACCATACAACCAACACATGTATACATATACACACATCCATGACAATAAAGCCACCCAATGTACATCTGTACATTCCACACATGATCATAAAGTCACTCCATATATACACAAATAACACACAGATGACCATGTAGCTACTCTTGTTATACCCATACACCACTTCAATGACCATACAGCCACTCCACGTATATCTATTCACCCGATGCATTAGCACTCATTGTTTACCTGCGTCTCACCATAAACACCACACCATGACCATATATACACTCCTTGTATAACTAGTCACACCATTCGTGATTGTACTTCATATATACACAAACAACACACAGATGACCATGTAGCTACTCTTGTTATGCCCATACACCACTTCAATACATAAACAACACAGATGACCATGTAACTACTCCTGTTATACCCATATACCACTTCGATGACAATACAGCCACCCCACGTATACCTATTCACCTCATGCCATAGCACGCCTTGTATACCTGCATCTCACCATGAACACCACACCCATGACCATATAGACACTTGTATAACTAGTCACACCATTCGTGATTATACTTCGTGTATACCGGTACCTATTCACATCACCTGTGACCACAAAATCACTCCCTGACTACCATTTTTACAAACATCATGCATTAAGTTGATCAATGTTGATAACTTTTAACGCTAATTTGTGAGAGTAGCCACACAAGTTGGTCCCGCTCAGCTCATTTTCGAAGTTCTGCATGCCCATTTCCGTTCAGAAACATGGCCAGAATCTCAAAAGAAGTTTTTTGGCATTCCATACTGCATCCTTTAAAATGAATTTGTCATGCATCATAAGTTACTGGGACAACCAGAATAGAACATATATTTTTCACTTAATTAAGTACGGTAACGTGTTTAATAACGTGTGAAAATCTTAAAGGTATACGACCTTCACAAAGTCCATACTACTCTATTTATGCATGATTGGTATTACAACCGCTTACCTGAATCTTTCTCGCAAATGTTCACTAAACGTATTGCCGGACCCGATACTAGACAACAGCGCCCACTATTCCTCAAAACCCCAAGAACCACATTTTCCGGACAGCTACCGTTTCATGCATTCCCAACTTCATGGAACAATTTAGATAACACCATGACTAAAACTCAAAGTAGGCACGTATTCAAAAAACAAATCACAGAAAAAATAATAAGCGCATATTCTAACAATATCAAATGCAAAAATCGAGGATGCCCAGACTGCCCCCAGATCGTATCCCGAAGTGTCACATGACGGTTTCAACGTCAACACCAACCAAACGAATCAGTAGTCCCTGTATCCTCATCCGCCAAAAATACTACCACCTCATCTGAATTTGAACCATACACATGATATTGAACAGCCCTCGGGTAGTATACAATTTCACACACTCTTTAACTAAGCCCTAAACTTATAAATTACATATACACAATATGTGCACGGCTCACCCGAAGCCATCTTACTATTGTTATTAGTTTCTATATTCACCATACTGGGGATGGCAGGAAGACAGTCTTGCCAGACTATGCCATCCCCCACAATATACGACATAATTTTCCATAATTTTCGCCACTATTATGTAATAGATATGTGTATTGCAAATAAAATATCCTATCCTATCCTATCCTATCCAAGTAGGTCACAATTTGCTACCTTTTCGGAACAACAGAGAATAATGTTTGGGATATATGTGAAAAATCAACTTGTTAGGTGCATCAGAAATGTTAGTATTCAATCTATATAAGACAGAATAGTCCATTTTTGTCATCAACCACAACTTGTATGTGGTTGCATGGCTCGCAGCATGGGGCAATATTGACCATTTTCCACATTTTGGCCGCCATTTTTGCAGCCATTTTTAGCCAAAGACAATTTGGACAGTAATGAGTTGGAATATGCATAAGAAATGGAATGTTTCACTAACATTGCACAATTCTGCCCATTTCTTGATGAAATATGACTAGAAATCCCAATGGTGATTTTTGGAAAAAATTTATACCGCTTTCTGTAAAATCAAATTTTTGAGGGATCAAAAGGGTTTCTGACTCAATGAATGGCACATTTCATTGATTCAATGGTCATTTAACATGAACAATACAACATAAAGTCACAATTATCAACCAGTACTAAACAGCATAAACTGATCTTAAAGATATTAGAGAAAAAAAAAAAATTCAACTTCCGGCTGCCATTTTGGCTGCCATTTTTGCAGCCATTTTGAGCCAAAGTGACAATTTTGGTACTACTGAGTTGGAATATGCATAAGAAATGGAATGTTTCACTAACATGGCACAGTTCTGCCAATTTCTTGATGAAATATGACTAGAAATCCCAATGGTGATTTTTGGTAAAATTTTATACCGCTTTCTGTAACATCGAATTTTTGAGGGATCAGAAGGGTTTCTGACTCAAGAATGGCCTATTTCATTGCTCCAATGGTCAGTTAACATGAGCAATACAACATAAAGTCACAATTCTCAACCAGCACCAACCAAACTGATTTTAAAGATATTAGAGAACAAAATTTAATTTTCCACTTCCAGCTGCCATTTTGGCGGTCATCTTGGACGGTGAGTTCCAATTTACCCTATAATTGTGGCATTTTATCTTATCTTAACAAAAATGTATACATTTGTATACATATGACAAGATTTTCTCACTATAATTGGCATCAAACTGACTTAGTGACCCGTCTGAAAAAGGGCGGCCATGTTGGGCGCCATCTTGAATTTAACGGGTTCCACTTAACCGAAAGCTGGAACCAGCTGGATTATGATCAGGGATGTAGTGGACAATATATGTGCGAAGTTTGGTGATTTAATCCGGAAGTGAACGATTCTTCTGTTATTGTGGGCTAAGGGACTCCACTACATTGGCTTATTTGCGTAATGGCTTAATAATTTGGGTTTCTATATGTTAGCGTATGGACTGTGTAAATTAGTTACTAATGACATAGCATTGATCCATGTTTTATGTATTGAGTACACTGTGCATGCAGTACATTATACATGATATTAATCAGAATATGGTTGAGGAACGAATACGATTTACATGTATTGAAATTCCAAGGAGTCACAAGTTATAACTCACACAGTGGTAACAAGTATGCATGCAGGCACCTTGACAATCGTGGAGTTTGAAGTGTCAAAAATAAAAGCACCAAACGCAACCTGCTGGGCAAAAAAGCATCAACATTTAGGCAACACATTTCAGGTTTTCGTAGGTTGTGTATTCGCTTGATAACTAATAGTTGCAATATGTAACTATTATGACCGCATTAATTGCTTTCGATGTTTAGGTATGAACAATGGCTGGGCCACTCTTGAAGATTTTATGGCGGGAACACAATGCCTCCGATTTTTTATCCGCATTTAGAGGCTTTCTGGTGTGGTGAATGAGAAACCTGCAGTATAATAAGCCGTAGTTTTTTTGTAATAATTTGAAGGATTAGTTGTTTTAACGGAATTCGGAGGCGGTGCATTCATGTAACCAATATATTTTATATTATAATTTATATTTATGCCTAATAATATGAGGGCGTTACCATTTCTGATTATGGTTTTCTTGTAGACTAATGACCATGAATCTATGATTGGTAAAACATACCCGTCTGAACTTGAAGGAAATGCTTTGCTTTCAAATTCATATATGTGTTGAGGTAATGAACATTACTGAAATTTATTTACTCAAATGAATGTGTATTAACTTGCAATATTGACATTACATTGCTACCTTGCAGGACACACTTAAATAAACTGATTAATATACTGCTATTCGCGGAAATAAATATATAAGTATAAGTACAACTATAGGAATTTGAGTCATGAAACGTGAAACAAACGCTCTATATTTCTACTATATCAGGATACACTAACACTAAACGTTCGTTTCTGTTCCATGCCGTGCAAATGGCTGTTTTTGTTTGGTACACAAACATCATGTTTAAAGTTGTTTTGTTATGACTTCAGTGCGTCTTTCTGTGACATTTAGTGCTCGAAGAAAGGTAGTTTAAGTATTTATCGACCTATTTCAATACCCGGAAAAATTCAAAAGCGAATATTATTAGGTGTATTGTTGAGCGAAAACCGCCAAGTGGCTTTAAAGACTCTGTTTACCATTATAATTATGAAAACGATGTTTACACGCATTCAGTGACGTCACGACAGGGGATATAATGAGTCCCACATCTAGCCACAGTCCCTTGATTGGGAAAATACCAGAATGTATAATAAATATAAATAAATACAAGAAACAAGCATCACCAGTCCGGTATTTGAAATTTATTATCTGGAAAAATATAGGTTGAGTTTGTGCCGAAATACGAATTCTTAGAACAAATTCAGTATAATGTTGTTTGTTTTGTTTTCCACACACCCAATTGGCCATAGTCAACGGCTAAGTCTCGTATATAGGCAGCCCCAGCGCCCTTCACGAGACGCCAACGGAACATTGCCATGCATCCATGGTACATTAGTTTAATCTAATATCCGCAAAGCGAATCCGCGTTGACAACCCGAACACTTCCATGTTGAAATTGTGTTTACATCCCGTCTCACCTACATTATATCGGTTATTCCAAATGCTGTGAGCTGAAAATCACAATGCGAGTTGGCAAGATGTCCGCTATATACTCACATGTCTTAGCCATTGTAAAACTGTGACAATTTAGTTGTAATTACCTAGCGTTTTATCAAGTGCACTGACTTGTTCGTTAACAGTATATGACTGGCTTATAATGGACAGGGTAGCTGCATACCATGCGCCATCTACACTTATTCGACAGCCGATACATACATGTACATGTATGTGAGAAGGGTTTCGATCCCCAACTGGGCAAACGACCATGAAACATTTCCTGTTAGCATTTATCTGGCTGTCCATTAATTGTCAAGTTGTGCACCATGATCTACCGCGCTTGAATAAAAACAAAATGTACCAAAAACGCTCGAACCCTCGTTGGCATCGAATCCGCCATGCTCCAATCGAATCCTCGGATATATATCGTGTGAACATATATATTGTAAAATATTTAAATGAACTCAATCCGATCAGACGGTCCCATACCATCAAGATACAACAACAACAACAACAACAACAACAACAACATTTCTTCAAACTACGCTTTAGTTATCAGAATAGATTTATTGCAACAAAATAATGCTAACCACTATCAACTATATGATATCAAAATTTCCAAAACTTGTTATTTATCAACATTTGTTCAACAAAATATGGCCGTTTTATCACTAAAGTATCACGAAATTTAACCGTATTACCACTTGATTTTAGAGTTATCCATCTTCATCCGCAATTTTGTCAGTTTGACCACGAGTTTCTGGGCCACGTATTATTACACTTCTCGAGAAATAACAAACTTCAAAAATCGATATCTGATCACTCTGAGCTTTGATGGGTGGGTTCCTCGACTCGAATACAATATTTTTTACCCCCGAAGCCAAAGAAATAGTGATTTAGGAAGTTCTGATCGGATTGAGTACCTTTAAAGACATATTATGGACTTGTTCGGGTGCGTGAAACTTATAAGTTAGTACCCAGGCGTTATGCCAACCTGAGAAATGTAGCATTCTACTATAAACATCACCGAAAATTTAAAGAAATCTACCGTACCACTCCATGGAAAACATCGTCTGAACTACGCTCAAATTGTAAATATTTACATCAGATTCGGGACGCAACTATTGGCGATAAACTAACGCAAACGATTTTGACATCGAGAGTCATTGCATTTAATTAATACATATATGAATGACGATGTGTGTTGTCAATTTGGATTAATATTAATAAAGATAATAATTTTGAGCAAGATTATTCTCCATTTCTATTTGATCACCCTACAGGAGTGTTTCACATCACTTTAATAATTGATTTGTTGGTTGTTGCAAACCGACCATAATCATGATTGCTATTCACGCTGTTTTTTCAAATACCATCAGAGCCATCATTTAAAAAATATGAAGATATATTATTAAAATATATAAAGATATATATTTCTTTATTTCTTAACGTGAACAATAAACACACAAAAAATGTGGTCAAAAATGGATTCGAGCAAAAAGAAGTGCTACAAAAAATATCGATGAACACGATCGCACGACGATTACGAAGAGTACAAGCGATCTAGAGAGCTGGCGAACAAAGAAATAAGGAAGGCGAAATTCATCATTCGAAAGAAAGATATATATAGCGTGCACAGACAACTCAAAGGCGTTCTGGAATTACGTGCTCAGTAAATCGATCTCATGGAGACATGGAAACAGAAGAAAGTGAAATTATATCAGACGACAGGGCGAAAACACGAGTATTAAATAACTATATCTCGGATAACAGTACACCAAATAATGATATGCAGGGTGTCCGATATGCAGCTATATAGTCCAGGAGATATTGGTAGACCTCTGCACCCCCCCCCCCCCCAGGACTTAACTTCACCCCACTAATTTTCTTCCTTAAGGTCTCCTCTAATTTTTTTCACTTGTTAACAAGAAAAAAAAGTGGCCGCAGAGACTCCAGACAAGATGGCGTCCATCATGGCGGCCATTTTTTGTATATGCACCAGGTCTCTTTGATCGCCGTTATAGTAAAGATGATGTCACATGCGGTCTTGTTTTCCGTTCGATTCGTTATGGTAATATACAACCCTTACAAATTAGCCAAAAATCCGACACAAAAATCCAATATGGCGGCCAAGATGGCCGCCGAAATGTGAAAATTGCTATTTTCGGACATTTCACCACCTTTCGTTTGTCTCTGTGGGAAAATGTTGGCACCTTGACGCGATTTTATACATTTATCGTCTAGAAGAGTCATTGGCGAACACACGGGGACCATAATATACATTTCTTGACGGATATTTTTGTCCGATATCACGTTTTCCCAAATGCCGGTATAATCCGGTCAAAGCCAAAACGACGCTAATAACGCAATGTCTGTTTCGAATCAATGAGTGTTATTGCTATTATTACTCCAGCCATGATTATATATGTGCAGGAGATACTCGGGCTAGGATTCCTCTTATACCTGAGTTGAGAAATATTCACCCAAATCCAAGATGGCGGCCAAAATGGCCACCAGAAATAGAAAAATCACCGAAAATCGCTGATTTTAACATCAGTGAGAGTTATTGTCACGACAACTCCACACCTGCTTACTATTGTGAGTTGGGAACACTTAGTTGAATAACTTTCCTTATATTGCATCCAAATAAAAGTCCCCCAAATCTAAAATGGCGCCCACAATGGCCGACAAATTTTGAAAAATCACCGAAATTCCCTCATGTTCACATCATCATTGGGCATTATTGTCGAGAAAACTCCACACATGCTGACAGTTGAGTTGTAAATACTGAGGTGAAGTAATTACCTTTCATCCCATGCAAGAAATGGTTTTCCAAATATAAGATGGCGGCCAAAATGGCGACCGATATTTGAAAACACGCCTACATTCCTTTACTTTCTTACGATGTGCGTTACTGTTTCGCGAATTCTACCCACCATCACATGTTGATATGGAATATTGGTATGAAGTATTCATTTGAGTTTGTCAATTGATACTCAAGGTCAAGATGGCAGGTAACCTGGAGGCCAGAAATTGAAAAGAAATCGATATATTCACATACAAATTTCAACTTTTTGTCATAGTATCGATAAGTATGGACGAAACTATACACAAACCATATATTAGTTCAACTTAAAACGTATCAAAACGCATAACATTGATCGGGTCCTTCTGGAAGTACGAAAACCCACACTTAATATAGCGATGTGTCATTTCGAAATCCATTTGACACTTCGCGCCGATAATGGCCGTAACCGTAGGTGCGCCGAATAGCCACATTAGAACAATTACCTGGTAAAAGATTCTGATTTGCCACGTCCTTAATGATCTGGACCAGTTTCCATTTCTTTGACTGATAAATCTAGGTCGCTCACACCGACAAAGTATTCAACACTTCCTGTGAGAAGGGTCCCTTTAATCATAACGTTTCAAACAATTAATTTCCCGGTGTCTGGCTTAAGATTTTAGATGCTTGCTAAATATGGGATTTGTTCGTCATCTTGAACTAGAAAGGCATATGGTCGATAAGTATACAAGCTTACAGAAGGTCATCTCTATGTATGTATTTCTCATACCCCGTGGGGATAATGACATGTATACATGGCGAACTTCCCAGTTAACTAGTCACTTCTCAATAGATGGTTCAACTCACAAACTTAGCGAACGTATTGGCATACGTGGACAACTTCGGCAGTGTTTCGGAGGTAGCTAGCTGTCTCCCTCCCTTGGACAGATGCCTATCTGCTAAGGAGAAGACCATAATGTACCGACTACCCACACTTCTTGATCATGATCATAAGCAAACTGTGTGACGTCCCGCAGTCGTTTCGTCGAATAGCTCCCAGCAGAAAACAATACTCGCGGTGCTAGTTTGTGGACTGCGCCATGACAGTGGGAATGAAATGGGACACGGTATACAACCCTACACCAGGTGCATGTTTCAATATAGAATGTCATGCGTGTTGGTCTTTTTGGTGTGGTAAGATTGTATTTCCACATCCGTTTCAAGACCGTTCTGAATCAACATGACCAGACGTATAATTTTGTCTGTATAATACTATCCTAGCCAGTCGGATGGGCTAAAGGATAATGTCTTTATGGAATGAAGGTATGCATTGCTGTTATGATCTCTCAGGGTTAGTGTCAGTATGTGGACGGTATTATTCAAGAAAATGTCAGGAACTGTGGTGCATTTATTTCACTGTGTGTTTAAAGAACAATTTATAGTCTCGATGGCAATGGATGTGGACGTTGGTGAACGTGACCTTTATGATCATATAGCTTTATATTATATAACTTTAGAATATAGTAGTTAAGATGTCTCATGTAGGACAATGGTTTTGAATGGTGATGTTACCAATAAATCACTTGGTGTACCCAACGTAGGTTAAACTGAATGCAAGATCTCATCAAAGTAACATTCCTCAAGACGTTCTTCGCGTTGAACATTTCACCCTTGTGTTGATGGCATTGTACTTTCTTGAACCATACCGACCACCACCCAGCGTGAGTATGACATATTATCGGTAACTATCAAATGCATCGTCCTGAAGACTACATCCAACCCATTCTGGTGGGACTTATATAGTAGTAGCCAATGGTACACGTCTGGATCGTTGATTAAGAACGGCTTCCAAGCGGATTGAAAGATACAATCTTAGCATACAAGGAAAGCAAAGCCACATGAGATCATGTCTGAATCTAAAACATACCCAAAGAAGGGGCGGTGCAGTCATGGTCCAATCTCATTTCCACTATCATGACACATGCCCACAAACTAGCACCGCATGTATTGTTATTATCTGCTTGGATCTGTACGGTGAGACGATTGATGGACGCCACCAGGACTGTTCTTATGATCATGGTCAAGAAGTGTGGGTATATTATGCATTGTGGTCTTCTACGCCTTAGCAGAAAGGCATCCGTCAAATGTTAGGCTTTCAACATTCGAAGCCATATACAGAAGTTGTCCGGCTACGTCAGTACGTGAATATGTGAATTGGTGAACCATATATTGAGAAGTGGCTGGATCGGAAGATCACCAGATGTACAGTTTGTTATCCACATTAGATAACCAAATCTGAAAAATACGCAGATAGAGAGATCCTTCTGAAAGCTAGTATACGCATCGACCGCATACCTTTGTAGTTTATCACGCAAGATGACGCTCAGATCCCATATGTAGCATCTGAATTATACCATAAGCTACCACGAACGAAGCTCGCCAAGAATAAGGATAAGAATTCTCAGCTTTCGAGACAAACACGTGAGCTTGACACTGGCATATGTGTTGTTTGAAACATTCCGTTTAGTGGGACCCTTCTACCAAGAAGTGTGGAATACTGTGTTGGAGTGAGCGAGATAGATTAATGTGACGAAACGGATGCTGATCCAGATAATGCTGAATGTGGCAAATCAGAATAAGCTCAGGTACTGTTGTTTTGATTCTTGGAAGTCATAACATGACTATTCGGCGCACCCATATACGATTACGGCCATTATGGGCGCTTAGTGGAGAATGGATTTCTAAATGCCACATCGCGATTATTGTGGGTTTTCATCCTTCCAGAAGGCGACGACCTATGTTGGAACTAATAGATGGCTTATGTACCGTTTCGTCCAATGCATACATATTGATATTATGACAAAAAGTTGAAATTATTATGTGACAATTTCGACTTCTTTTCAATTTCTGGCCGCCAGTTTGGCAGTCATCTTGATTGTGAGAGTTGGCCAAACTCAAATGAATACTTCATATCAATGTTCCATATGAATACTTCATATCAATGTTCCATATGGGTAGAATTCGGGTAACAATAACGCCCATAGTAAGAAAGTAAAGGAATGTAAGCTTGTTTTCAAAGTTCGGACGCCATTTTGGCCGCCATCTTCGATTTGGAAAACAATTTCCTTCATCAGATGCAAGGTAATTACTTTACCTCAGTATTTACAACTTAACTGTCAGCATGTGTGGAGTTTTCTCGGCAATAATGCCCAATGATGTGAACATGAGGGAATTTCGGTGATTTTTCAAAATTTGTCGGCCATTGTGGGCGCCATTTTGGATTTGGGGGACTTTTATTTGGATGCAATATAAGGAAAGTTATTCGACTAAGTGTTCTCAACTCACAATAGTAAGCAGGTGTGGAGTTGTCGTGACAATAACTCTCACTGATGTTAAAATCAGCGATTTTCGGTGATTTTTCTATTTCTGGTGGCCATTTTGGCCGCCATCTTGGATTTGGGTGAATATTCCTCAACTCAGGTATAAGAGGAATCCTAGCCCGAGTATCTCCTGCACATATATAATCATGGCTGGAGTAATAATAGCAATAACACTCATTGATTCGAAACAGACATTGCCGTTATTAGCGTCGTTTTGGCTTTGACCGGATTATACCGGCATTTGGGAAAACGTGATATCGGACAAAAATATCCGTCAAGAAATGTATATTATGGTCCCCGTGTGTTCGCCAATGACTCTTCTAAACGATAAATGTATAAAATCGCGTCAATGTACCAACATTTTCCCACAGAGACAAACGACAGGTGGTGAAATGTCCGAAAAATAGCAATTTTTCACATTTCGGCGGCCATCTTGGCCGCCATATTGGATTTTTGTGTCGGATTTTTGGCTAATTTGTAAGGGTTGTATATTACCATAACGAATCGAACGGAAAACAAGACCGCATGTGACATCATCTTTACTATAACGGCGATCAAAGAGACCTGGTGCATATACAAAAAATGGCCGCCATGATGGACGCCATCTTGTCTGGAGTCTCTGCGGCCACTTTGTTTTCTTGTTAACAAGTGAAAAAAATTAGAGGAGACCTTAAGGAAGAAAATTAGTGGGGTGAAGTTAAGTCCTGGGGGGGGGGGGGGGTGCAGAGGTCTACCAATATCTCCTGGACTAATAATGCTCGAGATTGCTGCATTTCGACACTGTTCTAATTTATCACACTTCAGGATAAAGTGTCTCCAAGCTTTCTGGTTCATTGCCCTATAATTTACATATGCCATTAGAGTTGTTGTTGTTGTTGTTGTTGTTGTTCTTGAAATACTCCGAAAGTTTGAGTGGCGAGGATTAACGAGGCGCTGTATGGCGTACGTATACGCAATACACGGTATTTAGACAATTGGGAACAACGTAAACAAATATATACAGCGCGTCTTTCAAAAATTAACTTATCATACGGCGTAAATATTGTGAGTATAGCTGTCGGTGTTTTGTGACTATTCTCCGTGTTTACCGGTGATTGTTGGTGAGCCCAGCATGGTGAGTCTCGTGGAGTTCTGTTGATCCATATACTAAATCTGCTCACGCATGTTTACCGTGGATCAACGTGAACAAATTCGTCGTGCATCGTGAATCCATGCTTAGTGGGGGTCTCCGCGGTGTTGAGTGTTTTGCTTATCGCACACTCTTTACATACTGTATCATTACGCGTCTGTGTGGGTGGAACACAAAACATCTTATATACTCCGGCGCCTGTCGCAAACAAAAACATACGCTTGTCAACGAACAAGGTCGTGACTTTTAAATACACATAATTGATTTGGTAAAATCCATTGGAAACCTAATATATCATATGTGCTATAGCCTTTGTGTACAGGAACACCGGAACTGACTCGTGGCGTTTTAGCCACCCACACCACCTTAGTCACCCACACCACCTTAGTCACCCACACCAGTCACCCACATCACCTTAGTCACCCACACCACCTTAGTCACCCACACCACCTTAGTCACCCTGCGCACATCCGTTTTTGTATGAAACCACGTGGATGTATAGCCTTTTAAAACGAGTATACCCATTTCCCGTCTTCTATAAATCAAGTTATTTTATGTCTTGATGAGATAATTAGACGATACAATATATAGGGACGTGTTTATGTTGAGCACTTTACCCTGCACGACATCAAGGTCGTGACTAGGTCATGCCCTGAATCTCCACACTGGATAATCCCCGTATAGAGACCATATTCCACCAGTACAAACCCTTGGAACGTTTTGAAGTATTGACAGGAAACCTTATAAAGTCGAAAACCTAACGTGTGTAATATATTTCTCAGCTGTTAATTGTTCCTTGATAATGTACTTTACTGTAGGTAAAGGTCCCTACTCGAAATTTCACGATTTAAGTGAATTTGTGAGGGATTTTGCTTTGCGTCGCTTTCAATTATGGAATTTCTCCTGGGTAATTAATTCAATGTTTATTGCGATATCGGCTTACAAAAATCCGAGAAAAACATGCAATTTTGAGTCGGGACATTCCCCTACAGTGAAGTACATTATCAAGGAACAATTAACAGCTAAGAAATATATTACCCATGTTAGGTTTTCGACTTTATAAGGTTCCCTGTCAAAACTTCAAAAAGTTCCAAGGTTTTGTATTGGTCGAATATGATCTCTACGAGCGTTAGCCAGAATAGAGATTCGTGGCATGATCTAGGACCTGACCAGATAGTCTCTGCTGGGGTGTCCAGCTTGTGTGCATTTCCAACATAAACACTTCCCCTCCCTCTTGAACCGGACTGAAATTTTCAAGAAAGGGAAATTCCATTTGGATCCCCGTTGGGTTGGGATTTTCCAACTGGCACCTCAAGTCTTCTAACTGTTGGAAAAATAACACCTCCCTGTGATATGAACTTTTCCAATTGATGGCTATTTCAGTCCAAAACGTTGATGGAAAGTAGGAAGATACTCGACTTTTAGTCTAAAGATAACAAATTTCACACAAAATATATGTTGGAAGGAAAATAAATTACAGAACAATATCATTCTAATTGTTGTTTGAAATTTTGTGTCGGGCATGAAATTTCCAAAAATTGAAAATTTTGTCCACATTTGCGAGTTGCGATGATAAGACACCCACCCCCATGTCGCCACGTCCCCACGTGTATTGATTTCCCCCCAACAGTTGAAAATTTTGCCCACATTTGCGAGTTGGGAGGGTAAGACACACCACCTTCATGTTGCCACGCCCCCACGTGTATTGATAAACTTAGAGGATAACAGGGCCGTGGCTATAAAATAATTGTTCCTCTTACAGTATAACACTCGCTGACGAGTAATTACGAAATCCCATTAATTGATTTGTTGTGATTTTCACTTATTTAGCCTTTGTTTGTTTTTGTTTTTGTTTTTTGCATTGTTTTTATTGAATAACAAAACATACAAGGAATATCACACGTATCAGCTAATTTACGTTCATGCATATACAAATTAGCATAATATATTACATGTGTGTGATCACTCAATTGGTAAACCAAATAGGATTTACTCTGGAGACAGACGCTCACTGGGGCTAGCTCATCGCAGTAAGCCACATATTCCCCAGAATTTTGCGACCCATAACAAACTTGCACTGCTCAAACAATATTGCGTTCACGAAAAATTAGAGGTCCTGTGTGTCTATATGGAAATAGCAAGATTTTTTCTAAAATTAGCTCATATCGAGTCACATTAACCCTTTACCCAACAAACCGGCCAAAACCGGCCAAATAAAGCTTCAACAGCCTAAAATATCTTCGGTCTGTCTCAATAGAACCATACAAATATGGATATCATTGGAACCGGCTCCTTGACCACATTGTGATAGTTACAGTTATGCCCTGTGCCAATGCATTCTCTTATATATGCGAGTCGACCATAGGTCGCCTCGCATATATAAGAGAATGCATTGGCCTAAAAAAAATCTTTTTTTAACACTTTTTACCATTTTTTCTTACATTCTTTAACAATTTTATAATTTTTAATGTGTTAAGCCAATGCATTCTCTTATATATGCGAGGCGACCTATGGTCGACTCGCATATATAAGAGAATGCATTGGCACAGGGCCCTTCTGTTGGGTTAAGGGTTAACCCTTTCTTTACTGTATGGATTCTCACACACTTATTAAAGATGACAAATCCGAATTAGCGCTCCCAAATTACTATTTCGTTGGCTTCGGGGGTAAACAATATTTGATTTGAGTCGAGGAACCCACCCATCAAAGCTCATCAGATATCAATTTTTTATTTTTTTTATTTCTCCAGATGCGTAGTTATTGCTGGCCTGGTAAAAAGTCGTCAAACCGACAGCCTCGGACCAAATTGCGGATGAAGATGGATAACTCTAAAATCATGTGGCTTCGGTGTTAGATATATCTATATATTGACAATCCGGCCATATTTCGTTGAACAAAATGTTGATAAATAACACGTTTTGGACAATTTTATACTATCGTTGACTGTGGTTAGCATTATTTTTGGGCAATTAATCGATTCTGATAACTAAATATAAATATAATTATATACAGATCAAGACACTATTGTATACACAGCTATATTATATCTAAATGTGTATCCATGCATCGATATTTGCAATAATTATGTTTCTGTTATATCTATTTTGATGATCAGAATACTAATAAATTGAATTGAATTGAATATTCTGATCAAGATCGTTCGCCTCTTCAGTGCCAATCTCCCGCAAGCACTGCTTTATAAATGTGACATGACATGTATCATTTGTCACTGTCAAAATTGAGGATATCTAGAGTCCATTTTCCGATTGTACGCAGGGTATCGGGATGTATATAGTCTGCTGTTCAAATCAATCATGTTACAGTTGTCGGGTGATTGAATTTGTGGAATCAATATCATGCGATTGAAACGGAATTACTATCTATTCGTCAATACTTTCAGTGATCTCACGTCTCAAGGCATTATTTTCTGCAGATCAAGCTCCACATAGGGACGTGGCGATAGCGGGCGTTTAGGTGTGTCTCACCCCGGCGCCAACTTTGGCCAAATTTTTCAACAATTGGAAATTTCAAGCTCGACAGAAAACCTGCTGGAAATTTCATAATATTAAGGGGGAGACACACGTTTTGCGTACATCTAGCAAAAACTGGCAACATATTTTCAACAAAGAATTTCTCTGGATCTATCTGGCTAAAAATCTTGAATTTCACAAATCATCATTCCATTTTATATAGTATCTGAGCAATTATTAAGAGACGATAAAAAACAATGGATTATAATACATTTGAGAGGAAAAACAATATTTTCTTTTTGTCCTTTCGGTACCAAGAACTCTCAATCACCAAATAGCATATTGTCTTAATATATCATCATATATACCCCGTATATTATAATGGAGAATAAAGCAGTCACAATTATTCCAGCCCAATGAAAACAAATGTTGATATGCGGTATAGTCCACTCAAACAGGGAGCAATCAACTGGAATTAGGCCACATTGTTCAGAAATATGGTGGTCAGCATTAACTTGGTTATTAACACATGATCCAGAACTCATCTCAGTCTAATTTTCATTGAGTAACCCTGTCAGTGCCAGGTCCGATTTTTGTATCAACCCATATACCCTGTGCCAATGCATTATCTTATATATGCGAGTCGACCATACGTCGCCTCGCATATATAAGAGAATGCATTGTCCTAACAATTTTTCATCATTTGTTATTATTTTTTACAATTTTTTACAATTTTAATAATTTTTTCTTATTTTGTAGGTTTAGTGCTAGGGAATCTTACGTTTTTCATGGGCATCAAAATTATTACTATGAATACTTGGTGATAGTTTTGAGTTATAACATGCCCCTAAGGTTTTATCCAGTTTGTTTTTAAATTCGCTATAGCATGCTTAAAAGCATACCCACAAAAATAAACCCCAAAAAAAAAAAAAAAAAAAAAGAAGTTTTTTTTTAAAATTTTTTAGGGACGATTTTACAGACCGTAAATTAGGGCCGATGAGATCGGCCCCTGTCACTGAAAGGGTTAACAGGCATGAAATGAACGTTCTAAACTATAGAAAATTATTTATGGGTAGTTACCTTTCTAAATGAAAATACTTATTATATGTCACGAATCAAGAGAAATTAAGTCTAGTCTCATGATCTTCAGATATGATATCATGGATATATGTGAACTGTAATTTTGAAAAAAATCTATTTGACAGACGTTCTTGGTACCGGAAAACAGTGACATTTAAAATAATTGTCATGCAATAAAAGTAAAGTAAATGAGATTATAATCTGCAATTGGTCGATGGTTCTTAAATTTTGTGTCACAATAATCGCTTGTACCAAATTTCACAAAGAACTCCCTGTCAGATTTTGAGAAAATTTGAGAAATACCAGGAAATTTTGGAATAGACTCAAATTGTGATATATATATTTATATCGAATTTCAACCAGTATTTAATGTGGACATTGTCTGGAGTCTGCTGTTCAAACCAATCTGTGAGGCGCTCAATGTGTAAGTGTGTGGGCAGCTTGTCCTCACCATCCGACTATTATTTACACGTTTCGATCGAGGAGGCCCTTTTCCGCCACACAAGTCCATATAGCATAACACATCATAGCATAGAAATGACACATGTTACAAGTTACACGCGTGTGTGGCTAAACCCGGCTATTGTTTATTAGAGACCGAGCACAGCAGCAAATGGGATACCGTCGTATCATATTAATTTCATCGGATCGAGTTTTTCAATTCGTATGACTTGGCATATCTGAGCGAAACGCTTTACGGCGTCATTACAAATATCGATTTGAGAGATAACTTCGCGCTTATTTATTTGGGAACTTGTCAATGTGTCATAGCAATTGACAATCTGTTGCGCTCTCTGAGATATTACATGACTCTGTCTGTTGTTAGGCAGGGCCGAGTGTCATTCACACTCTCACGTGACGGATAAAATTCTATACTTCAAAGAGACTAAAGCTAGCCGCACATGCTTGCGTATGCGTTAGCGAAAATAATCGGATCCGTTCGTCGGATCCGTTCGTCGTGCCGTTGGGGTCATGCGAACGTTGTCCGATAGTGATCGTTTCAGTCACTTCACCATGGATTTACATGCGAACGCAAATGGAGCGACGATTTCTATCGGATGGAAAATACGAGTATTTTCGGTCCGATAAAAATCGGAGGCATTCGGAGCGTCAGAATAGTTTCGCATCGGAACCGCATGCATGTGTGGGTGCCCGTGCATTTCTATTTGATTTTCCGTCCGACAATCGCATGCGATAAAAATAACACAACGCACCATACGCATACGCAAGCATGTGTGGCTAGCTTAAGGTCCTTTTAATGTGGGTTCGTGCGAAATAATATAAATTTTATAAAAGTATACGTAAAACAGCTACATGTGTATCACAAACAAACAATTACATGTAAAACAGATCACCGTTGTTCTTATTTTCATTATTAAAGGTACTCAACCCAATTAATCGCCCATCAATTACTATTTATTTGGCTTCGAGGGTAAAAAATATTTAATTCGAGTCCTCGCCCATCAAAGCCCAGAGTGATAAAATATCGTTTTTTTAAATCTATTATTTTTCACCACCTGGAATATTTAGTGGCCCAGTAAAAGTCGACGAGAAGACTGTCTCGGACCAATTTACGGATGAAGATGGATAACTCTAAAATCAAGTAGCCTTTTTGTGTCAGATATTTTACAAACCGGCAAAATGTCGTTGAAGGGAATGTTTTGGGCATTTTTGTTTTTACTATAGTTGACTGTGGTTAGCATTACTTTTGGGCAATTAATCGATTCTGATAACTGAGGCAGAATTTCAAAATATTTGTTGTTGTTGGAATCTGATGATATGGGGACCATCGAATCGAATTGAGTACCTTTAATAACGAAATTTCGTATATTGAAACCATTTTCAGGCCTACTCTTACGGTGGCATAACCGATCAAAGTCCAATTAATCCGATAAAATATCAAAATATAATCAAAACTTGACGGTAAACATGGGAAGAGACATAACTATGGTTTCAACACGCAAAATTAAGTTACAGGAGAGCTAGCAATAAAACATGGGAAGAGGCCAACACGTTGCAAAAGAATAGTCTGAAAATCATATCTAGCCTTAAATATTTGAACTTACTACGCAACAAGCGATGTTTGTTGACAAATCACTATAACAGTTTTGTTTACATAACTATGGTTTCAACACGCAAAATTAAGCTACAGGAGAGCTAGCAATATTTTGATATAAGAACACAGTTTCTATATATATCCATGTTCTTCTTGATGGTGATGTTTTTATAGACTTTTATAATTTTTGCACATTTACCTACTATAGATGCCTTGGGCCCGTTTCAAATGTCACATATTCCTGTCAATGACACTGGGCAGGTTTAGATTGAAAAACATCTAACTTCACTCACCATGCAAGAACAACAGAACATTATATAGCATGTTGGCTATTTGGCTAAGACGGGCTATAGCGTCACAAAATTCACCATCTGGGGAGGGGGGGGGGGGGGTCATGCTTAGGCCTCAACTGCTATGGGAGGATAGGATAGGATATTTTATTTCAATATACACATATTAATGAATAATACATTTGACAAATATTATATTGTATATTCGAGGGGGTGGCATAGTCAGACTAGACTGTCTTACTGCCATCCCCTTAAAGAAGAAAAGATGTTACGATAGGCGGTCAAGATTTCTTGTACAATGTACGGCTATATAATTATGTATCACACAATGGTTGCATTTAACTGGATTATATACATGGAGGGTATACGTCTAGATAAATCGCTTATTGGTTACTCGATGGTTTGTCTCTTTCTTGTCAGTGGGATGTTCCTTGTAAGTCGAGTAGGAATATGCTGAGTGAGGTTGATGATTGCGATATTGGGGAAGTCACTTATTGACGAGCTACCACACAGTCGGGACATCTTTGATTGTTGCATTTAATTGTTGCAGCATATTTTTTAATGCCATCGGCATGTAAACGCCGTTTGAATGTGTGTCTGGATTGGTATGATGTAAATTCGTTATCTAAATTGTTCCATATAGTTGGAAAAGAATGGAATGGTAGTTGTTGGAACCAAGATGTTCTTGGTTTTTATAAAAATAGTGGGTGCTTTTGCCGGGTTTCTGGTCCGGTTTTGCGTTTGGTAAACATGTCGGTGAATGATTCTATTAAGCGCATATGATACCAATCATGCATGAAAACAGCCGCTTGTACTTTGTGGATGTCGTAGATTTTGAGTATATTTTCTTTTTTAAAGAGAGGTTCTGTGTGGCTTCTATATTTCTTATTACATAAAACTCGCATCGCGCGTTTTTGAAGCATGAAATTTTTTTTGACCGCAGGGACATGTCCCCATATTTGAATACCGTAAACGAGATGGCTTTGTATTAGAGCATAATATAATGTTTTAAGTGCGCTACCAGGAAAGAAGTGTTTAACTTTATTGATGTGGTATATGGCATTCACCATTTTAGAACAAACAGAGGACACATGTTTTTTGAAAGTCAGGTTTTCATCTATATGGATTCCTAAGAATTTTGTGGAGGATTCGTGCTCAAGATTTCCTACCTTGTTTAGTTCTGTATTATTTAAGTAAACCTTTATAAAGTTCCATTTGTCATCATTGTTCTCTGGGTGTATTAGCATATAGTTGCTTTTTTTAGTATTGATCACTAACTTATTGCTACAGCACCAAGCAAATATGTTGCGTAACTCATTATTCACATAACTTTCTACAAGGATGCCATCTTTTCCACCAGTTACTAGAGTCGTATCGTCCGCGTATGATAAGATATCCATGGTTGTCGAATTTGACATATCGTTAACGTATATTAAGAAAATTATCGGTCCCAGAATAGATCCCTGGGGCACTCCACACGTCACTTCCGTTAATTTAGATTTAATACCATTGAGTTCAACATATTGCCTTCTATTTTGCAGATAGCTCTGAAACCATGAGTATGCTGTGCCTCGTATACCATAGTGATCTAGTTTATTCAGTAAAATATCGTGATTTATCGTGTCAAATGCTTTTGAGAGGTCGAGAAATAGAGCTAAAGTGGAATCTCTTGTCATTTTGTCATTATTTGAGACAACTTGATCGAGGAGGTGTAATACAGGATGGAAGGTTGAATGATTAGGACGGAAGCCGTATTGGTGTTTATAGAGTATGTTTTGTTCATTTAAGAAGTCTAATAATCGTTTATGCATTATTTTTTCGAGAAGTTTAGAGATAGCTGGAAGAATGCTGATAGGTCTGTAGTTGGAAATTTCATGAGTGATATTATTTTTTGGGATCGGGACTACTTTAGAAATTTTCATTTTGTTAGGGACTATTCCATGCTCTAAGGACAAGTTGAAAATATGCAATAATGCTGGGGCTATCACCTCAATTGTTTCCTTGATAAGTTTAGTTGATAGACCATTGAAATCCCTTGATACTTTCCCAGTCATAGAGAAACATGTGAGGATGATCTCCTGTATAGAGGTCGGAATTATTTTGAAATTGATGTCGTCTGGTTTGCGGTTATGAAGAAAATCTGTAAAATGAGAGTCATTTTCATTTTCATTGAGTTGGCTAGTTTCCCGCCCAATTTTTGAAAAAAAGTCATTGAACTTTTCCGATATGAGTTTGGAATTTTCAAGTTCTATTCCGTTTTCAGTAAAGGTCTTTGGGCTATTATTTGTGTTTCCATTTATCTTCAATGCACCCTTAAGTATTTCCCATGTTTTCTTTAAGTTATTTTTATTTACTTCTAGAATATTTGTATAGTATATATGTTTACTCCTTCTGATTAGTTTATTATATAAGGTACGATAACTCAAATATTTATTTACGTTCGTTTCCGTGGGTTTATTCAATTTGCGTAAATATAGCTGGTTCTTAACAATACTAGACTTAATCAATCCAGATGTCATCCAAGGTTCGCGTTTTATGAATTTTTTGGGTATATGTCGACTTTTGATGGGGAAAGCTAGTTCATATGCATTCATATAGATATCTAAGAAGATTTCATATGCTTGGTCGACACTTCTACAAGATGTAACGGAGTCAAAGGTACAAGATTTTAAAAGATTTTTGAATCTAATTATGTTATCAGGACTAAAACTTCTTTGATTAGTGATAGTTTCGTTATTATTGGGGCTGTTTTGTCTCTTTTGGTTAGATTCTGAATAAAATATGCCGAAGTGATCGGATACATCGCATGTGATTATACCAGATTTACATTCGCCTTGTAGATTATTGGTATATATATTATCGATAAGAGTTTCTGAATGATCAGTCATTCGAGTGGGTTTAGTTATCCTTGGCACGAATCCTCTTGTGAAAATGTTATTTATGAAATCATTCGTTTTTGTATGCGAGTTGAAATTGAGGAGGTCAATATTAAAGTCTCCTGATATATATGATTTGTGGTTATTATTTTTTTCTAGAATATCGTCAAATTTTTTCAAAAATTGATCAATGTTGGCCTTTGGTGCGGTATTTGGTCTGTAAACGCAGCCGATTATCCGAGAGTCATTTTTTCCTGGGTTAATTTCCACGAATATTGTTTCTATCACGTGTGGAATAAATTCACTAAGGTCGGGTCGATTTTTATAGTGGATTGATTCTTTTATGTAAAGGCATACACCACCTCTACCATCATCGTCATCATCTCTACACTTGAATTCCATAGGGTGATATCCCGGGATTTGAAAGTGTGATGCTTGCCGTATTTTGAATGTTTCCGTTAAAGCTATAACGTCGAATGAATTGTTATTCGACTTTAAGTCGCACAGGAGATTACACAATGAATCGAAATTCGCGTTAATGCTTCGACAGTTGAGGCTGAATATTGAAAATTTAGATTTTTTATTTGGTTGATCTATAGCATGTGATGGTGAAATGTATGCACATTCATTGCAGGTATTAATAGCAGAATTAAAATAATCGTCATGTTCCTGTTCCGTTTCGTTCCATTTCATTGTAAAGTTATATTCATCAGAATCCCGAACCTCACTCAGATTTACGTTATGTGTAGCCATGGATATGACCTATAATGGAATGAATGATATATATGCCCTCCACTTCAGAATGAATTAAAAATGCAAGTATGAATATGTATAGTCCGTGCATTGTTACAAGAGCTAACCGTAATATGAAGTACATATTATTTTAATGATGTGTTGTATTCGGCGGGTATATATGTTTCAAGTAAGTCCTCGAATACGATTCAGTCGACGGTTAATTAAAATGATAAGTTCCACGTGTTATTTTTTCATGTGAGTATTGCCAAAAAAAGCATATTTGTGACATGACGTGTAGTCTATCTTGACTCGCAACGAGGACTTACGGCATGATAGAAAGAGATAACTCCATAAAATGATAAAACATAGGCCTTTATGGCTAAATGCATGAGGGTATGAGCCAATATATTGAAAATACATAAACAAGAACGTATTAATACAGCACGAAAATGCATACATGAGTGTATGTACATGTATGATATACCGACTTCTGATTATCTTTGAAAAAGTCTATTTTGTCTTCAAAAGAAGTCTAAATTCGTAAATTAATTCATCTTAATGGAGTGC
This sequence comes from Siphonodentalium dalli, assembly GCA_032622095.1. Classification (NCBI taxonomy): domain Eukaryota; kingdom Metazoa; phylum Mollusca; class Scaphopoda; order Gadilida; family Siphonodentaliidae; genus Siphonodentalium; species Siphonodentalium dalli. The sequence continues at coordinate 86,613,498 of CP136067.1, read as the reverse complement.
ACATAATTGTGCTCAGAATGTTTCGGACCTGACTGTACCACAACATGACATAGTTATTTCAATAACAATAAACGTCACAGCCTGCAGGTCAGATCGACGACCTCGCATTCGGGAATTCGCTGCGTTCTCTCGTGAGTCGTGTGCAAGGAAGACATCAAATTTGAGTTAATTTCTATTCTCGTTTGTTATATAAGTTATTCTGTGTTTACATTCATTCATTCATTCGGATTGAGGAAACGTGAAGCACTTGTTGTTCAAAGACATGCCTTCAATGCTATACGAATGGATTCGACTAAAACACGTGGTACCGGTAGCTACAATATGCATCCATTGCAGGTGGTTAAAGGTACTCAACCCGATAAAACTCCTCTCAATTACTATTTCAATGGCTTCGGGGGCCAAAAATATTTGATTCGAGTCGAGGAAGTCACCCATCAAAGCTCAGATTTGTTAGATATCGATTTTAGAAATCTATTATTTTTCATTATCGGGAATTCTTTCTGGCCCAGAAGAATGTCAAAAATTCGTTATTTTTACCCACTTGATTATAGAGTTATCCATCCTTGTCTGTTTGAATATAATTTTGGCGTAATATCTCGAGCAGGTTACCAAATTGACGTCAGTTATTGGTACTCATCTCGAGAACATAAGAATTTTCAAAAATCAATATCTAACAACTCTGAGCTTTGTTTGATGGGTTCCTCGACTCGAATCAAACATTTTTTACCCCCAAAGCCAAAGAAATAGTAATATAGGACCCTCTGATCGGATTGTTGTTGTTGGAATCTGTTGAGATGGGGACCCTCTTTACGGGTTGAGTACCTTTAACCCATTGACCCAGTATTGAGTTGACTGGCAAACATCATTAGTTGAAGGCGTACGTTTCAGTCATGTCCATTATGAACAAATGCAATGTACAATATGTAGGCTACCATAATGTGAAGTAAGTATTAATAATTAATAATTGATAATTACTATATATACCGGTATAGCCAATTTGAAGTTGTGTATGTTTATATACCTCTGTACATGCACATGAATGCATATATTCTGTTTTGTCCTTTTGACATATTATAATACATTATTTGTGGTTATCTATATAGTATATACAAAAATACAACAAGTAATGTGGAAAGATAATAATACTGACTGATATCATGATTCCAGTAAATACAAAGAGGTATACAGTACATGTATGTGTAGGCCTATATGTATGTAGTAAGGCCAAGGGGTAAGGTGGCACATGGCATTTTTCTATATTAAAGCAGGGTTCTAAGTCTGACATAATGCTTTGAGTGTTATTCCAATTCAGTGACACATGTCATATATAAACTTTTATGACACATCATGGGATGCATGTGCTGGTTAATCCGCATATCTAAGGGTATTTAAAGTGGCCTACAATGCCCTACATGCATGCCATCATGAGACATTTTATCTATACATTGTAATCTAAACACCAGTAAATACAAACAAATTTGATCAGATTGAAGCTCCCCAGTTGAAGTTAATGATGTTCACACATTAGTCACCTCGATTATACATTTTATCTTATGAAAATTAGGGGATATAGAAACTTCACAGAACGATACAATTAAAGATGAATTATCCGAATTAACGCTCCTAAATTACTATTTCTTTGGCTTCGGGGGTAAAGACAATATTTGATTCGAGTCGAGGAACCCACCCAACAAAATTACGGATGAAGATGGATAACTCTAAAATCAAGTGGTAATACGGCAAAATTTCATGATACTAAGTGACAATACGGCCATATTTCGTTGAACAAATTTTTGATAAATAACACGTTTTGGGGAAATTTGACACTATAGTTGACAGTGGTTACCATTATTTTGTTGCATTTAATCGATTCTGATAACTGACGCGTATTTTGAATAAATGTTGTTATTGTTGTATCTTGTTGATATGGGGACCGTCTGATCGGATTGAGTACCTTTAAGAAATATATTTCCAATCATGCAGAAATGATCTAAAAATAGCATTATACTTCAACTGACATTAGATTTCGTCCCTTATGGTGGCATTTTTCCGGTGAAGTGACCATTTACTGAAATAAGATTATTGGTAATTTCACTAACCCAAAAAGGCCACCACGAGTAGTTCCCCAGGAAATGTTTAGATGATAAATTCAACAAACTACCATATGTATCATGTAATATTTCTAAACTGACGGCTGAGGAAACCGCCGTGGCATGTTACGCGGACTTCGTTTGGAAATAGAACATAGATGTCTCATTACTGGGTAATATTTGCCCACCACAATTATAAAGTGTTATAGGATGTGGATGCTTGACGAGCGAAAATAGACGGTTATCAATCTACTCCTTATTATACCGCTATCAAAGACTCAAAAACCTCTGCATGGTTACATTGACAGTCGACTGACTAGCGTGGCGCGCACTGCGACTACACAATATCATTCGGTTATGAGTTTAGCTGCTATGTCACTTGTTGAAAAGAGGGCGTTGCTTGCGTGGTTGTAAACTGTTTTATTTCGCTGTACACATACTGTGAAATATTTGTTTATGAGTATTGACATTCTTAGCCCTTTACAAAAAAACATACATGTGTTTATATGCTTGGTATGATCGTGAATTTGATCCTTCTCGGTGACAACAAGCACATGAGTTGTGTTTTCGCGTTGGTTGTCTTTGATTTGGGGGATTACAGTCTTTGATATACTCAGCCATTTCGTACACTGTGCTCCTAATTGTTTGGAAGGTCTCATGCCAATATACGGTGGAAATATGGGTCTGTATCCTAAATAATATAAGAGGGTACGAAATGACTCAGGAGGGTACGAGTTGACTCATAATCGGGTACGAGTTGACTCATAATCGAGTACGAGTTGAGTTTTTGCGGAGGGTACGCGCTGGTCAGGGTACGAAAAGGGTTTCGTTGCTAATTTGCTTTTAAAATGTGGCTATTATCAAATCTTTTAGTCGAATTCGAATGGTTTTGTCGCAGTTATAAATCGATGGACTGTCTTGAAGAAAATTGTATTTCTTCTAATTGAAGTGTCTGTAATTCAGAAACGTAAATCGTTTATATGTGTAATAATCAATTGTTCTTGATGTAATTTTCGGCACATTTCCATGCCCTATGTTGACGGCAGTACAAATTCATAATTTACGTAGGAAAAAGTTCCCTTTTGACGGTTGTGACCCTTGTCATTCACTGCTTTCTCCACCATACCTTGTCAAGATAGCTTTCATACTACGTCGGATCACTGAGAGCTCTGTGTTCGCGGGAACACAGGTAGGACCAGCATCAGGGGCGCAGCTAGGTCTCCATGAGGGTGCTAGAACCTTAGAACTTTCACCCCTTCCCCAAAGGTTTAATATAGTATATCTATGGTAACCATGGTTTTGCCGTAGTTACCATGTTTGTGTTTACCACAGTTGTTATGGTAAAACAATAGTTTTTGTGGTACAAATATATGGTGAAAGTATTCAATCGCACAACTACACCACGGTAAAATAATAGATTAACTACAGTAACCTTGGTTTTAATTTATCATGTATAATTTTACCATGGATTCCGTGGTAAAAACTATGTATAGAATTAATGAAACCCCAGCCCACCATAGTTAAATTATGGTTTTATTACGATAATGATGGTATTACTATAGTTTTCATGTCCGATCCATGACATTATCTTCAGGGACGTGGCGGCAGGGGCGGTTTGGGGAGGGGTGTCACCCCCTACTTCAGTCAAACATTTTAACAGTTGGAAATTTCCACACTACAGTAGGTTTGAAATTGTTCTTTCTTGTAGTTTGATTTTTCCCCCAACAATTTATTAGGGGGGATTTGTTGTTTCAGAACAACATTTGCATATATACCTACTTTTGGTAAGCATTTTGGGCTGAAATGGCCATCAGTTGGAAATTTTCCAACCTTGGGGGGGGGGGGGTTGTCAGGTTGGAAATTTCCAACACTTGGAAAGCTTGTGTCCAGGCCCCCCCCCGTGGTCAGTCAAAAACTGCTAGTTAATTTAAGAGAACAATGTTTTCCTACATTTGAACAATGTGGACTGAAATGGTCATCAGTTTGAAATTGAAGTGGGGAGTGTCAGGTTTGAAATTTCCAACATCAGGAAAGCTTGAGGCCAGTCTAGATGCTAGGATTTTGCGACGTTTTTGTTCAGATTTAAAATTTATCTCACCGGGCCGTTTTCGATTCTATAAAGTACAAATATATATATACACATACGGAAGTCTCAAAATATATAGTAGACTAGCAGGTTAGCCCGCCACTGGCGTGGTTCGTCTCATGGCTTTGTTCGAAAAAGCAATTGCAACAGCTTCCGAGACACGTATGCTGTACCTATGTGTAAAATTTCGTCGAAGTCCGCCAGTTTTACCCGATTTGACCTTGAATTGATCATTTTCAAGGTCAAGGTCAGGTCGGGGTTACAATTTAACCCGTCCATGACACTTCCCGTAGGTAGCAAGTTTGAGCTCAATCGGTTCGAGTCTATAAAGGACAGCCATTCGGTCGGAAATTACATGAAATAAAATTTCGTCGAAATCCGCCAGTTTTACCCGATTTGACCTCGCGGCGTTTTGGAGAAGATCAGAGCACCCGTTCTTCACCCTCAGTCACCAAAAAACGGCACTGCGGGATTAATCGCGTTGATAGTTAAAGAGCGTTCGTATCCGCAGTGTCGTTGATACAGATCTTCCATATATGGGTTCGTTAACCGGTTAATGCTCTTTATTCCCTTCGGCTTTCGCATACGGTTTTGTTTACGTTATCTGGAACTAGCTTCTGTGTGAATCTTACGTACTTAGGGCTTCCTAGGAACGGGGGACATTATCATCGGCTCAGTTTTTCCGCGCGAGGTGACATTGACCTTCAAACGGGTACCCACAAATGATATATATGTGTGTGTGTATGGGCGGCCATTCGGTCGGAAATTACATGAAATAAAAGTTAATGGTGGTTTGTGAAAACAATAGTCTCTATTTTCAAACCAATATACTCCATTTCCAAACCAATAATCGTTCTTGGATTCAATAAGAGACAGTTCCGTTTTAATAGATATAGATTCATAATCAATGTTGACCGATGCAAAATTAATGTTCTATTTTAATTTAATAGTATTCATTGTTCAACTAATATCTAACAACACACAATTAGTAAGATTCGCGCATATTCAATAAACGTACATTCCGTTTCAATAGCCATATTTTCTTAATCAATGAAGATATTTCAAACCAATAGACAATTTCCCACGATCAATGATTATCGTTATAAAACTAATAGACCTTATTGTCATTCTTATATTTAAAAGATATAAATTATCACCAATGCACGGCAATTAATAACGTTCGTATTCGAATCAATATCTAATAGCGGAATCAACTATTTCCGGTGAAACCGATGACTAAAAATGCAGAATTAATGGACGAGTCTACAGCATTAATAGACCAGACTACATAATTAATAGCTTCCGTTTAAAAAACAATGAACGCTAGGGGCGCCACCAATCTTAAATTAACGCTAGGGGCGCCACCAATCTTGCTGGAATCACCTAATTGCAAAATCCGTGACGTCAACATGGGATATCCCCGCTGCCAAAAAAAAAATGCATGTTCTCGAACATTTTCGCGTCAGAAAGTGACCCTGAACATGAAAACTGCGATGATATACGGACTGTGGACTATATCCTGTACCTGTAGCAGATACCGAAGATGCATTTGAGAGCTTGTGTTTAATATTGACCCAGAATGCCGACGAAGATCTGAATTAAGCAACCGAATTTGAGGACTGTATGATGTTGATGTATCACTGTCAGTATCTATAACTCATTCACTGTCAGTATTACTGTGATTATCACTGTTCCCGGTGTTGCAGGGATTGTCTGTCAACATTTGGTGGAGAACTTAGGATGTGTGTGACAAGTACTAACAACAGCAGTATGAATATGATTATGTCAACAACAATAACAACAACAACAACATCTCTAACACCGTACGATAATCGTTCGATCTACTGCGTAGTGCGTACTAGCACTGTACATTGCGACGACTTCTTCTGAAAACAACCATTGAGTGGAACCGCTTCGAACAGTCAGATGTTGATTCAGGCGATCGGTAATACTGAATGTCTGAAGGATTTATTAAATATGGATTCTATTTTCTAGGAATAGGAATGGAATAGGATTCTGAACATTGCTGGAGTATTGATCAAGTAAACCTGACAGTGCGAAGAGCACTTCAGAACTCAATCATAAGCCAACTAGAACAGAGGTCATGTCAACTTACAGGTTGCATTATACATGCATATATTGTGACCACATAAATGATATATACAACTGCAGTGACTTCTTCATTATTTCAGTATTCGATACCATAACCATGGTCGTTCCATAGTAATCCATACCATAATTTTTGGTTTTACATAACGGTACGGTACCGAATTGTTTGGTTACTTTTTTTTATTTCGTACTTTGTAGAAAATCATTTATTTGTTTCCATATGGCGTGACATACATGTAGTAACATGGTACGAAATGACCAATTGATTTCCTACATGGTACGAAACGACCAAACAATAAGGTACGAAACTACCAAAAATATGGTACGAAACTACCAAAAATATGGTACGAAATGACTTAAGACGATACAAAACGTCCTGTACCCATTTATATCTCCTCGGCAAGGGGAACAACCAGACAGTGACCCTGTAGACTAGCAGCGCCAACATCGTTGGTTTGATATTAGGCCCTATATCACCCTGAGGTAACCTCATATCACAACCAGCCTGACGTCGAAGGCTGATATGAGGCTACTGAGGGCTGAAATCAGGCCTATAATATCAAACCAACCAAGTAATACCCTACATGTATCTATTAATTACGGTAGTTCGCCTCTTAGTAACAGTGTAATATTGACAACTCTTTCTAATGAGTGACATCACAAAATATTGGTATCTATGCCTATTCTAACAGTGAAATATAATTGCACCACGCCAAAGCCATACCGTGTATTACTCAGATCGTGATGTCATAAAATCATACATGTATTACTCTTAATTAGTGATGTCGTAAAATGATATTACTCGTTTTAGGGCAAATTGAAGTGAGTTTCACCTAAGTACAAATGGAGTTTGATAACAAGCCATACCGTGCAAAAATATCATATCTAATTAATAATTTTCGAAAAAGTTTTGGACCGATATACATGTACCCTGTAGCCATCTGTAGGAAACTTCCTCCCAAGGGGGTGCTGTCGGAACATACATGTATCAAGGTGGACCCCCTCCCCAATGGGATACTCGTATCCATGCCCATTGGAAATAAATGATATTGTTATCCTTCATCCCATTTTCCTCTCTTCTGATTGGCTGCGAGTGCGTCACATGGCGGGCGATAAATATAGGTTATCACCACCATGTGTGTTTCCGAGATCCGTATTCAAGTCGAGCTGCCTTCTCTGGGCAGTCTATCGACGAGTCCGCAGGACGAGTCGATAGACAGCCCAGAGAAGGCAGCGAGACTTGAATACGGATCTCGGAAACACACAGGGTGGTGATAACCAATTTATCTTACAATACGTCCCATAAAAATGCAATAAAACTCAATTTAAAACAGGAACTATTTTATTACGCGCAATACAAAACGTACACAATATTCTCAGCACGCGACGTCGTGAGAAGTCAAATTCCGAGAAAACCACGTCACGTGACTATTCAATTTCGCTTTGACTGGAATCCGATTCAATGATGAGTCGACGATATTTACGTTTCGAATGTTCGACATAATTATCACTTTTAACAGGATAATTGTAATTATTGATGGTGCAATTTCCTTGGATGGTGATATTGTAGGCGAGAGGCAATGCAGGAGATGATTGTCTATTCACTGTTTTCACGAATTTCGTACTTTCCGACACTTCAACAATCGACTTCCGACTTGCCGAATTCGCAGTGTCACGTGTGTCAGCAATTCTAGTCAGAACGGAATTCGAATTGTCAACATTGGAATCAGAAGTTGTTGTTCGTTTTGATGCTATGCAGAGGATGTCCGACATTTTTCGTTGCATTTCTACAGATGCAACAGAATAATTATTCACACTGGCAATATTTCTGTGACCTGAAAGCTGTGCAATGGTGTTAGGGGTAATATCATTATGAAGAAGTCGAGTGCACGTTGTTTTCCGGACGCAGTTATTGGTCTTTCTATCAGGAAGTTCACCTTTCTCTGCCATCTTCTTCATTATTTTGGCCAATGCATGTTCACCCATAGGTTGAGCCTTATACCAGAAAGGTGAATCTGGTTTCCGATTATGATTAACTTGAATGTAAAATGGTGAATCAGGCTGCAAAGTGTTCAATGGACGCTTTGATTCGAATACCTTGTATGCCGCAACTGGACATTCTGTAGCTGGAACTCCAGGGATTGCGAATGCTTTTGGACTGAATGCTCGGTGGTGAGTATTGGCACTTTCTCCTGTTCGGGTTTTTGTCGTTCTTTCATTGTGTTTAAGAAATTCAACACCATTCGCGTCCTTCTCAAGTGTAATGTCACCCCATCGCAAACTATGTTGCTCTTTTCCTGTACGCATGCCGAATAATTTAACATTATTGTACCACATCAGATTTATTAAACCGTAGGGGCAGTCAACACTCAGCACTGATCTCTCCCTGAGAAGAACTTCCTCACTTTCCGTTATAGGTTCCGCTGCATTTGGGCGATTACCTTTCCCAGCTTCTTTCAACTGCTTCCTCTTGCTTGCTAACACAATCCTGGAACCTTCAAATTCACGGTCCATGCATATTCGATAAGGATATTTCTTTTCCCTCAAGTATCGGTCAATACCACGGTGGTATGATGTCAATGAGTCTGGCTCATAATCAGATCCATCAGCTTTCCGTATAGACAGAATGAATGATCCTATATAATTGTCCATATGAATTGGGTCAATTGTCTCAATTGATTGAAATTCATTTCTCTCTGACAAAAATCTTGTGAATGCCCTTATCACAACTTGTGTCTTCTTCACTGTATTATCATTTTGCATGCTAGTAACAAAGTCATCTTTCTCAGAATCATGAACATCAACAAATGTTGGTGCCGTGGAATTTGATGCAGGTCTCTGAATATTCAGATTCACCACTGATGGTTCATTAACAGCAGCAGTACTAGTTGTATCACCATCACTGGCATCAGTGGTTGAAATACTTGCATTTCTGTTGTTAGCATCGTTGCTTCTTCTCCATCCCCATAATGGAACTGATGACCCATAATCAGAAACACTGGCTGATATTGTGGCATCTGCAGGCAACATTTGAGAATTACACTGACTTTCCACTAAAACATTGCTTTCACTAGTTTTAGAACCGTCTACTTGGTCGATTCTGCTCACAACATCATGCAAATCGTCATCGTCTCTGAATAGCTGCATTAGATCATCGTATGATACCTCATTTAGATTAATTGCTTCCAATTCCATATTGTTTTAAATTTCGTACTTTCGCAAGAATCGATCGATTTACGTAGTGTACTCTGCAGAAATTGCAAATGCAGACGACGCTTTAAAAGCATCTAAATAACACATTAAAATTAATTCATGGGAATGCAATGAAATTACGGACTTTTCGTAAGTAATCTCTCTTCTATCCTTGACAAAATATAATTTATTTCAAATTCCATTCTGTATTTTATCGAATAAAAATTGCCGTCAGCAGCTTCTGTCAGATCAAGACCGTACTGAATTTCGGGGAATTCCCTTCTTCGCTTATAATAGAAATTGTTGAAATAGTCCGTATTCGTGCGCACTGTAAACAATGTGTTGCTTTTTAAATTTCCAATCATTTTGCGGTGCGTTTTTTTTAGTTATTTTCGGTCCTGTCCTGTCCTCTCTCCACCTTATTTCAACTTTGTTAACACAAGTATTTATTATGTTACGTTCGTAGCGCACGCTGATGTTATTTTACGGCTTTTAAATTTGTTATTCAGATGCTTTGTTTTGAAAACAAGCCAGTTGTCAAAACGCACGTGCCATCCGCGATATCCTTGTTGCCATCCAGGATACAAGATCGGAAACCGCCTAGGCGTTTACGCGTGTATTTGAAGGAAAATAGCTAAATTGTCAGATAAATCACCATATTACCCTCGAGGGTAACATTGCCTCAGTTATTGACCGCTCAGCTGTTACCAGTAAACATAGAACTACGAAGAACTCACCGCGCAGAGATTCTCTGAAAGCTCTCTGATAATTTCGAAAAACACTGTTTTTATAAACCCCACTGTTTCATAACAACCGCGAACTGTGGTGTTTGCTAATTTGCATAATTGTGAGTTTTTTTATTTGCAATTAAAGCACGCTATGTATAAATGGTGTTATCACAGACACACATCTGTTATAAGGTGTAATATTCATATTGGACCTTTTTATATCAATAATAAAGACCGTGGGACAAATAGATAAACCTTATTATGTAGTTGGTATGCTGCAGACTATTGCACATACGATGTACATACGTTGCAACTACGTTTATGTACTAGATCAAATAGCCACTCTTTGCTGTTTATCAATTGATTATTTCCTTTCTTCAATACATTCATCAGACTTCAGAGAATACCCGTATGTTGCGTAACGATCTGTGACAGATGGCAATTTCTTTTTGCACTACTACAACGTGTTAGTTCCACATTTTAGCATTCTGGTAATTAACACGTCTGTTGGCGTCTTCAGGCTCATTTGAAACGAAACCGAACATTTCGCTGCATGGCTACTCAACTTCGAAATTGCTTTACTCCTCTTTCCGTGAACCGATTTCCACAATGCAACCAGCAAACTGACCGGAGAATATCTGCGCAAATGACGGGTCTGTTAATTGATCCAGATTATAAATGTTTATTTTCTAAATTGCGATGTGTTTTCGAACTGGATTAAAGAATATATGCGCGCATTTATGCCTGCTATTAAGGGGGTTCGTGTGTACTCCATTGTCAGATAACAAAACAGTTATCACCCTTGTTTTCGTGAGACACGGGGATTTGTCGCCGCTCTCGACCTGGAATGTCACCCTCGGGTGACATTCCAGGTCTCGAGCGGGCGACAAATCCCCGTGTCTCACTCAATCGCGGGCGATAACTGTATAATGTGCAATGGATGAATAGGTTGCTGGCATTTCATACCATGGAAGTTTGACATAGAGATATTTCGCACCAGGGTTCTGGACATTTCATACCAGTTCCTGTATCATTTCGACAATTCGTACCTTTGAGTATACCGGTATTTTTTTTTTGTTAAATGACATTGAAGGTACTCAGTCCGATTCGATGGTTCCCATATCATCATATTTCAACAACAACAACAACACCATTTTTTGAAATGCCACTTCGTTTACCAGAATCGATTAATGCCCCAAAAACAATGCTAACCAGTCAAATATAGTATACAATTGCCCAAAACCTGTTATTTATCAATATTTTGTTCAATGAAATTTTGCGGGTTTGTCAAATATCTGACACAACAAAAGCCACTTGCTTTTTGAGTTATCCATCTTCATCCGTCCTCTTTCGACTTTTTATTGGGACACTAAAAATTATCGATGGTGAAAAATAATAGATTTAAAAAATCGATATCTGATCACTCTCAGCTTTGATGGGTGGGTTCCTCATCTCAAATCAAATATGTTTTATCCCGAAGCCAAGGAAATAGTAATATTCAAGCGTTAATTCGGATTATGCATCTTTAACTTTGTCGCGACAATTTCAATTTGTTAATTTTGTTTCGAAAAAAGAAAGAAAGAAATATGTTAACATGTAAATGTCGGGTTGTCATCATCACGAACGTTAAATCATGATCATGTTCGCTTTCATTAAGTTAACACGATTAAAATAATTTTTCAGATACATGTACGAATGACCATTCATCATTTTTGGGAATCAACGAAACATACCAATATATGCCATATATTGGTATGTTTCGTTGATGACCAAAAGCATGGTACGAAACAATTAAATGTGTCATTCAAATCAAGGATACAAACTGGCCATAGTAGGAAAAGTCGTTTGAGCCATCCAACAGACCCGGGTGAATCGCCGGGCGATCGGTCTTCCACGGTAAGGATGCATCTGGGAAGAGGGGAGTCAATCTAATTAACTGTTATCTATAACCAATACTTAAAAACAATAACAATTCATTCTGATTTCTTTGAAACACACAGAATAATTATTTACTGAGAATATTCAATATAAACATGTACAAATTCTCAAACAAAGGGAATTTCAATGTTCAAGAAATTTAGAGTCCCCTCTTACTATGGGAGGCCCTTTTCACATTTATTATTTATTTGCACTCAAGCACAAATATTAAGCGCAAATATTTGCGCTTAAGCATAAATCATTTGGGCTTAAGCGAATGTCATTTGCGCTTAAGCACAAATATGTGTCTATCAATTTGTTTGCGCTTAAGCGAAAATCATTTGTGCTTAAGTGTAAATGATTTGCGCTTAAGCGCAAATACCTAACACTCCTTTACTTCCCTCTGATTGTGAATGATGGAGTCCATCTCATAGTATATTATTATGGGCCCATAGTAGTAGCCCATACAGACTCGAAAGTTGAAAAGTCAAATGCATCTCTGTCTCTGGTGTCCCAAAAATTGGTGCCTCATTCCCAGAGCTCTAGTATATTTTATTAAAGGGACATCTCCTGCACAAATATATACCATTTCCATGGTCATAGACGGGAAATTAGGGGTTACTGGGGGCTTGCTTCCCTCGTGGTGTACATGTACTTATTGAATAGAAATAGGGGAAAACATATTTTCATATTATCAGCATCCCTGTCCCTAAGAATTTGTGTCTCCATCCCAGAGATCTATTACATTTTATAAAAGAGACATATCCTGTACAGATCTATACCATTTCCATGGTCATAAAAGGTACCAGTATCTAGGGATCACTGGGGATTGCTTCCCTCACATGATGGGCCTATATAGACTTGAGTGCAAGCCTGCAAATAGCGTGTCTGTCATTTGCAGAATGAGGTCCCCAGAGGGTGAATTTAGTGAAGCTACACCGCATAGTGGGCTAGCATCACTAAATTTACCCTCTGGGAACCTCATTCTGCTTAGGGCCCTCAACTGCTATGGCAGTCCTAGGATCAGATTGAAGTTCCCCAGTTGAAGTTGGTGATGTTCACCCATTTGGAGCCTCGATTATGGATTTTATCTTCTGCAAATTAGGGCATATAGAAACTTCCCAGATGGGAAAACGTAACTAAAAACAATGTTAATTTGATACCATAGTTACTTCCCAGAAGATGAGGCCTAAGCAGAATGAGGTCCCCAGAGGGTGAATTTAGTTATGCTAGCCCGCTATGCAGGGTAGCATCACTAAATTCACCCTCTGTGGACCTCATTCTGCAAATGACAGACACGCTATTTGCAGGCTTGGTTGAGTGATGTGTTAGGCCTATGCCATTTAAAGGTACTCAATCCGATCAGAGGGTCCCCATCTCAACATATTCCAACAACAACAATCCGATCAGAGGGTCCTATATTACTATTTCTTTGGCTTTTGGGGTAAAAAATATTTGATTCGAGTCGAGGAACCCATCAAACAGAGCTCAGAGTTATTAGATATTGATTTTTTAAATTTGTTATTTTCTCGAGATGAGTACTAATAATTGCCTTCAACTGCTGTAACCTGCTCGAGATGTGTACACCAAAACACTATTCAAACAGACAAGGATGGATAACTCTAAAATCAAGTGGTAATAATAACGCAAATTTGACTGTGTTCTGGGCCAGAAAGTATTCCCGATAATGAAAAATAATAGATTTCTAAAATCGATATCTAAAAAATCTGAGCTTTGATGGGTGGCTTCCTCAACTCGAATCAAATATTTTTGACCCCCGAAGCCATTGAAATAGTAATTGAGAGGAGTTTTATCGGATTGAGTACCTTTAAAATTAATTCAGGGAGATCAATGCATTAATTTCTATTTCCACTTAAGCGCAAATGATTTGTGATTAAACGTAAAATATTTGCACTTAAGCGCAAAAATTCATAAGTAATTGTATGTCATAATTTGCAAAGTTCTGTCAAATTCTTGTTAAAATATGACTAGATTCATAACGGTGATATTTGGTTAAATTTCATACCGAGTTATGTATACTCGAATTATTGCGGGATCGGGAGGGACTTGGATCATACGAATGACATATATTCATTGCTCCAATTATCTCTTAACATGAGCAATACAAAATGAAGTCACATTTCCGAACCAGTTCCATACAACAGAACCTGATTTAGAAGATATTAGTGAAAAAACGTCAAATTCCCTCCTTCAGCTGTCATTTTGACGACCATCTTGAGCGGGGAGTTCCAATTTTACCCTAAAAATGTGGCATTATATCTCTCAGAGTCATACGTACTGAATATGCCTAATTTTAAATCGTATATTTCATGGTAAGATTACTTGCGACATTTAGTAAATTATATAACCACGAAACACTCTTTAAATTTGGAAAACCCCTTAAAAGAGGGGTTAAATTGACATTCCAGCGTGGCACCATATCTAATACCAATACGTATGTAAATATGTACATATGTCCGCATATGTGCAAAGTTTCATGCTTTAGTCAGACAAATTAATAATTGTCTTGAAATATTTATTTAATCTACTCCACTGTGTTATAGTGGACCATAGTGAATATTTATCGTCGTTTCATTTGCACCGAGTGAACTACTGCAAATCGTCACACCGACATGACATTGGGAATTCCCATGTTTATTTTTATATTTTGACGTCACATGAATACAGTTTCTTCAAACATCGCCATCAGAGACCCCTAGCGTTCTTTCACGTTTTAATCATTGATTTAGAATTCCTAATCATTGGTTTGATCGGAAATAGTAGATTGCGCAATTAGATATTGAATTGAAAGAGTGTCATTAATTTTGCAATGGTGATAATTTATATCTTTTAAATATAAGAATGACAATAAGGTATATTAGTTTTATAACGATAATCATTGATCGTGGGAAATTGCCTATTGGTTTGAAATATCTTTATTGATTAAGAAAATATGGCTATTGAAACGGAATGTACGTTTATTGAATATGCGCGAATCTTACTAATTGTGTGTTGTTAGATATTAGTTGAACAATGAATACTATTAAATTAAAATAGAACATGAATTGTGCATCGGTCAACATTGATTATGAATCTATATATATTAAAACGGAACTGTCTCTTATTGAATCCAAGAACGATTATTGGTTTGGAAATGGAGTATATTGGTTTGAAAATAGAGACTATTGTTTTCACAAACCACCATTAACTTTTATTTCATGTAATTTCCGACCGAATGGCTGCCCATATGTGTGTCCTTTATAGACTCGAACCGATTTAGCTCAAACTTGCTACCTACGGGAAGTGTCATGGACGGGTTAAATTGTAACCCCGACCTGACCTTGACCTTGAAAATGATCAATTCAAGGTCAAATCGGATAAAACTGGCGGACTTCGACGAAATTTTACACATAGGTACAGCATACGTGTCTCGGAAGGTGTTGCAATTGCTTTTTCGAACAAAGCCATGAGACGAACCACGCCAGTGGCGGGCTAACCTGCTAGTCTACTATATATTTTGAGACTTCCGTATGTGTATATATATATTTGTACTTTATAGAATCGAAAACGGCCCGGTGAGATAAATTTTAAATCTGAACAAAAACGTCGCAAAATCCTAGCATCTAGACTGGCCTCAAGCTTTCCTGATGTTGGAAATTTCAAACCTGACACTCCCCACTTAGGTTGGAAAATTTCAAACTGATGACTATTTCAGTCCACATTGTTCAAATGTAGGAAAACATTGTTCTCTTAAATTAACTAGCAATTTTTGACTGGCCACGGGGGGGGGGGGGGACCTGGACACAAGCTTTCCAAGTGTTGGAAATTTCCAACCTGACAACCCCCCCCCCCCCAAGGTTGGAAAATTTCCAACTGATGGCCATTTCAGCCTAAAATGCTTACCAAAAGTAGGTATATATGCAAATGTTGTTCTGAAACAACAAATCCCCCCTAATAAATTGTTGGGGAAAAAATCGAACTACAAGTAAGAACAATTTCAAACCTACTGTAGTTTGGAAATTTCCAACTGTTAAAATGTTTGACTGAAGTAGGGGTGACACCCCTCCCCAAACCGCCCCTGTCGCCACGCCCCTGAAGGTAATGTCATGGATCGGACATGAAAACTATAGTAATACCATCATTATCGTAATAAAACCATAATTTAACTATGGTGGGCTGGAGTTTCATTAATTCTATTACATAGTTTTTACCACGGAATCCATGGTAAAATTATACATGATAAATTAAAACACGGTTACTGTAGTTAATCTATTATTTTACCGTGGTGTAGTTGTGCGATTGAATACTTTCACCATATATTTGTACCACAAAAACTACTGTTTTACCATAAAAACTGTGGTAAACACAAACATGGTAACTACGGTAAAACCATGGTTACCATAGATATACTATATTAAACCTTGGGGAAGGGGTGCAAATACTATGGTTCTAGCACCCTCATGGAGACCTAGCTGCGCCCCTGATGCTGGTACTACATGTGTTCCCGCGAACACAGAGCTCTCAGTGATCCGACGTAGTATGAAAGCTATCTTGACAAGGTAGGGTGGAGAAAGCAGTGAATGACAAGGGTCACAACCGTCAAAAGGGAACTTTTTCCTACGTAAATTATGAATTTGTACTGTCGTCAACATAGGGCATGGAAATGTGCCGAAAATTACATCAGGAAGAATTGATTATTACACATATAAACGATTTACGTTTCTGAATTACAGACACCTCAATTAGAAGAAATACAATTTTCTTCAAGACAGTCCATCGATTTATAACTGCGACAAAACCATTCGAAATCGACTATAGATCAAAGGATTTGATAATAGCCACCTTTTAAAAGCAAATTAGCAACGAAACCCTTTTCGTACCCTGACCAGCGCGTACCCTCCGCAAAAACTCAACTCGTACTCGATTATGAGTCAACTCGTACCCGATTATGAGTCAACTCGTACCCTCCTGAGTCATTTCGTACCCTCTTATATTATTTAGGATACAGACCCATATTTCCACCGTATATTGGCATGAGACCTTCCAAACAATTAGGAGCACAGTGTACGAAATGACTGAGTATATCAAAGACTGTAATCCCCCAAATCAAAGACAACCAACGCGAAAACACAACTCATGTGCTTGTTGTCACCGAGAAGGATCAAATTCACGATCATACCAAGCATATAAACACATGTATGTTTTTTTGTAAAGGGCTAAGAATGTCAATACTCATAAACAAATATTTTACAGTATGTGTACAGCGAAATAAAACAGTTTACAACCACGCAAGCAACGCCCTCTTTTCAACAAGTGACAGCTAAACTCTTAACCGAATGATATTGTGTAGTCGCAGTGCGCGCCACGCTAGTCAGTCGACTGTCAATGTAACCATGCAGAGGTTTTTGAGTCTTTGATAGCGGTATAATAAGGTGCGGTCAGATTATCCCGAACAGCAGAACAAGTGCGATAAAGAAATAACGAATTCTAGCACCTAACCTATATAAGCAGCATCCAGCAAGCGGATGCCCAACATAAACTTTATAAATTACGTAATCAGAACAATGTATGGGTGTCAACGAACTTTTAACGTCTTATTTTTTGCTGATTAAATTGCGTCTACGAAAATAGACAACATAAAATACAAGACAGATGACTCTATATATCCCGTCTTTCCGAATTCCAGCGCTATGAAAGTCCACTATAGTTAACCGGCTATTGACTCGTGGAAAAGTTGGTACACATGTTATTGAATAAGCATAGGAAGTCAGTGTAATTCATAGAAATTGATGACAAGCAGTGCAAATTTCAACTTAATGCATATTCTGTTGTGTTTATCTTTGGTCAATTTCACGACATGGTCAGTTTGAACCATTATCCTGACAAATATTAGACATAGTATTACCCGTATAAAACCGATTAAATGGGGAGAGAACCGACTCGATCAGGAGAGAACCCAAACAGATGTCAAAATTCGCGGTTTTCGTCGTTGTTAGGACTCGCATAATGGAATTTTCTTTATTATTACGCTCGTTGGGGCCACCGATTGTGAGAGGAGTGGAAAAATTAATCGAATTATCAGCTAGACGGCTCCAAAATTGCGTTTTAACTGTCAAAAAGTTGCGAAAATGTATAATTTCGATCATAAGGAACCTTCACAAATCAGTCAAGAACCATCACAAACCGGCGATAGAACCATCACAAACCGGCGATAGAACCACCACAAACCGGCGTTAGAACGACTTCCGATGTAACAGTTCCTACACAGTGACCCGTTCCCTCATTAAAATAAACATATTTCGACCATTTTAGGGGACTTCAGCGAATTCGGGATTTCCGCAAATAGACCTCCGCAAATAGGGGACCTACTGCAATTTGTCACACCGATCAGCACCTAATTAACGAACCGGTGTTTGACTCGGCTGTCATCGACTATATACTTCAAAATACGTATCAATTGACATATACGCATTTTACAAATTATCTTTTTTCATTTCTTCTATTTGTAATTGGCATATATAGCTTATCACAAACCAAAATCAACGACAATAAACGAAATTGAAATTCCAACTACACCTTTTATCGGACTCGACCTCGGCGTCGCACTACAACGTTTAGTGTGTCCCAACAATTCCCACATCTATAAATAAAACGCCCAGCGCCCATACAATACAATAATCTCTACGTTAGTATACACCCGGAGGGCGAAATAAGATAAAATGCTATTTAAAAGTCGGAGGTAAAAACATTATACAAACACAAGCTCTGAAGAGCTTTTGGCTGACTGTGGGAACCAGGCAATGTCTATGATTCACATTCATTTTATTCCTTATGGTTTGTTCCTAACGGATAGTCTGGTATTTTTACTGGTATTCTATACTATAGAATACAATTGTTGTAACATCAGCGTTAATTTGTTATTTACTAATTTTATTAACATACTTTGTGTTCTATATCTAGACCATGAGTTGAATGTAGACCCCCCTATGAAGATTTTTGGTGGTTATGATAACTATAATTGTTCATCAATTTGCCGGTTGTTTGCCATTTGGCTAATGGGGCTTTCTAGAGTTATCGGTCATTGAATCCAAGACGGCCGCCAAAATTGAATATCTGACCTGGTAAATTTTAATTCGGAATTATCCAGGAAGTTTATAAGGTATTAAGTCGTGCGATACGTCATTATATTGATAACTGATATTCCTTATTTAGAGTGTGAATAAATATCTATATATTCAAAAATGGCCGCCAAAATGGACACATGATGTGGAAAATATGACGCCTTTTCACTATTATCTTCTAGATCAGTTTCTGCTGTTTGAAACTGGTTGAGAATGGTGACTTTCTTTTTTATTATTTGTATTATCTGATCATTGGCACAATGAAATAAGCAATTATTTGAGTCCTGGCTTCCGAACCTCAAAAAAATTATTTTACAGAATGCGGTATAAATTTGGCCAAAAAAAATCACAATTGGGTTTCTAATCACATTTAAACAGGAAGTGAGCATAACTGTGGAATGTAAGTGAGGCATACCATAACCCATGAACATTCCAACTCATAGGAACAATTTTTTTTACTTTGGCTCAAAATGGCCACCATTTGATCTGGCCGCCAAAATATGAAAAATGGTAGATATTGCCCTAGTGTGCCCTGCAATCGTTGTGGTTGATGAATAAAATTGGATGTTCTGCCTTCTATATATTGAATACTAATACTAATACTGATCCACTGTGGTTAAGTGTTACTATTGTAACCAAGGCGTTACCAGAAATATTCGATTATTCACTTACACAAAAATCACTTTTCAGGTTTGAACCAATTTTTCAAGTAAAATGTGACTATCTTTGGTATGAAAGGCGTTTGTTGTTTTGATATATCTTAAATGTGTCACATTAAGGTGTTTGGTGAGCAAATTACTCAAGATGGCTTCCAAGATGGCAACTAAATTTGGTAAAAAGCTGATTTTAACATATATCCAGAACATAATCTCTGCTGTTCCGAAAAGGTAACAAATGTTATTAGACATGTTTGTTAATATACATATGCACCTGATCAATGGTCATATAGCCAAACGCTTTATACACATATCCCTCACCCGCGACTATTCATCCACACTTTTATATATATGTACACACCACACATGACCATACAGTCATGAAGTCACCATACATGCACACTCGGTATACTTTTACACCTGACACATGCCCGTACAGCCACTGCCTTAGCCACAGTCATGATCATACCGTCTCTCCTTGTACACCTATTCACCTCACCATTGGCCATAAGTCAGTCATGTATACATATTCGCCTTACCATGTAGCCATTCGATATATACATAAACCCCCACCATGACCATATATAGTCACTCCAGGTGTACATATACACATCGCCAATGGTCATACAGACCTTCCAGGGTACCAATACCCCTCATACCTTCCAAACTTGCATATACACTCGCATAATTATGGCAATACAGCCACTCGCTGTATACTAATACAAACAACACAGAGATGACAATGTAGCTACTCTCGTTACATCCTTTCACCATAGAAACCATACCAATATCCATACAGCCACACCGTGTATATCCGTACGTACACAGATAACCATACAACCATACAGTCACTCCCTGTATAGATATTCAACTCACACATGACTTGACTTGACTTGAAACATATTTTATTTGCATAATATATCAAAGGGATTGGGGCAGAAGTTTTTGCAACTTATGAAGCCCCTCTCCTAATACAATATAATAACACACATGCGATCAAGATGACGGTACAAACGTATTTACACGGTGATAAGTTATGAGAGATATAGTGTGTAGCGCATTCCAGAGATGATCAGACATGAGGTTGTTTCTTAGCTGTGAGAAAATTTGTATTTAAAGAATGTCACTACATTATGAATTTTGGTATGATTGACAAGTGCCAATATATTATCTATTCTTAGTAGTTTTACACCCCACACATGGCCATACAGTCACTACTTGTATACAATTACATCTCACAATGGACACCCCACATATATAAATTCAATTTCTCAATGTTTATATATTGAAAAATAAAAAAAAACATGATTTTCTTCTTTCTGGTATCTGGATTCTGACATCTTGAACTGAGGAAATGTTCTAAGTAAGATAGACACCTCGTTGGTATTGGATATGTGGGAGAAACAACCCCTTCGGCCCTCAACGGTATTGTTTCTCCCGCATACCAAATAGCAACTCGGTGTCTATCTATAGCATAAACCATAGCTAGTTCATTTAAAATGGTCTATTGGGTGGTCAAACTATGGCAAATTGGAAATTACAATGGCAACTACTATGGAAGCTTGGTAATTTTACAACATGTGGTAAATAACCATAGTAATTCACAACGGTGTTTTGATGAGGCTATTCTATCAAGGTAAATTATCTATGGTAAAAAAACATGGTTAAATCATGTTTTTTACCATAATTAAATTTACCTTGCTCAAAACACCGTTGTAAAAGAAAAACATTACTAATGTATACTATGGTATACGGAAAGTTGGAAACTTTTGTTTGTTGTATGAGGCATGCAATGTCCAACTGTTTCGGCCACCCCTCCCCTGTTGCCACGTCCCTTAGGACCAGACTGGACAGCCACGCAACTATAATCATGGTACTGATTTATATTTCCTCTCGGCGGGCATATTCCAGACTTCTCGTGTTTCTAAATAATCTCGTCGATTCAGTTATGTTTATAATATTTACTTAATATCTCAAAAATGCCATATATTACTGGGGATTTCCTCTATAAGATGTATGTAAAATAAGTAATTTTCTACCTAAAAATCTGACACATCAGGTTACAATACCGCTGGTCGTCACCCGACAATGAATGGTTGACTAAATCCCTATTCCATGAGTACAGATGTTCACGTTTACCGCAAAATTGGTAAGCCATACTATGTATGGAATGAGATGGTAATGGTAATATGTTCACAAAAACATTTATGTGGCTGAATGGGGTTCGAGGTGTGATACAGAGGTGCGGTATACCTCCCTTGTGGGATCGCCAACTACCATTGTCACCATCAGAACGAAAACATCTATTATATATTTTGAAAGATCTGTATGTGTATCTGTCTGTGTGTGTGTGTGTAATCGATGGACTCGAAAATGGCCCAGCCGATTTCGATGAAACTTGGTATGTGGGGGTATTTTCGGCCGGGGACGAACATAGGCATATTAATTTGTCCGTGCGACGTCACCTTGACCTTGAAATCGGGTCATTTCAAGGTCAAACGCCCGAATATCACGGGATTTCGATGAAACTTGGTATGTGGGGGTACTTTCTTATGGCGAGTCTCATAAACATATTCATTTGCCCGTGCGACGTGACCTTGACCTTGAAATCGGGTAACTTCAAGGTCAAATCGCCAATTTTGATGGGATTTCGACGAAATTTGATACGTGGGGTTACTTTTGTTCACCGATTGTTTTGGACGGGTCCAATCGTGACCCCGACCAGACCTTGACCTTCAAAATGATCAATTCAAGGTCAAATCGAGTAAAACCGGATGGATTTCGACGGGCACGTTTGTCGGGTACTTTTGTCCGGGCAGTGTTTTTGGACTGGTCAAATCGTGACCCCACTTGACCTTGACCTTCAAAATGGACAATTCAAGGTCAAAGCCCGGACGAAGTCGGGTCACCTTCTAGTATAGATATAATCTGAATGATCATTTCTTTCAAAATGGCATTTTAGTATCTCGGGGTCCAGTAGAGCAAAATTTTATAATGCCATTAAACCTTATTCGCATACCATTTTATTTGTCAGAACAATTGACAAAAATCCGAACATCTAATCATAGGTTACCAAACGAAATGTGGAGATGGAAATCTAACAAAAGTGAAAACAATTGTAAAATATGTGGTGTTTTAGGGGATGAATTCCATTTTGTTTTAGAATGTGACGTAATTAAAGATCTCAGAGGGGAAATACATCCCACAATATTATTGGAAATATCCCGTTAGAGATAATTCCACGATGTACTCATTATATGTAACGTGGCAATACTGAAACGACTTTGCATATTTCTAAAACTTGCATTCAAACGGATAAAATAGTAATCTCACACGAAGGAAGCAGTGAAGCTGGAGGTACAGAACATAATGGAAATAGCTATAGTATTTCCGTTATGTTGTGTAAATCCTGTTTCATTGTTAAAAATGAAAATACTACTGTACTGAAATTAGTCATAAAATTTTATACCCAGTGCCACTTAGCCAGTTCAGTAAAATTCATCTTTGTATATATGTATATATATTATTGACTAATGTAATATTATGTACTATGTCATATACCATGTGTTATTGGTGGAACAATAAATCAATCAAATATAGTGATTACTGGCGGTACCATTCATTGTTTCGACTATTTATTTATTGACCTGTATAATCAGGGATTCTGGTCATTATGTAAGTATCAATTGTGTAAAAGAATTCCTTTTCTACCTAAAAGTCTGACACAGTTATGATAGTTTAGAAGTATATAACACACGATACATTGCACGCGGCCAGTGTAGACTCCGCTGACTGCTTAAATTATATATTGTACATTCAGACGTCGGCAAATCGCAAATTTCCAAACCGATAAGCTCTTTGATTATTGATTCTACTTTAAAATAATTGCTGTTGATCGCCATTTGTAAATAAGTATTTGCCTGTTTCATCGCATAACCGCGGGATATATTTATGGCCTCCAATTTAGGCTGATGCATTAATTAGGAGTTTGGAACATATGTGTGTCTTTGCTTAGTACACGGAGTTCAACTTGAAACATATGTGTGTCTTTGTTTTGTACATGAAGTTCAACTTCAGTTAAGAACAACAATATTGATGCATCCATTAGATTAGGGCGGACCCAATCATCCGGAATGCTTCACTTTTATGGTTTTCACAGTAATTAGGAGTTTGAAACACATGTATGTCTTTTGCTTATTACATGAAGTTCAACTCCAGTTAAGAACAACAACATTGATGCATCCATTAGATTAGGGCGGACCCAATCATCCGGAATGCTTCACTATTATGGTTTTCACATTAATACCTTGGCATGATCCACCAGCTTTGCAATTAGCAGACATCAGATAGGGTAGCTGCTACTGCCTCTTATGCCTGGTATATCAGCATGAACTTCTTATGCTGTCAAATCAATTCAAAATACTGTATTCGTGCTGTCATTTGGCCATGCGAAAACAGTGGGTTTGGTTTCCGCTACCCGCTTGTCGCTCCACGATTTCAAACAGTGATGGAGCCCTAATGCTATCTGTTTCAATAAGATGTAAGGTCATTCGCTGAATCAATTTTACCGCCCCTTCATTTTAATCACGTGATCTTGCCTTGCATCATCGAGACTCGTTTCCGTCTACATACCGTCAAAGCAGGAATTAATGTAATGCCCGCCAATGTTTAAGGTTTAACCAAACCACTCCAATATGGATTCCTGGAACAAGTTGGGTACATTTTGAAACAGATATAATATTGCTACAAACGTCACAGGGGTGACAAAGGCTATACATCCGTTAGATATTGTAATAACACGTTACATGTGACAGAAATATTGGAAATATGGTATACTTTCTTCACAACTGAATTCTCAATTTGTGCGCACGCACAGGGTTTGTAGTCAAGAAATTTCCAATAATAAAAGCAAATCCTTATCTTGGCCCGGAGTTCTCTATCAGGAATGTTTTTTTGAGAAGTCCATTCATTACACAGCAGAATATGATTTTATTCTCATGGTTTGGAGTGAGTGTTGGAATTTTGAAATGATAGTTGGATTGGACTATAACTATGTTGGTTATGGCCCACTTGTGGGCATTCATTGAATAACCTATTAATTAATCCTGATTGGTATTTGGACCAGGCTAGTATGTTAACCCTGTATGTACTAAAGCATCATTGATGTTAAACTTCATGTACTAAACAAAGACACACATGAGTTTTAAACTCCTAATTAATGTTCAGATAATAAGTCAACAAAAGTTGTTGAACTAAACATTTACCTCAATAAATAGGGCTCCTTCTGCACTTTTATTTATCTTTCATCTGCTTTTATCACCTTACATATGCCGTTACTTTGGAAAATAGGAATTAAATTAAATTTTGGAACCATGAAATGTGGATTTCTCAACAAAACATGTACATTTATTATGGAGTTCTCCTCAATCCAGATAATTGTACTTTCATTACTTTGTCGAAATTCTCTTACTGTCATGTTTGCATATACGTGAGCACCCAGTCAAATTTTAGTTAGTAAGTAAGTTTTTAAAAATAGGCCACCAGTCTAGTGTTTTTACTTACTAAGATATATATTTTTAGTTGTTTTTTTTATCATTTTGTTCAAGTTTTTTAAAGCTCTCCTTCCAATTAAAATATCTAACCGTTGCTTACAGTCTCATGGTCTATTGCACACGTATTGTATCTGAGGCCAAAATCACATGTATTAGCAAATATTATGTATAATCAGTGAAGAGTAATTTATTACATTTAAGTGTAATCTTTTATATATTTTGGAACTTCTGACTGTATGTATGTATGTGTGTATGTATGTGTCTTATATATTCGAAAACGGCTTAACAGATCCGACTCAATTTTGGTATGTAGGCCTACTCTGATCCCGGGAACAATATGAGCGGGTCCAATTCCACGTGCGGCCGTGTCATTGACCCTGACCTCGCTCATATAGGCATGTTTCTGGACCTCGACCGATCTGACTCAAATTTGGTATGTAGGCCTACTTTGATCCCGGAAACAATATGGGGGGTCCAATTTCACGTGTGACCGTGTCCTTGACCATGACCTTGAACTCGCTAATATATGAATGTTTCTGGACCGATCGAACAATAGTTTTTTTCTTTCTCCAAATACTTTTCAACGTTGTTCGCTCAGTAATGTTCAACGTTGTCACTTTGAATTAGTAGATCAATCTCTCATTGTCAAATAGCCCGGACGAAGTCGGGCTCATCAGCTAGTCTATTATATATTTTGGAACTTCTGTCTGTTTTTGTGTATGTACGTACGTACGTCTGTACGTCTGTATGTACGTACGTACATACGTCTGTATGTATGTCTGTATGTATATATGTATGTATGTATGTTATAGACTCAAAAACTGCTCGACCGATACGACTCAAATTTGGTATGTATGGCCTACTTTGATCCCGGAACAATATGGGCGAGTCCAATTTTACGTGCGGCCATGTCTTTGACCTCGCTCATATACGCTCATATAGGCATGTTTCTGAACCTCGACCGATCCGACTCAAATTTGGTATGTATGACTACTTTGATCCCGGGAACAATATGGACGGTCCAATTTCACGTGATGTCGTGTCATTGACCTTGACATAGACCTCGCTCATATATGCTCATATAGGCATGTTTCTGGAACGATCGAACAAAGGTTCCCAGATGGAGGCGATCACAAAGAAATCCGTAAATATCCCGGAAGAAGTCTGGCACATCAGCTAGTTAAATGTAAGTCCGACAACCATGACGTTGGCGTTTTGACTTCACATGAGGAAAAACACCGGTGTATATGTCGCAGATTATCTAATGCAATATTGCGTTTATTATCGAAGATCACTGACAAAGGCATCAATAGGTTTACATATAATTGCATATAATTGAGCTGCTTATTAGATTGTTACGCCACCTGTGGTGTTTCTAGCTTCTGAGATTTTGATATTGCGTGGTGGACAGGGCGAATGTATTCTTGGAGATTGTTTGTACCTTACTCAATCGTACCGATAGAATCACGTAGATGCCGAAATTGTAAAGTTAACGCCACCGGTGTATAATACGTTTATGAAAATATGATAAATCGTATCGATAGAGTCAGGACAGGCTCAAATTGTAAACTTAAAGTCACCGGTGTAATAATATGTTGTTGAAAATATAAATAATTTGATAGACTGAAAATAATATATAACCCATTGGGAGCCCCTGATGTATTCTTGTTTGTACCTTACTCAATCGTACCGATAGAATCACGTAGATGCCTAAATTGTAAAGTTAACGCCACCGGTGTATAATACGTTTTTGAAAATGTGTTAAATCGTATCGATAGAGTCAGGACAGGCTGAAATTGTAAACTTAAAGTCACTTGTTGTTGAAAATATAAATAATCTGATAGACTGAAAATAATGTGTAACCCATTGAGAACCCCTGGTTTAGTGAAGTGCATTGTGGGAAGTTTAATTGTGATTCACCTCCATCTTTATTTTCTGGAATTATCACCAAGATTTCTCCACTCTATTCTCTTAAAATGTACCCTGATCGGTCATATTCTTTTGATAATTCTATCTACATACATCTTAGCTACTATTCGGATCTGCTGCCCCGGTCGAAGAAGGTTTAGTTTGACCAAAACGGCAATTGACAAAAGTTTGTTTACAAAAATTGAGCATACTCAATGACCCGTAGGCCGTACACGCTGTAATTTTTTTTATCGAAAACAAATTCAATTTCTTCCATCTAAAACATAATTACGCGCTGAACTCTGTCATTTTAAGAATATAGTAGTATTATACACATACACACCAAGTTTCAGCTCAAAATTTTGAAAAATCACAGTTTTATAGACATAAATCTATTTTAAATTTAATGCCGAATAATGGCAAATCCCATGTTAAATTTTATCATCGAAAAAAAATAATCATTTCTTCGATCTAGGAAATAATTACGTGCTGTACCCTGTCATATTTGACCGGTTCTACCTGATAATTGTGTGACAGTACAGTCGCGTTACTTTATACGTCATCATTGGTCATTAAGACATTATCACTCGACAAATTTATTTCGGTCTATCGTATCAACCCCTATTTCCCCCGCATAGCCTGACTAAGTGTCTTTATCGCTCCACTAATTTGTATCGTTTCATCGGTATGAATTCCATAACCAATTATCCACATATAACCAACCCAACCTCTAATCCCGGTCCAATTTATATATTTCTTTCATCGGTATATAGTCATGTTACGTAATATTTTATCTCGTGATACTTGTACTTATATGTCTATGGTATTACTATAGTATACCGTATATGTATATCAATTGCTATTCCTTTCTATATAATCCTGGTGCCAACTATAGAGATAATTTCAGACCCCCACCCCAATTTTATATAATTGCTGCTTTAGTACAGTCACGATGCATTACATGGCAACATCGATCCACTAATTTATGTCAGTTCATCAACTTCATCTGTACAAACCCCTTTTTTCTCCGAGTCCATATAACCAACCCAACATCTTATAGAACTCCATAAATGACTATTCTGGCACTATATAGAGATGACTAAGATTCTGACACCCCCTTATTTTATAGCCTTGTTGCAACAGTAGAGTTGATATGCATAATATGTCAACATTGGTCGTTATTGCTCTACAAATTTATATCGGTTCAACCCTTAGTTCCCTGTATCGCCCACCCCTCCCTCAATTTATTTTTTCATTTGTATTATAGTCTCGTCACATACACATTTTATCTTTTGTAACTTTTGCTTCAAAGCGTCGAGATCCGCTGCAGACAATACAAAACTGACAACATTTTGAAATGTAAGCAGGCTTCAAACTCATCTTATCCAAGAAAAACTCTGGTTACATACAAAATTTGTGTATACGGTGTACGCGCATTTGTTGCGTTAAAAACCGAAGGTCCCAAGTCAAGGTCCAAATCCCCAACACACTGATGTGAGGTTTAACTCCATCTACATACAGTAATGTCCAAAGTAATTCATCACTTAACCACAGCAAAATTGTGTGTATTTTTTCATGATTCTAAATCCTGAAAAATTACCCATAATTATGCTGTGGTTAAAGGGTCAATTACTTTGGGCATTACTGTAACCAATATAAGGATTTGAGGTTTAATGATAACTCAATCCTCATACAGTAATGTCCAAAGTAATTGACCACAGCAAAATTATTAGTAAATTTTCAGGATTTCAAATCCTGAAAAATTACCAATAATTCTGATGTGGTTAAGTGGTCAATTACTTTGGGTATTACTGTAACCAATACAAGGATGTGAGGTTTAATGAGAACTCCATCCATATAACTAATAATTATGTGTGAAAATCAAAACAAAATAAATTCCATGATGGCGTCCAATATGGACTGCCTAATTCTGCTCCAAAACATGTATATTCAATATATGGATGTTTATTGGGGGAAACCGATTATTTCAATGATATTTACATTAACTGTGATCCAAAACCCGACTTACGGGAGCGTGCGACTGTATCTTACGCATATTTTCCTATTTAATGAGCCAACAATTGGAATCCCAACAGAGAAGATTGGCGTGGGTCCCTTGCGCGATCTGTCCATCGAAAACTATTTAGACATCTCAAGACACGTAAGACCCAATAAGTTAATATACAGAATAGATACATCTATTGCCTGAGTGACTAATATTTATATTTGTTACAATGAGGTCAAATAGTTGCGAAGCCAGCACCACAATTCTTTCCCTCCATAGTAAATCTTAAAACAACTTCTAAAGAATTAATAATTCACCTTATATTTGGTATGAAGCGTCCTTGGTTAACTGGAGTTCAGATTTGTTAACATCACGTCACCAAGGTAATTACTTGCGAAGCCACAACTATTTCCCTCCATAGTAATTATCAAAACAACTTCTTAAGAACAATTGACCAGGTCAGTCGCGCAATTATTGGAAGAGCCACGGTCAATCATTTTAAAAAAACCAAATGTTACATTTAAATTATTGCTTTATTTAACCAAAACAAAAATGAGAACATTTAACTTTTACTACTTGCTAAATTTTATCTTTTAATTATTTCATTTAAATTTTAGTATTTACAGTATACTATGTCCAAGTCTTTATAATCTGTTGAGTGACCACACAGTCGTTTACTTTGTTAGTAATAATTTGAAGGATTACTTGTTTAAACGCAATTGTTAACAAAATATTTTTATGTATTTTTTATAATTTCTATTTATATGTAATACCATAATCTTGGTGGCGTTACCATTTCTGACTATGGTTTTCTTGTTCATTACTGGTGGTCAGTACGCGGCACGCTATGCATAGCATGGTGTATGGGATTAACCGCTGATGTCAATCTATCTATCTATAGATATATATTTGTTCTGCTAGTTCTGGAGACCTCCTTTAGGATATTGTTTCCAGTGCGCTTCAGTGTAAGAGTGGAATGAAGGTTAGCATGTGAACAGAAAGGATATTATAGAGAGATATAATAGTTGAGGATTATATTTATGTTACAGCAGAGAATTTAAAAATAATTTAAAACACCATGTTAAAATAATGAGCAGATATGAACCAGTTATGTGATTTGCTGATACACACTCTTCCTGATTGTGTCAAGGTCGGTGAGTGTGATCAGGTCGGGGAATTAGGTTGTTCCAGATAATTGCAGTTGCCAGAAGGAATGGAAATCTAAAATGCGTTGGGCCTGTGTGAATGCGGCGGAATCAATCACCACCGAATGAATCATTTATCAAAATGGGTCAATCAATACACGGAATAGTTAATGGACTATATTTATATACCTGAGAAAAACTATTGAAATGACAATTGATATCGCCTCAGAAAAAAATGTATTTTTATATACATGTTTATGTAACAAGAAGCGTTCGTTGTTTTCTGCTGGTAAAAGGGAAGAGCGTTTCTGCGAACAGTTGAAGGCGGCTAGCGAATAAATACCTGTCACTTATATAGGTGACGCTATAGTTCTTTTCTGTCAACGTTATATTTAGGTATTTCTTGTTATTGATGAACTAATTTTGAGTCGCGGCAAAACGAGACATTACTCGGCTTAACTTGAATCCAAGATATTATTTACAAACAACCAAATATGTTATGCCCCTTGGCATTTGTGTAGGGAAACTCGACTCAGCATTATAAAACAAAATCTGGCAGCTGAACGGTGTACCATATCTTCGGTTGTGTAATATGAACGAAAAAAGAAATTCATAGGCAATGTTATTCCCTTGGCAATTTGTGTGGAATTGATCGCCAAGCGACTAAGTTGGGCTCACAGCACCGTAATCGATGCATCATTGATTGCATTTATGTAAATGTTGAATAATTTGCTTTAAAATTTCTTTTAAAATGCATCTAAAAGTATCATATTTTTACAAGCGAAAGTTCTACTATACACTTAACAGTCCATGTTTATAGGTTGTAATTATTTACGGAAGTACGTGTATGTTTACTTGGCGTTTTATCGCAATCGGTACCATGTTATAGAACGAAGGTTGTTGATATTTTATTGGGTGTGTGATGATTGTTTTCTGTATTTACTGTTTGCATAAATATTTTCAAATATTTAGACCGGAGAGTTCTCATTTGTACATAGTGTATTATATGTTTTCTCATGTATCAAATTGCAAATTGGCTGAGAATAAAGCATTACTTACTTACTTAGGCATGACGTAACCCAAACACTGTCGCCTATTGGAAATGCTTTAGTTGATTGTAACCTATTGTGTGCCCCTTTAATCATAAAGTTAAATTGTACATTCAACATAGTTGTGAAAGTAACTATAGTAATGCCCTAAATGATCGACTCCTTAGTCACAGAAAATGAATGGCAACAAGCCATATTTCCGACTAAATCCTGAAAAAATACCCATAATTCTGCTGTGGTTAAGTAGTCGATTATTTAGAGCATTACTGTATTTTGCAGGTCGAAAGCACAACATCATCATAATCAATCAAAGAATTCGAGCCGTTCCTTTGTGGCAGATGTGTGGCTTTGATAAAGAAAACGAATTTATCGAATCCATCAATCATTTTGCGAACTAGAGAATGAACAATACACAAATATAACTCTAATTGTGAGAATGACAGTACTTTCTCCTTTATCAATTCTCTGTGGGACTTACAGACCAATTTACCATGTAGATTTCAAGAGATAAGCAAAACACAGACGAATCTTTAGATAGAATCTCGTAGGGGGGTGTCTGAGTTATATTAACGAACGACCATACTGTTAGAAAAGCGACACAAGAACCAAACTGAAGAACCAGTATTTGGTTCTTCGCTGCTCAAACACAGTTGCAGAACCTAAATTACCTACAATTATTGCCGGTTTTGGTTCTTGAGAAGTATAGAACCGATCACCGAAGGTGGGTCTGAGGAATGTAATTCATCATCCACAATTATCATCATCGTTGTCGTCGTCGCTGTCGTCGTCGTCACAATGCTGTCATCATACGTCTGCCCATGCGATTATATCACATTGTATCTCGGGTGCTAATAATCGGATTTCTTTATATATGCCAGCTTGTAGTGTGCGGGGGGGGGGGGGAGAATACCCACATACTACGGATTTCTACCATTAATTATTTTACCAGAGTTACGGCCCTTGTTTGACTTGTCTGTACGAACATTTCACATTGTTACTCGGGTGTGGATGTAATGGTTACACATATCAGTAGGCCTATCACAAAGAGTTAAAGATATATTACGGACTTGATCGAGTTCGTAAAGCTGATAAGTTAGTACGCAGGCGCCATGCCAACTGTGGGAGTGTAGCATTCTACTAACGTGGCGGAAAATCTCAAAGAAATCGACCATACCACTCTATAGAAATCATTGATATTCGTAAAAATAACCACTTTGAGCAAGATTATTCTCCATTTTCATTTGATCACCCAACCGAGTGTTTCACATCACTTTAAGAAGTGATATTCACAGGTTGTACAAGACCACTTATAACGATAATATTAATGTTGTAGCTCGAGGTGAGTATGAACTCGCCTGTAATAGTCGTTCGATCGAATTGGAACTTCGTGGACGGTCTATACACTCTAAACTCTGTTGGGCAAGAATTTAGCCACACCGTATATAGTGATAGGATATTATGCAGATCGGTAAAATATGTTTAGTAGAATGTAGTCAATGTACCCAATATATAGTGATAATACAACATTATTATATCTCTATTTCCTCCAGACATTGACTATTTCATAAAGAATATAATAGTGTTATGCACAACACAATGAACATATATAATAATTAAAGTTTACAGAAAAGGAACACAAATTTATATGAGGAACAAGACGTATTTTATGATGGTACGATGTTGATTGGGATGATGGCGGTGATCATGATTTTATGATGGTACGATGTTGATTGGGATGACGTATTTTATGATGGTACGATGTTGATTGGGATGATGGCGGTGATCATGATTTTATGATGGTACGATGTTGATTGGGATGACGTATTATATGATGGTACGATGTTGATTGGGATGATGGCGGTGATCATGATTTTATGATGGTACGATGTTGATGGGGATGACGTATTTTATGATGATACGATGTTGATGGGGATGACGTATTCTATGATGTACGATGTTGATTGGGATGATGGCGGTGATCATGATTTTATGATGGTACGATGTTGATGGGGATGACGTATTTTATGATGATACGATGTTGATGGGGATGACGTATTTTATGATGATACGATGTTGATGGGGATGACGTATTTTATGATGATACGATGTTGATGGGGATGACGTATTTTATGATGGTACGATGTTGATGGGGATGACGTATTTTATGATGATACGATGTTGATGGGGTTGACGTATTCTATGATGGTACGATGTTGATTGGGATGATGGCGGTGATCATGATTTTATGATGGTACGATGTTGATGGGGATGACGTATTTTATGATGATACGATGTTGATGGGGATGACGTATTTTATGATGATCCGATGTTGATGGGGATGACGTATTTTATGATGATACGATGTTGATTGGGATGACGTATTTTATGATGGTACGATGTTGATTGGGATGATGGCGGTGATCATGATTTTATGATGGTACGATGTTGATGGGGATGACGTATTTTATGATGATACGATGTTGATTCGGATGACGTATTTTATGATGGTACGATGTTGATTGGGATGATGGCGGTGATCATGATTTTATGATGGTACGATGTTGATGGGGATGACGTATTTTATGATGATATGATGTTGATGGGGATGACGTATTTTATGATGATACGATGTTGATGGGGATGACGTATTTTATGATGATACGATGTTGATGGGGATGACGTATTTTATGATGGTACGATGTTGATGGGAATGACGTTGTTGATGACGGTGTTGATGACGATGATGGCGGTGATCATGATTTTATGATGGTACGATGTTGATTGGGATGATGGCGGTGATCATGATTTTATGATGGTACGATGTTGATGGGGATGACGTATTTTATGATGGTACGATGTTGATTGGGATGATGGCGGTGATCATGATTTTATGATGGTACGATGTTGATGGGGATGACGTATTTTATGATGATATGATGTTGATGGGGATGACGTATTTTATGATGATACGATGTTGATGGGGATGACGTATTTTATGATGATACGATGTTGATGGGGATGATGGCGGTGATCATGATTTTATGATGATACGATGTTGATGGGGATGACGTTGAAAACGATGACGATGATCGATTCTGACAATGTTTGTGTTGAAGGTGAGGAAGAAGATGATGATGTTGAGTATGGTGATCATGATGATGATGATGATGATGATGATGTTGACGATGATGATGGTGATGACGATGAAGATAGTGCTGCCGCTGATGATGATGACGACGACGATGATGATGGTGACGATGATGATGATGACGACGACGACGACGATGATGATGATGACGACGACGATGATGGTGGTGACGATGATGATGATGATAATGTTGTTAGCGATGATGATGATGATGATGATGATCATCATCATCATGGTGACAGAGACGTGGCGACAGGGGGGTTTGGGGGTGTCTCACCCCCCAACTTTGGTCAAAATTTTCATCAGTTGGAAATTTCATACCTGCCAAAACATTAGTTAGAAATTTCACACCAACAATAGGTTGAAAATGTTCTTGTTTGATTTTCAAACAATTTATTGGGGGTAATTAATTGTTTTTGGACCAATATTTGCATATTTTCCCATTTTTGGTCAAAATTTTGGACTGAAATGGTCATCAGTTGGAAATTTTCCAATCTTATGGGGGGTGACAGGTTGGAAATTTCCAACACTTGGAAAGCTTGTGTCCTGGTCCCTCCCCCGTGGCCAGTCAAAAACTGCTAGTTAATTTAAGAAAACAATATTGTCAAACATTTGGTTAACATTGTCATTGGAATTGTCACCAGTTGGAAATTTTCCAACCTAAGGGTGTGTGCTAGGTTTGAAATTTCCAACTCTAGGAAGGCTTGAAGCTAGTCTAGATGCTAGGATTTTGCGATTTTCTTGTTCATACAGGGGGGGGGGTCGAACAAATATTCCATGCACGTATGATGGGGTGGGTGGGTGTCTCTTGGGTCCAAAAAGCAGTTTTTTCCATATGCCAAATTTTTTTCTCCATTCCTGCTATTGAGTCTTATTTTGATGTGTTTTGAACAGAAACGGGTCATATATAGTTAATAGTAATGCTATACTATATATAGAGGTTATCAAAAGTTGGATCAGTTGCACAATGGCCAACAACAACCCAAATTCCCACTAGAAACTGCGCTATTGGACAAATAAAATTTAATCAGGATTCCATCTACTGATACAACAAAATAAGAATAACTATGCCGAACTCAGTTGAAAATAAGCGATAAAATGAAAGCACACTTGACCATATGTGACATGGAAATAAAGATATAATAAATAATGGAATAAAATAGACTTTTGACAACGTAAAACATAAAATCTTAACAAATAAATTGAAGGCCAGCCGGACCAGCTTGAACAATTTCACATTGTTTTCCATGTTAATGTGGATCAGCTTGTAATGTTAATCACAGTAACGAAGATTTTATCGTCACTGATATCGTGAGCAAAAAAGAAGTGAAATTGGGCTATCCATCCATATTATTCCCAATTATTACGAAGCCTATTACTTCAGGCAGTGGCTACCAGCCTGCCATTACACGCTATAACATGTTTCCTCAGTTCTGGTTTCTGAGATGCCCCAAGAAGAGTCGCGCGGGTATATCATGGTTATGTTTGGTATTAGCATTATTCTTCAAACTGGGATGAACTGGGATGAACAGTTGTATTTCCACATGTTTTGATAAACAGTTAATTTGATTCCAGCAATACAGTAATGCCCTAATTAAACGAATTAATGGGTAATTTTTCAGGATTTAGTCGGAAATATGGCTTGTTGTCATTCATCGGAACGCTCTCCCCGACAGCTTTCCGATAAATGACAACAAGCCATATTTCCGACTAAATCCTGAAAAATTACCCATTATTCTGTTGTGGTTATGGAGTCGATTAATTAGGGCATTACTGTATATCACATACCGGTAGCAAATATCAAAATATCAAATAATCTGAAATTTATTGTAACGGTAACATGTATTATGTAGAATACTCAAATGTGATTATGTGACTAGATCATGTGACTATATATTATGAAAATGAATGTTAATAAAAACTTTGGCACTCTGCCTATATATCCCTAGAAATGTGATTATGTTGACACATTTCTTGATTAATGACACTTATATGATAAATTCAAATAGTATCGTTATCTCATTATGCACTGTTCTATTCAAATATCGCGCAATAAATTATGATAATGTAGGATAATCAGCTATTTTGTTGCTCAATTGATAATTTTCTCAAATTTAGGGGGGTGGGTGTCCAAAACTGACCGGAAAAAACTTCCTGAAACGGAAAAAAAGGGTGGGTGTCCAAAATTGCCTGGAAAAAAAGGCCGGAAACGGAAGAAATTGGGTGGGTGGGTCCCCCGAGGCCGGAAAAAATTAAAATGATCATACGTGCCTGGAATTTTTTTTCCGACCCCCCCCCGGTTCAGATGCCAAATTTTCCCACATCGGGCCGAACCATGGTCGGCCCGGTGTGTCATTGTCCCTCCCCCGTGGCCACTACAAAACTGCTAATTAGTTTAAGAAAATAATCAACAATTTTACTACATTTGGTCAAACTTGTGGACTGAAATGGTCATCAATTGGAAAATTTTCCAACCTGAGGGGGAGCATGAGGTTTGAAATTTCCAACACTAGGAAAGCTTCAGTTGAGGCAAGTCTAGATGCTAGGATGTTCAGATTTCAAAAAATTTCTCACACCGGGCCGAACAACCATGATCAGGCGGTGTGTCCTGGTCTCTTGCCCGTAGCCATGTGCATTTGTCTGCAGTTGGACCACTAGATGTTAGGATTTATGCAATTTTTCAGGTTAAAATATCTGATTGTTTTCATATCGGGAATATAGAACCATGGTTAATTTAGGACATTAGACCTGAGCACTGAGGTGCAAGGGGTGTGTGCAAATGGAATTATGCAAAACGTGTGTTTGGTCTAATTCTGATTCAAGGGGGGGGGGGGGTGCAGTTGGAATTTGCCCATGTGTACACCCCAACGGAAACCCTCTAGCCACGTCCCTGGATGGTGATGCTGATGCTGCTTCTGATGATGATGATGATGTTGATGATGATGATGATGATGACGACGACGATGATAATGGTGATGATTGTGATACTGATGACGATGATGATGATGATGATGTAGATAATTTAGAGTAAAAGTCACGCGTATGGGCAGCCATTCGGTCGGAAATTACACGAAATAAAAGTTAATGGTGGTTTGTAAAAACAACTACAATCTATTTCAAAACAATAGTCTCCATTTTCAAACCAATAGTCGTTCTTTGATTCAATAAGAGACAATTACGTGTTAACAGATATAGATTCACAATCAACGTTGACCGATGCAAAATTAATGTTCTATTTTAATTTAATAGTATTCATTGTTCAACTAATATCTAATAACAAACAATTAATACAGCTTTGCTCATATTCAGTAAACGTACATTCCGTTGCAATAGCCATATTTCAAACCAATAGACGATTTCTCACGATCAGTGATTATCGTTATCAAACTAATAGACCTTATTGTAAAACTAATAACTCATTGTAAAACTAATAAATAAAACCGTAATTAACTTATTGTAAAACTAATAACCTATTGTAAAATTAATAGACCTTATTGTAAAACTAATAACTTATAGTAAAACCTATATCTAAAACCGTCATTAACTTATTGTAAAACTAATAACTTATTGTAAAATTAATAGACCTTATTGTAAAACTAATAATCAATAGACATATTTTAAACCAATATAGTATTTCCCACGATCAATGATTATCGTTATCAAACTAATATCTAATAGCGGAATCAACTATTTCAGGTCAAACCAATGAGCTCATTTGAAATTAATGATTAAAACACAAACCTATAAGCAATTCGTAAATTAACGCTAGGGGCGCTGGCCACCAATTTTGTTCGCAAAATCCGTGACGTCAGAAATATAGAAATAAACATGGGAGTTCCCAATGTCATGTCGATGTGACGATTTGGAATATGAGTTCACTCGGTGCAAATCAAACGACGATAAATATTCACTATAATATATAGGAAAAATAGTGGAGTAGATTAAGTCAAATTTTCAAGGCAGTTGTTCAAATTGTTACTAAAGCATGAAACTTTGCACATATGTACATCTTCTTTAATATTAGATATGGAGCCACGCTGAAATTTCACTTTAACCCCTCTTTTTAAGGGGTTTTCCAAATTTATAGAGCGTTTCGTGATTATATTATTTAATAAATGTCGCAATTAATCTCACCATGAAATATACGATTTAAAATTAGGCATATTCAGTTCGTATGACTCTGAGAGATATAATGCAACATTTTAAGGGTAAAATTGGAACTCCCCGCCCAAGATGGTCGTTAAAATGACAGCTGAAAGAGGGAATTTGACGTTTTTTCGCTAATATCTTCTAGATCAGGTTCTGCTGTATGGAACTGGTTCGGAAATGTGACTTCATTTTGTATTGCTCATGTTAAGAGATAATTGGAGCAATGAATATATGTCATTCGTATGATCCAAGTCCCTCCCGCGATCCCTCAATAATTCGATTATACATAACTCGGTATGAAATTTAACCAAATATCACCGTTATGAATATAGTCATATTTTAACAAGAATTGGACAGAACTTTGCAAATTATGACATACAATTACTTATGAATTTTTGCGCTTAAGTGCAAATATTTTACGTTTAATCACAAATCATTTGCGCTTAAGCCTGCAAATAGCGTGTCTGTCATTTGCAGAATGAGGTCAACAGAGGGTGAATTTAGTGATGCTACCCTGCATAGCGGGCTAGCATAACTAAATTCACCCTCTGGGGACCTCATTCTGCTTAGGCCTCATTTTCTGGGAAGTAACTATGGTATCAAATTAACATTGTTTTTAGTTACGTTTTCCCATCTGGGAAGTTTCTATATCCCCTAATTTGCAGAAGATAAAATCCACAATCGAGGCTCCAAATGGGTGAACATCACCAACTTCAACTGGGGAACTTCAATCTTATCCTAGGACTGCCATAGCAGTTGAGGGCCCTAAGCAGAATGAGGCCCCCAGATGGTAAATTTAGTGATGCTAGCCCACTATGCGGTGTAGCGTCACTAAATTCACCCTCTGGGGACCTCATTCTACAAATGACAGACACGCTATTTGCAGGCTTGCACTCAAGTATATATACCTGTAGGCCCATCATACAAGGGAAGCAATCCCCAGTGATCCCTAGATACCAGTACCTTTTATGACCATGGAAATGGTATACATCTGTACAGGATATGTCTCTTTTATAAAATGTAATAGATCTCTGGGATGGAGGCACAAATTCTTAGGGACAGGGATGCTGATAATATGAAAATATGTTTTTCCCCTATTTCTATTCAATAAGTACATGTACACCACGAGGGAAGCAAGCCATCAGTAACCCATAATTCCCCTTCTATGACCATTGAAATGGTATATATTTGTGCAGGAGATGTCCCTTTAATAAAATATACTAGAGCTTTGGGAATGAGGCACCAATTTTTGGGACACCCGAGACAGAGCTGCTTTTGACTTTTCAACTTTCGAGTCTGTATGGGCTACTACTATGGGCCCATAATAATATACTATGAGATGGACTCCATCATTCACAATCAGAGGGAAGTAAAGGAGTGTTAGGTATTTGCGCTTAAGTGCAAAGCATTTACACTTAAGCGCAAATGATTTTCACTTAAGCGCAAACAAATTGATAGACACATATTTGTGCTCAAGCACAAATGACATTCGCTTAAGCCCAAATGATTTATGTTTAAGCTTAATATTTGTGCTTGAGCGCAAATAAATAATAAATGTGAAAAGGGCCTCCCATAAGTAAGAGGGGACTCTAAATTTCTTGAACATTGAAATTCCCTTTGTTTGAGAATTTGTATATGTTTACCGGTATATTGAATATTCTCAGTTAATAATTATTCTGTGTGTTTCAAAAGAAATCAGAATAAATTGTTATTGTTTTTAAGTATTGGTTATAGATAACAGTTAATTAGATTGACCCCCCTCTTCCAAGATGCATCCTTACTGTGGAAAACCGATCGCCCAAGCGATTCACCCAGGTCTGTTGGATGGCTCAAACGACTTTTCCTACTATGGCCAGTTTGTACCCTTGATTTGAATGACACATTTAATTGTTTCGTACCATGTTTTTGGTCATTTCACACCATATATTGTTATGTTTCATTGATTCCCAAAAATGATGAATGGTCATTCGTACATGTGAAAAATTATATTAATCGTGTTAACTTAATGAGAGTGAACATGATCATGATTTAACGTTCGTGATGATGACAACCCAACATTTACATGTTAACATATTTCTTTCTTTATTTTTCGAAACAAAATGAACCAATCGAAATTGTCGCGACAAAGTTAAAGATGCATAATCAGAATTAACGCTTGAATATTACTATTTCCTTGGCTTCGGGTAAAACATATGTGATTTGAGTTGAGGAACCCACCCATCAAAGCTGAGAATGATCAGATATTGATTTTTGAAATCTATTATTTTTTACCATCGATAATTTTTAGTGGCCCAATAAAAAGTCGAAAGAGGACGGATGAAGATGGATAACTCAAAAAGCAAGTGGCTTTTGTTGTGTCAGATATTTGACAAACCCGCAAAATTTCATTGAACAAAATATTGATAAATAACAGGTTTTGGGCAATTGTATACTATATTTGACTGGTTAGCATTATTTTTGGGGCATTAATCGATTCTGGTAAACGAAGTGGAATTTTAAAAAATGGTGTTGTTGTTGTTGTTGTTGAAATATGATGATATGGGAACCATCGAATCGGACTGAGTACCTTCAATGTCATTTAAAAAAAAAATAATACCGGTATACTCAAAGGTACGAATTGTCGAAATGATACAGGAACTGGTATGAAATGTCCAGAACCCTGGTGCGAAACATCTCCATGTCAAACTTCCATGGTATGAAATGCCAGCAACCTATTCATCCATTGCACATTATCATTTATTTCCAATGGGCATGGATACGAGTCTCCCATTGGGGAGGGGGTCCACCTTGATACATGTATGTTCCGACAGCACCCCCTTGGAAGGAAGTTTCCTACAGATGGCTACAGGGTAAATGTATATCGGTCCAAAATTTGTTCGAAAATTATTAATTAGATATGACATTTTTGCACGATATGGCTTGTTATCAAACTCCATTTGTACTTAGCTGAATATCACTTCAATTTGCCCTAAATCGAGTAATATCATTTTACGACATCACTAATTAAGAGTAATACATGTATGATTTTATGACATCACGATCTGAGTAATACACGGTATGGCTTTGACATGGTGTAATTCTATTTCACTATTAGAATAGGCATAGATACCAATTTTTTGTGATGTCACTCATTAGAAAAAGTTGTCAATATTACACTGTTACTAAGAGGCGAACTACCGTAATTAATAGATACATGTAGGGTATTACTTGGTTGGTTTGATATTATAGGCCTGATTTCAGTCTTCGGTAGCCTCATACCAGCCTTCGTCGTCAGGCTGATTGTGATATGAGGTTACCTCAGGGTGATATAGGGCCTAATATCAAACCAACGATGTTGGCGCTGCTAGTCTACAGGGTCACTGTCTCATTGTTCCCCTTGCCGAGGAGATATAAATGGATACAGGATGTTTTGTATCATCTTAAGTCATTTCGTACCATATTTTTGGTAGTTTCGTACCATATTTTTGGTAGTTTCATACCTTATTGTTTGGTCGTTTCGTACCATGTAGGAAATCAATTGGTCATTTCGTACCATGTTACTACATGTACATGCATGTCACACCATATGGAAACAAATAAATGATTTTCTACAAAGTACGAAATAAAAAAAAGTAACCAAACAATCCGGTACCCTACCGTTATGTAAAACCAAAAATTATGGTATGGA
This sequence comes from Siphonodentalium dalli, assembly GCA_032622095.1. Classification (NCBI taxonomy): domain Eukaryota; kingdom Metazoa; phylum Mollusca; class Scaphopoda; order Gadilida; family Siphonodentaliidae; genus Siphonodentalium; species Siphonodentalium dalli. The sequence continues at coordinate 86,570,976 of CP136067.1, read as the reverse complement.
TTACTATGGAACGACCATGGTTATTTTATCAAATACTGAAATAATGAAAAAGTCACTGCAGTTGTATATATCATTTATGTGGTCACAATATATGCATGTATAATGCAACCTGTAAGTTGACATGACCTCTGTTCTAGTTGGCTTATGATTGAGTTCTGAAGTGCTCTTCGCACTGTCAGGTTTACTTGATCAATACTCCAGCAATGTTCAGAATCCGATTCCACGACGCTCGTATGAAACGTCTAGAAAATAGAATCCATATTTAATAAATCCTTCAGACATTCAATATTACCGATCGCCTGAATCAACATCTGACTGTTTGAAGCGGTTCCACTCAATGGTTGTTTTCAGAAGAAGTCGTCGCAATGTACAGTGCTAGTACGCACTACACAGTAGATCGAACGATTATCTTACGGTGTTAGAGATGTTGTTGTTGTTATTGTTGACACAATCATATTCATACTGCTGTTGTTAGTACTTGTCGAACACATCCTAAGTTCTCCACCGGATTTTGACAGACAATCCCTGCATCTGGATCTGGATGGTGTACGGCGTATGATCCTCGCGGATGTGTAGAACGCCGGGAGAGAGAGAATTATGTTCTTTGCGGGACTGTTGAGTTGTCCGCTGCTGTTCTATTTTGAATTTCGCATGCGTCCATCTCGTTTAGAGTAGTGTTCCACTGAATAATTGTCCGTGGGAAGAATGAATTTGAGTATTCAGCAGAGTTTGTCACCAGTGGCTCTTACCGGTAGGACAGTGAATTATTACATTCCTGTTTTGAGACTATATTTGTGGCACTGAAATCTGCAAATTTCTTGGCTCGGATTTTTCTGCCCACCTTTTTTGGTTTAATTAAGCACTGAGTGTTTACAGCCGACACCTGCCCCTTATCCATCTTGTGAAAGAGCTCCAGCCTCTGGTCTTTCCTTCTTTCTTCGAGTGGTCTTATCTCGCAGTCATTCATCAGTTTGGCCATGTCCTTCGATTGGTAATTGCCGGTCATGAGCCGTACAGCTCCTCTCTGTATTCTCTACAGGGCGTCGATGTTCTGCTGCTGGTGAGGATCCCACATGACGGCTGCGTATTCCAGCGACGATCTTACGAGTGTCTCATACGCTACGCATTTACTCTTGAATGGTGCCCTCCTAAGGTTTCTTCTGATGAATCCGAGCGTGCTGTTAGCCTTCTTCTTCGTGATCTTGTCTATCTGTGGCAACCATTTCATATCGTTTGTCTGTAGAGAACCCACACGAACCAAATTCTAAGTAAAATTTGTCAAACTAACATGACAATTTTGAATGAAACTGTAAATTTGTTATATACAAAATATTGTGAGACTGTTTGATTCAGACACAACTCTATGGTATTATGTATGAACTTACCGTTAACCTCCTTAGTTCTGCACGTGAGGACGTGCTCAGTTCCCCTCAAAGATATCAAATAAATTTACATACCCATAGATTGTGCCAGAGTCCCATGACCTAGTACTCACCTGTCGCCATATGTTAGGTTTTTGACTGTTACAGGTTACTTCATATTCTGCGTTTAAACACAGACTGCTTTTGTTTCCTTCTTTTCCCAAGTTTTGTGTGGGTAACAAAGTACTGTTGTATTGTGTGGGGGCTGAGATCATCCTGTGGTACCTAGGATGGAGGGTCCCCATTTGACCACTTAACTCTGAATTCTAACTTACCACCTACACTCCTAGTAGTCATGATTTTTTCAATATCATAATAGGAAATACTTGACTGTGATTGTGACTGAACATGGTCGTTATTAATGGGTTGAGTATTAGTAATGTTTACCTGGCTTGATTGATTGCTCCTTTGGCTGTTTCATTGACTCAACTCACCTGCGTTATCATCCGTCGGTGATGCTTGTTGAGCAATTGGCTCAGCCATATGTGAAATGATCATAAACCTTGTCGATATAGTAAGGTCCTGTCCACTTACTCTGCAGTTTTCGGGCTTGTCACAGAGAGAACTTTTCCCTGGATACAAAGACCTTGTCCTTTACTTTGTAGCTGGGATTTTCGGACTTCTTAGATGTATCATGGTAATCCTTTTGTTTTACTTGAGATTCCTTGATGTTGCTTTGTGTGATTTCCTCCATCACTTTTAGTTGTTTTGTTAAGTGCTCCACATATGTCTTAACATCCCTGCTTGTTGTTGCCTTTGGTGTAAGTGTCGTGTCTATAATCAATCGCTTTTGTTGACCAAACAGCATTTCAAATGGTGAGTATTCTGTCGTTTTTCCTGGAGCTCGACGCAATGCCATCATTAGTCCAGGTAAGATGCTTGGCCAATTAGAGTGGTCCTTTTCCACGTAAGTTCTCAAAATCTGACCTATCGTTGAATTTATACGCTCTCAGGTAGCATTTGTTTGTGGATGATATGGACTGGTTAATATTCGTTTGGTTTTGAAGAGTTCTGAGAGTGCAGAAACAATCTGAGAAGTAAAGTTTTTCCCTCTAACTGATACGAGTTCATCTGGTTCTCCAAATCTTGAAAATATTTCTTCATACAGGATCTTGGCAATATCAGCTGCTGTCTGTGTCTTCAGTGCAAATGCTTCTGGCCATTTTGTAAAACTGTCCACGAGTAATAAGACGTATTTGTATCCATCAGGAGTTGTTGTGAGTGGACCCAAGATGTCCATGTGCCATCCAGAAAATTTTGTGGCCACCGGCATTGGAGTGAGTGGAACTGATCTTGGGTGGAAATCCCTCTTTGAAGTCTGGCAAGGTAGACAAGTAGCTATATGACTTCGTATATCAGCAAACATCCTTGGCCAATAATACTTTGCTCTGATGGATTCATATGTCTTTTCAGCTCCTAGATGGCCTCCTCCTAGCATGCTATCGTGGTAGTCATGGAGTAATTGTTGTCTGTGAATTTGTGGCACGGCTAATTGTAGTATGATTTTTGTATCCGTCCTCTTCTGTCTTCTCTGTGTAAATATATGGTGAAGTCGATCATCCAAGACTTCATACTGTTCTGCTTCAGCGACCAGCTTTGCTGCTGTTTTTGCGTCATCAGGGAGTTCACCATTTACTTTGTACTCCAGAAGTAGTTTGAAGTCATTGCATTCCCATTGTTGTTGAATAAGTGCATCATCTTCAAGTGCATTGGAATGGCTATCCTGGCTACTGTTTGAAGTAGATGCTGATGTTTGAGTCTGAGACTCTGATAATTCCTGTCTATCTTCTTGTGTATCGGGTGTGATGTCCTCTGCATCTACTGCATTAATTGCTGTTGGCGAAGTTTGTATCTTGTATTATCTCATGGAGAGGGCATCAGCATTCTGATTAATTCGTCCTGGTTTATAGTGCAGCGTCATGTTATAACCTTGCAGCAGGAGAGCCCATCTTCCAAGTCGTCCATTTTCATCTTTAATTTTTGCTGTATACTTTAAAGCTAGATGGTCAGTATAGACATCCACATGATTGTTTGCCAGATAGGGGCGAAATTTCTTGACAGCTTCCACCAAAGCAAGGCCTTTCCTGTCTGTAACGCTCCAGTTCTTCTCTGCATCATTTAAGGAGCGGCCTCCATAGCAAATGACTTGTTCCCGTCCTTCATCATCTCTTTGTCCAAGCACAAAGCCGATTGCATAATCTGAGGCATCTGTGCATAGGGTGAAAGGCTTGTACATATCTGGTAGCACCAGGATGGGAGCTGATAGCAGTAGGTCCTTCATCTTCTGAAAAGCTTCTTGGCAGTCCACAGACCAAACATATGGGATGTTCTTCCTTAACAGCTGGTTTAAGGGAGCAGCTATTTTTGCATAGTCTTTTACAAATCGTCTGTAGAAATTGGCTAGTCCCAGAAATCCTCTCAACTGCTTCTGTGTTTTTGGCACTGGAAAAGTCTTCACTGCCTCCATTTTTCCTGGGTTGACTTCGATTCCATCTTTGGAAATTAAATGTCCAAGATACTTCACTTTAGGCACTGAAAACTGACATTTGGAAGGTTTGAGTTTAAGGTTGGCATCACGCAGACGTTGAAAGATCTCTTGGATGTCCAATAAATGTTGAGAAACGGAGGATGAGAACAGGATGATATCATCGACGTAGACTAGAGCGTTCTTCCAATTCATTCCTCGTAGTACTTTGGCCATAACCATTTTAAAACTCATTGGAGCGTTTGTTAATCCAAAACTTAGCCGTTTGAACATGAAGTTGCCATGTGGTGTTGTGAACGTTGTCTTTGCTTTTGACTCTTCATTCAAAGGGATCTGCCAAAATCCAGAGCATAAATCAAATACGGAGAATATGGTAGCTTTTGATTCACCAATTGTGTCAAAAACGTCGTCCAATCGTGGCAGAGGGAAGTTGATTGATTGTGTGACCGAGTTGAGATGGCGGTAATCAACAGCGAACCTCCATGTGTCATCGGATTTCCTGACCAGGACGACTGGCGATGCCCACATGGCGTCTGATGGTTCAATGATATCATGTTCCAGCATCTCATTTATTTGTCGGAGTTGTTCCTGATTTTTAGCTGGAGTGGTTCTGTACCATCGTTGTGTTTTTGGAATAGCATTTCCGGTATCAATGTTGTGATGGTGAAGATCTGTGCATCCCAGTTCTGATATATCATATGCAAATACATCTCTGTTTTGTTGTAGAAGCAGTCTGGAGTAAACTACATACCCACATATAAAAAATAGTGGGTCTGACGACCTTTCGTTCAGTTTTCATTTCCCAAACCCGGGATTCCTTGTAATTACCGCCAATCAAAACTTAGCTCCAAGAAATGTGTGCCCCAATACAAAACTAGTAACATGTCACGTGCTCTCGGTGTGGAAATTCCGAAGGTGTGGCTATATGTTGTTAAAATAGTATCCATGACGTCATTTATACCGGAAGAGAAATTCACAAATCGACAAATAAAGTAGATTGTTGACGAGCGGTCGAAAGTTTAAAATCAAGAATCACCAGAATTTGGATTGCAGGCAACTGTAATTAGGGTACAACTGGCCAATCTTTGGAGCTAATAATACGGCTGTGTAAGGTCGGGAGGGTTTCGGTGGGGTTGGTGGTAGAATTGTGTTGCTCTACGCTCGTTTTGTCTGCGGTGGTAATACTGCCGGTATTGGGGAACTGATAGATCGTTTTGTTATGTCATTTAACTTTTTTTTTAGTTCTGTAGTTGTTTTAGCAGATAGTCCCGACATTCATGTATTTTTGATTCGTGGCCGTTGATTTGTGTTATTTTTTGACAACATGGGAGACAAATCGCCTGGCCGATCTAAAAAATAATTCGTTCTGAGTCCAAGACTGGCAAGAGATCCACAGATATTTTTTATAATTTCAAGAAGATCTGTCTTAGTTATTGTACATATTATTTTGGATCCCGGAAGCTAGCCCTTTATTGTCAGTAAAACAACCGCCGAACGAAAAGTCACAAACCCTGCAACTATTAATTCCGATTCTTAGAATTGGCTTCACATGGTTGAAGCGGCCATGACGGCACTGGCACGTGACCATGTTTACGTCTGTCAATCAACTAATTTCAGATTTATATTTAGTGCGGTGTGACGTAATTTGGGAGAAGCCCACAACCTTTCAGAAATGAAAAGTTGATGGGAATGCAATAGACTCAGTATCAGTATGAATCTGAGTGTATGTTTACACAAGCTGAGTGAGTTGGACTTTTTCAGACACTGAAAGTTGTGACTTAGACAAATCGAAACCAAGTTGTTCTGAAACGTCCTGAAAATAGTTTTCAGTGACTGACATACCAAAACCTTTGTAATGAGGCTTACCCTCAAGACGATGTGTTTAGAACTGAACTGCTGTCAATGGACATGATCTTACCCAATATTTGATTCTCTTTGACTTCAATTGTTCTGTCAGTTGGGTTGAGAAGATGGCATACACCATTTGAATTTGATAGCTTGAATAATACGTTCGCACCTGCTAACTCAAATTTATCCATTATATGTGATAGTGGTTCAAATAGAACAGTACCGTTTAACCTCACTCCCTGTGCATGAATTGGAACACATGAAGTTGACAATGGAGGAATTGAGATTGCTTGTATTGTGCGCCCCAAGCCCAAGACTACTTGTGGCTTGCAGAAAGTGACTTGTATATCCATCAGAGTAAGGCAATTTTCGGTGCAGTCTATCTGACCTTGAAATTCTTGCAAAAAGTCAAACCCAATGATGAGTTCATGATGTAATTTGTCAAAGACATAGAATAAGAACATATATTCTGTTCCAAGTATTGTGATTGGTAGCTGAATTTGACCAGTAGGTGGGTGAGCGTCGCCTGACATACTGACCACAGTTTTAAGATTTGACTTTTGAACCAGCTTGGTCAAATTTAGCTCTTCAATCACACTAGATGCAACACAACTTATTGAGGCTCCTGTATCCACCAGTGCTTTGAATTTTGTGGAGTATAATGATATTTTTATGAAATTTGAATGCATAGTAGCTACTGGTGAAACCGAGGGAGGTTTTTCAAATTGGGTGATTGGTGGCCTTTCCACAGGATGATCTCCCTTACCAATGGCAGGCGACAATTGCTATTGCATACCTTGTGCCTGTTGACGCTTCAACTTACGACAGGCCCTCATGATATGGCCTTCCAAATTGCAGTGTTGGCAAATTGCATTCCTGTACCTGCACTCTGGACGCCGGTGGGTTGTGAATCCACAGGATTCACAAGGACTAAACCTACCGTGGCTATGCTGCTGGTCGTTGTTGTTTGTGAAATGTCTTTGTGGGTAGTTTGAATTTGGAATGGTTGGTTGTCTAAATTTGTTTGGCCTATGTTGTGGCTGTTGATACCGATTGTTTTGAAAATGTGGTGTGTTATTGTTTTGATATTGATGCTGGTGCATGTGTTGACCTTGTGAGTTTTGGTACTTACCTTTGTGTGATATTCGCTGTTGAGTGATTTTGTTTGATTGTGTATTGTCTGAATTTCTGTTCTTACCCGGTGTTGCGTTAGAACATGCACATACATTTGGGATGGGCTGGGGCTGATTTTTATCAGCCAACAATTTTTCCACCAATGAAATGAAATCTGAATTCGGTTTATTTTTGTTTCTGGTGACTGATTTAAAAGAAATTTCTGCCAAAACAGCTGCTTCAGTTAGTTCTTCAAAATTTGAGGGGTTCTTTTGAATCACCACCGGGCGAATTTTATCACTTAGTCTGCTAATGATTAAACCGATGGCTACCTCTTCTGGTAGACCCACAGCCGTTGATTTTGACCTAATGTTCATAATAAATTCTCTCACCGATTCATCGTCTTTCTGCTCAGCTTCTAAAAAGGCCAGTCTGTTATGCCCAGGTCGGGCTTGAGCCAATTTATAATAGTTCTCAAATTGCTGCCTCAATGCTTGATAATTTGTTTTCGTTGCCTGAGGAAGGGCACGATACCATTCTTTGGCAGAACCTGCCAATACCACCGGGAATATGTTTGTTTTGTCCAAATTGGTCAAATTTCCCATTGTTGCCACTTCGTCGAAACATTCAAGAAATGACTCAATGTTGTCTCCCTTTCCATCGAACTTGTTTAATAGGCCTAATATGCCGAGTTCAAATCTACCTTGATTCATTTGTTGTTGTTGTTGTTGCTGTTGTTGTTGTTGCTGTTGTTGCTGTTGTTGTTGTTGCTGTTGTTGTTGTTGTTGCTGGTGTTGTTGTTGTTGCTGTTGTTGTTGTTGCTGCTGCATTTTTCGTGTCACTACGCCTGGCTTTTGCAAACCCGGTCGTGGCATATGCGTTTCAATGCCGCCCTTTTTTTCAACCACCAGTATAGTAGAGTCTTTTTATGGGGAATTAGCTTTTTGGTACCGGGGTTGTATCTGGAACGAAGTGAGAGGTGCAACAATTCAAGAAACTTGTGAATACGGTATTTATTAAGCAATGCATGGTAATTGTAAGTCCAATTGTCATCCATACGAGAAGTTTTATGTAAGAAACTTAAGAATATGTGACTATCACCGGTGGGCATTTGTTTGACTTCAATTTCAACTTATCGCGTTTATTGCTTCACAATGTCGTAAATTCTTGCATAAGATGTTCGGCTTTATACTGCCTGTGACATACACAATAGGCGCAGTATTTTCATAACAGCTTTTACATAACCAGTGAGGTAATGTACTGGTCACGCAACCGTGTCTAGACATGTCCAATTGTATATAGGAGAGTTTGTGATCTACCAGAGCACATCTGGATTTTCCGTCGTCGACACAACACGCTATTCATCCGACAGGCTTGGTTTTTCCGCTGTTTGGAAATATACATTTTATTTGGATGTTCCATTTATGTGTTACTAGCTGGGTTACCCGGCGTTGCCCAGGTTAATGCGATGAGAAACACTCTGTATGCTGTGGATATTTGTTGGGGATAGAGAATGCTCTTGCTTAAAAGTGTGATACGTTTTCTCATAAATTGTATATTCAAATAGCATCATAAAACATGTTTATTACAGTCATGGGATATAAGTAGTGGATCACCTTGTCAATTGTCATTCTGTTTGTCGCGATTAATCCGTTCCAACAATAATGAAGTATGTATTTATTTATTTACAAGTGCGTATACATTAGACGTTACAATATGATACATGAATATCATAAACACATTAGTTCGATAAAAGATGATAATTGGGTTTTAAATATTGAGATGTATCAATCAATTTAGTGGGTTGGACTAAGGACACCTGGCTATCTCCATGCAGATACAGATGTTTCAAAGAAATTTCCAGGTGCTCCTCTGTTCATGGTGCTATATATTGGCTAAATATTCTCAGTTTAAACGAAATGTTGATGCGCATAACTATTAGCTACATGTGCCAGACACAGAGCGAGATTTTGAGTTGCTTATGTCAGTCGAGGAGTCTGTTATAAATCCCTTGTCAGATGTGCAGTATTGGGAGGATCCTGAAAAGTCTTATGCTACTAACTGCATTTTCTTGTCTATCAGAAGAAACTATATTTGACTGCACACTGTGACCACTAATTTTGAACAGGCCTTCCATATCTCTTGACAAATTGTAACTTTTTATGGAAACTGTATTGAATGGAACATACTCAATTTTTTTATAATATACATGCATTCCTTTGACGGTTCGGGGTCTACCAGTTATACGTTTAATGCTTCTTCTATGGATCTCCTTTTGCTAGCTCATTTTGTGAATGCCCTTATTGCTATTCCCATATAAATATGACAGTTGAGAAAATATAATTGTTCAAGTGACTTAAGTGGGTCACCATATGTCGGGATTGTGAAATGTGAACGTCCAAAACTACTTAAAATGATATGGAGATGGCCTGGGTGACTGTATATAACTTATATGTGGATACAGGCGAATAGCAATCTTATCAATGATAGTGCATATCCGTTCGCCATCCGCAACGCAAACGACACCAAATGTGATTTAATTCATGGTATATCATTAGAGAAAAACGTGTATGAATTCGGTGGAAATTGGTGCCAAATAAATTTGTACCAGCGTTTGCCTCCTTGGACATATTTAAACCACTCCCATTAGACTCATGGGTGCATGATATACTGGCGATGATTATATATATGTTTGGTGGTAATCAGCAACTGAACAAATTCTGAGAATAGTTATGACCAATATCTCTCACCCAACCGACAGCAATTTGACGTCTTTAAATCACACGATGATATTCCTCGTATCACAGAGAAGAATAATATATCAATTTGGTGGAAATCTGGGCTAAAAATAGTTTATTAAATCAATTGTTGATGCAACGTTGACTCGAACAACGCCATATTGCGAAGGTGATTATGTATTCGTTTGGTGGAAATCGGCGACAAAACTATTTCGCGATATATGTTTAATTTTGCCGACCTCCGCCTTTTCTTCCCCTGACACAAACAGCGTCATTTTAGAAAATATTTACCCGCACCGTTATCTTCCTTGTAAACAGCTACCCCTCTTAGAACGCCTTGGTGCCATCTCGATTGTACCGCGTGAAGTTATATATAGAACGCACACAGACAGACATACAGAAAGACAGACAGACAGCACGATTTGATTTCTTGTATCATTTGAGAAGAACGTGTCTGAATTTGATGGTAATTAGTAGTAAAAATATTTTGTATCAGTCTTGGTGACCCTCCCGTCCCTATTTCAGTCTCAAGTTGCACACACTAAGACCCATTAGAGATTAGAGATGCATATATATGAAATTGGTGAAAATTGGCGAGTATACAAATTCGTATCAAATTTAAGGTCCCCATATCTCTCACCCATAGGGCACAAATTTGGTGTATCTAAATGACACGATAAGATTCCTCACAGAGAAGAATATGTATCAATCTGGTGGAAATCGGCACTAAACATATAGATATAATTTGTTGTGTCCCTCTCATCTCTATTCACCACTGACTCGAATGGCCCAACTTATGACATCCTTAAACCATACGATTATACTCCTGATATCATGGAGATGATTGTTTATAAGTTTGGTGATAATTGGCGACTAAACAATTTTTTTATTATCAAATTTGGTGCCAATCCACACCCCCGTCTCTCAAACAAACAGCACCACTATGGCGTCTTTAAATCACAAGATTGGATTCCTCGTATCTTGGATAAGAACGTGTATCAATTTGGTGGAAATTGGCGCAAAAAAAATTTTCATCAATTTTGGCGCCCCTGTCCCTTTCAATGCAACCCTGACTCGAATCAGGCCACATTTGACAGATATAAGCAACACCATTAGACTCCTCATACCATGGGGATGATTTTGTATAAGTGTGGTGGCAATCGGCGACTAAACCAATTATTATAAAATTTAGTGCCCACCCCTCCCAATCTCTCAACCAAAAGACAACAATTTGGCGTTGTTAAAGCGCCCAATTTGATTCCTTGTATAATGAAGAAGAATATATATCAATTTGGTGGAGATCGGCGCTAAAATTAGTTTTTCAATTTTGGTGCCCCTCTCCTCTTCCGTTCATCCCCGACTCGAACGACGCCACTTTTAAACAACACCGTTGGTTTTTTCATATCATGGGTTTGGCGTTGTTAAATCGCACAATTAGATTCCTTATATCATGAAGAAGAATATATATCAATTTGGTGGAGATCGGCGCTAAAATTAGTTTTTCAATTTTGGTGCCCCTCTCCCCTTCCGTGCATCCCTGACTCGAACGACGCCACTTTTAAACCACACCGTTGGTTTTTTTATATCATGGGGATGATTATATATAAGTTTGGTGGAAATCGGCGACAGAAAAAAATCTGCGCCTCTCCCTTCCGGGCACCCCTGACGCGAACGGCGCGACTTTTGCCATATTTAAACCACACCATTAGATTCCTCATATCATGGGGATTATTATGTATAAGTTTGGTGGCAATCGGCGACAATTTTTGTTCTGCCCCTCGCCCTTTTCTGCCCCTGGCAACAACGGCGTCACTTTAGAAAATTCTAACCCCGACCATTATCTTTCTCGTAAAAAGGTACTCCTAGTAGACCCCTTTGGCATCATCTAGATGGTCCCCTGTGAATTTCTATAGAACACAGACAGACAGACAGACAGACATTCGCAAATATAGATATAGATATGTTCACTTATTCTACCATATAAAGAACTAATTCCCCAGATTTGTTCAACTTACTTCAACTCGGAAACTGCTCTCTGAAAAGTGGCTCACCTTGTCGATTGTCATTTTGTTTATCGCGATTAATCCTTTCCACCAATAAAGAAGTATTTATTCATTTACAACTGCGTATACTTTAGACTTTATGACATGAAACATGAACATCATGAACACATTAGTTCGCAAAAATAAAAGACGACAATTAGGTTTTACATATACAGAGATGTATCAATCAATCTAGTGGGTTAGGCTAAACTTTTGAGGACACCTGCATGGCTATCATATCTCCATGAAGATACAGATGTTTTAAAGAAATGGCCAATGCTCCTCTGTTCATGTCGCTATATATTGACCAAATATTCTCAGATTAAAAGAATTGTTGCTATGCATGTAATCAGCTACACGTGTCCGACACAGAGCGAGATTATGAGTGGTTTATTGTAAATTTTGTTTTGTGGAAACTATATTGAATGGAACAGACTCAATTCTGTTATAATATATACATGATCCATTCTAATAATTAGGCAATCCTCTGACGGTTCGAGGTATCCCAGTTTGCAAGAATATGTGTATATCTTAAATAAAATGATAAATATATGTTTAATGTTTTCTTCTATGTATCAGTTTTGCTAGCTCATTATACGTTTTTAACACGCATTTGATTTGATTTCTCGTATCATTTGAGAAGGACGTCTATGATTTTGATGGTAATTGCCACGAAACATATTTTAACAGTTTTGACACTCCCGTCCCTATTTCTGACTCAAGCGGTGCCACTTTTGTCATCATTAAACCACACACTTAGACTCATTATAAAAATGCAAATATATATACAATTCGTGAAAATTGGCGAGTATACAAATTCGTATCAAATTTAGGGCCCAAACGGCACCAATTTATAGCGTATCTAAACCACACGATTAGATTCCTCGTATCAGGGAGAAGAATATGTATCAATCTGATGGAAATCGGCGCTAAACATATTGTTTATCTTTTTTGTGTCCCTCTCATCCTCTATGCATCCCTGACTCGAATGGCCCCATTTGTGACATACTTAAACCACACAATTAGACTTTATAAGTTTGGTGCTAATCGGCGACTAAACAAATTTTGATCAAATTTATTGCCCACCCGCCCCATCTCTCACCCAAGCAGCACCAATATGTCGTCTGTAAATCACACGATATAGTCTACTCGTATCATGGATAAGAATGTGTATCACTTTTGTGGAAATTGGCGCTAAAAATATTGCGTATCAATTTTGATGCCCCTCTGCCTTTCAGTGCACCCCTGACTCGAATGACGCCACTTTTCACAGATTTAAGCCACATCATTAGCTCCTCATACCATGGGGATGATATTGTTTAGGTGTGGTGACAATCGGCGACTGAACCCATTCTTTAGTGCCCCCCCACAATCTTTCATCCAAACGACAGCAATTTGGCGCCTTTAAATCACATACTTAGATTCCTTGTATCATGGAGAAGAATATATATCAATTTTGGGGAAATCGGCGCAAAAACTAGTTTTTATAAATTTTGGTGCCCCTATCCCCTTCCATGCATCCCTGATGCGAACGGCGTCACTTTTGACATATTTAAACCACACCAGATGCCTCATATCATGGGAATGATTATATATAAGTTTCGTGACCATCGGCGACAAACATTTTTTCTGCCCTACCCCTTTTCTGCCCCTGACAACAACGTCACTTTAGAAAATTCTAACCCACACCATTACCTTTCTCGTAAAAAGTTACTCCAAAGTAGACCCCTTGGTGGCATCTAGGTGGTCATCGGCGCTAAAATTAGTTTTATCAATTTTGGCGCCCCTCTCCCCTTCCGTGCATCCCTGACTCGAACGGCGCCACCTTTGACATATTAAACCGTACCATTAGATTCCTTATATCATGGGGATGATTATATATAAGTTTCGTGGTAATCGGTGACAAAAAATTGTTCTGCCCTCCCCCTTTTCTGCCCCTGACAACAAGCGCGTCACTTTAGAACATTCTAACCCGCACCATTATCTTTCTCGTAAAAAGATACCACTAGTAGACCCCTTTGGTGGCATCTAGATGGCCCCTCGGCGCTAAATTTAGTTTTATCAATTTTGGTATTCCTCTCCATTCCATGCATTACTGACTTGAACGGCGCCACTTTTGACATATTTAAACCACACTTTTAGAATCCTCATATCGTGGGAATGATTATATATAAGTTTCGTGGCAATCGGCGACAAAATGTATTTCTGCCCCTCCCCCTTTCTGTCCCTGACAACAACGGCGTCAATTTAGAACATTCTAACACGCACCATTATCTTTCTCGTAAAAAGCTACCACTAGTAGACCCCTTTGGTGTCATCTAGATGGTCCTCTGTGAATTTCTATAGAACACAGACAGACAGACAGACAGACATATAGATATATATATGTATTTCCAAGTTATCCGGTATATACATTCGATTGACCTTAGTACATATATCACTTCTTCTAGAAAAGGTTACATAATCAATATTTCCCTATTATTTCCCATTTAACTGTTTAACTACACATCAAGATAAACACTATAAAGATAAAACTGCGTTATTTCTCCGTTTCTGGGCGCCCAACAGTCCCGATTTCACCGTTGTATGATACACTGCTTTCGCTTGCTCTCTCGTGCGATACATTAGAGAGATTTCCTACATCTCTGATAAAAAGTGTCTCTTATATGCTGAAATCATTCTTCTTCGCATAATTCGAGCTATTAACTTATCACTTTTCTATTCAAATTTTGCAGAAAATGTAAATTTCATTCCATTTTGGCGGCCACATTGGGACAGACATTCTATAGATATGGTTTACGACTAAGCATGCATTGTTCATGTATATTTCGACTCATTACGAACTTGAATTTGACATTAATTTGTGACTTATTATCGCAGAAATTCACCATTTTCGAATAACAACTGCCATTCTTGACGCCATGTTGAATTTGGATTTTTTCCCGAAGCGGATTTTAGCGGATAATGTATAAGTTGTTCTGCAAATCAGACTGAGACAAAAAACGGCTTCTCTACCGATTCCTTCCTGGTCTAACCGCCTATAACGACAGCACTAGAAGGGAATCCCTATATATGCAGACTAAATTAACTTTCCAGAAAACGTGAGTGATGTGTTTTATTACGAAATCAAGTAAATTTCACGAGATTCCAATTAGAAGAAGACAACCTTACCGCACTGCGTGTGCAATATAGTGTTATTTGCCTTAGTGACTACATTATCACACAAACAAAGATATTGGGGTTGAAAGGTACACATGTAACCACTCGAATATGTAGTCATTATAAAGACGGACATATCTTACGGTTGGTACAGACAACACTGTCTACGAACGTACCAATGGCATCCCCATGTGAATAATGTTGGTACGTTCTTATTGTATATATACTACAAACCTTGACATACCTTGATTTTAATTGCTGATATATATTTCCACGTACATTACGGTACATTTGAGATCAAACTAATGTTCAACTAGAAATATATTCTATGAAAGAATTCGTTGACTCTGAAAAAACAAAGCGAAGTCTCTGATATTCGGATTTTATTTAAGTTTCTGGTGGATATTTTGATTAAAGGCATATATGGATGCCGCAATTGATCTGTTTTTATTTAATTGCCCATCTGTGACTATTAGTTTTATTTTGCAAACACAACAGCTCGCGTTTATTGGATATTCTCCAAGAGTACCTAGAATACCAGTATAACCGGAGATATAGCTATTACACGCTGATGCACTTACATGTACATGTACGTCAGACATGGCTACGTGAATAATCGTGTATATAACTATATTCATTTAATATCCATTTGTCTGTTTTTCTGTACATAGCTCAGTCATGTTTTCGTTAGCATAGATTACAATTATGACGTCACATAGAGGAAGTACTGATGAGGTCTACGACAGGCCAGATATGAATTTCTCCACAATATACGAGGAACTCTTAAAGCAAACCAATGATCCAGATGAATATAATCCCCGATTCACCGTTTAATCTTCACAATAAAACTTGTCAGTACCTATCTCCCACAGACTTTAAAGCCAAATATGGACAAACAGACACCAAAGGCCCAAGCATTCTAAACCAACAGGTCCGAGTCGGCATCTCTGGTTTAGACTAGGTTTTATTCTAGACCTGGTTTTACTCTAGTTTAAACTAGGTTTTATTAGGATTAAAACTTGGTTTTATTGTAGTAAAACTAGGTTTTACGGGACTAAAACTAGGTTTTAGTGTATTAAACCCAGTTTTGTGATAAACTCAGTTTTAGTTTTTGGAATTCGATCTCAATTAAAACTAGTTTTATTGGCGTAATAAAGTTATGATAATATCGCTAATTGTTTGTGGTGAATTGGCGATATAACGATGAGGAGACGATGATCTATGTCTGATTTATCCGTACCATACGTCTCGTCCCGAAAATATACTTTTAAAGATACTTTGAAAAAACATCAAAGTTAAACCACTCTATCCCAGGTTTTACTATGTTGGTGTTGAATATATTTATTGTGACCCATAACGTATATATACATTACACATATTATTATAGACATAGATAGAACCTAGTTTGATGGGTTTTATTATTCGGTCGATTTTTTTCGCCCAGTATTGATGTTGTTTCTTCGCGTATATGGGAGTGTTTCTTTTGAATTGGGGGGGGGGGAGTTTATGCTTGGGCGTTTGTCACTCAATATCCATGTGGAATTTATGTACATACAGGAGAGTCTCAGTGGAATTCGGGGAGGCGATGTCGGTACTTATGAGATAACTTCTAACAAAATATATGCCAGTGTGATGGATTATTTATTGCTATATAGGTTTTTTTTGTTTGCAATTTACTCGTTCGGAGGTCGCTTTGGCGACTGAGAGTATGGATGGATCGGACCGATCAATTTGACACGTTAGACACGAACATGACTTTTGGCACTGATTCCTTATTCACATAAATGTCTCTTTTGGTCAATTTGACGGCATGGGTTGGTGCCCCCCCCCAAATACCCACCCAGCCGTCACCCGGGGAGGGTACCACCCTGAGGGGGAGAAAAATGGAGTATGGACCATTTTCTAGAACAGTAAGGATTTCTGCCAATTTGACGGCAGAATTGGGTAGCCTGCTCCAAATACCCCATAGAAACACTCAACCCTCATCACTGGGGGTACATGGGGTTTGGACAATTTTCTTCCTTATTTGCACAAATGTTTCTTTCGGTCGGTTTTATGGCATGGCTGGGGGCCCAAATACCCCATAAAAACACCCTCACCCGGGGGTACCACCCGAGATGGGGGGGGGGGGGGTGAAAATGGGGTATGGACCATTTTCATGAACGGTGGGTGACCCACCACAAATTCCCCCTAGAAAAACCCCAACCTACACCCCGGGTCCATATCCCATTTTCGCCCGCTCGGGTGGTACCAACCGTGGTGAGGGTGTGGTGTTTCTATGGGCTATTTTAGGGCGGGCCACCAATCCGTGCCGTCAAATTCGCCGAAATCCTTACCCTTCTAGAAATGGTCCATACCCCATTTTCACCCCTCCGGGTGGTATCCCCGGGGGAGGGGTGGTTGTGTTTCTTTGCGGTATTTTGGGCGGGCCCCCACTCATGCCGTCAATAGATATTTTTTAGTTCCAAAAGTCATGTTCGTCCATGATATTAAATACTACCGAACGGCAAAACAACAGACCGTGCATTCGTCGCGATTTCTCAAAGCGCACTGGTTATTCGCCTGATTAGGGGATTAGATAGCGGCAACCGGTCGCGTGACTGGACAATGCATTGACAAGTGGCCATAATAAACAAACATACCACACCTCACGACCTTGCAATTGAACAATTGTGGACCACATGTAACGCAATCGACAAATCCATGTCGTCCCAGCGGTGGAGTAAAACTTGGTTTTACTACTAAAACCCAGTTTAAACTAGTAGTTTAAACTAGGTCTAAACTGGAGATGCCAATTCGGACCTTATTGTCGAAGCTTAAATGCCAATTGGGATAAATTTAATTGCCTTCTCTATATTCGATATCATAGGACTAACCGAAGTATTTAGGATACAGAATAATCAATGGTTTTTCGTTAGAATGATATCATCCTTTCGTCTATAAAACTAGAACAGATATTGATGATGGTGGGGGAGGCGTGGGAGTCTATGTAAATGAAATTTTCACAATTTTCAATGCTCATGTATTTGAATCTCTCTTCATATAAATATATTCAGACAAGCATTGTTGATACATAATTGGATGCATCTACAGACCAAATACCGCTGATATGGACGTAAGAAGTGCTCTAAAATTGGTGATTTTAATATAGACTTACTAAAGTTCTCCACACATGTCAAAACAGAAGAATTCGTTGACACAATGTTCTCCGAAGGTTTCTTTCCTACTATTACCAGACCTACTAGAATAACCGAGTTCAAAGTAACCCTTATTGACAATATATTGTCCAACAATTTCGAGTATGAAAATGAATCAGGAATAAGAATTACTGATGTCTCAGACCATTTAGCACGTTTCTATATGAACGGGACTAAATCGCGAATGGCATTTTTAAGTTCAACATTTGAACGAAGTTCAACACATTCACAAAAACATTGACCTGTTGAAACAAGTTCTTACGGGATCATCGTTTGAAGATGTATCCAATTGCCAATGACCAAACGAAGCATACAACAAATTCATTACAACTTATTCCGATGTGTTCCATATATCGTTTCAGGTAACGAATACGCATATCCGAAAATATTTATAAAACAAAAACCCTGGATGACCAGGGGGGGGGGGGGGGGGGGGGGGGGTCGGAAAAAAAATTCAGGCACATATGGCAATTTTTCCCTTTCGATCATTTTTTGTACCCACCCACCCCCACCGCCAAATTTTTTTCCGTTTTCGGCAGTTTTTTCCGTCTATTGTTTTACACCCCACCCCCCTTTTAACACTAAAACATAGATTTGCGGGGGGCTATTCACTGTAAACAGCTGTATATGAATTTATGTGCATACTATTTATCATGGATGTTAATATGGACATGTAAATAGGAATGAGTCATTTTGAGGTAATTCGGCCAAAAAAACATGGCTGCCAGCGGCCATCTTGGATTTCAAAATTTGCAACAAAATACAACACGATAACTGCCTGCAGTCAGTTTACCAGTTAGAATTACATTATTTCTCTCATTCAAAGTGGTTTTGAAGCCCAACTCATTGCCAAAACACTAAAAAACAAGCAGGAAATTTGTTTTTTAGTTGCGGAAAAAATTGCTTGTTGGTGGCTTTGACCACCCACCCACCCCGGCATACGTGCCGGATTTTTGTTTTCACCCCCCCCCCCACCTGGGATGACTGCAGGAATTATAACGTCCTCTCACACGGAAAACATATTGTGTAAGGCAAAATTAAAAAATCCTACTGATACTAATATAACGAATTATAAGGTATTCTACAACATATAACAGAAAGTTCTTCGACAGGGCAATTTTTACTACTATAAAAATGAATTCGAACAAAACAGAGGTAACATAAAAGCCACTTGGAAACTACTCAGATATATAATTGGCAAGAGTAAATTATCTGTCACATCACAAACCGAATTCGGTAGCAACGGTACAAATATTTCTGATGCAGAGCCAGTAGTACCTTCATCTTCGGTCATGGAGCAAGACCATCCCCCATCACCAGTGTTCGGACAGCCCGGGAGAGGACTGGGAGACGCCAAGATCATCCCTCCCTCACTGGAATTCTGACTGATGTCACCAGACATCTTCTGCTGATGTCGTGATGGAGATAGAGACTTCATTCACTCCAATGACTCCGGAATACATCAACACGGAGTCATCCATCGCCACCACGACAAACAGCACCAACAACATTTCTGGATCCATCTCAGCAGAGCAGCTGGCAGAGATGGCAGCGGAGCAATTTGTAGAGATTGTGGCAAGATCGGCAGCCCTTGTGAAAAAATCTGAAGAGACAATAGCCAGATGCGAAGTACAAGAACAGCGTGAAGCTATCTGCCGGTCTAAACCACCACCAACAACATCAACAACAACTGAAAGACAGAAAAACAAGGCCAACAAAAAGATGAAAAAATAATAAGATCATTTTCATCCACCATTTCACCCTCAAGTTAAATGCATAACAATTTCATGACTCATCCAAAACTTCCAAAGTGGGTTGCAGTAAGCCCTTTCAAATCCTCCCGGGGTCCCTCCCCAAATCCCTGATAAAGTAAAGATTGCATCTTTTTACGCTCCGGTCATTTAAGGGGATGGACGTGCTGGCGAGATCTCCTCGTTAATCCCTTGAGTGGCCGTCGATTTATATGTTGGATATGGCTGACTATGGATTTAATCGCCAGCCATGTCCACAGCGTGCTGAGCAGTTTCCAGTCTGCCCATTGTGTCAGCTGGTCACTCCATGCTGATAAGGGCAGACTGGACTTGGTTCTGAAGTATCAGGTCACTCCGTGTTTCGTCAGGGGAAGAAATCCACGCCAAGGTTGTCTAAATTGGTTTATTTTCAACCTGACAATTAAACAAACAATCAATAAGTTATAAGACCACACGAGTGTGACACATGTCATAGACCAAACGAGAGTGACATAGGTCGCAAACCAAATATACAACAAAAGCCATTTGCATGCGACACGAAATTTGAAACAAATAATGAGCATTCCAAAACCAGCCTTGAATATATAGGACACTATTCCAATAAATGAGATTAAAGGTACGGTTGGCCTTAGTTGTCGAAAATATTCATATTTGTTCCAATCACCGTAAACAGAAAAACATTAAAACGCATACAGTTTCGTTCATATATACCATGACCATCGCGTAAACAGCATGTTATCATAAAGACCTACTATGTTTTACCTAAGCAAGAGCCTGATTGTGTTACTGAAGACAGAACAATGCTACTGGCTAATCACACACAAATGGCATAAACGCTCTTTATTAGTTCCATATCAGGTATTCACCAACAAAGAACGCTCTTTATGTTTACCATCATAATATAAACAAACACCAGAAAAGTAACTTTTTATGCTTTTGTTTACACAACAATGGTCAAATATTTGACAATAACATACTGTTTATGCGATATTTCTTATATGTATACGGACAAAGTATGTCTACAGTTTGATGTTCTTTCTGTTAGTGGCGGTTTTTGACGGGTGGAAATATTTTCACAGGATACCCACCGCCAAGGCCAACCGTACCTTTAAGTTGCAATATATGTACAATATGGCAATATATACACAATGCACAATATACTGAATACAACCGATCGAACATAACCTTTAGAATTGGTTAGGGCGAATATGACAAAAAAGAGGTTCAGAAGACATGATAAGTGAACAGCAGCGTGAGGATACAATTGCAGATGCATAGACAGTGAGAAATACTAAGAAAGAGATAGAGAGTGATGGAGAAATAACACAAGAGAATACTAAGTAGAACGTATGTTATAGCCAATGTGTTCATGATAGGAATCCAAATCAAATACACAATTCCTCTCACGCCATGCTATTATTATACACGCAACTCTGTATTGTGATTCAGAAATATTCACATGTATTGTTCGTCAATGCATGCAGTTTATCAAGTTCTCAAACACGCATTGGCGGGACGTAAAGACGAATCACTAATTCAGTTCGTGGGAGGAGTTCTTTAAAATCAGGCGATCATATCTTCGAATCCAGAGTCGATAATCCTTTTGTCAGTTCAGGCGGGAATGTATACCAGAAGATATCTTGTTTTGTTTTCAGTCACCGTTAACATAGACTACACAAAACGCATTCACGGTCAACGCAGACACGTTATACGTTATACTGACAAACCTGTCACTTGACATTACACACAAGACTAGTTTAATATCGCCGCGCGATACACTCCGGTAGAACCTTCTACCGGCCGTGGTCCGGAAGGACTGACCGGACTCCACCGTTTCGGGACTAACTGGGATACCGGGAAGATGACCCCCTTCTAGACGCCGCCGAGATGCCGACAGGAGAGCCAAATGGAGACAAGGGAAAACAGAGAGACGCCCAGTTCCCCTAGTTTGCATCGAGGCACGAAGATCTGCCGGCTGTATATGTCACCACCATCTGAGCAGGGACGCCGAAGTTACCTCGGATGACCCTGCCGTCGACGTGGACAGCGACAATAGGGACACACGCTGTCTTCGATGTGAATATGGCAACACCACCTGACCAGTCTCCACCAGGGACGGAAACTATCCCTGCGACGCCCGGATACCAAGAGAGGCCGGCGTCACCAAGCAAAGAAGATCAGAAACATGCGAACAGAGACTGAGATCGGATCAAGACAGCGATATTGAAACACTAAACTCAGCAGGAAAGACGTATCACCTAAATTTTTCCTGATGAGGGATCGCAGGTTTAAAAAGGGCCAGACCAACATGAACGCACACATGGAACAATCGATGTCAGTACTGTGCAGGACCAGATTCCGATTGCCTGCTCCACCAACACCAGAAAGAAGAAAATGAATACAACAAAATAAAACAAATTGCTATTTTTTTCTTTGATTATTCCTAATAAAATCTCAAAATGAGGGGTGAAGGAATAGACCTTTCGGCCTATTCGATCATCCCGGGATTAGCCCCCAGAAATTACTTCTTCATGTTTGCATTTGCGTTTCATGCTCCGACCGCTGACGGGACAAGACGTGCTGGATTGAGCGATCCAGTACTTCGCTTACTCAGCGGCCGGATTACCGACTTTAGCAAGACAATGGAATTTTCTATTATACCTGCTGTAGTCGGGCACTTACTCGGCTCTCTCCATACGGGGCCCTGCTTGACTTAGACTTCACACAGGTCAGACATCCGCATGGAGATTTATCTGGAATTCCGGGTTACGCCACCACGGTCCTTCTCGTGACCCTCTGTTGGCCGTTGCTCGTAGCTGGAACCCACCAGTGGCCAATGGACCAGAGGAACGAGGAGACCGACTAGGAAGAGGAGAAGAAAGAAAAAGACCCCCTCTCGCAGGAAAAGAGACATAGACAGGAGGGCCAAGTGGAGAGAGGAGCGAGATTAGAGACGCCCAGCTCTCCATTTTGCCGCTGTACAAGACGTCTTCCACAGCCAACAGGGAGGCCAAAGTCACCCGGATGTCACTGTCGTTCTCACCGAGGGTAGCGGAGACAGGGACGCCGATGTCACCCAGGACGTCCCTGCCGCAGACTTCGAGGTGGAGATGGACACGTAACCACATAAGGCACCGGAATACCACCACAGCCCGGTGTCTTCCATCTCCACTTCCACCAACTGCAACAGCAGTGGCTCAGCCAAGTTTGTGTCAGCAGCAGAGCTTGCAGCCAGTTGCGGCCAGTATTGCCAGAGCAGAGACATTGGACCAGGAATCGAAGGATGTTATAGCTGGGGAAAATACAGAAACCTACATTCAGCTCGCAGCTACCAGCTTGCCACCACCAGCACCACCACCACCAACAACAACATCATCAACAGAAAGACCTACACTCAGCTCGCAGCTACCAGCTTGCCACCACCACCACCACCACAACCCCACCACCACCACCAACAACACCAACAACACCACCACCAACAACAACAACAACAACAACAACAACAACATCATCATCAACAGAAAGACCTAAAGAGAAAAGTAAAAATAAATAACAAGAGAAAACAATATTATATGTTTAGATAATTTTGTCACCATTCATCAGCATGTTCAATGTAATACCATTGCGTGACCCCTCCAAAATTGTAGGGGAGGGGTATCGCCCCTTCCAAATTTTCCCGGTTCAAATCCCCAAATCCCAAATAACATTTTGCATCATTGGCTGATGTCCACTACAACTTCAACTGAGCGATTGGCACTTGTAATAGTAGAGCGATTATAGCAGAACAATAAAATTAACATACGTCTTGGACGAAGCGCAAAAGGAAATATATTGGAGAAGAAAACAAATTGCTAGAATCCAAATAACAAAAGCGAGAAAGGACAGTCAGATGATGTAAATTTCATGATCTCTCTCAGAGGTCACCTGTCAGCATATTTCCTTTCTGATGCTGTCACCGACTTGGTACCAGTCTGTAGTTTTCTGTATTTAGCGCGTGTTTTTCCAGCCATAATGGATCATAATGGCGAATCAGATCGCCCCAAAGTCAAATATCCTATGTTCTTTGAGAACAATTCCCCTCACTGGAACTTATTAACAGAATGGAGAATTAGATTGATAGTCATGTTGACGATTTTCTCACGCTACTCAGCAAAACGGCAGCTCATTAGAACTCTTGTGTTTGAATTGACTTACGAATGTCATGCATGTAAATTGTTGTCCATGTGCGTTTAGACTTTTGTGCTGATAAAATAATCGGAGAATCAAATCACACCATTTCGCGACAGAGTTCTTTGGTTCTAGTGGGACTTTAAAAATTTAAGGTACGAAATTATTCAAACTTTGTGTACATGATAAGGGCAAACATATGTGATTGACTCTGTTCGCTTAGTATATATATATATATATATATATATATATATATATATATATATATATATATATATATATATATATATATATACATTAATATCGCCACATGTGGCCAAAATGTCGCCGATAGCAGCGGTCTTATCTATTCATCAAGAGAGATAAACCCTGCATTGAGATTGGTAAATTCCACGACCCCACATTACATTCTTCATCGTTCCAAAATATCACATAGCAATAGCACTCTCCACCAAAAAAAAAACCACACACACACCAACGCTCCACTGTAATATGAGTTTGTTCTGATCCCAATAAACGCGCATTTGTGATCCACCTACAGTAATGCCCTAACTAATCGATTCCTTAACCACAGCAGAATTATGGGTAACTTTTCAGGATTTAGTCGGAAATATGGCTTGTTGCCATTCATCGGAAAGCTCTCATGTATAAGCAGCTAAATTGGAGGAGGTAACCCGATTCATGTAACTGGGTAAGTATATCGATTACATTTCCGAGGAGCGGTGGTTTCTACGTTGGTGTAAACAATATTTTATTTGAACGAAAGAACAGAACATCACATTGACAATTATACATATAGAAAAACAAATAGTTCAAATGAGGATTGGATAACAAGCCATAAGCCTATGGCTTTTATAAAAATTCTTTCCTCTAGAAATGTTACACCGAGTGTCAATGCAGACAGCTTCGGGGAAAAGAGGACGGGAATTTGAATATTGTTCTGTGTTTTCAAATAAATGTTGGAAAGTTAGTTAAGCGAGTGCAGGGATGAGAAAGATGGAGGTGTGACAGAAGGGAGAAGATAATGAAATAGGTAGGAAAGATAATGAAGTAGGTAGGAAAGAGTGTGATAAATGGTGTATACAATAATGCCCAAGTCATATTCGACGTTTCGACATTCATTGGAGTGATGTCCCAGTGAAATTAGTGTAAACATATTTTTATTCCCAAATCCAAACAAATAACGTAATATACAATTGACACATATATGCAAAATAGAATAGATAATGTATGGAAACGAGGATCAGACAACAAGCCCGGGGGCTTATATGAAGTTTTCTCTTCTTTGGCTACATGCCTCATCCCCAATAAGTGAGGGAGGGGTATAGGTCAGATCGGAAGGTTTGGAAATATTGTTTTTCATGAGAAATGGAGATATATAACTGAATTTGAGTTAGGGATGGAAAAATAAGGGAGGGGAGAAGATAGTGTTAGGGAGAGCAGACGGGAGGGAGAGAGAGAGAGAGATGGAGAGGGTATATATTCCCAGTGAAGTTAACCTTTTCTCCGGTATTCCCGCCACATGTAAACTGACAACGTGTAACGACCGAATCGACGATATAAATCACGGTAAATCAAGTGTTGTGTGTCTGCTCCGAACGTTTTTCTGAAACCATGAATATTTTGAATAGATAATTGTTAGTTCACACACCATATATCATCAGTAATTGACACAAATGACACTGAAACATTTACATTTCAATTAAAGCGTCACAATATTCATCAACCCAAAACACTGGGACTTTATAAAATAAATATTCCCTTTCAAGAAGTACGTACGTTCCATACTACACGCAAGTGGCGACTTCACTGGACCACCATATAGGGTTTGTTAATTCTACACGTTTGGCTTCAAACTAAATAGTTGTAATTGTAATACGAAACATGTTTTTTTGGAATATTGCATCAAAATTGCAACTGGGTTGTTCTGAACGAAACGAATGAGGACTGAAATAAGGGATACCACCACGCACATTGACTATAATTATGCAGATAGAATAATTGATTTCACTAACACCGAAGCGTGGAATTCTGACTTTATGACTCGGAATTCTGACTTTATAACTTGGAATTCTGACTTTATAAGCTCTGAATACTGACTTTATAAACACGGAATTCTGACTTTATAACTCGGAATTCTGACTTTATAACTCGGAATTCTGACTTTATTAACTTGGAATTCTGACTTTACAAACTCGGAATTCTGCTTTTCTAGACTCGGAATTCTGACTTTACAAACTAAGAATTCTGACTTCATAACTCGCTCGGAATTCTGACTTTATAAACTCGGAATTCTCACTTTATAAACTCGGAATTCTGACTTTATAACTCGGAATTCTCACTTTATAACACAGGGGCCTGTAACGCGATCCGCTGTCCGCCCCCTTTTGCACTGCCCATATACGCCGCCGCTATATACGCGTCTTCTTCACGTTAATGGAACATTATATAGACAAGGGGCACTGTAGACATTCAACGTTTCACCATCGCTCGGGAGTCGCACAAATTTTGCCCATTCACACCAGTGATGATAACGATATATACACATATTTCGAGTTGGGCAACACAGCCCAAAATAAACATCCCTGTACATGCGTATAGAAGATATATATCGTGCAAATAATTACACTAAGTCTAGGTGACTTCAGCTCAAAACATTTATCTCGATTTTAATTTCAAACCAATCCAGATAATTACAACGCCCGCCTTTACTGCAGATCGATTCCAATCCACACAGAGTGCAGTGCACGAAGAGATTAACTTCCGTGACCGCTTCGATCCCCTCCCGAAATTCATTGCATTTCAGTCCGATCAACAATGTTTTCCTATGAACAAATCGACCAATGTCGCCAGTTATTGCTGCAACACTGCGAATAAATAACAAAATTGTCAGTTCTCGCGCCATTTGTTAAGATAGATGAGACGGAAGCAATTTAGCCGGAGAATATACTGCTGCCGAATATAACTTCTTTCGACGAGACGTCAGGGTTACGTGGTATAGGCCCGTTGAATGCCCGATGTATCTCTTCTTCCACGACTACGGGTGTCCCTACAAATGTTCGTCCTGTGGTCAGTACACCCACACTGTCCAGCCGATGCGTGAGATCATAGTGAAATGGGGGCTTTCCGGAGTTCTCCCCAACAAATGTTCGTCCTGTGGTCGGTACAATCAAACTGCCCAGTCGATGCGTGGGATCATTGTGCAAACGGGGGCTTTCCGGAGTTCTGCCCAACAAATGTTCGTCCTGTGGTCGGTACAATCACACTGCCCAGTCGATGTGTAGGATCATAGTGCAAATCCGGGTTTTACGGAGTTCTTGCCCAACAAATGTTCGTCCTGTGGTCAGTATATTCACACTGCCCAACCAATGCGTGGGATAATAGTGCAACTTAATGGGGTCTTTCCGGAGTTTTACATACTCCTCTCGGACCAATTTGTTAAGAGATGCGAGACGGAAGCAAAACATTATAATAGAAGATAATAGAAGAAACGTCGTTTGGCGAGACGTATAATACAGGGTCAGGCGATTGTCTATAGTAGAATGGCCGAGATATTTCGTCCTCCACTTAACAAGTGCTCGCCATGTGCTCTGTACTATCGCACTGTCCCGCCGACTCGTGTGTGATGTTAAGTCGAAATGGGGGCCTCACAATCCTCTCGATGCAATTTAAGATAGACTAGACTGAAGCAATCTATAGATAAAAAAAGAAAATTATATTGCTGCCAAACTGTTTCTGATCGCGAGATGGTCCATGCAGATAATGCCCAAAATATCACTCTACGATTATGATCTGCGCGCGTTCTCGCCCTAGAGTCAGTACTATATAACTCAGTAATAAAATAAATATATATATACAAAATACAATGCGCGTCTTATATATAGTCGAGAATCTTTTATCGGGGGTGGCAGGAAGACAGTCTAGCCTGACTATGCCACACCTCGAATATAAATGCAATATTTGTAAAATGTACTATGTATTACTATGTGTATATTGAAATAGAATATCCTATCCTATCCTATCCTATCCTATCAAATGAGTTGCGGGTGTCCCAAGGATATATTTCGCGAGAGTGAAATGTAACTATGGGCCGTCCGCATCTAGCTCGATAAAAAAAAATCGAGATTATGTGAACAACCACGATTCAATCGGAAGTGAAACGATTTTCACCGTGGGCAGTAACCATAGTTGGACTGCGCATGCTCACGGCACGATCGTGAGTAAAAATATTAATATCAAGCACTGTTTGAGTTTAGATACGTATCCCCACTTGCAACGGAATCGCCAGCCATTATGCCAAGGATTGCATATCAAACAATATCTAATTGTGGTTCACGATTTGATAGCGATTTGTGTTCGATCTGAGTAACAGGTGCCACGCTATATTAGGATTGTATTTCAAAATGAGCATCCAGATTTAATCGAATGGGATGGTTATATCAGCAAATACGCACACGACTGGATGGCGAAAAATACCTAATCTGGCTTCACGATCCGATGGTGATTGATACTGAATCGTAATATCACATGGCACGCCTGTTAGAATAATATGTGAAACGAGCTGAAGCGGGCTCCCGTTCTCATTTGTGCATAGTGTATTATAGTGTATTATAGTGTATTATAGTGTATTATAGTGTATTATAGTGTATTATAGTGTATTATAGTGTATTATATTATAGTGTATTATAGTGTATTATAGTGTATTATAGTGTATTATATGTTTTCTCATGTACCAAGTTACCAATTGGCTGAGAATAAAGCATTACCTTTCCTACCCTATAGCCTTTATTCAGTTGGAGGGGCGCATATATGTGCATCAGGGGCCTTTTATTTGATTCTGAAATAAGCCAAACCCATAGTTGACTTATACCCGTTATTCTATTGGATGGCGCGGGCCACAGAGAAAACACATATATGCAGAGCGTACATCTGGTCTACAAATAGGTTCATATCTATTGAACCTAAAGATTCACATTTATTTGATTCTGAACTAGGCACATACACAACCTGCGTCTATTGAAAATAGGCCGGGGAGGGATGAATATGGTTGTAGTGAGCTTATTTAAGTTTGTGTTTTTTATTTATTTAATTAAATTGTTTTAATTCAAATTTTTTTAAAACTAATGTCGTTATAACCTCCGACATAGTACCACGAGTCACCACACCAAATTTGACTGAAATCGGTCGAGGGGTCTGGGAGAAAAATCCGAACAGACGAACAGACAGATCATCACAACCCAAAGGGTTGTTTTACAGTAACATAAGCGACGCAAGTATAGTTGTGACGTCAGTAATTTCTATACCCTATCAACATGAAACAAGAAATTATGGCATTGAAATCCATGTAAAAAAGGACGACCTTGCGTTGACTTATATGAACGTCAAGATTTAATTAACTATACATATTTCTTATATAATAACCAATTGCGTACACGAAGTTGGTTGCTTGTGTTAGGGGGATGGGGTCTAGTACCTCAGAATTATCATATTGCACTCACATCTTTCAGCCCTTCGTGGCTCCACCGGGCCATTTTTTCGACTGACCCATATGCCCAATCTCAATTTGGATATAATATTAGCTGTACTCTCCTCCACGTACAACCCTTGGACTTGGTTGGAAATTGGGGTTCTTATGAGTGAGAACTTGGGTTTACCCCCCTCATAATTTGAGTTGTTTGTTTGTTTCAAATGACAACCCAAATCATTAGAATATAAGTAAGGAAGAACATTCAATTTCCAAGAACATGTTTTTGTTTGTAGCCTACCTGTACAAATCCTATATCCTATAGGCCCTATATTAGTATATAGTGATTTTATAGGTTGGGATTTGATCAGTTTGATTACAATTGCATGGAGCTACATTCATACCAGCGCGGACTCGGAGCCATGTACTATGAAACAACGTCAACTCAATCAAATATAGTGCCAACATTATGCCTGCTTTGTGTGCTATGTCGCGTCGCTGTCAAAACGTCAATAACTTTCGCGGGAAAATGCGCGTGCCAATATGACGTCGCTTTGGATACAACATATGACGTAACCTTACAGTTTACGTGAACATGTTTCTACTAATTTACTAAACTAAAGAAAAGTTTATTTAGTTATATGATAAACATTCAAGATATTTACGATATGAATTATGTTTTCGAGAGGTGGCAAAGGAAAATTTGCAGTTTTACGTAAATTTCCGACATTTCCCGAATAGCATAGCAACCCGAGTCCGGTCGACAATATTTATGATTTAAGTCATGATTATTGTTCAAAGAATAAACCATGTAATGCCTTAACGCAATGAATACTGTTATGTTGGCTATATGAAAAGTAACATTTTGTAGTTTTAATTTAATTGCAATGACGTTTCAAGATGGCGGCCCCTCAAATCCAAGATGGCGGCGCACCTAATTCAAGATGGCGGCGCCCATGTTCGAAAGCGAACTTAGTATAAGGACGACCTGCGCATATGTTGCTGCGCAACATATGCGCGGCTGGGCTGCGCCCAGCTGGTCGTCCTTAAAAAATTGTTTTTACATCCGGGCGATTCAGACCTATGGTGGCGCTCTCTTGTTTGCGAAATTTGAAATGGAATTGCTTGTTATTGTTATCGCTCGTATTTTAAATGTACAACGGTATCACAGCACGTAAGCGTTGAGAACAAACGAGAAACCACAAGCGAAGATAGCACTATGAGCCAATTACTGAAATGACTTTAGAGTCAAAGCAGTCAAAAGAAGAAGAAGAATAACAACAACATGTCAACAACAACAACTTGTTAAGTTGTTTTGAAGTTGAAGTGAACTGTGTTCAAAGTGAAAATCAGTCAGTCGGAAAGAAACTCAATGACGAATCTGTGACTGAAAAAAATATGAAAATGAAGGTCACTGGAATGGAATGTGGACTGGTCTGTGCAGACTGCTCACCACGGCGATTTGACTTGTTCTGTTATTGTTCAATTTTAAGTCTGTTTTCACCTGGACTGGTTTAGTGGTTAGACTTAGAGTTTCAACTGCAAGCATCAAATCGTTCAATCTACTAACTACTTCTCTAAATAGTAAATTTAATTGTTAATATCTAACACTGTCATGTCAAACCTCAACTTGGGTCAAGGAAATCAGAAAATGGACATTTTAGAGCTGACTGATTTACTATACACAGTATAGTTCAGTCATGAACCGTTGAACGTAGCGCGTAGCTGGAACTTGTGCCAGTTGTGGACGCAATAATCGGTGAAAGCGTTCATGTGGCTTACTAATCTAATAATATTAGGATTGTATTAGTCAATTTAGTGATTACAGATTACTAAATTTAGTTATCAACGACTTCATCAGCATCACACACTCACTGTGAATGTGACTCAGGTCAAAATACAATTCTAGCCATCTACAGTCAACAGACTCGACACACAGATGTAACAAACATGTGAAGCCCAGTGAATTGGTGACTAACAAAGTGAGTCATTTATCTTCTTGTTGAGTGAAGGAAAAGAAGAACATCTCCCAATCCCACTTGGTCTCGGCACACTGCATAGTTCATGCAGTGACTAGCGAGAGGATATGCTTCCGGGCCAACTTTCCATCTGTGTGTATGAATTCTGTTTCCTGTGATGGACACATCAAGTTAAATTTAATAATTATAGTGCACGGTGATTAGTTTTAGCATTCTCACATATTAAATAATTCATGATTTTAACACTGTGTTCTCGATTTAAACCTTAAGCATAAAGCGGGAGCTTGATCAGCATGGCTAGCATATATATATTAACTAGTGGCTATTTGTGGAAAAATTATTAAATATAGCCCTGCGTACTTGCTATTGTCGACTTGACACATTGGGATTGGAATAATATGTATGCTAAACATAATAATTCCAGGCCAACTTAGTTGAACTGTCACGACCTTCTAGTTATACATGTACATGACTAATGTAGTAATGAGGCAACCATATAAATGTTTAATCTAGTAGCATTTTCTCAGACCATGCCATGAACATCTATGTATCTATGCCTGTCAAGAATAATGCCATTCCTCCCGGGCAATTATTAAAATGTTCATATACTATCAGATGCCTATTAACCAATAGTGTCAGCATGTGTCGCATGATTAGTAATTTTAGATAAAATTCTCAACGATCATTAAGTTTTTTGGCAAAGAGACATATTTAGAATTAAATTGTAATAGAATTAAATAGAATTAAATTTCCATCAATATTGTTAATTTCAGTCTAGGTCTCCGCTATCACTATTGTTGACCATCACAATGATTAGACATCTGAGAGTACGATAAAAGCTCACAAAAGTCACGAACAAGCATGCAATCTCGAGCTGGGACCACCCTTAATACTTGTTTCTTATCATCTACTTCACAGAAGGGGTCACCCCTAAGTAGTAACCATATAGGAAATGCACCAAACATATCAATATTGCACAATGACATCAGTTTGTTTGATCTAAAATATTTATCCACTCCAGCCCCAAAACAAAAGTCATTTGGCAAATTATCTCATTCATTTTTGAAGTGCCTATCATCTACTGAAGTTGGATCCTACCACAGGCCATAACTTATGTCTCATTGAGTCATTGTGCCCCATCCACGTAACCCGTTTTCATAAAAATGTATTCAGTATTATATGTAAATTTATCCAATAAAGATATTTTTCCCTTAAAGGTCCTCAATCCGAATCAATAGTCCCCATATCATCAGATTCCAACAACAAGAAGATTTTTTGAAATGCCGCTTCAGTTGAGAGAATCGATTAATTGCTAAAAAAAAACTTCAGTCAATTATAGCATAAAATTGACAAAAACTTGTAATTTATCAACTTTTTGCTCAACGAATATTGCTGATTTGTCAAACATCTGACACACACACACAAAAACAGTTGATTTTAGAATTATCCATATTCATCTGCAATTTGGTCATAAAAAGTATTCTCGTCTGCTGTTTACTGGCCAATGCTGGGCCACCTAAAATTAAAATGATAGATTTTAAAAATCGGTATCTGATCACTCTGAGCTTTGATTTTGTGGGTTCCTCGACTTGAATCAAATATTGTTCACCTCCGAAGTCAAGGAAATAATAATATGCGAGGGTTAATTCGGATTGAGTACCTTTAAAATTGCAAAAATTAAATTAAATAATTTTGCCTTGAAAATTGGTCGCTTGGCCAGATTCAACCTTCACCTGGTGATTGCATTTTGAAGAAATATAGTAAAATGTGCTATATGGCTAATATCGCTTGACTGGCACCATGGATATTGGTCTGGAAATTAGAGAAATGTTAGAGGCAATATCTCACTCTGACCCATGTCTAACTGTGGCCCACATTCCTCTATATCTGGTGCTGCAAATAGGTTTATTTGTACCTAAATATTCACATATGTTCATAAGGTTTGCTATTCTGGGCGTATTTATACCAAGTAGTTATTATTACCACGATTTTACAGTTATCCATCTTTATCTGGAAGACCGCCCGTTTGATCTCGTCCTTCTGGCACGATCAGGCCCAGAAACAATAAAAATAGCAAAATGCAAAGATCGATATCTAATTACTCTGAGCTTTGATTGGTGGGTTCCTCGACACTAATCAAATATCCCCCCCCCCCCACCGAAACCAAAGAAAGAGTAATTTAGCAGCGTCTTATCGGATTGAGTACCTTTAAGTTATTTCCTTCATAAAAAGAGTCTTATGATAAAGAACCCTCTCAAAACTTTAGAATATAGAATGAACTTCAAAATAACAAGTTATAAAAACCTTCTGAATATCGAGGAATATAGAGAACCTTGGGAATGGCGAAACTTCGGTATAATGAAACTTTGGGAATAGCGAACCTTTGGACATATTTTTGAATTATTTAATTTAATTTCAAAAATTGAAATGGTTCAACACCGAGCAGTCAGATATATCTTCAATATTTACAACTACCCAAGCAGCCCCACAAACATGTTAAACATTCTTAAATGGCCTAGCTACTCTTAGCAGTAGAAGAGACTTCTCCTCTGTTATCCTCTTCCATAAAATCAGATATAATCATGTAAACATCACTGACTCTGCTCCACTAACACCCACACGAGACCACAAACTTCTCCGCCCCTTCTATCGACCGAAATACCTCAGCACTTCCTTCTATCCCCGAACAATTTCTCTCTGGAACAAAATCCCAACCGATACTGCAAATATTCAAGACACATCATTGTTTAAGGATGCCCTCCACAGTCACTTATATGAACCCGGTAAGAGCAAGCAGGGCTCCTCCACAAAACCACCACCAGCGTCAAAATAATGGTACATAAATTCCAAATGCTCTTGATTTTAATAACAAACAAAAAAACAAAAAACAAAAATTCTTTTACCCATGTAATTATATTTTATTCATGCGCCCCCTAATAATCATCGGTTCATTGAGGGTATGGGGTATACTGTAGATGTAGATGGAGTGACATGTCGCCGTCCTACGGTCCATATATACGTACTGGCGTGATCGTATATATCGCAAATTGGCCAGAAATACAGGCGCTCAGGCTATGAAACATACATTTATCATTTTATAGATGGACGTACGTGTTTTGGGTTGTCCATACGTACTGACGTAATCATATTACTCTTTTATATATATAGATACATGTATAGCTAATTATTGAAATATGAAATACAACGAAAAAGTGAAATAGAAAATGCAACAAAATGGCGAAATGGAGCGAAAAGAGAGAAATAGGAAATACAGCGGAAAAAACTATTACATAGCGATTGATATTCTTATTAACGCCACCGGTGTATACTGTGCTTGAAAATATAAATACCACTGGTGTTATGCGGGATTAGGTCGATGTAAAAGCTGCGAATGGGTCGCTTTAAAAGCTGTAGTGTTACCCCGGATGCGGTATCCTCAATAACA
Source organism: Siphonodentalium dalli (assembly GCA_032622095.1). Classification (NCBI taxonomy): domain Eukaryota; kingdom Metazoa; phylum Mollusca; class Scaphopoda; order Gadilida; family Siphonodentaliidae; genus Siphonodentalium; species Siphonodentalium dalli. Next base: position 86,536,167 of record CP136067.1, on the reverse strand, counting down.
TAGTCCGACACAGATTAGCACATGTGCTGATATTGATAAATACCACACCCGTTGGAAAGCATGCGATCGTGTGCTAATCAAGGATGGATTTCGACGAAATTTGATACTTAGGAGTAGTTTTGTCCGGGGAGTGTTTTGGACGGGTCAACTCGTGACCCCGACCTGACCTTGACCTTTAAACAGTCAATTCAAGGTCAAATTGGGTAAAACGGACGGATTTCGACAAAATTTGATACCAATGGGATACTTTTGTCCGGGGAGCGTTTTGGACGGGTCAAATCGTGACCCCGACTTGACCTTCAATATGGTCAATCCAAGGTCAAATCGGGTAAAACGGATGGATTTCGACGAAATTTGATACCTAGGGATGGTTTTGTCCGGGGAATGTTTTGGACGGGTCACATCGTGACCCCGACATGACCTTGACCTTCCAAATGGTCAATTCACGGTCAAATCAGGTAAAACGGATGGATTTCGACGAAATTTTATACCTAGGGATAGTATTGTCCGGGGAGTGTTTTGGACGGGTCAAATCGTGACCCCGACATGACCTTGACCTTCAAAATGGTCAATTCAAGGTCAAATCTGGTAAAACGGACGGATTCGACGAAATTTGATATCTAGGGATACTTTTCTCCGGGGAGTGTTTTGGACAGCTCAAATCATGACCCCGACATGACCTTGACTTTAAAAATAGTCAATTCAAGGTCAAATCACGCTTTTCGCCGGAAAGCAGATGGGAACAGCCCGGACGAAGTGGGGCCCACCAGCCAGTGTAATAAAAAACGAGACAGCTGGAAGAATGTAATGTATAACACGATAAACGGGAAAACGTGGTATATGGAAGTATCCAAATTTCCCACATGGAATTTGAAAGCTAGTTTATATTATAATTATATTATAATTTATGGCTAATAATATGATCTTGGTGGCGTTACCATTTCTGACTATGGTTTTCTTGTTTATTATGTGACTATAGTTTTTCTTTCCCAAATACCGCTGTGGCAAAGCGATCATTTCCCGACCAGTTTGATCCGATGTCATACCACCCTTCTCTATCTCGCATACTGCGCATGTCCGTAAAAACAGGACGAGTTAGTATACAAAAATAGTTCCTTCTTTATTCTTGTTACTAGTGGACTACTTGTGGTTTCATTTAATAATTAAATGTGTTTTTTAAATAAATATGTTATCGCTCCAGTGAATTGATCTGGGCTTCGCAGATTCGACGCCTGCGGCGGCTCGTTTGATCCAGAGATCTGACCTCTTCAACTCGACGTGATACTTCGCCCAGATCAATTCACAGCAGCGATAACATGTATTGATATGACTACAAGAAAACCAATGTCAGAAATGGTAACGCGCTCAAGATCATATATTATATACCCATGATTGTAATTGTAGAATATAAAATATATTGGTTTCACGAATGACCAACTCATAATTCCGTTAAAACAACGAATCCTTCAAATTATTACAACAACTATATACGGCTTATCACTGAAGGTTTCTTATGCATCTCACCAGAATTCCCAACAACACATTTTACCGGACTCGGCCTCCTGATCGCGGTTCGACTTTTACTGAATCCGTCCCAAAAATACCCATTTCTACAATGGCACATGTATGCCAAGAATCAGCGAAACATTATACACGCGGAGCGCGAAATTATCTAAATAACGCGGATATATTTGAAGAAGTGTTTTTAAGAGCAATTGATATTCATATTTATATGATTATTAACTAAATAACGGAGATATATGAAGTTTTGAAAGAGCGTCCCCTAACCTATTATATTTGGAGAAGTGTTATATCGGACTTATCTAACTACCATCGGGCCCCAAGGATGAATTATGTATACATTTTGCAGAGGCCATTGATGATACATAGGGGAATAACACCCGAAAGGCTATGTGCTTACTGACATTCCCCATTTCTACCAGATACATTACAAATTACCAACTCCATTATAACAATTCCTTATGTATTTCCATGTTCAATGTATTTTTTGTAACATAATTATATATCTGCAGGTGGATAAATAAACAATATTTAAACCAATAACCAGTATGATAATATAATTATATATCTGGTCGATAAATAAACAATGTTTAAACCAATAACCAGTTAACCACTAATGATCGGGGCATCACCATGCATGCAGAAGCGTTGGTGTAATATACGTCATCTTTCTAGGAGATATATCAACAAGAATAGTTCCGGCTTGTATTCCACTAGATGTATATAATAATATGTATTAAAGGTATTCAATCCGATCAGAGGGTCCCCATATCACCAAGACACAACAACAACATTTCTTCAAAATACGCTTTAGTTATCAGAATCGATTAATTGCAACAAAATAATGCTAATCACTGTCAATTACGCTATCAAATTTCACAAAACGTGTTATTTATCAACATTTTGTTCAACGAAATATGGCCGTATTATCACTTCAGTATTCACGAAATTTGGCCGTATTACCACTTGTGTTTAGAGTTATCCATCTTCATCCGCATTTGGCCAAGACATGCAGTCCATTTGACGGCGTGATCTGGGCCACAAATAATTGAAATAACAAACTTCAGAAATCGAGATCTGATCAGTCTGAGCTTTGATGTGTGGGTTCCTCGACTCGAATCAAATACCCCCCCCCCCCCACGAAAGAAATAGTAATTTAGGAGCGTTAACTCGGATTGAGTGCCTTTAAATGGCTTTGATTACGTTGAATACATGTGCGTCACGCCAATGGATGTGGAATAAAATCTTCATAAGAATTAAAATTGGTCTTAAAGAATTGATCTGGAGTCCTGAAGACACATCTTAACGATGTTCGTGTATATATATAGTTGAGCAGGGCAGTGTTATGGAATTTGTCCCCGGGTGAAACGATAACTCATATAATTATAGTTATTTAATTCCCCAACGTTTGTTAAGTCTGACAAGTCACGATTTCATACTCAGTACTCAATTTAAGTTTCTACTTTGTGTTCGCCGGATTACTTTCTCCAACCACATAATCGATTGGTTATTGTAGGGCTCTTATCGTGATAACATAACACCGCAATTACCGCAACCCTTAAATAATAATTCCCGAAATCAAGAATTAATTTTGCCACCAAGAGTATATATTCCCGTGCTCTCATGTCGATTATTTTTTATGCGACGTGCTCAAAATCGGGTGTACGTATGAGAAAATCAACCTATTCTATAATGGAGAGGTTTCACAAACTCACGGATAGATTTACGAATACGTTTAGCTATTGGTATCATTGAAATCCACGTATAAGCCAAAACATTCGGTTCGCAAAACGTAAGAACTACGATTATAGGATTTGTGTTTTATACTCTAGAATTAACACAACCATTGAGATTACATTGTACACCCATTGAGTTAGCACTAATATTGTCATGTAGACTGCAGACGGAGACACGATGACAGGGACGTCGCGATAAGGGAGGTTGGGGATATATCACCCCAACTTTGGTCAAAATTTCCAACAGTGGGAAATTTCATACATGACACAACATTAGTTGGAAATTTCACACCAGCAGTAAGTTGAAGTTGTTTTCGCAGTTTGATTTTCCAACTATTCATTAGTGGGGAATTTGTTGTTGTTAGACCAACATTTGCATATTTTCATGCTTTAAGTCAAAATATTGGACTGAAATGGCCATCTGGTGAAAAATTTCCCTACATTAGGGGCGATATCAGGTTGGAGATCCCAACACTTGGAAAGCTGAGGCAAGTCTAGTTGCTAGGATTTGCAATCTTCACTGTCGGATACCCGTTTAGGTTCGGACATTCCAAGATGGCGGCGCCCAGTAAAGAAGATAAACGGTAAGTGTATATATTGTCTCCAAGCATCAATTAACGACATCTTTCGGTGATACACATTTAAACAGTTATGTAGGAATTTGTATGCCCAACACCTACGTAACACACCTTTCGCATGACAGGCATGTGAATTGTTGTATTTGGCGTGTCAAGTCGTCATAATTTTTCGAAATTTTATCGAGGCGGCGAAATGTTCGCTTTTTCGTATTTTTTTGGCCCTGGGCTCATGGATCCGCAAATTTATGTATTGTTGTGGGTAGATTAGGTTACCACACATCTTCGGAATTCAAAACCGGCGATAATTTTATTGTCTAACTCCGAAAAACGACCTTTGAAAATTTCAAAATGTTCAGGTTCAGATTCGCAATATTCCCGATGATTTTGTTCAGGTTCAGACACAATTTTCGTTCGGGTTCGGACAAATTTCGTTCAGGTTCGGACGATTTTCGTTCAGGTTCGGACGCATCAAAACCTCACCTATAAGTGACATGGCGAGCCTTTACATGAGTTTTTAAATTGTCGTGTCGTTTAAACAGTCTGAAACACTGTGTGCATTTCAGTTCAGCCTTTTCGCCCTCATGCTGACACTTAATGTCTTAATGTTGACATTCTTGAAATTGCCTGATTGCATTTGTCGCATGTGAAAGGTGTTTCCTTGTTGTGGGTTGTCGATGAGTGTGCTGTTAATGAATCCTTGTCGATAAACTCAATCCCACAATCTTTACATTTTAAAGTCGTCTTCCCTACGCCATGCTTATGGAATAAATGCTTCCGTATCCCGCTAATTGTGAAGAATGACACCCCACACTGATCACATATCGTGTCATATCTTCGTGAAAAGGAGTGTCCAGAGCTGTGAATCTGCAAAATATATAAAAGGCCTCAAACATTGAATGCTTGAAATGGCTACTGTACTCAAATGTTGGTGTTGGTGTATATAGTCTTGGGAGTCCTAGAAAAAGGTATAACCAGATTTCCGTTATTTTAAAGTTTGTTGAGTATGAAGTAATGTTATGGATGGCAGATTAGCCGGAATGCAAAAATACCAATTGTCATTGTCGAGTAATTTCTGTACAGTTTTCAAGCAAATATATCAAATAAATCTTATGTTATATACTCATTTAAGTTATTTTCTCTAGCCATTGGGTGGCTTGTGTACACACCCCGTATCAACATATTTTTTACACGATCGTATGTGCCACGCGTTGCCCAATCCACTATCCGTCAATTAATTTGATTACGTCTTGTACACGGAAATTCGTAATTTAGTTTTTGGCTCCAGTCATAAATAAATTTATATCAAATTATGAACTTTGATTTTAAGATAACCTGTTGATTTGAACGTTTACAGAATACATCTTCAATAAATTCCCGGTAGTACCAACGATCTAATATAGATAATATACAGAAAGATTAGTAATTTGAGTCGGAGAACGTTTACAGAATACATCTCCGACTCAAATCTTTCTATATTTTATTGATATTCGATCGTTGGTATTACCTGGAATTTACTGAAAATGGTATACAGTACCCCTTTAACTCAGTTCTGAAATTGACATGAATGTTACCAAGTTCCGTGCAAAGTTCAGTGCAAGACTTAGCTTAGCGAGGGGACTGAACTCTGTTTTGCAGCTTGGAATGTTACATCACCACCAGGGAATACCAGTCTAATATCAATGGCCATGCGTGCACTAACATGTAACAGGAAGATGTATCGACAGTCATGGTCAGTTATCTGCTCAGAGTCATCTATCTGCGGCGACCTTCGTGGCCTCGTATGTGGATATGGAGGGGAACTATGGGGCGCCATCCCTGCAAAGATTCGTTTTCGGAGATATCTCCTTGGATCCAAGCAGATATCTGCTCGCACTATGGAGATATCTCCTCGGTTTCAAGGAGATATCTGCTTGGAATATGGAGATATCTCCTTGGAAATATTTTCAAGGAGATATCTCCTTGAAACCGAGGAGACATCTCCATAATGCGAGCAGATATCTGCTTGGATCCAAGTAGATATCTCATTGGATCCAAGCAGATATCTGCTCGCATTATGGAGATATCTCCTTGAAATATGTTCAAGGAGATATCTCCTTGGATCCAAGCATTCTGGTTTATGGAGATATCTGCTTGAAAAATATTTCAAGGAGATATCTCCATATTCCGAGCAGATATCTGCTTGGATGTATTTCGAAAAAATGGAAAAAACGTATATGTACTGTGGATAAATCATTAATATTTCATGGCCGCGGTTTTCCAAGGAGATGGAATATTTTCAAGGAGATATCTGCTTGGAATATGGAGATATCTCCTTGGGTCCAAGGAGATATCTCGTTGAAAACTATTTCAAGGAGATATCTCCATAATCCGAGCAGATATCTGCTTGGATTGTGGAGATATCTCCTCGGTTTCAAGGAGATATCTCGTTGGAAATATTTCAAGCAGATATCTCGTAGTTGCGAGGAGATATCTCCTATAACCCAAGCAGATATCTCCTTGGATCCAAGGAGATATATCCATAATGGACCATATTCCAAGCAGATATCTGCTAGGAATTGCAATTCCAAGGAGATATCGCCTCGAAACCTAGGAGATCTCTCCGAATTACGAGGACAACAAAATCCAAGATGGCAGCCAAGTTTCGACATTTCATCACCCATCGTTTGTCTATGCATGTGGGATATAATGGGCATTTTGGTGATATTTTTTGATTACATATTAGCATAACTAATTGAATGGAGAACAAGACCGCGTATGATAAATCTGTACTATAATGGCGATCACAGAGAATTGGTACATATCAAGCAAAATAGCCACCATGCATGACGGACGCATTTTGTCTGGAGTCTCTGCGGCCACTTTTTTTCATGTTAAAATGTTTTGTCACCGAATCGGCTTCCAAATGTTGCCTAAATAATGTTGTAACAAGCTGGGGTATTCTCCTCTACTATGAAATACATTATTAAGGAAAGTAGTAATTACTAGAAAAGACCGTAATGAAGAAAATTAGTGGGTGAAGTTGAGTCCCGGGCGGGGGTCGACCAATATATCCTATTGACCAATCTCGACTCGCCGAACTAAATCATGAACCTTCTTTGATCCAAGCGTAGTGTTCCACGACGAGCGTAATCATTGGTGCGGATGATCTATTTATATGTGGATATGTAGTTAAAGGTACTCAATCCGATCAGATGCTCCTAATTACTATTTCTTTGGCTTCGGGGGTAAACAATATCTGATTCGAGTCGATGAACCCACCCATCAACGCTCAGAGTGATCAGATATCGATTTTTGAAGTTTGTTATTTCTCGAGATGTGTATATAATATGTGGCCCAGAAACACGTGGTCAAACCGGGGGGGGGGTCTCTGGCAAAATTGCGGATGAAGATGGATAACTCTAAAACCAAGTGGTGATACGGTAAAATTTCGTGATACTTTAGTGATAATACGGCCATCTTTTGTTGAACAAAATGTTGATAAATAACAAGTTTTGGGAAATTTGATACCATAGTTGACAGTGGTTAGCATTATTTTGTTGCAATAAATCAATTCTGATAACTAAAGCGTATTTTGAAGAATTGGCAATAAAAAGACACCCCCAAACGTTAGTGGTACATAATCCACTTATATTATACAGCCCCCACACAATCTAGATTCTGCAGAATGCATGCTACCAGACTATTGTTTTTTTCCGTACATTAGCACGTGGAAGAATTGCAAGTCATCGAATAAATCTGCGTGTTAATTGTGACTCTATAGGACAAGGCATGTAAGTAAATAAAGGGTGTGTCTTTTTACCGGATTCCGGATTCCGGATCCCGGATTTCGACCCGGATTTCGGTGTCTTTTTACCGGATTTCGACCCGGATTCGGGTATGAATTTCATGCTTGTTTTATCACACATTTAACCCATTAAAAGCCGTTTCTGACACGATTAAACCAATATAGGGCTGTCGTGCTCATTCAACCCGATTAATCGTATTTAAAGGTACATATCGTGCCCGGATCAGCATACTTCTTATTTTTTTCATATAGACACGGCGGTTGGATTGATTTTACGTGATCATGATGGCATTTAAGGGAACACACCATGTCCGGATCCGAATTAATTATCTCGTAATTATTGATCATATTTAAAGGTAGATATCATGTCCGGATCCGGTTTTTTTCTCTCTTCTTTTTTGCCATATAAATTATCGTCTTTTTGATATATTAAATGTCACGTGGAACAAAGTTATAAGTTGATTTTGATACGTTATACTAGGCTGTTGGATTGATTTCACGGAATGATTATCGCATTTAAAGGTACACACCATGTGCGGAACCGAATTAATTTCCACGTATTTACTGATAATATTTAAAGGTACAGATTATGCCCGGATCCGGATTTTTCTTCTTATAAAGTAATGCTTATTTAATACAATAAATGTAAGCTGAGTCGCGTGAAACTAGGTTATAGATGTTGATGTTTAGATCAGAGCATTCCCGGATTCGGATACGAATAGTTCTTTTCTATTTCATATAAATAGTCAAGTATTTAATACATTAAATGGCAGCTGAGCCACGCGGAACTCAGTTTATTTGGAAACGGTGAACATGGCGCTTGGATTGATTTCACGCGAGAATGAGCACATTTACATATCGCGGATCTGGATCCGGATTTTATGTGTCTTTTTCTAATTTCGACCCGAACCCTGATCTCAATTTTATGTTTATTATAACCCATGTTTAACACATTAAAAGACATTTCAGACCCGCGAAAACATGGCACAGGTTACGTTTAACAGTAATATCATTGGGATTGAAATAAATTGACTTGCTTTAAACTAGATAATCACTGTATAAACTGTAGCTGGCTGCAACGGGATGAATATGCTAGCAGTGTTTTTATAACGATTCGGGCGGCCAGACTATATAATCACTGTATAAACAGTAGCGGGCTGCAACGGGACGAGGTTTGGGGGTTCGAGAATTTCGAATGCATAGAAGGGGTTCATTTAAAGTTCATGAAATATGTCTTACACATGAAGTCGAGTACACCAAACTATATGGTTTACGGGGAAACTGGAAGGTACCCCTTGTCGATTTCAGTGAAAAAGAGAATGCTTGGGTTTTGGTCGCGATTAGTGAAAGGTGATTGCTCAATATTAGCGCAAAAGTTATATAAACTTCTCTATTTCATCGAACAACGTTCCTATTTGAACGGTAAGACGATCAAATGGATCACATGTGTCAGAAGTACGCTGTCCTGTCTAGGGTGGGGGTCCCTCTGGGACTCGCAACACTCTTTAAGTAAACTAGAGTTGAATATATTCATGGAAGTTCGTAGAACAAAATTTGTTGAACAATGGAAGAACACGATTGAGTCATCAGATCGCGGAAAGTTCTATGGGCTGCTTAAAAAGAATTTCGGAATGGAAGCATATATATATGACTATTACGACAAACAGTTTGATGACATATATTGTTAAGATACGCACTACTAATCATAGACTGCAGATTGAAAGGGTAAGGTGGGGTAAAGCCAAAAAGAAAATAAGAATACAAATTTCTGCCAGCAATGCAAGACGGCGATAGGCGACGAATTACACTTTGCACTAGAATGCACGGAACTCACACATTTAAGACGAAAATATTTGCCCAAAACTTACCATACGGAACCAACTGAAACTAAATTAGTGAAATTATTCACGAGTGCTGACCCGAATGTTCTAAAGCAGTTTGCAATCTTTGTGAAGTTGGGTTGTAAGATTATTGATAGGAATTAACTAATTGACAGCGGCAATTTATAACTACATCTGCTTACCATGATTACGGTGATGACATATATTACGACAGAAATAGCGAAAATGCGATATATATGGAGTATGACAATAACTGCATGTGGTGGTGGTGGTAATGATGATACTGTTTCGAATGGCGATGATGATGATGTTGATGGTGATGCTGCCGATGATTATAACGAAACCGACGATGATGATGTTGATAATGATGACGAAAATGACAGTGGTGGTGAAGATGATTAGTATGGCGATGATGTCTGATGGCGATAATCACGATGATGGTGATGATGATAATGATGGTGGGGACGATGATTATGATGATGATATATATGCTTGAGATGATGATAGTGATGACGACGACGACGACAATGATGGCAATAACGACGATGATGACGACGGCGACGACGATGATGAAGATTTTGATTATCATGATAACGATGATGATGGCGATGATTATGACGATGATGTTATGATGATGGTAATGATGATGATGATGATGGTGGTGGTGATTGTGGCGACTATGACGACGACGATGACGTCGATGAAGACGATGATGGTGATGATGATGATGATGATGATGATACTGAAGACGACGATGATGATGATGATGATGATGAAGATGAATATGAGGATGAAACGACGACGACGACGATGATGATGATTATGAGGATGATGATGATGGTGACGATGATAATGATAATGGTGACGGTGATGATGATGATTATGATGATGATGATGGTGATGATTATGATGATGATTACGATGATGATAATGATGATGATGATGATCATTATGATGATGATGTTTACGACGATGATGATAATGGTGGTGGTGATGATGATGATGATGATGATGATGATGATGATGATGACGACGACGACGACGACGACGACGATGATGATGATGATGATGATGATGATGGTGATGGTGATGGTGATGATGATGATGATGATGATGAAGATGATGACGATGATGATGATAGTACAAATATGCACCTCTGCCATAGAAAAATGGCAAGCCAGACAACAGTGGCCCCCTTTTGGAAATATATGTATTGTTAATTATTTAATACTCTGTATTCGCCACTTAATTGTGACATTGAGTTAAATAAACAATCAATCAACAATATGCTATCCGTGATTTTATAACGATTCGGGCGTCGTGACATAAAACGCTTAATACAAGTCGTACATCTATCTCACTTAAACCGGCTTAAATATCGAATTTACAATAGTAATACTACTAGTATCACAAATATAATCGTTTATAATCGAACAAAAACAATAAACCATTTAAACTGCACCAGGTTTTTTTGTGGGCTGGAGAACAAAAAATCTTCACAAAAGCAAGTCAATTTATTTCAATCCCAATGATATTACTGTTAAACGCAACCTGTGCCATGTTTCCGCGGGTCTGAAATGTATTTTAATGTGTTAAACATGGGTTATAATAAACATAAAATTGAGATCAGGGTTCGGGTCGAAATTAGAAAAAGACACATAAAATCCGGATCCAGATCCGGGCATAAAGTTTGTCTGTAAATGGGCTCATTCTCGCGTGAAATCAATCCAAGCGCCATGTTCACCGTTTCCAAATAAACTGAGTTCCACGTGGCTCAGCTGCAATTTAATGTATTAAATACTTGACTATTTATATGAAATAGAAAAGAACTATTCGTATCCGAATCCGGGAATGATCTGATCTTAACATCAACATCTATAACCTAGTTTCACTCGACTCAGCTTACATTTATTTTATTAAATAAGCATTACTTTATAAGAAGAAAAATCCGGATCCGGGCATAATCTTTACCTTTAAATATTATCAGTAAATACGTGGAAATTAATTCGGTTCCGCACATGGTGTGTACCTTTAAATGCGATAATCATTCCGTGAAATCAATCCAACAGCCTAGTATAACGTCTCAAAATCAACTTATAACTTTGTTCCACGTGACATTTAATATATCAAAAAGACGATATTTTATATGGAAAAAAAGAGAGAGAAAAAAACCGGATCCGGACATGATATTTACCTTTAAATATGATCAATAATTACGAGATAATTAATTCGGATCCGGACATGGTGTGTTCCCTTAAATGCCATCATGATCACGTAAAATCAATCCAACCGCCGTGTCTATATGAAAAAATAAGAAGTATGCTGATCCGGGCACGATATGTACCTTTAAATACGATTAATCGGGTTGAATGAGCACGACAGCCCTATATTGGTTTAATCGTGTCAGAAACGGCTTTTAATGGGTTAAATGTGTGATAAAACAAGCATGAAATTCATACCCGAATCCGGGTCGAAATCCGGTAAAAAGACACCGAAATCCGGGTCGAAATCCGGGATCCGGAATCCGGAATCCGGTAAAAAGACACACCCGTAAATATACGCAAGCGTTTATGCTTTAATGTCACGTGTTTGGTGGCCATTATTCCAGAAATAGCAACAAATGCCCCAGGTTTATCTTGTTTAATATATAAAAGCACGGCATGCAGACTGTATTATATCATTGTCCATTGCCATCCAAGATGGTAATCATGATATCAATTTCCTTTTTATGTGTCAGATATCGGCTGTTTTCCCCAAGATTCAATACGACGTCTACAGTAATAACAATCAATAACGTCATACAGTACGGTAGATTATGGCATTTTCTCTATTCGGATTCCGCCCGTTGAGATCATATTCCACCATGAAATTCAAAATATAATTTGAACGTACATTTTGATGTTGTACGGGGAAGTCGGTAACATTTAAAACATAATTCAGGTAATATATTGCTCAGTTAAAGGGAGACTGTATGCGCCAATTTCAATAAATTCTTTGAATGCTTTATTGACTCAATCATGAATGAACATGAAATAAGAGTTTACGAACATATATACACTATTTACAAAAAAGTTTATATCTACGTCGTCATTCTCCTCGTCAACATCATCATATGCAGCTCCGTGGTCCAGTGGTTGGCGTGTCGGACTTGTATTCACTGTAAGCACAACGATATGGGTTCGCAGCGCGTCGCTGGTCCATTGTGAATCTTCACACATCAGTGGCTTGGCCGCTTTGAGCGACGTGCAATTGCTCGCTGTTTCGAATCCCGCGTCAAGTTGTGACCCTTTATCAAGGTCGTTTGTACTGTGTCGGCTTCGCACCACTCATGCGTTAAACGAGTACAAGTCAGCTCGTCATACTGTTGAGTATCAGATCATGCAACCGGTTCGTTGGTTGGGCGTGTACAAATGACTGGGGTAATTTTATATAGCGATTAACCGATTACTTGCTCTAACACGCTTTTAACCGTTACAATATTACCCCAGTCATGTGTACACGCCAACCAACGAACAGGCTGCAGCCATTGCAGGCACTGCTCTTGTTTTGATCAGAAAATGCTCTGATAATACTCTTCATCATCACCATCATCATATAATCATCATCATCGTAATCATTATTATCGTCAACATGAGCATCGCCTTCATCCGTATCGCCATCACCACCATCATCATAACAACGATCTAATATCGATAACATATAAAACAATAATTAATTTGAGTCGAAAATGTCTTCTCTAAACGTCCCGGTTAACAGGTTATCTTTAAAACAAATTGAATAGTTTAATGTAAATGTACTTTACATCTATGGCTCCAATCATAAACTAAGTTAAGAATTTCCATGTACAATACGTAATCAAATTAATTGACGGGGATAGTGGATTGGGCAACGCGATGCGGAGCATGAACTCAAGCCACTCACTGATACATTTGCCTGAAAACTGTACAAACATATCGATGACGAGCGTTCTATTTTTGCATTCCGGCTTATCTGCCATTTGTAACGTTATACGATCAAATAATGGAAATCTGATCACCTTTTTCGACGCAGCAGCGAATATAGAAACCAACTACAACATTTGAGCACAGTAACCCTTTAACACTTTCCGTATGTATTTCATAATATAGGTGAAGGTCCCAGTTCTCTACTTCATGATTTAGGCGACTTTTGCGAGCCGATTCCGTGATATAAACATTTAACTAATTAATTCGGGGTAATTTCTTGATTGTGTAAGTGATGAAAAGCGAAATTGGCTCAAAAAGTTGCTTAAATCACGCAATCCAGATATGGGACCCTCAAATATCGGTATGCATTATATTACTAAGGCGCAGGTTTTAAAAATGCATTATCCGAATTAACGCTCCTATATTATTATTTCTTTGGCTTCGGGGGTAAAAAATATTTGATTCGAGTCGAGGAATCCACTCATCAAAGCTCAGCGTGATCAGATATCGATTTTTGAAGTTTGTTATTTCTCGAGATGTGCAATTATTTGTGGCTCAGAAAAATGTCGCCAAACGGACGATCTCGGACAAAATTGCGGATGAAGATGGATAACTCTAAAATCAAGTGGTAATACGAAAAAAATTCGTGATACTCAAGTGATAATACGGCCATATTTCGTTATTTTTTTTTTTTTTTGCGAAATTTGATACCATAGTTGACAGTGGTTGGCATTATTTTGATGCAATTAATCGATTCTGATAACTAAAGCGTATTTTGAAGAAATGTTGTATCTTGATGATATGGGGACCGTCTGATAAGATTGAGTAACTAAGAAACACATTATACCTGCGTTATGTTTTCAATTAATACTATAACGTACCCTGTTACAACAACAGTTCCCATGTTTTGAACTGTTGGAATATGATTTATACTGAACTGGTGGAATATGGTTTATACTGGTGGAATATGATTTATACTGGTGGAATATGATTTATACTGAACTGGTGGAATATTGTTTATACTGGTGGAATATGATTTATACTGGTGGAATATGATTTATACTGAACTGGTGGAATATGGTTTATACTGGTGGAATATGATTTATACTGGTGGAATATGATTTATACTGGTGGAATATGATTTATACTGATTTATACTGGTGGAATATGATTTATACTGGCGTAGCCAGAGTAGAGATTCAAATCAAAGTAAGAATTTGAACCATACATTGTCAATGCGTGATATGTCAGAGCGAAAATTATATTCACAAGATTGAGAATAAGTAATTATCGACTGTAAATCGAAACGGGAGACACAGACTGCTCCAAAAACATGAGAGAAAGTTTGTGTTCTGCGTGTAATTAAAAACAACTTTAGTCAGAATAGCATTTCATCTTAGAATGTCAGGCCTACGAAAGTATTCGTGAAACTTATGTAAAGGACACAATTGCAACGTTCCCCCATTTCTTAGAAATTACAAATTATGAGAAGTTCAGATTTATTATGCAGAATGAACAAATTGCAACCGTTGACGTTATATGCGACATGATCCGGTCTTTCTTCACCATTCAAGACAATATATCTAACAAAAGCTAGCAAGTATACGTGAGATTTTTTGACAGTAAATTCACGAGAAAGTATTATATGCATATGGTACTTGATTAGTCATGTTAAAGTGATGTGAAAAACTCCGGTAGGGTGATCGAATAGAAATGTAGATTAATCTTGTTCAAAGCAGGTAGTTTTACGAATATTATATCCAAATTAACGATAAACACCGTCATTCTTATATATTAATTAAATGCAATGACTCTCGATGGCGAAATAATTTTAGTCAGTTTATCTCAGATTGTTGCGTCCCGAATCGATTAGTAAATATTTACGATTGAGCGATGTTCAGACGATGTTTTATATGGAGTGGTACAGTTGATTTGCTTCAGATTTACGGTGATGTTAGTAGAATTTTAAATTCCTACAGTTGGTATATCTCCTGGATACTATCTTATCAGTTTCACGTACCCGAACAAGTACATAATATGTCTTTAAATTATTCTATATGTTAATATAATTGTGTTGTATTTATTATATGTGCAACTGCCCAATGGGTGCATTTTGCATTAAATCTTATATCTTATCCTGTATTATCTTGATCACTTCAGTCTTCAGTCATTATTCTTTATAAATACATAATATTTATAGAGGTACGGATTCAGTATGAATGTTCGTTGCTTCAAATATGCTTGCTTCAGTGAGCGTGAACAAATTCTCATTTCTTATTTGGACATGTCATGTTCACATGTATTTATATATTATTTATTTAATATGAAATATATTGTTTTGTGTCACTTGACGGTTTGCGCTCAAGAATATAACAAATAGTATTCGCTTTTGATTTTTTTCCCAGTATCTAAATAGGTCGATAAATACTTAAATTACCTGTCTACGAGCATTATATGTCCCAGAAAGACGCATTGAAGTCATAAAAATACAACTTTGAACACGACGTTTGGGTGCCAAACAAAAAAACAGCATTTGTACAGTATGGAACAGAAAAGAGCGTTTCGTATTAGTATATTCCTGATATTGTAGAAATAAAGAGCGTTTGTTTGACATAAGTGCTAAACATTTAAAACGGCTGGAAAACGGCGGTGACCATGGCAATTATTGTTCAGATCATATGAAGCCGGTATATCTATATTGCGTGTATTTGTCAACCTATATATCTTATACCTCCTTCCAAATGACCAAGACATAGTATGGTAGCTCGAGTGAGCCATGTCGTTTAACATATACTGTCTTTATTGGTGTTTATGCAAATAAATAGTATCAGAGCCATGCAAAATTTATGACCAATTCAGCAACAATATACTGTTGCCGAGGGACTATATATGTCATTAACCCTTTACCCAACAAACCGGCCAAAACCGGCCAAATAAAGCTTCAACAGCCTAAAATATCTTCGGTCTGTCTCAATAGAACCATACAAATATGGATATCATTGGAACCGGCTCCTTGACCACATTGTGATAGTCACAGTTATACCCTGTGCCAATGCATTCTCTTATATATGCGAGTCGACCATAGGTCGCCTCGCATATATAAGAGAATGCATTGGCCTAAAAAAAATCTTTTTTTAACACTTTTTACCATTTTTTCTTACATTCTTTAACAATTTTATAATTTTTAATGTGTTAAGCCAATGCATTCTCTTATATATGCGAGGCGACCTATGGTCGACTCGCATATATAAGAGAATGCATTGGCACTGGGCCCCTCTGTTGGGTAAAGGGTTAAATGAAGAAGAACACCGGGGGGCCGGGTCGAAGAGAAGGCATGGAAGGAAATCGATCCAGATCGAGCTCGAACAAGAGTAAGTAACCAATAATTAATAGACTAACACAGCTGGATACCGCAATAACAAGTGACGGATAATAATATCTGGAAAGAAAAGTCCATCTCATACTCCGTGTAGATTGTCGGATATACAGTAAACACCCGATCCAATCCATATCATATCAACATTTCCTCCTTTGTGTCTCCACGGTGTAATGTTATAGTTCGCGTCATTATCCGCGATGTCAGGGGTGTCTAGTGGCATATCGAAAACGTGCTGTCTGTGGATCCGTATATATATCGAACGACGACGGGTGGTATCAACATGGCTTAGGAATATATATTTCACCTTACTTAGGAATGGCGCCTTCTGATTGGACGATAGCTGTGTTCTATATGGTGTAGTGTTGTGCTAAATTTAGCACACCATGCGCTATACTTGTATTGTATTATGCTAATTGTAGCACACTACTATACCAAACTAGCACGAAAAAGCCACGGACAGAGGCAAAATCTCAAAAACAGATATACATATGTGACCCGCCATATCATATCCAGTCGTAAGTCGGATTTTTTTACCCTGTGCCAATGCATTCTCTTATATATGCGAGTCGAACATAGGTCGCCTCGCATATATAAGAGAATGCATTGGCCTAACAATTTTTTACAATTTTAATAATTTGTTCTTGTATTCTTTAACAATTTTATAATTTCACCCATACAGAGCCCCAGACAAACATGAGCAGACGACACTCTTCTATATGCTTCTATATATGTGTGGGGCTCCCTGCAGGGTAATGGATGTTTTTTTTATTTTATGTCCTAAAATTGTAAGAAACATTTATTTTAAAAAAATGATAAAAAATTGTTAGGCCAATATATTCTCTTATATATGCGAGGCGACCTATGGTCGACTCGTATATATAAGAGAATGCATTGGCACAGGGTAAAAAAAACCCGACTTACGACTGGATTTGATATGGCGGGTCACATATATGTGTCCACCACTTTACTAAGGCGTGTCCAAATGAAATTAAAACATTACTGTGAACAAATGTTTCCCAGAGTCATTGTCGCTTTTGTTAAAGGAGTGACGAAATTGTTTGAGATTGTCCATTTGGAAAGCTTGTCTAGTAAAGATTGAACATGCGGACATTCCAATAATATGTGGCATATCGTTTCTTGTGTTTGACATCGGTTGCAAGGATCGTCTTGTCTTAACTTGGCCATTTTAAGAAATTAAATGGTGGCTAAAATTCTACAATTTATACGAAATTGAAGCCAGTGTAGTTTAGTGTCAGACGTGTGGTGGAATGGGGCCCTGAAGCAAATATCCCACGAAATATTGTACTCGCCTAGTTTGGATACCCATTTCAAGCAAACGTCAGGTTTCTTATTTCTCGACACTAGACAGTTGTAAAAATCGCTCCCACGTTTCCTATTGCATAATAATAATATGTAATTACGGGGGGATTGGTGCCATCAAGGGATGATTCGGTTGTTCAAGAGTTTTTGCACTTTTTCTGCCTGTCGAGTTAGCGAATGCAATGTGATGAAATCTGTTCGGATATTAAAGGTCGATAAGAGGGAATGTCTAGTGTGAAATGTGCCATCAGTCTGGAAAAGATCGTCAACGAAGATGATTCCATGTTCTTTCCATGTCCGTAGATTCAGCGTCGAACCATATATTTTAAAATGTTCATCATTCCATAAAATTGATGACAGTAAGGGAATAGTCTCTTTTTCTGCTGTCCATAGCTCAGACCAGGATATAAGGACAAATATCCAGAACGGATTATGCATGATGCGGCAGAATATTTTCTTAAGTATTGGCCTCCAAATATGTGAGAAATATGTGATTTTCGTCTACTGGTAAATCTACAAGGGAAGGTCATTTCGCCCGTATCAGTATAATTCGCCGGATGCACGTTATTTTTATAGATGAGTTGAAAGCCTCGACATCAACCATTTTCAGGCCCCCTGTTTCGAAATGTTGACAGAATTGGGTTCTCTTAACTCTGTCTCGTTTTCCACCCCAAACAAAGTTAAACAGAATCGTTTAAAAAAATTTAAAACATGATGGTGTCGGGTTGGGAAGAGACTGAAATAGGTGGGTTATTTTTTGCAGTATAAGCGATTTTAATACCCTAATTCTACCCAATGGAGTCAAAAGCCTATGGCCGCATGAGTTTATCAGGGCCTTAATGTCGGATAGCTTTGAGGCGTAGTTATCTATCATTTTCACCCTCTGGGGACCTCATTCTGCTTACAACTCAGCAGAATGAGGTTCCCAGAGGGTGAATTTGTTGATGCTAGCCCGCTATGCGGGGTGGCATCACTAAATTCACCCTCTGGGGACCTCATTCTGCAAATGACAGGCACACTATTTCAAGGCTTGTATATAATTATTAGACAAGTTGACAATGAATGGGACACAAATGCTGCGACTGAAACTCACACCGTTCCCTAATTAATGAACACGCATGAATATACAGGGTATAAGGGTTTATCGACATGATAGATATGTCACCACAGTCGATGTTACAATGAAGGTATGAACATGGCGAGATTGGCGAGGGACAAGGGGTAAACTTTGGTCAACATATTTTTCAACTATGGGAAATTTTCTGTCTGACACAGGTTATAGTTTAAATTGTACACCATGCACATAAAGATTGAAATGGTTCTCATTCTTGTATTTTCCAACCAGTAATTAGCGGTTTTTGAGATCAACACTGTAAATAACCCACCGCAATATTTACAGTAGAGTACCGACAGCTCAGCTGCCAGTAGTCTACCATATAATTGACAGTACTACCATATACTTATAGAATAATAGCAACCACCAAGGGTGCTTTTTTCCTAAATGCAGGTGAATTATGACGTCATATAATTTTTCTGTATTTCTATACCATGAGCGAAAACACCGGGTACGTTTATTTGAGAATTTCACACGTGACTTCCGGGCGGTCACTGCGCAGAATCCAGCAGAAACTACAAGGTTCTCCGATATAACAGAGGAATATTCAGACAACAACAACAACTTGGTGGTTGCTTTTAATTCATTCATTTCGACTGTTTCAGTGTTCTAAGCTATTAAAACTTTGTTGGATAACTTGGATGTGTTTAGGAAGGATTGTTTTGATATATAATTATTGGATTTACCTTCCAAAAAGGTGAGTTTGACGCCTGCAACTTGAAATCTTGTCATGATGATGAATATTAATCAGTGATGGCCGAATAAGCGTCTTTGATGCAAAAGTTACAAAGATTTCTCCACTCGATTCTCTTAAAATGCACCCTAATCGGTCAGATTCTATCTAACTGCATCTTAGCTATTATTTTGATCAGTTTTCCCCGTCGAGAAAGCGATATTTTGACCAAAACGACACTTGAGAAAATGATTGTTTACATTTTCAGCGCCGAGCCCACGCTGGATTTTTATCATTGAAAAAAAAAAATCAATTTCTTTCATCTAAAACATAATTACGTGCTGGACTCTATCATTTTACGAATATGAAAGTATTCGACGCAGACACAACAAGTCTCAGCTTAAAATTTTGAAAAATAAGAGTTTTATCGACATAAATCGATTTGAATCGCAAATCCCATGTTAAAATTTATCATCGAAAAAAATTCATTTCTTCCATCTAAAACATAATTACGTGCTGGACACTGTCATTTTAGGAATATATAAGTATTCCACGGTGACACACAAAGTCTCAGCTTAAAATTTTGAAAAATAAGAGTTTTATCGACATAAATCGATTTGAATGCCAAATCCCATGTTAAATACATTTTTAGGGGCCTGCGAGTGTTTTCTGAGCTGCTCCATATTGGGCACCAGAGTCCATATTTGACCAGTTCTACCAGATAATTGTGCGACAGTACAGTCGCGTTACTTTATACGTCAACATTGGTCATTATCACCCGACAAATTTATTTCAGTCTATCGTATCAACCTCTATTTCCCCACATAGTCAGGAGCCTGACTAAGTGTCAACATTGTTCTTATCGCTCTACTAATTTATATCATTTCATCGGTATGAATCCCATATCCAATTATCCACATATAACCAACCCAACCTCTAATCCCGGTCCAATTTATTTATTTTTTTCATCGCTATAGTCACTTTACGTACATATTTTATCACGTTATACTTATACTTATGCAGGCTTTCCGCTAGGTTTTGGGGAACAGGTCCTGTAATGTATCCGCTGAGGGGAAAATTCAGTCAATGTTTTCAATGTGTGATGGACACACTAGTGGACCTACTTTTGTTGTATTGGCCAATAGAAGAAACAGAGAGTGGATTTGCTGATCGGTTTGCATCCATTTTCTACCTAAGTTACTATGCTATCAACCGCAATAACTTGAAAACATAAACAATTTATTAGATAAAAATTAATTGCTGTATACGGAAACACGCCCTTTGAAGTTAAACGACCACTGTTCAAGACTCGACAGAAAGTTCGGATGGTGCATAACGTACCGGAATATAACATGATTAAATTATCGGAGGTCATTTTTCGTAACCTAACCACAGCAACGTAACCAGCGAACACCAAAGCATGTGTTTTTTAGCGAACTCCGGTTTGATCACTTCCTCAGTTCATGTTAGATTGGTCTGAGTGTGTATTTTCACTAGAAATCAAATAAAGTTGTCAACTATTTAAATGTCTTAGTACTGTCCTAACGAAATTGAGAAGTAAACATCTTTATACCTGTATACATATGGAATATACCCTGTGGTATGCAGGTCTAATATTTCGGCGACAATCCAAATCTATATTCTCTTAAATATTCTCGCAAATTACCCTGGATTCTCATTAAAAAGTATGTAAGAATTCTCGCAAAATCAGATGAAATATATGCCCTGGGTTAGTGGGTATGACAGAAGGGGAAAATTGGCTGGGGGAATGGGCCCCTAAAAGGGATCCTCTGCCGCTATAGCAGAAACCCTGACTTATGTCTATGGTATTACTATAGTATACCGTATACGTATATCAATTGCTATTCCTTTCTATATAATTATGGTGCCATCTATAGAGATAGAGATAATTTGAGACCCCCCATTTTATATCATTGTCGCTACAGTACAGTCGCGATGCATAACATGGCAACATTGATCGCTATCGCTCTATTAATTTATGTCAGTTCATTGGTATGAACCCCCTTTTCTCCATATAACCAACCCAACATCTAATCCAGGCCCAAATTATTATTTTTCTTTTCATCGGTATAGTTATATTACATGTACATACATATTTTTATTATTTGATTCTAATTTGCATTGTACCACTATAGAAGACAATAAATGACTATTCTGGCACTATATAGAGATAACTAAGATTCTGACAGCACCCTATTTTATAGCCTTGATGCAACTTTAGAGTTGAGATGCATAATATGTCAACATTTGTCAATATAGCTCTACAAATTTATATCAGTTCAACCCTTATTCCCTGTATTGCCCACCCCTCCCTCAATTTATTTTTTCATTTGTATTATAGTCTTGTTACGTACACATTTTATCTCTTGTAACGTTTGCTTCAACATCCCGAGTTCCGCTGCAGACGATACAAAACTGACATTTCGAAATGTAAGCAGGCTTCAAACTCATCTTATCCAAGAAAAACTCTGGCTACATAAGAAATTTGTGTATAAGGTGTACTCGCATTTTTTGCGTTAAAATCCAAAGGTCCCAAGTCAAGGTCCAAAATCCCCAACACTGATGTGAGGTTTAATGATACCTCCATCTACATAACCTAACCAATATAAGGATGTGAGGTTTAATGATAACTCCATCCACATAACCATAAAGATGTGAGGTTTAATGATAACTCCATCTACATAACCAATATAAGAGTGTGAGGTTTAACGAAAACTCCATCTACATACATGTAACCAATACAAGGATGTGAGGTTTAATGATAACTCCATCCACATAACCAATATAAGGATGTGAGGTTTAATGATAACTCCATCCACATAACTAATAAATATGAAAATTAAACAAAAACAATTAAATTTCATGATGGCGTCCAATATGGACTACCTAATTCTGCTAAAAAAACATGTATTTTGAATATATGGATGTTTCAGTTCCGACGATGTTTTGTATGGAGTGTCACTCATCTTATCCGAGAAAAACTTTCGCTACATAAGAATTTTGTATATAAGGTGTACTCACATTTGTGAGGTGAACTGCGTTACAAACCAAAGGTCCCAAGTCAAGGTCCAAAATCCCCAACACACTGATGTGAGGTTTAATGATAACTCCATCTACATAAACTAACCAATATAAGGAAGTGAGGTTTAATGATAACTCCATCCACATAACCATAAAGATGTGAGCTTTAGTGATAACTCCATCTACATAACCAATATAAGGTTGTGAGGTTTAATGATTACCTAAATGCAGGTGAATTATGACGTCATATAATTTTTCTATATTTCTATACCATGAAGGAAAACACCGGGTACGTTTTTTGGGTGGAATTCACACGTGACTTCCGGTCGGTCACTGCGCAGAATCCAGCAGAAACCACAGGAGGAATATCCAGACAACAACAACAACTGATCAAATTAATTCACAGAATACATATTCATTATTAGGTCAACTTACTTAGTAAGTTTGAGCTATTGCCATATGGGTTGATGTCCGTCGTCCGTGTAAGGCCAGGCAAATATGGACATAGGTGTCGCCTGGAGAGGGAATTTATGAGACCTACATTTTTGGTTAGTGTAAATACTAAACTTTCGGAATCCGTATATTGGATTTGTCAGATAGGCAGACTTTTTTCTCACCACGTGGTTTTCTTGAGCCACCCTATGAACAAATTGGCCATTTTTAAATAAAGCCGACATTTTTACAGAGTATTTTCACACATTTTGAGAAGAAATATTCGTCCAATTTTGATACCTGAGAGTGGGGCGATAACCAGAGTAGGGTAAGGCATGTAACCATTGAATATCGGAATTGCAGTCATGACGTCATGTGACGTCATATAATATTTTCGGTGTGACAAATATGACGATTCACGCACATCGTTGTCTTTCGTTTCTTTTAAATCACAAAGTAAGACGGGTATGCCACATTGTTTTATATCATGGGAAACTACTGCCAATTGGCTATATTTTTGATATATAACTTATCGCTGCAGGCCGCATTATTTTTAATCAGAGGCAGAAAAATCTCACGGTTACATGTCAATAGGCTTACTTAATTACAACGGCCGTTGAAAGTCTGCTAAAGAATATAATAATATATAAGTTTCTGTCTACAGATATTAACGTAGAAACAGTATATAATGTACCCCCAGACTCGAAATTTTAATAAATTTTAGAATTTTTCCTAAAAAATTATATAAAACGCGTTATTTTTATTTTCTGGAAGGCAAAAAAAGAACAGAATTAGTGAGGGTGGAGATAATTGTTGTATACGGCAATTTAATTCCGCCTTGGATTAAAAAATGACATATTAACCCAAAATGGCTGCCAATATGGCCGCCGCAATATAGATGGAAATTGTGAAATATGTAAGAACGCACAATTATTTGCTTAAATGGCTTACATAACAAAGTGGTCGTTGATGAACTGATAAACTATAGTGTAAGGTATATATCCCGATCTACAAACTCGAACAATAAAGTGAAAATATTACACAATGCACCTCCGGGCAAAAAAATGTTGATAAAATTTAGGCATTTTTCTCCAAAAATAACCTAAAGCCATTTTTGTCATCTTCTAGGAAGCCATATAGCGCAGAATGTAGCATGGCGGAGATGATTGGTGCGTACGATAATTCAATGTCGTTTTTTGGTTATAAAATGGCTTACTAACCCCAAGATGGCTGCCAATACGGTGGTCAGAATAAATGGTGAAATATGTCATGTTTCACTTTTATCGCCGTCATTGCATCACACAACCGAAAGTATTATATTCATTGTATCATGTTACTCCGGGACATCATGATGCGCAATTCTATTTAAAATTGATACCTAAATGGTGCCCATTAATGACGAATCTTGAATTCATGGGCATTTTGTGCTCAAGTAGTCCGTGTCCCTTGAAATAGGTGGAAATTTGAGCGATGTATTTACAGATGAACAGGATTGTTTAAAACGAAGATCCGAGTAACAGTAATACATTGAATGCCTGATTGTTATTTATGCCAGTCACCTTTGACATAATCAATATTAAATTACTTAAAACCGACAATAGAAGGTCAATCTTTCTCAATGAATATTATTCCAAGTGCTACCATATATGATGGTACATATGAGGTGGATATGTCGTGGATACCAGTATCGACGTCTGGGCTAGACGAAGTTGATGCGGGTTCACACCCCGACTTGATTGGGACCGATTTAAATCTAGATGTGAGATAAGGAACATCTCATCGTGCAACTTCGATAAGAAATGATAATTTGTTCATACTCTCTGAAGCAACCACATTTGATTCTGAGTCAGTGCCTCCATTAATATGTTATATCTATATACAATGCATAATTGCTGTATAATAGCTTCGACCCACAGAAGACGGCCGTGCTAACACCGAGTGAATGTTTCCAGACCATAAATCACAATCGCCGCTGTCATTGACTAGTGTCCAATAACGCAAAGAAGATGAGATTCAGAAAAAGATAGCGCTCGTCGTACAAAATTAGTTCAGATTTTGCATCTTCCGAAAAGTTATCTGATCAGTGATAAACAAGAATAGTCATGTCCAGAATGAGAATCCCTCCTGTTTGTCTAACTTAATTATGCAGTTTCAGTTGAACAAGATCGCCATGGAGGACCGCTTTATTTGCAATATATGAACGCGATAACCTTCAGAAATATCAAATGTTCTTTCCAACTAGGTCGAAAAGTAAACTTGTCTACGTTATGTTACATCTTAACTGGTCAGATTCAGACCAGGAGACCTGCTGCTGTTGCAAGTACCATTGGTGTTTGAAACGTAAAACCCATTTAATTAATCGGGCTGTATTCAATATTCGTATTTACAGGCGACTCCGACGGAAAACAATTTGGCGAATAATTCCTCGTCCCCATATCGTCCCGATTTTACAAAGACATTATAATGCATGTATTCCCCACACGCTGTTCAGTAAATACTACACTACGGCTATCGTGTCCAGTTACTGATTTTGCTCAGCACAATCGGAGTTGTTATGGATGAGTTATCGTAGATCAGATTCTGGTCTGCACAGAAATTGTTGTTATATGTTATTTCTGAGATGCAGCGACAAATTACACCAAGACTCATGATCCCATTTTGTTTTACCCATTTGTACATCAAACACTACCACAATATAATATCAGGATATACACTACACACGGTCCACTCACGTCGCGAATAATGGGTTAACTATAGATACATTTGAATTTAACTGTAACACAGCTGTCGTTAGATATGACGTATGGGTGGAATTATAATGCTTTAGTCATGAACGGCCATAATCAAAATTTGGTATGTTTTCAGACAAACGACCTGATGGCATCAGCAGTTCCCTAAACGCATTATTTTTGGACTTATCTAGAAAGTTTGTATACGCTTCCTGGTATCAACCTGTGTATGGCATGTATACAAATAATTGAAATTGTCGTCCTTTTCCTTTTGGTGTCATAATGAGCTAAAACTTACACTGGGATACCAAAAAGTCCAAAATGTATCAGTCTACATGATAAAACTCCATGTCAATACTCAGATCTATATTCTGTTTTCTGAATGGACAGCATTCCAGAAGTAATCCTACCTACTCATCAGCATAGCAAGATATGGGTAATTACCGTAATATGACTGGTCATCTAGCATGGGATAACTGTCCATATTTGGGGTACCTCGTCTTACAAGCAATTGTTCAGTCACTTCTGGAAATCACGAGTGCACAAGGGGTGCCACGAGACTCCAGAACCATACTTTACAGATTAACATACAATCGAAACATATAGGAACATAGTTTGACAGTTTTATGTGATTTACCACATCGCTGGTATTTTCGTTGCTGGAAATGTCGCTTAGAGACTTGACTTTGCTTTGCAACTTATCTACTGCTAGTACAAGCAAATACCTCCCACCCGTTAAGAAGCTGTCCAACCACAAGTGGAAAATCGGCCAAGTTTCCATCTCCTTGTGTGCGAAATATGTGTTATGGAAAATAATCCGGTAAATGTTAGAATACAAAATTCAACGAATCTATTGCGTGATGGTAAAACTGAACGAACCTGTATGATGTGACTGTTTGATAATTTGCTGGATATGTCCTCTTGCGGACTAGGCAGCATTTGCTATTGGGCAATGAGATCCATTTATACTTACTTTTAGAACGGTATACACGATACCCAATGTATCAGTAGCTTCGTTCTTGTAACCACGCCTCGCTGATAGAGGGTACCTGTATGATGTGACGGTTTGATAATTTGCTGGATATGTCCTTTTGCGGACTGGGCAGAAATTGCTATTGAGCAATGATATACATTTATACTTACTTTTAGAACGGTTTACATGAGACCCAATGTATCAGTAGCTTCGTTCTTGTAACCACGCCTCGTTGATAGATGGTAACTAACGAATCGTATCAACATGAGTTATTTGATGAGATATATCTCCGAATTGGTTAATTGGTTAATTATGTTATTCGCTGTCGCATTTTGTTAGTCAGACAGCCATCTGTCTTCAATCAGTCATGTTTATTGTGAAATAATTTGCACGACATGCCACCCATTTATAAGAAATAATCTTACTTGAGCGCGAATTAATGCAAAATTTGTCGATCCTCTCACTCGTGGGTGCCAATCTGGTTGTCATTTTAATAGAATGACCAATGTTACGTCCTAGTATTTCAAAATGATATTAATATAATAGGACTATTGGTTTTATAAGACATTGCATTGCGATGGTGGTGTTAATTGCGGCATGACATATTTTACAATTTCCATCCAAATATCGGCCACCGTATTGGCAGCCATCTTGGGGTTAATATGTTACATAGTAACCACCGACGGTAATAAATTATCGTACATACAAATTATATCCACCAAGCTACATTTAAAATTGTCTTTATGCATTTCTAGAAGATGACAAAAATAGGTTTTCGATTAATCTTGGACTAAACTAATTAAATATTTAATCAAAAATTGCGGCCAGGAGGTGCTTTGTGTACCGGTTTCACTTAAATGTTCTAGTCGATGGATCGGGATATATATATTACATAAAACTGTAGCAGTTTATCAACGGCCGTTGTGTTAGTTAAGCCATTTTGGCAAGTAATCGTGCGTTCTTACAAATTTCATAATTCCCACCTATATACCGGCCACCATATTGGCAGCCATCTTGGGTTATTAGACCAGTTTTTAAGCCAAGACGAAACGAAATTACCGTGTACACTAATTATCTCCATCCTTAATACATTATTTTCATTTTCGCCTCCCGGGAGAAGACAAAATACATTTTAGATTATCTTTTTGGGGAAAATATCTAAAATTTGTTAAAAAATTGAGTCAGGAGGTACATTCTGTAATATTTTTACTGTAATGCTCGACTATGTCGATCTACAAATATCTATTAGACAATACCTTAGCATCCATCAACGGCCGTTGTGTTAATTTCGCAAATTGGCACACAGTCGTGCATTCTGTGTGCCTTACACCACAACCTGACGCTTCTCATCTTTAGGGGGAGGGTTGATTTGTCTGCCTTTGATAAAAAATAAAGCGACCAACAGCGATAAATGATATATTAGAACGTAGCTAATTGGCAGTAGTTTCCCATCCTAAAAAATACTTGGGCATAACTATCTTACTTCTGATTTTATAAGAAACGAAAGACAACGCTTTGCGTGAATCGTCATATTCTTCTCACCCTAAAAATTATTTGACATCACATGACGTCATGACTGTCATTCCGAGATTCAATGGTTACATGTATTACCTTACTCTGGTTATCGCCCCATTCACAGGTATCAAAATTGGACGAATATCTCTTCTCAAAAGGTGTGAATATACTCTGTCAAATATGTCGGTTTTATTTAAAAAATGACCGATTTTTTCACCAGGTGCCTCAATAAAACCACGCGGTACGAAAAAAGTCCGCCTAGCTGACAAATCCAACATACGGATTCCGAAAGTTAAGTGTTGATGCTAACCAAAAATGTAGGTCTCATAAATTCCCTCTCCAGGCGACACATATGTCCATATTTGCCTAGACTATGTGTGTGTGTCTGTCTGTCAACAATTTCCTTTGGCGCGGGCTACATGTCGTACCTTTGGTCTGATCTTTATGAAAATCATAAATGTTGACATTGACATGTAGGTAGGAACGAGTTATCTTGGGGTCATTGGCCAAAAAACATGGCCGCTGACGGCCATCTTGGATTTCAAAATTAAATCGATTGGCGCAGTCTACAGGTCGTACTGTTTGTCTGATCATCATGACATTTGTCATGGATGTTAATAATGACATGTAGATGGGAACGAGTCATTTTGGGGTCGTTCGGACAAAAACATGGCCGCCAGCAGCCATCTTTGATTTTACTCTTTGCATGACTAAATCATTTGGCCAAGTCTACAGGTTGTAGCTTTGGTCGGATCTTCATGAAATTTGTCATGGATGTTAATAATGACATGCAGATGGGAACGAGTCATTTAGGGGTCGTTCGGTCAAAAAATATGGCCGCCAGCAGCCATCTTGGATTTTACTCTTTTCATGACTAAATCCTTTGGCGCCGGCTACAGGTCGTACCTTTGGTAAGATCATTATGATATTTGTCATGGCTATTGACATTGACATGTAGATGGGAACGAGTTATTTTGGAGTCGTTTGACCAAAAAACATGGCCGCCGGCGGTCATCTTGGATTGCAAAATTCAATCCATTAGCACGGGCTACAGGTCGTATCTTTTGTCGGATCATCATTAAATTTGTCATGGATGTTAAAATTCACATGTAGACGGGTAACGAATAATGTTGGGGTCGTTCGACCAAAAAACATAGCCGCCAGCAGCCATCTTGGATTTTACTCTTTGCATGACTAAATCCTTTGGCAATGGCTACAAGTCGTATCTATGGTCCGATCATCGTGAGATTTGTCATGGATGTTAAAAAATTACATGTAGATGGGAAACGATTCATTTTGAGGTCATTCAACCAAAAAACCAGGCCGCCAGCAGCCATCTTGTATTTTACTCTTTACACGACTAAATCTTTTGACACATGCTACAGGTCGTATCTTTTGTCGGATCATCATGGAATTTGTGATGTATGTTAACAATGACATGTAAATGGGCAGGAGTCTTTTTTGGGTCATTTGGCAAAAAAACATGGCTGTCGCGGCCATCTTGGACTTTAATCTTTGCATAACTAGGCCTTTGAACTTTCCACATTCCTAATTGCTCCATTGACTGTAACACATGAAATTATTCCCTTTCCAAGTTGAGCTACAGTGTCATTGACACTTTCATAATTACATTTCAGTCAATTCACATTTTCAGCTGCATATACATGTAAACCAATTTCTTCATTAAGGAAATTGCAAATTCATCGTTGATTCCATCATCTCAACATTTCATTAAAGTGAGATTTTATGTTCACACACATCGATTCATTCAGGCAACATTTTCCCATTTCTACACTGCTCATTGCATTGATGGTCTTCAATGAGGATAATCTATAATTCTACATGTATATCATCGTTAACTATTATAGTGACATTTCCTTTCGATCCAATCAATATTTCATTAAAACAACGCTTCATATTCATTACACTTCATTCAATAATTTCCGTTTCTACATCGCTTATTGCATTGACTGCCTTCAGCTAAGGCAATATATGTCCGACTCAAATATTATATACATGTACATACATTACCTACTACTGCATTCATGAAAACCTAATCCATTAAAAATTTAAACCTGTACTGGTACTTGTGGTAATGTGATTGCTTACATCGAGGACCTGTTGGTCTGGTTGATTTCGCTGTGGGGTGATGGCTCACTTCCATCCTCAAGCTACTTATGCCATTTAATGGCATACTTTTGTTCGACGTGCAGGGGTAGATAGGCTTGAGATCCCACCACAGTTCAATTCACACCAGGTTCTCAGCTATTAGTATCTGATGTTTGAACTTTAGTCATATGTTTGGACTGATCATAATCATGATTTTAATGCTGGGTTTGAATAGTTCACTAGATGGGCAATGTCAGGTACTATGGTAGTAACCCGGCTATAGGTGACAATATACGATTGCGAATATATCAATCCAAATTCTAACATGGTATTCTAGTGTGACGACACAGACATTTCTCCGAGTGGTGTAGCACATGTAGTACCATGTACGGAACATCCTATAATTATTGTAATATTGAACTTAATGATCAACTTGGTGGTTGCTCCATTACGTGTCACGTACGATCATATTACCGTCAGATATACAATACACCGTATATTCCACTACCGTATAATTATACAATTATACCGTCAAATATACAGTACACCATATATTCCACTACCGTATAATTATACAAACATGCTCAATGGTTGAATGTAATTTGGCCGTAAATGGCGTAATGACTAAAAATTGATTAACAATGAGCAATAAATTATTCCATACAAAACTTGACAAACACACTAGGAACAACCCAACAACTGTTTTTTCCCAACGATTGACTAACAAACTACTTCAAAATCCGAGAAAATGGCGTCGGCGATCAGACGACGCAACAAACCCTTTCCAAAATACAAAGCGCGTTTACGCGCCATTAACAGTATTACCGTAAATATAGATATTACCGTGCATACCGTTAAATTAACGGCATTCTACCGTTGAAAATACGGCTATTTAAACAACTTTTTGGTTTGAAATGGACATTGATCAGTTGGACATTTCAACCTTGTATCAGGATAGAAATGAAAACAGCTGGGAAGTTTGATGTACCAGCTGGGCTGAAAGATCCGACCCATGTGGTGGGGGTGCACATGAAAGTTCGCGAGCATGGGAGTTTTGTGTGGTTCAAGGCGGTGGAGTTGGAAATCTCATGTAGACACCACAGCGGATGCCGTCTAACCACGTCCCTGATTGACGGGAACAATTTTGTTTTCCAGAAGTCAGTCCGTACCAACGGTACAGGCAACCCAGTGCCAACGTGATGGCAAAATCGTTCATACAGGCAGTCGGTACCGGCCATATGCAGGCAAGAAACCGGCAAACCGACACGAAATCAGACGCATGTTATTCAGTGTTAATCACCATGATGTAACGTGATTTGACATATTTTAACACTGTGGCGTTCAAAGGTCTTGAATAGTTGACATTTATGAAATGGAATAATGTGATAGTAAGCCTGTTCCGGCCGTGTCGTGAAGTTTACCAGCCGACAGTCTGTACATGCAACCCGCTACCAACACGATGGCAAATGCAGGTAAACGGTGCCGGCCATAGTCGGCAAGAAACCGGCAAGTCGACATAAGATTCACCATGATGAAACGTTATTTGACACATTTTAACTATATGGCGCTCAGCAGTGACAAACTAAGTTATTTCATAAATTTGATATCCAAATAGTCAGAAAACAGCGTCAATGTTATAAACAAATTACATACTGTGACTATTTTTGGCACACTCATTTCCGTAATGTTTATGTGCAATAAAGCGTCCCGAATAAAGCAGTAAATCTTGAATAGTTGACATTTAAGCATTTTATGGAATGTAATAAATTGATAGTAAGCCTGTACCGGTCGATGTCGTACCCATGTTGGCATACTGTGAAGTTCAACAAAAGCCAGTCGGTCCTGGCAACCAGTGCCAACCTGATGGCGGATTTATCATGCAGTTGATGTTGGCCAAATGAAGGCAATAAATCGGCAAGCCGACATGAAATCAAGTTTTTGTTATTTCAGTGCAAATCACCACGGTGTAACGTTATTTGACACATTTTTTTCATGTATGTCATTCAAAATGTAGTCTTGATTACTTTATATGTATATATATTTACTGTATATATCTATATATATATATATTTTTTTTAATTCGAAACATGGAACTATATCTTCATGGAGCGGAGCACAATTTCTAGGAGGAAGTGATATGGATGGCTTTTCTGTATGATGAAAAATACCCGTTTACCGGCTCCTCACGTCCTCCTCCTCCGTAAAACAAACCGATAAACATCCCAAAACCACAGCAGACAGCATGTTTACCCCTTAATTTTAATCTTATATCTTTCATTAATTTCAGTATGTGATTGCGGGGGATGATGCGAATTCGTGTTGTGGTGATTTGTCAATTCATATAATTGTATTGGCAAGTTAAAAAATTTACTCATTTTAATATAGATGGCGAGATGTAAGAAGCGTGTGTATTAGACTCACGGGTGTATCAACGCCATATACTCAACCAATGCGCGCCCGAAGTATTGCCTGTGTATTGTGCGATGTGCATGTATTCAAAGCCTCCCATTGTACAATGTGGCCTGATTATTTGATCAATCAGGACCATCATTTGCTAACATCGGGAATTAGATTGATATTGAGATTACGTTGCCGAGTTGCTGCGGGGTCACTTCTCATGGAGGTTAGTCATGGCGGCTATAGATCCCGCGGCTCTTTTCTTTTTGCTTATTATTTTTCCCTTTCGCATTTTTATTTCTCTATAGTTACATAGCCTCATATATTGGCTGCGGACACACGTACCTCAGCAACGACGGCATAGTAAGTGTGATAATTTATTATGGTAGAGTTTGGTGACAATTTGTCGTCATAATTGTGTGCCATATCTAGCCATGTTGCCCGCTGAGTTTCCCCACAATGAGTCGACTGGACCAATTAAACCACTGCGTGTCACCAAGGTTGATCTCTACTCATTACGTTTTGCTACATTGTATTCTCTACGATGCACGACCGATCGTCCAGCATTGTGTTTGACTGCTGCAATCCCTCATTCACTCACATTTCATGCGTATTATAAGACAGTTCCCCAAATGCGTATTTATTTTTGCGACGTTTAGTTCTATACATAATTCCGCTAACATTATCATGTGGGCCGACGAACCTGTGTCGGAACTGTTGCAGGAAATACAGCTGAGAGAAGGTATCTGGAATAGACAAAGCGAACTATATATACAAGGACCAAAACAAGAAAAAAGTCTGATTATAACGAACTTTGGAAGCTCCTTGTGCGAATATGCAGCGGCTTACATGGCTAGCTGTGGTATATTAATTATGACGACCAATTTTCACAAAACCCCACCATAATAAATTGTCACACCCGCTATGCCGTAGCTGTTGTGGTACGTGTGTCCGCAGCCATTGTCAACGAAAACGTCTCTGCGTGGTAATCAAACAGTCATTGCGTGCATGCCAATAAGGCGATGATTGTGTTATCAATGAGGGAAGCGAGAGAATTAATTGCCCTTGCCGGTAAAAGAGGGCGTGCTAGGTAATCCGGTCCAAATTAACTACAGCTTGCCGAAGCCGCGATATTAGCGCCTGGCAGCTAATGGCCATGGAGTATAACAGTAGTATATGTCAGTTGTTGCATTAAACAAACAGAACTCGTATTACAATCAAGGTAAGTCTTCTCGCTGGTCCGCTTTTGGAATGGGGGGGGGCTTTGCTTCCTGCCAGGGTGGCATGTAACCCATACTCCACAAGCAAGCATCAAATGACTAGGAAACACTCACAACCAAACTCAACAAACGCTCTTCAGCGGCACTATATCACTCAACCGTGGGTTGTAGGAGAGGGCTTACAGCCCTTTCAAATCTTCCCGGGGGATCTTCCCAAACCCAAACTCCAAACTCTGCTGTTGCATTAAACATCAATATTTGAATAAGTAAAAGCATAAATGAATTTGTCCGAATTAAAAGGAGAACTTCGAAAGAGGGCAGCTAAAGTGTCTGGGAATACATGTCATCCACTTCCGTTACATAACGGGACACAAGAACTCGAAGATGGCATTATTATACGTCGTCAAAGGACCACGATTCTGATATGATTGACTGTACTTCCTTACATTGACAGCGATCTGTTTACATTCTCAGGACCGCATTACCTAGAGCGCCACCTGGGCGGTAGATATCGGATCGTATTCCTCATTGATCTGGATGACAAATCGTATGAAAACGCGGCATGGGGATCACTGACGATGTCTTGTTACAAAACAGATCTTTGCCGGTACATATCCCATGGTTACACGAGTGTACAATACACAAGCTGCATACATCTCGCCGTTATTTTCAGTTTTTTTTATATCGAAAATGGCCAACAAAAATATCATTTGGCCAAAGTTGTTTTACCCCAAAATCGGAAATCTATTTAAAAAACCCAAATTGATTTTGTAATGGGAGCGACATGATAAACTAAATATATAGTATGATAATCTGCTAATTTATTAGGTGGTACAGCTTAATTGGTAATAAAAGGAACTCATGGCAGTGCACTATCATGTAATAAAACACTAATGATTATTAAAGCACAATCCCATTGTTGCAATCGTTCCCTGATTTTTGGTAAAGCACACCAATTCTCAAGGATGGCGAAGGAATAGTTAAGTGATTATCCCATTGTTAGGCATAACAGACAAATCGCACGGGCGCTTCAACGTGGGACCAGTCCCTGTTGTTTCGGACATATCTATTCAGATTCAACAGCGATCAGTTCATGTTAATCACGTTGTTGGGCGTGGTTAACCGGCTAATAATCGTGGTCAAAACACGCTCAACGGCACGTTTCCAGTTGATTGCATTATGTGGGATCAATTGTGCCCAAAGTCAGTCAGAGCACGCGAATAGTTCTTTGCCAGAATAAATCTCGTTTTCGACTCGATTGATTCTGTTAAAGAACAATTCTTGTGCTCTAACCATTACTTAACTCTAATGAATCCTGTATCTGTCGTAAGGCTGAATGGTAGATGGTGGGTAGTGATATATTATCAAGTAACAATGGTGCGATTAAAGAACTCGGACAGCGTATTTGAAGGTATGGACACAATTATATAGAATGTTAGATGTTAAATAAAACAAAATTATTCATTGACACTTCCATGGCTGAAGCTTCTTGAAATTTTGCGAAAATCCTGTGACAATGCATTTTCTTAGATATGTAGTCTCACATAGGGAGCCTCGCATATATAAGAGACTGCATTGGCCTAACAATATCTGCCTTTACCTTGTCAGTACATTCTCTTATATGTGCGCGGATACCTATGGAACACTCGCAGATATAAGAAAACACACCGACACAGGATCGTTAAATGTTGCACCAGCGCAGCTCGGACAGCTCCGGTCATGAAAGGGTTTTTTTTTTAATTTGCACCGCCCCCCCCCCCCCCCCCCAATGAGAATTGGCCAATTTTCGGCCCGCCGTGAACATTTATTATGTTTAGAGGTTGGTATTCTACTGGTCGAAGTATGATGCTATTTGACTAGCGAACGCTTAGCTGTCACTCGTTCTCTTATTCTTCCCATTACAGTCCACCACCCATAGGCTGATGATTATGACTATATTTATTTTGGCGATGGCTGGCAATTATTTCTCTTCATGATTTGTAATTTGAGTTTGGAGTGTCATGATTGGTTGATTAGATTCTTTACTGAGTAGAAATAGAGGATCTCACATGAGTTTCTATTTTATACGGAATTTATCAACCGAGTCCACTAAATTCGATTTGAGCCGAGGTTTACCGAGGCTCAAATAGAATTTAGAGGACGAGGTTGATAAATTACGTATAAAATAGGACGAGTGTGAGATACCTTTTATCACATGATCAAATAAACCCGAAGCAACGCGAAATATTCATCGAAAACAACAATCATAAACTACAGCGATCGCAAGTGATTTGAAGAACGCCGTGACGTCATCGCACGCGCTGATATTAAACGTGTCTATTACCGATAATTATGAAACTGCTTTTATGGCCAAATTATGTGATAATATGGTTTCTGCGACGTCCAGCATGAATTTAGTTGGTTCATCACCCTGGTCCTGAACTCGTCGACTGAATGAATGTGACTCTTTCAGTTGGTATAGCATTCCATTATCTTATGGTAAGAGGGAAGAAAGAAAAATGTGTAGTAATCGTAGTTGGAGTGTGGAATTAGGTAGCCAGCCGCATTAGTGTGTCTGGATTTCCGTGTTCATCTATTTTGACTGCATCATGCTCATGGTGTATCGTGGATAATCTAGCCTCTTGCCCCCTGGACTGTGGACTGTCCATCTTAGTTTTTCTATCATGTCTGATACGCTGGTTGTTCTTCTGTTTCTGTTGATAGCATATCTTGCAGTACGTCGCTGAACTTTCTCCAATGCATTTATATTATTGTCAGTATATCGGTCCCATACAGTCGGTGCATATTCCACGAATGGCCGTACCAAAGACTTATATGCAGTCGCCTTCAGATGATGAGAACTTATCTGTATATTTCTCTTTAGAAAATTCAGCGTGCTGATGGCCTTGTCAGCTGTATTCTCTATATGGTCATTCCATGACAGAGTTGATGTTACAGTCACTCCACAATATTTTGTCTTCTGTACCTTCTTCAACCGTTCTTCAATACTTCAAGTGAGTATTCTGAATCGATGATATTCTGCGAATCTGTTATGTGCATTGTAGGGGCCTGCGATGCATCGAATCGAAATTCGATTTTCGATTCATCCCTCTGAATCGAATCGAATCGTTTTAGATTTTGAGTACCAGTTTTTCGATTCGATTATCTCAAAGAATCTTAAGTACACTGCGCGTTTCTAGTAGCGGGCCCAGATCGATCGTTTTACCGATAATCCAAAGCATTTAGCACATCAAATTCTCAAAAAATACCGTGATACAATTGAATAAACTCCGATGTTGCCCTTTCAAAATGCATGGACCATCATACTGCAATTCGGACTTATTCGGTCCACGTCGCCGGGAACATCATCTCAGAATAGCGATAAAGCAACGCGGAATACGCTAAAATGGGCGGACGCTGAAAATTAATTATAAATGGATCCGATTTTCATTTGCGGTGTAGGCCCTACTAGTAAATACGCGACATGGCGGAAATATAGACATGTGTATGCTTCATTGCCTGTCCATTCAAAAGTTTAGCTAACAATATGCAGCGCACATGGCAATATATAGACCGTAATTTAGTCCGTAAATTACCCAGCGGTTCTACATTTGTAAGCAGTCCGTAGTTTAGATCAGCTCAGTCGTGACGTCAGTTCTATTTACATCTGCTATAGTGGGGAAACCCGGGAAATTAGGGAATAACCTTCACTATATATAGCGTATATATATATCCATAGTTTTAGTTTGCATGCATCGGAAGATGAATGAAGTTATTATGACAATTTATATTTTCATTTGAATCATCAAATATCTGATGAGTTGTGTCTTTTGTTAATAACTAAACATGTACTTAGTATATAATTTATTTAAGTCCACTTATCGTCTAATATCAGGGTGGGCCATGGGTAACTGGACGAGTAAGACAAACACTGCTGCAACATGACTGCCTCTCGCGTGCATTTTA
The DNA here is from genome assembly GCA_032622095.1 of Siphonodentalium dalli. NCBI lineage: Eukaryota > Metazoa > Mollusca > Scaphopoda > Gadilida > Siphonodentaliidae > Siphonodentalium > Siphonodentalium dalli. The sequence continues at coordinate 86,497,915 of CP136067.1, read as the reverse complement.
TCAATATGCCAATTGTATCATTGCTAATGCAATGTTCTGATAATGAGTGATATTCATTAATCCGGAATTCAAATCCATCGACGATTTCGCGAGGAACAGATAAGAGTGACTGTTAGTGTACGATCGAATAGCGCATCTGCGAATGCGTATTTGAAATCGAGGTTTTCTCTCACATACAAGACAAACGTATTCCTGGCGAGATTGGACTCGCCGTTTATGCACGAATCCGATAGTTCAAGTTATCTAAATTATTCAAATAGCCTATCCGATTACAAATTGCGTCTGTATTTCGCCAAGAACAGACGTCGGGACATTCGCATACGAATAAGATCAGTTATGCGGACCTCGTTGACAATTTTTACCTTGATTTTTTCGCCCAATGTCCGATATAATGGTCTACGTTTGCTGAATCGAATCGAATCGAATCGAATCGCGATTATGTATCCAAATCGAATCGAAAATCGAATCGAATTAATAATGCCCGAATCGCAGGGCCCTAGTGCATTGCTCACATTTAGCTGGATTGAAGCTCAATTTCCATTTCGTCTCCCATTCTGCCGGTAATATAATGTACTTTTGCAGGTTAGTAGTAATGGGGGGCACTATGGCCCAGTACCCCCCAGTGGGGGGCACTATGGCCCTGGGGGGCACTATGGCCCAGTATCGAATACTGGACGATCTATGGTCCAGTATTCGATACTGGGCCATAGTGCCCCCCACTGGGGGGTACTGGGCCATAGTGCCCCCCACTGGGGGGTACTGGGCCATAGTGCCCCCACTGGGGGTACTGGGCCATAGTGCCCCCCACTGATGGGTACTGGGCCATAGTTCCCCCCTGAGGATAGATATTCCTGTCATTGATGTGATATTTCTGATCGGAAAAAATGAAAATGGACTTAGAATTATTTTTTTTCAAAAGGAAAATCTCACTTTGGAAAATATCAATTAGCAATCAAGAGTTTTTCTTTTCGAATATTTGGTGGCCCTGAAAAGGGCCGTTTTATTTTTGTTATAGTTTAGAATCCGCCACATTGAACTTCTTTGTTCGCCAAAACTTCAATTGATTTGTCTCCTCGCCTCATCCATATTTCGCATTCACAATAATGCTCGTGGCAAACGTGTGGGATCCACACTAGAGTTATTGATGACTTGAATCTTGGTGTTGATTTGTAGCCGCCTTTGGTAGCATCAAACATGACGATAGGTCGCTGTATAACAGTCGCCGCTAATTCAACCATCAATATTGATTCAGCCAAAAGTGGTGTGCGCCGTAAATCTTGTGCCGACGCACCAAGTTCGTCACTCTCTGCGTAGTACAGGTCAACTGCCGCATCTCTCAGAACCATCCATCCATCGGTCGTCCCGTAAACCGCAACGCTGAGTGCCCTCCAAAACAGAGATATTTCTTCGCCGCCGCACACTGCTTTACAGTATACCCCCTGTACCATTATCTCGTCAAGATCTGTTATGTTTACAGCAGTCATCTTTGAATGTAGAATAAGTCTGAAGATCCGTCTTGAACATATATTACGATTGTGCGGGCGGTAGAGAAAGCACATAATACTTTGACGTTAAAAATGACAAATGCTTCCTGACGTTGTGTTTCTTTACAGTGCATTATCTGTAGTTTTCACTATTTCGATATGTTATAGATTAAATTCATGATAGTATATGCAATTAATTAAGATGTTTTAACATATGAATTCATCTTCGTTCATAAACGATGACCAAGTAAAGTTATCGATTGTAATGATGAAGAAAAATGTTCAGTATGTTTTCTTGTGTTCAGTTTTATGTATAAAATATGTACATCTCCAAAAACAAAACTAGAAAAACATTCCATATTTTCCTAACGAGGTAACAAATATATCAATCATGTGTACCAAATAATAGATAATGATCTAACGAAATAAAAAACATTTGTTTGATCGCTATGCAATAATGATCAAGAAAAATATGAATGCTGATCCGTCTCTGAAAAAACACAACGCCAGGAAACATTTGTCAATTTTAACGTCAATGCGACATGTGATTTCATTGACGCCCGTGTCAAATGTATAAAAATATTTTCGAATTTGATCAACGTTACATTGCATTGCTATCAAAGATGGATCCGTTAACAGAATTTCTTCAGAGTGAGATATACAGTAATCCTGTTGTACAGAATACATATGCGGCACCACAGTCAACAGGCCAAGCTAATACGACAATGACTATAGGTGGTGATACACTCATTTTAAAAGCGATTTTAGATGAACTGAGATGTCTTCGCAGGGATATTGACGTGAAAACACAAGTAACGCATCAAGAAGTAAAAGTGAATCTTCGTTTCGTTGCAGAAGAGATAGATATACCAATCAGGGTTCATGATGTTCAGAAATCGAAAGAACAGAAACAGATCAAAAAAGAAAAAATATTGGCTGCGAAAGAAAAAGAACCTAAAAGTATCATGAAGCCTTCTACTGAGACAAAAGTCAGATTTCGTCTTCCTTGTAAAGAATCTAAAGATACAGAGAAAAGTGATGAATTCGCAAAAGCTATTGGTTCTCATGGGAAAGATATGTCAAGATATAAGAAAAACACAAAACGATGTTAAAGTCAGATGATAATTTTAAAACGGCCCTTTTCAGGGCCACACACATTTCCCAAAAGGTTACTCTTTCATTGCTGAAAAAATCAAAAACACGATTGTTCAATTTATATTTTATTCAACAACAAATATTTGCAAGTATATTTTGTTTTAAATTATTCGTGGCGTGATTTTTTCAAAACAAAACATAGGGTACAAAGAACATTATTAGTTATTAAGCAATGCTAAAAGTTTTTCTTTTTGAAAAAATTGGTTGGTCCTGAAAAGGACCGTTTTTGTTTTTGGCCCTGAAAAGGGCCGTTTTGTATGGCATCAAAGTTCACGCCACGATTTTCTTTTGAGACTTTTGCTTTTGTTCCAACGCTGTTGTTTTTTGCATATTTGCATAACCTGTTTTGCACTGGCGGTTACTTCTTTTGCGTGTCCGGCCCGCATTATCTGGGGTGATAGCCCTATCGTTCCTCTTAGTATAGACATCAACGGTTCGGGGATTTCGGACATCTTTGAATGCAGAATAAAAATTGTTCACGGCCGTGTTTGAACATATATCACGATTGCGCGGGCGGTAGAGAAAGCACATGTCGCATTGACGTTAAAAATGACAAATGCTTCCTGACGTTGTGTTTCTTTTCAGTGCATTATCTGTTAGTTTCACTATTTCGATATGTTATAGATTAAATTCATGATAGTATATGCAATTAATTAAGATGTTTTAACATATGAATTCATCTTCGTTCATAAACGATGACCAAGTAAAGTTATCGATTGTAATGATGAAGAAAAATGTTCAGTATGTTTTCTTGTGTTCAGTTTTATGTATAAAATATGTACATCTCCAAAAACAAAACTAGAAAAACATTCCATATTTTCCTAACGAGGTAACAAATATATCAATCATGTGTACCAAATAATAGATAATGATCTAACGAAATAAAAAACATTTGTTTGATCGCTATGCAATAATGATCAAGAAAAATATGAATGCTGATCCGGTTCTGAAAAAACACAACGCCAGGAAACATTTGTCAATTTTAACGTCAATGCGACATGTGATTTCATTGACGCCCGTGTCAAATGTATAAAAATATTTTCACTTTTTCAGTAAACTTCATTCATTATGCCGTCTCTAAAGAAATTTATCAAGAAGCTATGGAGGAAGAGAGATTCGTCAGAGGAGACGAAAATCAGAACCTATAGGAAATGGCAGGATTCTCCTGAACAAAAGGTGGTGCAGAAACAGATGTTAACAGATTTTCTGGCTCGGCGACGACCATCGGCTGAAGTATGTGATCAAGAACCAAGCAATCTTGATCTCGTGGAGATCTTGTCACAGATCTCGAAGAAAGATCTGTGCAATGCAGCAATTGACAGCTTCGCTCAGGCTGCTGCGGCGCACAGATCAAACCCTACTTGGTCTGTGACAATTAATCCCAACGGGATATATCCTGATTTGGCAGAATTTTTATGAATTCTGGAAAAGAAAAACGGCCCTTTTCAGGGCCACCCACATTCCCCAAAAAGGTTACTCTTTCATAGCTGAAAAAAACAAAACAAAACACGATTGTTCAATTCATAATTTATTCACAATATAATTTTCAAATGTTTGTATCGATTCATTTATCTGTTTTTGGAATGTAGAATTGTCTCAGCTTCTTTTTCTTGGAAGTTTTCTTGGAATTTTCAAAATCTGGATGCTTATCTTCAGATTTGTTCTGTGAATCATTCGTAGGATCAACAGGTCGGGGTTGTTTGAAAACATCTGATGTTGTAGACATCTCTTCAGTTTTGATAACTGCATTTTGTTCTTGTATTGTTACTGCTTGTAGACTTTTTTGTATAGTTTTCACATTTTTTTTGTCGTCGAAATCTGTTTTACATTGGAAGGACCAATGGGAGTCTTGTCCGCATTTGTAACAGTAACCATATGGTGGTTTCCAATTTTTATCAGCTTTGTTTTTCTCTTTTTTCTCTTGCCATTGCATTTTGTTACAAAATTTAAACAAATCAGTAGAGATCTGTCTCAATTCGACAAGATTATCTTGAATTTTTCTAGTCTGTAGTAGTGTAGATTCTTCTTTATGCAGCTCAATATAGCTCTCTTCAATAACTGCAGGCCTTGGTCTTTTTCTAACAATATCTTCTTCGCTGGCGGAGTCGTCTGAAACAGGTCTTTTGATTCTCTTAAACATTTTTGTCTTGAGTTTTTGTCAGCAAAAAATATTGCGACTGGCTTCTTCGGAGTTGAAGTGTAAAGTGTATAATTACACAATTTTACACTTGCTTTTATAGCATTTTTCATCGTGACTGCTATAAAAGCAGGTGTTAAAATTGTGTAATTATACACTTTACACTTCAACTCCGAAGAAGCCAGTCGCAATATTTTTTGCTGACAAAAACTCAAGACAAAAATGTTTAAGAGAATCAAAAGACCTGTTTCAGACGACTCCGCCAGCGAAGAAGATATTGTTAGAAAAAGACCAAGGCCTGCAGTTATTGAAGAGAGCGAAATGGAAACTGATGAGGCAGAAAGTGAAGAGAGCGATATGGAAACTGATGAGGCAGAAAGTGAAGAGAGCGATATGGAAACTGATGAGGCAGAAAGTGAAGAGAGCGATATGGAAACTGATGGACCGAAAGTGAAGAAAGTTCTAGTGATGGTCAGATTGGACGCGGTCGAAGACAGAATAGAGAAATTGGTGGGAAGAGAAAGAGAAGTCTGGCTAGAGAGCGTGTTGTGTTCAATCCAACAAAATATTTCAAATTGGAGCTGAACTCGGAGAAATTTTCCAGAAAATTTAAATCAGCATCACGACAATTTGGTGTGAAATTCGAGAAATTTACAGATCCAATCGAAAACATTCCAGAGATATTTGAGAAGTTGACAGAAGAATTGAAACAGAAATGTTCAGCAAATGAGAAGACAAGAATCAGAGTTACGATAAATCATCCAGGACTTGATATGAACATTTTCATTCCATTCACAAAAGCCAGTGAATTGAATGGTGAGACACTCATGGATAATATTCAAAATGTGGTTCAATCAAATGCAGACTTTACAATTCATGACGGTGCACTCAATTTCGAAATCTTCGTTACAGATATTCCGGAAGGTGGTACACGACACTCACTACATTATGGACCATTTGCAGACAAGAACAAGCTTACAAAAGTGAAAAGAAGTATTGTCCGGATTGAAAATGCTGATGATGTTATGTGTATGGCAAGATCTATTGTCGTCGGAATGTGTAAGGCAGATAGTGATGGATCTGCGTGCTGGTCAAAGAAATGGAAAATTTCCACAAGATTCAAGAAATATTGTATCCAGAATATGTTGTGAAAATTCACAATGAATTTGCTGGCGCTGGATTTCTATTTGAACCTGCAGAAATGTGTTTGGAGAGCAAATGTGTACACATCTACTACAACAACAATCACTTCGACACCATAACATCAATCAAAGGATTTCTAGGCACCAGCTACTACTGCGAATTCTGTGACATTGGATTCAAAAGTCGTGGCGATCATCGATGCAGATTTGTTTGTGCATGCTGGTCATTGACACAGTGTAATTTCACAAATTTGGTGAAGTGTAGAACGTGTAGACGATCATTCAGAAGTAAATCTTGTTTCGACAACCATTTGAAGACGGAAGGAAAACAGAAAAGAAAAATATGTGATTTGGTTCAACTATGCAACATTTGTGATGAAGAATTTCTCATCAATAAATCAAACAGACATATATGTGCGGGGTTGAAGAAATGCAAACATTGCAAAGAAATCGTTGAAGCAGATCACAGGTGCTACATTCCAAAATATGAATCACCGGAAAAGAAACCTGCAAAGATTCCATATGTATTCTTTGACTTTGAATGCAGACAAGACACAGGTGTTCATATTCCAAACTTCTGTGTTGCACATACCGCTTGTGGAGATTGCATGTGCAAACCAATCGAAGAAAAATGTGAAACATGCGGACCGGATTCCAGAGAATTTGTATTCAAGGGTGACAACGTTTTAACAGACTTCACAAACTGGTTATTCCATCAAGATCACAAAGGATGTGTTGCAATAGCACATACTGCTCAGGGATACGATGCACAGTTTCTACTTCAAGCACTCATACAAAGTGGAATTCATAAACCAGAACTGATCATGAATGGAAACAAAATTCTCAGTTTAAAATGCAACAGCGTGAAAGTTATTGATTCTCTGAGTTTTCTGATGATGCCGCTTTCAAAATTTCCACAAACTTTTCAGCTGAATGAGATGGCAAAAGGACACTTTCCACATTGGGCGAATTCACCAAAGTTTCAAAATTACATTGGACCTTACTTGGCTTGTGATTACTACAAACCAGATATGATGAGCGTGGAAAATCGAGAGAAATTCTTTGAATGGTACAATGAGAAAATAGAAAATTATGCGATATTCAACTTCCAAGAAGAGATAGAGAAGTACTGCAAATCAGACGTGGATATTCTTCGCCGTGGATGTGGAAAATTCAGGAAATACATATTGGAAACAGAACAGATTGACCCGTTCATTGAGTCAATAACATTGGCACAAGTTTGCAATTTGGCATGGAGGAAGAATTCAATGCCAGAGAAAACAATTGGAATCATTCCAGATGGTGGATACCCATGTGCTAAAAACTATTCCATGAAAGCGATACGTTGGCTTCAACATATATCATTGTCACGTATGATAACAATCAAGCATGCTTTGAATGGAGGAGAAATCAAGATTGGTGGACACTACGTCGATGGATATGAGGAAGCCACAAGAACAGTTTTTGAGATGAATGGATGTCTGTTTCATGGATGTCCAAAATGTTACAACAACAGACAATACAAGAATCCCTATACGATGCTCACCATGGAAGAATTATATACAAGAACCCAACAGAAGAAAGATGAACTGGAAAGTCTTGGTTACAGAGTTGAATCAATTTGGGAGCATCAGATCGACGAAAGAATGAAATCGGATGTGAAATTCAAACAACAAATGGAATCTTTCTACAAACATCGAGACCCCATTTTGCCAAGAGAAGCATTGTTTGGTGGACGTACAAATGCCATCAAATTGTACGAGGAAATTGATCAAGATTCCACAAAAGAAATCAAGTTCATCGATGTGTGTTCGTTGTATCCATTTTGCAACAAATATAAATTCTACCCTGTTGGACATCCAGAAATTTTGAGCCAAGAGCAGATCGATCAAGAACACATTAGAGACTATGCGGGGCTTGTTAAATGTACAATTTTACCACCATCGAAATTGTATATTCCAGTTCTACCGATTCATTGTAACAAGAAAATGGTTTTTACTCTGTGCAACACTTGTGCCATCAATGAGAACGAGGCATGTAACCATTCAGAAGAAGATCGAGCTATAACCGGAGTGTGGACCACGCCAGAATTATTCAAAGCAATGGATGTTGGCTACAAAATACTTGATGTGTACCAAATTTGGCATTGGACAGATTGGACAGATGAAATATACAAATCCTATATCGATAAACATCTAAAGATCAAACAGGAATGTAGTGGTTATCCATTTGGTGTTGAGACAGAAGAACAGAAACAAAAGTTTGTACAGGATTATTATGCAGCTGAGGGTATAAAATTGGAGAACATCGAGAAGAATCCAGGAAAACGTCAAATATCTAAAATTATGATTAATTGTATATGGGGTAAGAATGCACAAAGAAATCTTATGTCAAAAACAGAGTATGTGGATAAACCATCACGTTATTTTGAATTGCTTACTAGTAACAATATAATTGTTCAAAATGTTACACTTCTTGATGGTGACAAATTCATTCTGGTAAATTATGTTGACATCTTAGATAATATTGAACCTCATCATTCAGCAAATGTTGTTGTTGCTTCTTTTGTTACAGCGTATGCAAGATTACAATTGTATAAAGTTTTAGAAAAACTTGGAGATAGAGTGCTGTATTTTGATACAGACAGCTGTATGTATGTCAGTGATCCATCAAAGAAGAACATCAAAACTATCGAAGGAAGATTGGGGAAATGGAGCGACGAACATCCAGATGCAAAGATTGTCAAATTTGTTGGACTTGGGCCAAAGAACTACGGATATGAATACATCAAAGATGGGAGAAGATACACCAAATGTAAGGTAAAAGGTATCACTCTTGATTACAGCACAAGTCAAAAAGTTAATTTTGAAACAATGGTACAATGTGTTAATGATCGTGAAAATTTCAAAACTGTTGTTGAGTATCCTTCCAGAATTAAAAGACAAAAGAACCATCAATTGATTAGTGAGTGTCAAACCAAAACTTTCAGATCGGTGTACACAAAACGAAAACTCGTCAATGGTATTCATACATACCCATACGGATGGAGATGTTGAGTCATTTCATGTCAAGATGTTGGCAGGAGTAGTACCTCCAGAAATTGCTGAGAAGATTTATGGATATTTGGTGGCACAGTCAACGCTTATTCCAGAGATAAAGAAGGAATTACAAGAAGTCTGGTTTGAAAGAGAAAAGAAAGCAATACTACGATGCTGTGATGTCGGCGAATGTTTACAGAGATTGGCCTATCTTGAGTCAAGTATATCTTCTCATTTCTCTCAAAAATATATTGAATCATTTATTAAATTCAAAACATTTTTTCTCATTGAAAAAATATCTGATTTTTGGACATTTGGTGGTGATCAACACCATTTAGATATAGATTTAGGAACTTTTGATGAACATGACTATATTCATTATACAAAGTATGATGATCATTTACCTCTTGATGGGGGAACTTTTGAATCAGTTCCTAGGATCTATGGGTATTTGTTAACAAAAAAAATGTCAACATATGCAAAAATTAAAAACATTTTGGGGGATGATTTTTTTATTTACAGAACAAAGCACAGAAGAATAGAAGACTATGATGATTGGATTATTGAAATGTATGGAAATATTTACAGCTTTGGAGATTTCTCTTTAAGAACTAAATTCACACGTCGTTAAGTTCACTCTCTGATTAGACATCAAAGTGACAACATGGAAGAATCTTTACTTTTCCAACATCCGTGTAATTTCTTTATCAGCGGACCTAGTGGATCAGGTAAAACAGAATTTGTTAAAAAAGTTATTGAATTTAAACACGATTTATTCCAAACACCACCAAAGAAAATAGTTTGGTGTTACAAAGAATGGCAAGACACATACAATCGTATAAAAGAAATTGATAACGTTAAGTTTATCGATGGTATTCCAGACGATGATGAGGAAATTGTATCAGATAAATCATTTCCTCATCTTGTTGTTTTCGATGACATGATGGGGGAACAAGATGAAGACAAAATAATGCTTTGGTTTACTAGAAAAGGTCATCATCGAAATGCTTCAATAATTTACATTACTCAAAACATGTTCCAAAAATCAAAAAGTAGCAGAACTATAAGTTTGAATGCACACTACATGGTTTTATTTCAAAGCGTTCGAGATAAAAATCAAATAAAAGTTTTGGCTCATCAAATGCAAACCAATCATTTGAAACAAGCATACGAAGATGCAACTTCAATAAATCATGGATATATTTTAGTAGATTTTCATCCTAGAACAGAAAATTATTTGCGAATTAGAACTGATATTTTCCATAAATGGTTGACAGCTAATGACCGAGGTCCTGTCATATATTCAAAAGTATAAATTCAGTTGTTGTTATTTTTTTCATTTTAGAACCATGTCGTCCACCGAGATGTTTAGTCGTGATGAACTGTCACAAATTATAAATTTCTTCACTTTTGCAGCTGAATTATTTCTTGAAAATGATTGGAAATTACCATCACAGACAAAAAAGTTTTTTCAGAGAAATAAAAATGTTCTTAAAAAAATCTCTGATCGATCAACTGATATGGAAACAAAACGCAAATTAATTTTACAACGAGGTGGTAGTGGGTTTCTTGGAGGAGTTTTAATTAGAAGTCTTTTGAAAAATTCATTTGAACAAACTGGTAGACAATCTAAAAGTAAATCAAAGGTTTCTCCAAAACGTTCAAAGATTACTCGGAAGCAAACACAACAAAGAGGTAATCAAAAAGAATCTAAACGTAAAACAAAGCTTTCTCTAAATCATTCAAAGTTTACACCGATGCAAACTCAACAAAATCAACATTCTAAATTTACACCTATCCCTTCTCAGCAGAACCCTCAACATCAACCGTTACAAAAAAAACCAGTTATTGATCTTGAATTTTCAAAATTTATGCCGTTGTCTGATGCATCGAAATCTGCATTCGAAGCTTTAGAATGGTTCAATCCGAAAAGATAAAAGATGAAACATATAATTTTTCTGCTCATTTTGAGACAACTACTTAGACTGTGAAGATGCCTTCAAAAACTAAGAGCCGGAAAGCACCGCTGATAAAAAAATATGGTGAGTTGATTGTTGCAATGAGTAAAGTTCCATCTGCATATAAAAAGAAAATGATCAACGATGCTCCGAAACAAGTGATGGATTGCATTTCAGAATGTTGTCAAAATCTTTTAAAAGGTAATGTAAAACTGAATGAAGCTCAGAACCGCAAGTTACATTCGAAGCGTAAACATATCAGATATCTTGCAGACAAGAACAAACCTTTGCAACAAAAGAAGAAAATTTTGAATCAAAAAGGTGGCTTTTTACCATTATTATTTCTTGCTCCATTGATTAGCAAAACATTAGGTGCAGTTGTTAAAAATATTTTGTAAAAACTAAATCTCAAATAAATATGAAGAAAATGGTTATTGTACCATTCAGAATGTTGGAAGATTTCAAACAATGGGAAATGTCAGAAATGAATAAACCTCAATTACCTCCTGATCCTGCAATTTCAAATGTTTCAGATTCTTACAAAGAATTGAAATCAGTTTATGATAAAAATATTTCTGAATCAGAAAAGTCACAGTTATTTGGAGAAAATTTGTACAAATTGAAAACTTCACAAAAATCTTTAAATTCAAAATTCAGATTACCTGAACAAAAGTTATCTGAAAACTTTGGGAAAATGAGTGACCATATATTGGAAAGTGTGCCATCTAAATTTCGTGGTAAAGCACAACAAATTTTATCATTGTTGTCAACTAATCCTAAACTTAGATGGGATGATCGTGGACAATTAATTTATGGAACAGAAACAGTTACTGGATCAAATATAATTGATTTGATAAACGATGTTGTTCGTCACCGAAAAGGTTTTAACCCAGTTGGTTATGAAACATTCCTACGTGGATTGGGGGAACTTAATATACCACAAGATTATGTAGGTAACAGGGATCGATGGCTGTGGATGCAAAGACATTTAAAAGGTCACACTGGTGATGAGGTTCATACACCTCATGCAACTCCTATCAGTGGCAAGTCAAGAAAACGTTCAGTTGATATTTTAACACCAGAAACCAGAAAAACTATTTTGAAAGGATGGTCCTCACTTACATAAAATTTGACAAACTTCTAACTGAAATTTACTACAATCCAAAAGAAGTTGGTGGTTTCAGTGGAGCAAATCAACTTTTTAAAAATGCAAAAGAAACAAATAACAAAATTAAACTTTCAGATGTTAAAAAATGGTTACAATGGCAAAAAACATATACTTTGCACAAACCAATTGTTCGGAAATTTCGCAGACGTAAAACTATTGTTGCAGGAATTGATATTCAGTGGCAAGCTGATCTGGCAGATTTGCAAACTTTGCAAAAGCACAATGACAATTACAGATATTTACTTTGTGTTATTGATGTGTTCTCAAAATTTGCATGGGTTGAAAAAATTAAAGATAAAACTGGTAAAACTTTAGTTAAAACATTTCAGAAAATTCTAAAATCATCAAAACGAAAACCAGCTTCATTTCAATCTGACAAAGGTTCAGAATTCAAAAATAAATTATTTTTACAATTTTTGAAATCTAAGAAAATTCATTTTTTCACAACAGAGAATCCAGAGACAAAAGCAAGTATAGTTGAACGTTTTCAACGGACATTGAAAACAAAGATGTGGAAATATTTTACACATAATCAAACTTTGAAATACGTTGATGTTTTGCACGATTTTGTGAATTCTTACAACAAAAGTTTTCATAGAAGTATTAAGATGGCACCAGTTTTAGTAACTCGAGAAAATGAAATTGAAGTTTCCAGAAATCTTTATGGAAAGTTAAAAACGAAAAAAGATAAGATGTTGAAAGTTGGAGATTTTGTTAGAATAAATAAAACAAAGAGAACTTTTGATAAAGGATATCTTCCAAATTGGACAAAAGAAATTTTCAAAATTAGTAGAGTTTGTAAAAGTACACCATTAACTTACAAATTAGTAGATTTAGATGGTGAAAACATCGCAGGATCATTTTATGGTAAAGAAATTCAACATATAAAAGATAATAAAGTTTACGAAATTGAATCAGTTGTTGGTAAACGTTCAAGAAAAGTTGCTGGTAAATCAGTTAGAGAAATTAAAGTTCATTGGGCTGGTTATCCTAAAAAATTTGACAGTTGGATACCTGCCACAAATTTGGTATAAAACTTTTAACATGTCTCAAAATGGTTCAGTTGGTCTCGATGCTCCATCACAATTTCAAATCTGTGGAGAAAAAATTGCAAAAAATCAAGTAACATATTTTACACAAATTATTATAATTGTTGGTATAATCGCTACAGCAATTGTTCATTTAAGTTTACAAAGTGAAAATAACGAACTGTGGTTAATTTTACTCAGTAGTTCTTTGGGGTACATTTTACCAACACCGCGTTTGAAATATTTGAAAAATCAGTCGGCAGAAATTTTGAAAGTATGAATCCTTTCTACATTACAATTCCGAGCGACAGTTCGATGGTAATGTATCCAAACAATACTCAATGTTGTTTTACTGTACAATTACCAAAACCAGTTCAAATTGATAAAGAAAAATGGGAAGTTGCATTAGCCGAACTGATAACACCTTCAGAAACATACAATGTTACAGGGGATTCGTGTAAATTCAATTTGATTACAACTGATGCAATATTACTGTCTGTTCTTCAAAATCGTTTTGAAGAAAAGATATTTAAGAGACCTGATGGCGTTCATGCACTTGAAATACAGATACAAAATGGTTCGTATACCTCTGCGACAGATTTAGTTGATACAATGCAAGATGTAATTGATAAAACACTTGGAGAAGCAATGCAAAACGAATACGGATTTCACATCGGGTACTCAAAAGGTACAAAACGTGTGAAAATTATTCGCAAGAGTTTAAGTAACACAAAACTAGGAATTGAATTACCACAATGTCTTTTGCACAAGTTGGGTTACAAAACTGAAAACGCTTCTGAAGATTTTTATTCAAATAATAGATTTCCGTTTGGTGTAGATTTGAATGTTGGTCATAATCTAATGTTTGTTTATTCTGATATTGCCGATTACACATTTGTTGGAAATGTTGAAGTACAAATTTTATGAGTTGTTTCTTTCAGAAGTAAAAGAGATATCGACGGATTACATGTAAAACATGAATTTTTAAATTTACATTATGTTCCAGTTTCAAAGTCATACTTTGACAAAATTAGTGTAAATATAAGTGGCGACACAGGAAAATCAATTCAGTTTATCGGTGGTAAGTCTTTGGTGAAGCTACATTTCAGAAAACGAGAGGAGTTCTAAAAACAATGTTCCCCGTGTATAGAGGCGTACCACGGCAATATGGTAATGGTATTGGTTCAATTTTCAAATCAGTTATGAGATCTGCTATACCATTTCTAAAACCGCTTGGTCGGACAGCTTTACAACTTGCGAAAAAACACACTTTTGGTGTTGCAGATGAAATTATTAATCAAGGTAAAAGTCCGAAAGAAGCGTTGATGTCTGAAGGTAAAAAAGCTTTAAAATCTTTTGGCACACAAGCTAAAAATCAAATTTTGAACTCGAGAAAAAAACCTAGAAAAAGAGTAGCGACTTCAAAAATGAATCATTCAGCTGTCAAACGCCGAAAAAGTCAGTCGAAAAATCATCCTAGCAGTCGAGCTCTTGATATTTTTGATTAATCATGGCACAAATGGTAAATGGATCATGCGAATGCAATAAATCGGAACTTGATATAACACATGTTCCACCAACGGTGGCTACAATGTCAGAATCGCAGTGGATCGAAAATCATCCTATTGCACCGCTGAATAATTCTGCTCCGATAGAGTTTGTCATACCATCTCAAACCGAAAAGTGGACAGATATTAATCAATCTTATCTTTATGTGAAATTCAAAATTACAAAAAAAGATGGAACTAATTTGGTAGCTGCTACGGAATTAGCACCTGTTAACAATTTCTTTCATAGCATGTTCAGCAGTATCGATGTTTACTTGAACAACAAATTGATAACTTCGAATTCTGACACTTACCCATACCGAGCATATTTCGAAAATCTGTTGGGATACTCTCAAGAATATAAAGATAATCAATTAGCAAATTTAGAAATGTGGTATGGCGATACAGCAGAACAATTTGAAGAGAGCACCAAAGGTGGTACTAATGCTGGATTAACTTCTAGAGAAAGTTTGATCACTGGTAGTAAATTTGTTGAACTATGCGGACGCTTACACACCGATCTGTTTCTTCAAGAAAAATATTTACCAAATGGAATTGAAATTCGTATCAGATTAAACAGATCACCATCAAAATTTTGCCTCATTGGCTCCGAGGATGGACAAATTGTTTTCGAATCAGCAGTGTTCCATGTCAGAACAGTTAGTCTCTTTCCAGCGGTCTCAAATAAATTAAATCAAGAAATTGCCCAGTCAAAAATGAAACTACCTATCAGACGAGTAGAAATAAAAACTTTCACAATTAGTACTGGACTTAGATCAAAAATTGAAGACCACTTATTTCAAGGACAATTACCAAAGAGACTTTTTATTGCGTTGGTCGAAAATAAAGATATGAATGGAGATTTGGGTACCAATCCATTCCACTTCAAACATTTCAGTTTGAATAAATTGGAAGTTAGTCAAGACGGTCATACAATACATAACCGTCCATTTGAACCAAACTTCGCAACAAAACAATGTCTCAGATCATATTTATCTTTGTATCAATCTTTAGGAATGTTTGGTGTTAACAAATCAATTGGCATTAATTTAAAAGAATATATGAATGGATATTGTTTGTGGGGTTTCGACTTGACACCGGACCAAGGAAGTGACGAGGGACATCTACATCCTATAAAGACAGGGAACCTGCGTTTGGAGCTTCAGTTCTTGACAGCTCTCACTACAGCCGTCAACGTTTTGGTGTATGCTGAATTCGACAGTGAAATAGAGATCACAGCTTTGAGAGAAGTGCTTACTGACTATTAGGATGGAGCTCACAACACAGCTATGGAACTACTATGAAGAATACCAACGTTCACAAAACTTTGCTCCGAGATGGAGCCTGATCTTGGACACACTCAACAACTCTATGATTGAAGAACTACAAGAACTTATTCGCAAGGAAGTGTCAGCAAACTGTGAAGGATGTAAAATAGAACATCCTAGTCAACGTGAACATGTTCTGTGTTTGTTCTCTACAACTGATGATTGGACAAACCAGTTTATCGACTTAGCGCTGATTAAAATTGACATATACAATGTTATGGAAAGATGGTTCCCGAAGCTGATGTGGTTAAACCCACACATCAAGGAGAAGTTCGAAGCATTCATCATGTATGATCATCTGAGAAACAATTTGGAGCTCAACCGCAAAAAATTCGACGCAGAGTGGACTCTGATGTGGTCACAGCGAGTCAAAGAGAATTACAACGATGCAGACAGCTGAACTTCAATATATTCTGGACAATTCCTGGTTGTGTAAACTTAACACACATGTTTGTGCTAGAGATCTGTTACCAGAGAAGAAACCACAGCATATTCAAGCATATATTGTGAACACGCACTCATCGGATCAGCCAGGAGAACACTGGACATTGATGTTATTCAAGGGAAGATCAGCTGTATACTTCGACTCATTTGGACTACCACCACCGAGACGATATATGTTACCATTCATAAAAAGGAACTCATCAGCATGGACTATGAATACAACACGATATCAACATCGTGCGACAAATGTGTGTGGATTATATTGTATATTCGCACTCCACCACATGATGAAAGGAAAGAGGATGAAAATATTATTCAATTCTCGGGATTTCTTCAAGAATGACAGAACAATAGTTCGATGGTTTGGAAAGCACTATGGTCGATTATACAGAAAAGCAAATTTGCTGTTGAATTAAACTTCACCAGGACATCGACGGCTGATATACATACAACGCAAAGAAGACGAAGATAACAACGAATGTGTCAACAACTCCACAAAATAGACTCTTTTGTTATTGATTCAGCGTAGGATGTTGTAGGATGTTGTAGGATGTTCAATTAAGTTTCTTCAAATCTGAGACCTTGTTTTGTACATAAATTATTGTTCTTTGTTAATATTATTGATGTATAATAATATATTATTGTTCATTGTTCTTGTTCTTGTTTTTGAAAAATAAATGATAAATTTCAACAAAATCGTTTTCACTGTAGGATCCCCACCAATTGATTCTGTTCGTGTCGATGTGTCATCTCTGGTCAGAATTATACAAACTTTAAAATTAGTAATGAAAAAATGTCTAAGTCCATTTTCATTTTTTCCGATCAGAAATATCACATCAATGACAGGAATATCTATCCTCAGGGGGGAACTATGGCCCAGTACCCATCAGTGGGGGGCACTATGGCCCAGTACCCCCCAGTGGGGGCACTATGGCCCAGTACCCCCCAGTGGGGGGCACTATGGCCCAGTACCCCCCAGTGGGGGGCACTATGGCCCAGTATCGAATACTGGACCATAGATCGTCCAGTATTCGATACTGGGCCATAGTGCCCCCACTGGGGGGGGGCACTATGGCCCAGTATCGAATACTGGACGATCTATGGTCCAGTATTCGATACTGGGCCATAGTGCCCCCCACTGGGGGGTACTGGGCCATAGTGCCCCCCACTGGGGGGTACTGGGCCATAGTGCCCCCCACTGGGGGGTACTGGGCCATAGTGCCCCCCACTGGGGGGTACTGGGCCATAGTGCCCCCCATTACTACTCAGGTTCTCTGCGTTTTCCGGTGTATGTGAAGTTTTATATAATAGAGTGTTGTCGGCCAATAGTCTTATGTGAGATTTTATTCCATTATCGAGGTCATTTATGTTGTAGATGAGCTGTCTATTTCCAACACTGATCCATGTGGATGATTTCTCTCCATCTACTACAACATTCTGTATTCTATTATGCTAGAAACGTCCGATCCAGTTGTTAGTTTTGCCAACAATTACATAGGTCTTCAGTTTGGGGAAAACTACATATGTCAGTAGTCCATTGTTTATATTGTTTGTGGTTTCTGTACTAAATTCAATTAGCTGTGTTTCACATGACCTCTTTTCTCTGAATCCATGCTGTTTGTCAGTTAATATCAGTTGTTCTTTTCCAATCTTCATTATGCTGCTATACATATACTATGCTCCATGTTATGCATGTCGGTGATAAAGTACCAGACAAAAGAAGTGGTATATTAAGCGCGCTATTTCGCGCCCAATATCGCAATACTATTGCAATTGGAAACGCTTATAAGCGCGTCGGTTGCGATGTTATTGCAATATTTTGCGCTTAATATCGCAATATTTCGCGCTTAACATTGCGATATCGCGCGCTTAACATTGCGACATCTTGCGCTCAAAATTGTGACATTTAAAGCAAATTATTAAATTTCTTCTGCTATATTGTTTGGCATATATAGACAATGTTTTAGTATAGTTGTAAATGATATATGTACACTATATGTACACTATATGCACAGTATTTATCTAATATAAATATAACACTATCGGGTCTGTATGAAATATTCTGCGCTCAATATCGCAAGAATAAGCGCGACAGATTTTTGAACTTTAATCGGGCCTTTTTCGAAATTAAGCGCTCAATATCGTAATACATACAAAGGCGCGCCTCAATATACCACTTCTTCTGACTGGTACTGTATTCGTCGGTAATCAGCTGGGTCATTCCTGTTTCCTGTCTTATATACTGGCACACCATTTGCTTTATTCCTTTCGGATGGTACCTCTCCAGTTTCATACAACTTTCTGAATATTGCTCCCAAATTCGTACATATAGTGGGTGGCAGGGTCTTCAAAATTAATTGGCTAATCTTATCTGGACCAGGTGCTCTATGGATCTTCAGCTCGCTCAAAATTTGTTCTATCCTGTAATATCTATTTCTTCCATTGGTGATTAAGATGATAATCAAGTGACATCTACATTCAATGTGTTGTAATCGTCCTAGCTGTCTGTTGAAGACAGACTCAAATTGGCGTTTTAGTGAATCGGCTTTTTCTTTTGGAGTTTAAAACCTTTTCCCATCAACTTCAAGCATCTCCGCACCAGAATTTTCAGTCTTCATATGCTTCACATAAGTCCAAAACTTCTTTATGCATTTAAACGTATCCTTTTGTTCCTTCGTCGGTGTTACCATAGAGTCAAACTATTCCAGGCATGCTCGCCTCATTTTCTTATGGATATTTCTTTTTACTTCATTGAACTGAGCGGCTGAGTTGGTTAGACATCAGTCACCCTTGCTACAAAGTCACTGAGTCGTGGAGTTCCGTGGTTCTGTGGTTGGCGTGTCGGACTTGTCTTGCTGTTAACACAGCGAAATGAGTTCGCAGCCCGCCAGTGGTCAATTGTTAGTTTTCACACAACATTGGTGTTCAAATCTCGCGCTAAGTTGTGTCCCTTGAGCAAGGTCGCTTTACCGTGCATGCGTTAACTGAGTCAATTCGGCTTGTCATGCTGGTGAGTATCAGAGCATGTTCTGTTCAAACTAGAGCAGCACTGCAGCCGGTTCAGTGTTTGCTTGAACAAATGACTGGGGTTATATTATGATTAAAATCGTCTTATCGCAAGTAGTTTGGTAAGCGCTAACACCCGTCATTGTTTGTTATTATACAAGCCAGTCGATCGAGTGCCTTCTCATCATCCCTAGACGTATGACCTTGGCGCAGCACATTTCTACTGATTACCTGCTCAGGACTCCGTCCAAACGATTTATATAATGTAATATGTCAGTCTTCTATCACGAGTCGCAGCCGTTAAAGTGCCATATCATCCCATAAGGCTTAGACTTTATTCGCTTATGTTGCGTTCCTGGGGTTGATGTACAGGCTGATAATATGACCGATGGGTCATTGTCACAAGTCTCCGATCACATTCGTAGTCATATAAGCTTTTCAGACCGGTCACAAATCGTCGGTGGGATTCAAAGAAGTCGTAAAACTGTTAAAATCGTATTTTGGCGCGAATTTTTGTATTGCAAATTCGTAATCTACGCGGTCGATTACACCCCTAAAATTCTTATCCTTGTTCTAATCCAACCAGAAATGAGCTTTTGGGCCATGTGATGGAAATTCGTATTCTTGGTTGGACAAATTTCTTACTTCGAAAATGTCGTATAAAGTATACGACATATTTGAAGTAAAACATATGACCATAACGTCAGTTATCATGTCACCTGGTTGGATCGACCAATGAGGACGCTCCGTTGGTAGAAGCATATCAGGAGACATGGGGTCGTCATCTTTGTAGCCCGTCCCATATGGAATCCATATGGGACGGGCTAGGTTCCCATAGGGGGTCGATGTCCGCCATTTTGTTTTTCATGGAACTCTGCCGCCTCGGGTATATTTTCGGTGTATTTTGGCGCCAAGAAAAGGGATAACTGTCGGAAATCAAGTTCTGTTAATTTAAAGACATAGTACCATATACCAAAACATGCATGTGATATATTTAAGAAATTCTAAACACTCATAAATTAACTATCAAACTCAAGTTTGTTGTCCTGCTTCTGGTGATTAGCCATTGACTCAATGCGTTGACGTTCAACGCCCATGACGCGTCACTGTAACGTTACATAAGTTAATAGCCATAGACAACAAATTTACTTACTGGCAGGTAATGAACTTCGTATTTAAGTAATTCAAATTCTCACACGGAAAACATGATATGTGGGTGACATGATAAAATCGTTACAGGGCTCGTTGTTGCCGGCTACGGTGACATATGAGGCTCAGCGAGATTAATATCGGGCTCGGCTAGCGCCTCGCCCGATATTAATCTCACTTCGCCTCATATGACACCGTATCCGGCAACAACTCGCCCTGTAACTTATATTACGTTGTTCTCAGAACGTCGTATATAGCCCGGGAGCTAATATGGGTACCATTGCACCCATCTGGGACTTAACTTCACCCCACTCATTTTGTTCCTTATTATGTCCTTCAACTTTTAAGCAATGTTAACAAGAAAAACAAAATGGCCGCGTAGACTCCAGACAATATGGCGTCCATCATGGCCGCCGTTTTTCAGACCAGACCCTAAGTGAGTTTAATGCAAATTTTAGCATGAAATCTAGTAAAATGTATATATTTTCGTGAAGCTAAGACACAATAATACCTTTTTGGGCCAAAATTCAAACTCACCATCCAAGATGGCCGCCAAAATAGCCGCCGAACTTGAAAATATCACACTTTTTCACAAATATCTTCTAGATCAATTCATGCTGTTTGGAACTGGTTGAGTAATATGACTTTATTTTGTGTTTTATATATTACCTGATCATTGGAGCAATTAAAATGGAATTATTGGGGTCCTAACCCCTTCCGATTCCTCAAACATTCGATTTTACAGAATGCGGTATAAAACTTCACAAAAAATCACAATTGGGATTCTAGTCATATTTCAACAAAAAATGAAAAGAACTTTGTAATGTAAGTGAGGCATATCATTACCTATAAATATTCCAACTCACTGAAACCAAAATTCTTACTTTGGTTCAAAATGGCTGTCAGTATGACAAATATGGAAAATGGTAAATATATTACCCCAGCGTGGACTGCAATAGCTTACAAGTTTTGGTTGATGTATAAAATAGGCTATTCTGCATTAAATACATTGAATACTAATATGTCTGATGCATCATGTTTAATTTTTTTTACTGTTGTCACCACTGACATCACCAAATTATTGGACTTTTCACTCAAAAACTTGACATAAATATCGGCAAAAATTTACTTTTTAGGTTTGGACCATTTTTTTTCAGGTAAAATGTTACTATCTTTGGATTGAAAGGTGCTTATTGTTTTGGACTATCTTAAATACGTCATAGTACGGTGTGTATTAACCAAATTGCTCAAGATGGCTTCCAAAATGGCAACCAAACATTATATCCCGAACCTTATTCTCGGCGTTATCCGAAAAGGTAGCAAATTGTGACTCACTTGGTTATTATACGTGATAGTTAATTAACTGACAACTACATGTTCTATTCTGGTTGTCGCAGTTCAGTATGGGGCATGGCAAATTCATTTTAAAGTGTGTAAGTTTGCCGAGAACCTTTTTTTATTTTGGATTTATTGAAAGGAAATGTGCAGAACTTTGAGACGGAACTGAGATGGTCCATAAGCTGTGGCTATTCTGGTCCATTATGATAAAACAAAAAGTCAACTGGATACAGTGTGGATGCCAAGATCGTAGCTAGTGAGTTACTCTATGATCAGAGGTGAGGTGAATATGTATACAGGGAGTTATTGTATGTCATAACTAATGTGAATAGGTATACACTGAGTGACTATATGGTTATGAATGTGTTGTCCATGGTAAGATGCATAGGTATACAGGAGAGGTCATGAGGTGTGAGGTGAATCGGCATGCATGGAGTGACTTTATGGTGTATGGTTGTGTATATCCAGTACGGGTGCACACAGTGTATGGATATAGCTACATGGTCATCTATGTGTTGATTATGTATATATATGGAGTGACTGTACGGTCATGGGTGGGATGTACATGTGTTGTCTGTATGATCATGAATGGTGTGTGTGGATAAATAGGGAGTGATTTTATGGTTACGGGTAATGTGTATAGGTATACATGGCATGACTGTACGGTCATGATTGAATATGAATACCTGGAGTATGATGGGTGGACATTATCGTGTGGGTATATAGGGAGTATCTTTGTGGTCACGGGTGGGATGTATATTTATATATCTCGTTGATGTATTATCATTGGTGGGTGTATATGGATATTTGTATTATCATAGATGGCGTATATGATTATACGGTGAATTGCTGAATTGTCAAGTGTGAGATGTATATGCAAGTATGGATGTTATGAGTGGTCGTGTGTGCGGGTTTTTTTTTGTATATCTGGAAGGGC
Source organism: Siphonodentalium dalli (assembly GCA_032622095.1). Classification (NCBI taxonomy): domain Eukaryota; kingdom Metazoa; phylum Mollusca; class Scaphopoda; order Gadilida; family Siphonodentaliidae; genus Siphonodentalium; species Siphonodentalium dalli. The sequence goes on along the minus strand of CP136067.1, from coordinate 86,475,056 downwards.
TAAATGGCCATTGATGAGGTTTACATGTATACCTGGAGTGAATCTATGGGCTGCACATGTATACCAAGTGGTTATATGACTATATGTGTCGAATAGGTATACAGGTAGTGACTGTATGGTTAAATTAATGGTGAGATGAGTACATGTAGGTATACAAGTAGTGACTGTATTATCATAAATGTAATGAATACCTATACAGGGGTGACTAAATGTTCATGTGTCAGGCGTATGAGTATACCTGGTGTTCATGTTTGGTGACTCGTGGTTGTATGGTCATATGTAGGTTATACGGGTATACACACGTGTTGCTATATTGTCATGGGCGAGGGGTATGTGTATATAGCGAGTGGCTATATTGCCATGGATGAGGTGCTTATGCATACATGGAGTGACTACACTGCCATGGCTGGTGTGTATTAGTATATCTTGAGTGGCTATTCGGCTATGGTGTGACAAACAGGAATACATGGAGTGACATGGTCAATGTTGAGGTGCATATGTATACAAGGATTGACGATGATCATGTATGAATGTTTTGAATATGTACACACCCGACTATATGGCCATAGGTCAGGTGAAGGAGTATACCAGGTGCATGGGTGAGGGTATGTGTATGAAGCGAGTGGCTATATGGCCATTGTGGAGGTGCATATGTATACCCGAAGTGACTTTATGGTCATTGCTGTGGTGTTGTGTATGTATTGATTGACTATTTGACCATGTGAGTGGATAATATGTATACAGGGGATGGATGACCTTATGGTCAATTGTGAGATGAATGGGTATACAAGGAGTAACTATATGGTTATGGGTCATGTTTAGGAGTATACTCGGTGTGCCTGCATTGTGAACCGTGGCTGTATGGTCATCCGTGGTCATGGGTCAGGTGTACATGTATACAGTGGGTCACTATATTATGTATATGGTGTTTATGTATATATGGCATGACTGTGTGATAATGGGTGGCTTTCCACGCTTAACTTTTCATCCATGTACATAAACACCATCAAGACGGAGAACTCTATGACATGACCTCTCTATTGATTAGCATATCCTTGAGTTATTGTGGAAAGCGATAGCCACCCAAGATACACATGAACAACCCACCCATTACATCAGTAACTCCATTTGTATATAAACACCACACAAATGACAACATAGTCACCCACTTTATAGACGTTCACCTGAGCATACAGCCGTACTTGGTTATACCACAACATACCACGCCTGAACACCGGATATGCCCCTACAACCGACACATGACCACATCGTCACTCTATGTATACATATTCACCACATTCACGATCATACAGTCACCCATTGCATATATATTCACCTCACCATGGACCATACAATCACTACATGTATACATATTCGCCATACCCATGATCATACCCATGAGTCAATCCAGGTATACATATACACATCACTAATGGTGATCCCTTCCAGATATACCAATACCCGCGAAGTGAATTTTTGCCGATATTTATGTCAAGTTTTTGAGTGAAAAATTCAATATTTCTGGTGATGTCAGTGGTGACAATAGTAAAAATGATCTATGGTGCATCAGACATGTCAGTATTCAATGTATAGAATACAGAATAGCCAATTGTATACATCAACTACAACTTGTAAGCGATTGCAAGACACCCTGGGCAATATTTACCATTTACATATATTTTGGCGGCCATTTTGAGTCAAGGTAAGAATTTTGGTTTAAATATTCATAGGTAATGATATGCCTCACTTACTTTACAAAGTTATTTTCATTTTTTGTTGAAATATGACAAGAATCCCAATTGTGATTTTTTGGGAAATGTTATACAGCAATCTGTAAAATCGAATTTTTGAGGGATAGGAAGGGACTAGGACCCTAATAATTCCATATTTAATTGCTCCAATCGTCAATTAATATACAAAATACAAAATAAAGTCATATTACAATACCAGTTCCAGTCAGCATTAATTGATCTAGAAGACATTTGTGAAAAAAATGTCTTATTTTCAACTTCCGGCGGTCATCTTGGATTGTGAGTTTCAATTTTTGGCCCAGAAAAGTGTCATTATGTCATATCTTCACTGAAATATATACATTTGTATACATTTTACTAGATTTTCCAGCTATAATTTGCATAAAACTGACTTAGGGTCTGGTCTGAAAAATGGCGGCCATGAGGGACGCCATCTTGCATGTAGTCTACACGGCCACTTTTTTTTCCTTGCTAACATTGCTTAGAAGTTGAAGGACATAATACGGAACAAAATGATTTGGGTGAAGTTAAGTCCCAGGGGGTGCAATGGTACCCCTATTAGCTCCCGGACTATAACCGTCCATTATCGGAAATGTACTTAGTATAACGGACATGGAACCAAGCTAACTGTTTTCCCGGCAGAAAAAAAGGTCGTATAAATTGAAATTATGTGATATCGAGGCATAAAGTTGTTTCAAATTTGTCGTATAAATTTCAAAACGTCGTAACATTTTGCCGCGAAAAAAAATTTATTTCAAAAAAGTCGTATAAGCTCATTTCACAGTTTTCTCTTTATAGACTGGTGTAAAATCGGCAGTTTCACAATAATTCGATGCCCGGGATGTGTATCGATGGATTTGCTGCACTGTTGTTCTTCTGAATATAACATATCAAAATATAATCAGTTTTTTGTCTCTCCTGTAAAATGACTAAAAAGTGCGGGAATTTTGTATACGACATATTTGAATCCAACCTACGAAATGTGGTTAGTTTTTCACCGCGATAACGCGCTTCCGTAGACACCGTGTTCAATTGTTATTTGATCAAATGATGTGCAGTGTATGACCACAAAAAGTTGACGTCATTTGCGACAAAATGACTGCTTCCCACATCCACTTGGTCGAAATTTGGTCCGGAAAATGTTGGGAAATGACCCCCAAATTCGTTCATAGCCACCTCGGCCAAAGTTTTTGGGCCAAAACATTTTTGGCGTCGAAATGGAAACATGTGTCGAATATAGGGAAATTCGGACTGACTGGGATAACTCATAGCGATTCATATCAACCTGGGCCAAAAAAAGAAATTGGGTCGAGTTAATGTTGGTCAAAAAGTTGTCCGAACGGGACTTGGGGAAAATTACCACAGTGAAGTGGGACGATAATTTGACCAACAATTAATTGGTTCGAAATTGAAAACATGGGTCTAAACTTGGGAAAGTCCGAAAATGACGGGATAACTCCATCATCAATCATAGTCACCATGGCCAAACACTTCGAGGCGAACATTGGGTCGAGTTTAAAATTGTGGGTCGAAAAGTGGTCTGTTTTTTTATTTTTTTATTTTTATTGGGATCAATACATAACATCATAAACACATTAATTCGCAAAAATAAAAGACGACAAGTTTTACATAAAGATGTATAAATCAATCTAGTGGGCTGGACTAAGATTTTGAGGACACCTGATTATCGTATATCCATTCAGGTACAGATGTCTTAAAGAGATGGCCAGGTGTTACTCTATGCGTGGTGCTATGATACTGAGTAAGTAATTTTAGTTTCAAAGAAATTTTCTTATATATCAGCTACATGTGCCCGACACAGCGAGATTTGAAGTTGTTTATGTCAGGCTAATATTGGAGGATCCTGAAAAGTCATATGCTACTGTGTTCTCTTTTATCTCAGAAGAAAATATATTCGACTGCACACTGCGGCCACTATTTTTGAACAGTCCATCTATGCATTTCCACCTCTCTTGGTAAATTGTATCTTTTTTGTGGAAAATATCTTGAATGGGCCAGATTCAACTGTGATATAATATATGATTCATTCTAACATGCCATCATCTGACGATTCAAGGTCCACCATTTTGCTAGAATATATGTATCTCTTAAATAGAATGATACATAATGCTTTATTCCATCTGATGACAGTTGTAGTCTGGTCGTTTAAGCATTGGACCTAGAAAAAATTATTAACAAGCTGTTTTTAGTGTAATTTTGTCGAGCAGAATCTGAGGAATAACATATCCAAAATCCGCTAAAATCCGCTTTGGGGAAAATTCTCTATTCAAGATGGCGCCCAATATGATTGTTAATATCTGAAATTGTTGAATTTCTGCGGTAGATGCAACAATTAATGCCAAATTCGCAATAAATTTAAATATTGACAAACAATGTTTAGCCGTAAACCATATTTGTAGAATGTCTTTCCCAAAACGGACGCCAAAATGGAGAAAAGTGAATGAAATTTACACTTTGTGAAACATGTAATTGCTAGTCCTATAAGATAGAACAAACGTTCGAATTATTTGAGGATATTCATTGCAGAGTATAAGAGAAACGTTTGATCAGAGACGTAAGAATTCTCCCTAATGAATATCACGAGAGAGCAATCGAAAGCAGGGTCTCATGCAACGGTTAAATCTGGACTTTTGGACACACATAAATGGAACAATAACGCAGTTTTATATGTACTTTTTATGTTGAATCGTGTGATTATATGTGTAATTAAACAGTTAAATGCGATTTGATATGGATGTATTGATTCTGTGATGTTTTCTAGAAGCAGAAATATATGTCGTCAGAGTAGTCTCGTGAATGTGACCGATTATCATTTATTTTGATATCTACAAAATTAACCCTTTCAAAATGCACTGCTATGGAACAATATAAGATATATGCATACATGTTTGGGTAAAATGTGAAGATTCCATTGTCTCTATCTCAAAATAGTAATCATAGTTGCCTCCAATCAGGTGATAAAACACGAATATTTCGCTTTTATAACAAGAATGCATGGTGGTATATTATGAACACAATTTATCAAAAACACAGAGGAGTACAAAGCCATCTTCAATAAATTCTAAACTTGACCAATATAGTTTACATATTCTGTGGTTGAGACTGTGTTGATATCTGGAAATTATATTTCGTTATATTCACCGAAGCCACATATATGCGAAAATTACTACGATTTCTGCAACCGCATCACCGCGTTTGCCACTTATCCCTAAAGTTACATATAGTTGCTGTACACAAAACCACAAAAAGCAACATTTAGCGAATGTTCAACGCTGAAATAACAGCTTTAAACGATGAACCCTTGCTATTTAGCACAATTACGTGGGTGGTACTGGTAAGATATTTTAAGACAAAACGATACTGAAAATTAATATTGTGCATTGTGTGGTAGTATATCCCAGTTGTAAAGTGGGGACTGAAGTAATTTGAACAAAATGTTCCAATAATAAACCGGTTTGGTAGCCGCGTGAAAATTAGTCTTAAATAATCTGTAAGATGTACCATCTCTTTGATCTCGTGAGATGTGGCGCTAATCTATTGAAGATATTGATGTTTCTTTGCAGTGTGATAAGCATTGGGACATATGTGTATGGCATATTATCACGGAGAGTGCAGCAAAATCCATAAATCTAACTAGTCTTTATACCACAAGGGTGTGCACTTCGGTGTATGTGTTACATTCAATAATTAATCACAATGTCCAATGAAACTACCATACACTGCATGGCGAAACATTACTTTGTGTGTTGCATGACCAAAATTATTATATTTTGTCCGGACAGTTGGATGTTGGATAAGCTAAAAAACAGAAATTTAACCATTGGGTTTGACTTGCGTTGAAATGACCAATACATCATGCAGATGGATATTTTAATGATCTGTGTACGTTTAAAGATACTAAACAACATGAATGTACATTACTATTACGTATGTCCACTCCTATGTGGTTATCCAATATGTTGCTTTCGTCGTGGTATGTTTTGGAGTTGCGGCCATTTTGACAGCCATTTTATGGCCGCGATTGTATTATTTTCTGTCCGTGTCACTCTATTCGCTCCGTTGCTCCAATTTCACACATAGTTGTACAACTACGTAATCCCTATGCCATAACATATCGTATACTTACCTTAATAATTTACGTTAGAACCCACCCCTATTCAGGGCGCTGTAGAACATTTTCCCCAAAGCGGATTTTAGCGGATTTTGGATATGTTATACATGACGATCTCCTCTTTCCAACGATACCAAATTTAGCTTGTTAAGATTTTTTTCCTGGTAGACCTTATATATTCAGCCCGACAGCCAGACTATTGAGTTATAACTGTTTGGTAGAAATCGGCGACTAAAACATTCTTATCAATGTCAGTGTGACTTCTCTCGCCATTCCTGACGCAAACGGCAACAAATTCGGCGCCTTTTACCCACATGATTTGATTTCTCATCGGAGCAGGTGGGGGGGTGAAAAAAAAAAGTATGCCTCAAATCTCTGTTTTAGTGTTAAGGGGGGGGTGGGTGTCCAAAAATGGTCGGAAAAAACTGCCGTAAACGGAAAAAAATTTGGCGGTGGGGGTGGGTGGGTACAAAAAATGATCGAAAGGGAAAAAATGCCATACGTGCCTGAATTTTTTTTCCGACCCCCCCCCCCCCTGATCGGAGAAGAATGTGTTTGAATTTGATGGAATTGGTGCTAAACTTAATTGTATCAGCTTTTTGTGCCCCACCTCTCCCCATTCATGACTCGACCGGCGCCACTTTTGTCATATTTAAACCACATCCATTATATTCCTGATAGCATGGAGGTGATTGTGTATCATTTTGGTGGTAATCGGCTACTAAACAAATTCTTTAAAAAATTAGTACCCACCCCCATCTCTCACCCAAACGTCACCAATTTGGCGTCTTTAAATCATACGATTAAATTCATCGTATCACAGAGAAGAAAATATATCAATTTAATGGAAATCGGCGCTAAAAATTAGTTTTATCAATTTTGGTGCCCTTCTCCAGCTACGTGCACCCCTCGAATGGCGTCATATCATGGAGATGATTATGTATAAATTTGGTGGAAATCTGTGACAAAAATATTTCTTCATTTTTGTTGCCCTCCCACTTCTCTGCCATTGACACCAACAGCGTCATTTTAGAAAATATTAACCCGTATTATCTTCCCCGTAAAAAGTTACCCTCGTTAGACCCCGTTGACGCACCATCTAGATGGTCCCACGCCACGTGAAAGTATATAGAACACACAGAGACATTTGCAAATATAGGCACAAACTATGGGGCGTATTTAATCCACACGATTTGATTCGTCGTGTCGGAGAAGAACGTGTATTAATTTGGTAGAAATTGGCGCTAAACATATTTATATAAATTTTGGTGACCCCCTCCTCCCTGTCCCGGACTCAAGCTACTAAACAAATTGGTATCAAATTTAGTGCCCCCATCTCTCACCCAAACGGCACCAATTTGGCGTCTATAAATCACACGATTAGATTCCTTTATCGTGGAGAAGAATGTGTATAAATTCGGTGGAAATCGGCTCTAAAAATATGGTTATAAATTTTGGTGCCCGGCTTCCCTACCGTGCACCCCTGACTCGAATGCCACCACCCAAACGGCATCAATTTGGAGTCTTTAATTTACACGATTGGATTCCCTGTATCATTGAGAATAATATGTATCAATTTGACTAGCTCGAACGGTGCCACTTTTGTCATCTTTAAAGCACACCAATAAATTCCTCATATCATGGATATGAATATGTATAAGTTTGATGGAAATCGCCGACAAAATTTGTTGCTCCCATCCCCTGACAAGAATAGCGTCACTTTAGAAAAATATAAAAATATTGTCTTCCTCGTAAAAGTCACCCCTGTTAGACCCCTTTTGGTGTCATCTAGATGGACCACGTGCATGTCTATAGAACACAGACAGACAGACATTCACAAATACAGATATAGATACTTGGCTTAACAATATGGACCTTGTCAGTCAGTGCATTCTTGTATATATGCGAGCTCCCCCCAGCTGGGGGACTGGCATATAGAAAAGAATGCACTGGCACATGATCGTTAATGTTGCACCAGCGCGCTTCCGTCATGAAAGGGTTCAACTTATAGTGCCGTTTTTGTCGAGTTTGAAGTACAAACCTACACAAATTATGTTCGATAAGTTGTCTCAAGTCCACAAAATGTGGGGAAGTGTCGCTTGTGGCAACAGACTCATCGCGACATTGATGTGAGATAGAACCTGAGTATAGTTTTCTTAAGATCTCCAATCACAGTCAGATATATAGTGTGATCAAAGGTAACATGTTCATGTTATCAGGCAGTCTTGGTCATATAATTAAACTGGTGAGATAGAAATCAATTTCTGCAGGGTGACAGAAACATTGGCAGAGCTTCAAAAATGTCAGTCAACGAGTCCGTCAACACTTGGATTATGTTAACACTTTCCTGAATGGATTCTCCCATTCAGTTATAAAAGTATACATTGGAATGGTCTATTAGTCATTTCGGGGGGTGTTCATGTGATAAAAGCAGACGACGGCATAATTAATCAGTGAGAGCTTTCCGATGAATGGCATCAAGCCATTTTTCCGACTAAATCCTGAAAAGTTACCCATAATTCTGCTGTTGTTATGGAGTCGATTATTTAGGGCATTACTGTATAGGCCATATCGCGACGTCAGGAAAACATCACACAGATGGTTAGCACCAGCTTCGCTATCGCTGGACGGCTTATGTTAGCCTAACGCGCCATGTGCCTTACCAACTGAGCCACTACGGGACCTCGTATGTATAAGAGACAGAGTTCGTACTGTCCATGGTCCGTTTTAGCTGGTGTCCGTATTATATTAGCCGATACCGTATACACAGTAGTTCAGCTACCATTGGACGCCATATATTGAATGTTGTAGTCTTTTGATGCTTAACTGGCAGAATTGACGTTCTTAAAAAAAAGCCCTCCACCATTTAACCCTTTCTTTACTAAATACTCATTGACGAGTAGTTATCCCTCAGGAAATTTTCAGATAACAAGTTCAACAAACGAACATGTTGAACTTATTATCTGAACATTTCCTACCAATGAATATAGGATACTTCTGAACTTTTATAGTATCTGTCGTTTGCTTATATTTCTTGATCATCCCTCCCAGTTGAATAATACACCATTCCAATATATATTTTTTAAACTGAACAGTAGAATCCATTTCGTAAAGAAATGGTTAAACACACACTCGCTTGTAACTGAATCTGGTTTTATTACATGATCCTACAACGTTCGTTTAATAACAGGAAATAGTGCCAGGTGGCCTTTGACTTCCGGTTTGTCGTCTGTTTACGTTTCAAAATACTATGGCTTCAATATTTTTTCCAACAAATTATAATAAATGAAGAGTTTGAAAAGTTATGTCATTAAATACGCCAATTAAAGAGTCTTTATTTATCTGGAACTATTTCTTTACGCGGGCAAACAACGCATAGATACATGAAACGTCATCGCATGCCTTATAGAAGCCGGTGTTAGTTCGCGTCCCATTTGTTGATTTAAGTATGTTTTGCCGAGGTTTTGGATCATGTAATAGATAGAATCTACAACAAGTCCCCAGTTTATAGCGGATTTTACAAAACTCGTCCAGTAAATTAGGTCTGGACCTCGCCAAAGGCTCGGTCCAGACCTAATTTACTGGACTCGTTTTGTAAAATCCGCTATAAACTGGGGACGAGTTATAGATCTTCTATATATTGACAAATTCAGCGTATAGTGGGACCCTTACCTGGCGAGTCACTGTAGATGTGGATTCTCACAACAAAGCACAACCCGATCGATAATTAAGCATTTAAGGAGAGAGGGAGTCGTATATAGCGTGGTGTCGTCCAATACCGCGATCTTCCATCTCATAACGTGCTGGACCCCACAGGATGAGGTGTATTTGACACGCGTATGACTCGACTGTCGCACGCTACGCGCGTTCACTTAAAAGTTATTGCTTCTTTGGAAGTTCATTGGTGGACGGAATAAACTAACGTCATAACATACTATTATTCGCGATACGCTTATTTATTTTGAAAACTGAACGACGACTGGTCGAGTCGAACAAAATTAAGACTTTAAGACATTGGAGTCAGCATCAAAAAGGATTAGAGAGCGTTGCAAAGTGAGTACAGTTCATCCCAATATATGTTAAATATAGATTCAGGGTACCAGGCTAATTTCTACGAAAACTGTTATGCTTCGTATTTAGATAAAACTGTATAAAAAAAATTTGAGAACGAGAAGTGCCACAAGAATGACTCTATTTTTATATTGAATTCTCAATGCATTTCTTTGTTATCTTTTCGATGTTTAAGACGGACTCAAAAAAATATCCTGTTAATTGTCCAATACAAAAAATGCCATTCTATTGCATTTATATGTCTAGTGTAGGCTAAGTGACATTTATAAGTCTAGTGTAGGCTAAGTGACATTAATAAGTCTAGTGTAGGCTAAGTGACATTTAAATGTCTAGTTTAGGCTATGTGACATGTTTTCAACAGAATACAATGTTAATTTAGATTAATCATGGTGTTGGTGTTGTTATAATATTGATGGTCTGGAACCATGCATACAGCATTAAGAATTTCTTCCGTGACATGACACTGTTTATGGACGTCGCTAAAGAGCAGGGACGTGGCGACATTGGGTGGGGTATGGTGTCTATAATAACCAACCAACAGTTGGAAAATTCATACCTCACACAAAATTTGTTGGACATTTTACGCCATTTGTAGGTTGAAATTTTTCTAATTGTTTGATTTTAGAACCAATAATTTTTAGGGATTTAGTTTTTTAAGACCAACAGTAGCATATTGCGTTATATTTAGTCCAAAGTTCGGTCTGAAGTTGCTACCAGTTCAGCTGACCAGTTGGACAATTTTGAACTTATAGGGGATGTCAAAAGTTGGAAAGTTCCAACCCAAGGAGGGTAAGAAAGTGGATTTTCGTGAACTTTAGATTTAGATCTGTTTCAATGGGGTGTATGTGAAAATTTCAAGGTAGACGTCCCCAATCCAACAGAGACCCTCTAGTCATGCCTTGCTAGATTGTGTTTGCTTGGGATCTGTCCAACTTATTCAGGATTTATAGATCCCCTCGATGTAGACCAGATCTTCTAAATCCGGGGAAACTTTATCTGCATACCACCATTCTTGAGTTGGAATTTTCCGACAAATACCGCAAACTTTCCAAATGGTTAGAAATATCCAACCTAACATCACCTATGGTTGGAAATTTCCAAGTGATGACCATTTTAGTCTAAAAATTTCTCTGAAAATATAATAAATTTAATATTCATGGTTTAAGACGACATACTTTACTCTAGATATTGCCTGGAAACTGAAATTACCGAAACAAAGCATCTCAAGCAATTTTATAGTCTGAAATTTAAATTTTTCAATCATGACATTTCCGACTTCTGAAAGGTTGGACTAATTAACGTTGGGTGAGACTAATCTATCATAGTCACTATTTCAATTCAATTCTTTATCACTATATCACTCCAGTGGAGTTATACTGGTCCCTTCTAAATAATTATTTATAATTGGCATATATTACAATTCCTTGAAATAATTAAGTGATTCTCATTTGGCATCGATAGAATCCGATTAAATATAGTTAAGAATATGGCGCAAGTCACAGAGTTGGCAAATTTACAGAAATCCACCTGCTTGGGTAAAACATAACAGCAAATATAACATAATTGAAAAACACATAAGAACGTTAATTGAAATCAATATATTATTCGTTTGCTGATTACGCAAACTGTGTGTTATGGAATAGCATAAAAGTATTCTCAATTGAAATTAATGTAATTTGCCACAAAGGTCCGACAAATTTAAGTGGTCGATTATTGGTCCAATTAATGTGTGCAAAGCTTCTGTTACAACAGTATATATTATTTGTGGAATTGCATTTTATGATCGCGACGGAATTAAGCTGCCAGTCAATTCACGCACTTCACCAATACGACCAGCGGATATATCCCAAGCCTGTGTCGTTATTTCGTGGGAGAATCCAGACTCAGAATCCGAAACTGATTACGGGGCGGGGCTAAATCGCGGTTACGCGGATTCAAGGTCAGATTTTGAAATCCACGTGGTCGCCGGTACTAGGTTTAATGTTCTCCCAGCGTCAAACGTCGCTCTTGTATTTGACACAGGTATTCATTTGTATCTTATATTTATAGTGTTCATGTTGTGAAAGTTATGCATTTCTTCTATTTGTATATACATGGCACCTATTAGCTGCCAATCCGCACTCAATCGCGTCTTTTTTCAGGCTAAATTATTTTTATTGATGAGGGCAAGAATTTCTAACAGCTCCCCTGAATCAAATTCCGAAGACGTCTTGGAGAAAACACGAAACTTGTCAGTTGTATTGGGCAGGAGTTGGTTGTGTGAAATCTCGGTTTGTTTACATTTTGAATGTTCTGATTCCGATTACGGAGTCAGAATCTGAATTCGAAATAACGATTACGGTCTGTTCGTTTATCGATTCTGATCTGTTCGTTTACCGAACAACACTGTACGGAGTGTAATCCGTAATCTGAATCTGGATTCTCTCACAAAATAACGACTCAGGGGGGGGGGGGGGGGTAGGTAAATGTCACCAGGGGTCAAAGGCACGCATTCGTTCTTAGAGTGGTCACATTCGAATTTCCAACTACTCCTTTCTCCTTGTACTAGATCATGTCACGAATCTCTACTCTTGCTAACGCACGTGCGTATTCCACCAGTACAAAACCTGGTAACTGTTTGAACAAAGTCGAACAATATTCGGAGAATATATTTCTTAGTTATTAGTTGTTCTTTAATAATGTACTGCACCGTAGGCGAAGGTCCCAACTCGAAGTTGCACGATTTAAGTGACTGCTTGAGCGATTTGCTTTGATGGTAAATAAATCAATGTTTATTGCGATATGGGCTCACAAAAGTAACTGAAAAGCGTGCAATCTCGAGCTAGGACCACCCCTAATATGACGTAGATTATTGAGGAACAAGTATAACAAAGAAATATATTCGCTGCTTGTTTTTTCAATGTTATAATTTATAAAGTCCCCGATCAGAACGGGCCTGGTGCTTAATGTCAAATCCTCTTGTCTCTCAGACTTAACATACTCAAGTATATGTACATCATCTTGTAGTTTATTGTATAAATCTGGGATACAAAATAGATCATGTTTATACCAGTACGTCAAAGATTTCCCAGATTTTTTACTAGTGGAATATGATCTCGACAGGCGTTAACCATGGAAGAGATTCATGGCATGATCTATCCCTGAACCAGACCGAAATGTCCGAGAAATTGACTTTCAACAAATAAAAGAAATATGTTGTTTCAAATCAAGATTCCAAAATTTGTATATACTTTCAGTTAAAATTGTAAACTGAAATGGCCATCAGATGAAAATTATCCAACCCGCGCGTGTGGTGTTAAATTGGACAATTTCGAAGCTTGTAGTATCAGTTGGAAAATTTCAACCCAAGTGTTGCAAGTGATGTTTCCAAGTTTTTGGGAATTTCAGTTTGAAAGTGGGTGCACTTGGAATTTATAAATTGGACACCACAACAAATGTCATCAAGCAACGCCGCTGCATCTAAGCTGATGTCCGAATTGTCGCTGCAATGCCATCAAGCAACACCGCTGCATCTAAACTGATGTTCGAATTGTCGCCGCAGTGCCATCAAGCAACGCCGCTGCATCTAAGCTGATGTTCGAATTGTCGCTGCAATGCCATCAAGCAACGCCGCTGCATCTAAGCTGATGTTCGAATTGTCGCTTCAATGCCATCAAGCAACGCCGCTGCATCTAAGCTGATGTTCGAATTGTCGCTGCAATGCCATCAAGCAACGCCGCTGCATCTAAGATGATGTTCGAATTGTCGCTGCAATGCCATCAAGCAACGCCGCTGCTTCTAAGATGATGTTCGAATTGTCGCTGCAATGTCATCAAGCAACGCCGCTGCATCTAAGCTGATGTTCGAATTGTCGCTGCAATGCCATCAAGCAACGCCGCTGCATCTAAGCTGATGTTCGAATTGCCGCTGCAATGCCATCAAGCAACGCCGCTGCTTCTAAGCTGATGTTCGAATTGTCGCTGCAATGTCATCAAGCAACGTCGCTGCATCTAAGCTGATGTTCGAATTGTCGCTGCATTTCCACCAGGCTGTGTTAACATACGCACTGTTATACTGAGTCTATCGTATTCTCGCCAACTGTTCATTTCTCAGAACGCTTGCGGTCTTCCACAAAATTACGTCACCGTCGTCACGTGGCGCTACGCTAATCATTTCGATTTGACACTTTTATATTGTTACTATAACAATGAGTTCTGATTGGTGCTATACTGACATGGAATCCCACGGTTCCGGAAATATAATAATAATTTGTATCTGCACTATAATATAACGCCATTTTATATTAGGACATTGGAAGTAGGGGAAACCCAAACTGCGATGCAGAGTTCAGTCCCCTCGACACGCTGGTTACACCACTGTCATCACGTATACATAATGTAAGGAAATCAGTCGTTTTTATTTAAGACTTGTAGGTTACAATTAATGTGCATTCTTCTGAGATAATGAACTGTATAAATATATATATGCATTTGTTTTAATTTGCCGGATCAAGTCAGGCAAAGAACCTACGCCACCAATCAATTTATCTGAACCAAAAATGTTTTGATTTAAATCTTTAAAACATATAAACGTTTGTCTAACCTTATGTTATAATGCTGTATCAGCACCAGAAAACGAAAGCAAATCAAATATAAAACTGACCGCAACTTATAAGTACGAGCTATCGTCTGCGGAGTCGAGTCTACGGTGTTTACAACTGTTCACACGATGGCTGTTTGCATCTCGGATCGCGGTGAATTCCACCGTAACGGCCGCGTCTGATAATTTAGACAAATATCGCGGGTGCAGTTCCCGTAAAACTTACAGCATTTGTTGTACATCACTGCCAACCAATAATATACCTTTTAGATGTACACTTTTTAACTGACTGCAGTCAGGTAAAAAGTATACACCAGAATGGCCTATTATGGTTGGCAACGAAGTACAGGTGCAATAAACAATATAGAAGAAGCAATATTTTTCTTTAAATGTCACAATTTTGAGCGCAAGATGTCGCAATATTAAGCGCGCGATATCGCAACATTAAGCGCGAAATATATTGCGATAATATCTCAATCGGCGCGCTTGTAAATAAGCGTTTCCACTTGCAATATTATTGCGATATTGGGAGCGAAAATAACGCGCTTAATATACCACTTCTCTTGAGATGTTCTCACTTCTCTTGACTGGTACTGTAATGAAATGATCCGTTTTGGAGCGAAGCAGAATTATGTCCCCTTGCTATACGCTAGTCACTATACCATTGCCATCGCGTACATAATGTACGGACATCTTACACTTGTTTTATTAAAGACCTTTGTCTGTTACAAACCAAACCGCATAACTTGAGAAACTAAACTATCCATATCCAATTTGAAATTACCCGAATCAGATAAAATTAGTTGGAAATCGTCCGATTTAAACTCCGGCCGCCACGTTTTCTATTGTTTCCCGTGCACGTTACATAAACTATATACCACCAACTCACGACAATAGCTGGGTATTATTTTTAAAATGACTTGTAGTTAAAAATATTATATATATTTCCCGTTCGATTTGACACCATATATAGGTGATATATACATTCACTCTCTCTATATATATATAGCACATACATCTTTCATAATTGGAGATATATCTTCAAAGTAATGGACTCTTTGAATTTGGATTTGTGTATTTTCTTGAAAAATACTGTTTTCACATAAATTTCAAGCCGAAATTCCTGGTTTTAATATGTCAAACAAGGGTTTTCTACGAAAAAAAAAATGTATTTGAACTGATTCTTTTTATGTTCGTTAAGATTCAAATGAGCATCTCTTTAATTAGCTTTTAGAGATAGTAATATATGTTTTCTCATTGTTACGGTGGCCCATGAATTATCTCCTTTTGATTTCCAACAACACTTATATAATAGTTAATAGTTCAGATAAGGCATCCTGTTCATGTATAAGCCATCAAGTCTACTATATAAAAGGAAATTTATGGCCTCAAATCTGTCTAATTTCCCGCTGTGAACAAATGAGATTTCTGTGAGGGAGAAAAATTTATCACCTCATTTCCACTTTAATACTAAGCTTTCGCAACCCTGTTGTAAAAACACATACGTTTGCATTGTTATCTCCATACATCTGTGTACGATCAAAATACCACCGTCACGCCCGCACACACGTTACATATTTATTAACTAATACCACAGGGAGAAGATATTCTTAGATCTAATTTTCAATTCCCTTCCAATTGGGAACAGGAATGAATTGTAAGTTCATTCTCTCGCTATAAAACATTCATTCCAATTTGGAACAGGAATTCATTCTAAGTTTTACGATTCTCACGCTGTAACACAATCATTAATCTATATCCCACGCAAATGGATTTTGATGGTTGAAACAGACATGGGTTTCGTGCGTGCGTCAGCTTTCCCGTATATGTACAATTGTGATGTGAATTAAAGGCCCACTTAATTTTCGAACCCCCATATTACATTATATAAAATATATGGCATATTATATACCATTTGAAAGAGGAAGCTCCAAAACATTGTATTATCAACTTATCCGGTGTAATAAACTGTGGAGTGCTGCTGAATACTTACTTGTTCTCACGAAATATAGATATTCCACGACATACTTTGATTATGAACACTCGTAGCCGTGTGTGTCTGTTCAATTAATTACTTTTTGACGAATGGAACCAGTTAACAGCCAACGTGATTGACCCCCTCCCATGGCTTCTGACGCATGCAACTTACTATAGACGAGCATAATTGTAACCACGCAACAACTCAATTATTCCCCACCACTGTCATCATTTCACGATTCATCTATCCCCCATGTCTTCTGCTCTCTCACCCTCTTGCTCTCACTCTCTCTCTCTCTATTTCTCTCTCTCTCTCCCCCTCTCTCCTTACATCATGCTATTCCTAACACTATATTCTTCCTTCTTCCATCCCTAACTCAAATGTAGTTATATATCTCTACTCCTCCTAAACCATTATTTCATTCCCTTCCCGTCTGATCGATACCCCTCCCTCACTTATTGAGGAAGGGACATGTCGCCAAAGAGGAGAAGACTTCATATAAGCCCTCGGGCTTGTTGTCTGATCCTCATTTCCAAAATTAACTCTTATATGTTGTATATTTATGTCATCTGTGTATTATGTCAATTATTTGGTTTGGAAATAAAAATATGTTTACACTAAACTGTGGAGATGTTGTTTTTGTTGAGTTGCGATCGCGTTTTGTCACCTAGATTGCAGTTAAAAGCAGTATTATTTTCAATGCAGGGGGAATAACTATATATATAAAGATAGAGTTTTCCCCTTCCAAAGTGGGGACGTATTCTATGATTTCAGCAGTTTTCTATAGACACAGATGTTTCACATAGTGATGAATTATAGTATTTTAATCATATTTTATGGCATAGATTGTATTTTAAACCCGTATATCAAGTCACTATAACACAAAACAATTGGCGACTCGAAAATTAAGTGGGCCTTTAAGGTAATTTGGGAGGTTTTTTTATATCTGCGAGCCGAGGACCAACTCTGAGGTGATGATCACAAGTTGGTTCTTTCAGATATGTCTAAAGGACATGGGCGTCAAATTTTGTCCATGCAAATGGACGCTATAATTCCAACAGAATGCATGCATTTCCATGCCGCACAAATGTGTTCGAGTCAGTCAATGAGCATTAATATATATGACGGTGGGTGGACCATTTGTCAACACCGCTTAAGACGTTTGTATCACCACAGTTTTGAACCATATGCTCATTACCATATGCTCACCCATATGATCACCCATAGGCTAATCATTCAGATGCTCATTACCATATGCTCATCGATATGATCACCCATAGGCTAATCACCCGGATGCTCATCACCATATGCTCACCGATATGATCACCCATAGGCTAATCTCCCAGATACTAATAATCCATATGCTCATCCAAATTTTCGAAAATAATCGACAGAAAACCCAAATTCGCACGTCACAAGAATGTATTTATTAGGGGGAATTTGTGCGCGTTAGATCGTCAAACCATTTCTGCAAATTTCCAGGGTTGGCCTTGTTTGACAACCTGTCATCTTAAAAGGGGCAATTCGACTTCGTTTGACCAGATACTGTACCGATTGTGCATCATGTGTTAGAGTGTGGTCCATAATGAAACAACGATTTACGCCGACGTCGTGCTCAATCCCGACAGATCCGCCTTTGCATTCATCTGGAATGTCGAGGTGCCCCAAATGGTGGTACCACATTCATTAAAGGGGCATTCATGGGCCCGCAAAAGGCCGAAAATGACAATTTTCGGTTTTACAACGAGAAGCAGAATTGGTATGGGAGGGCTTAATTTTTAATTATATTTGACGGCCCCTGTGCTTTAGTAATCTGTCGTGTCGTGTCGTGTCAAGCTCCCAATTTGTTTCTGAGGATAATGAGCACGGGACATGTTCCAGAGCCGAATATGAAAAACGACAATATCTTGCTATAGCTAGGTTACAGTACACCAATTATTCTCCATAGGCGACAGTGTTAATGTCCGGAGCTATGCTCGATTCATTGTGAATGCTGGAACTTTCTAACCTAGTCAATTTTAAAGAACGACTCTTCGGACCTAATATGACCCAAAAAAAGGTCTGTGTGCCATTTCCGTCTTTAAATGTACCGCTTTTGATACTACCCTAATTTGCGCACAACAAATCATCACCAAATTTTCAAACGTACCCCCATTAAATTCCAGGTTAATTATTTCACCAACTCTGGGTCAATATTCATCTAGGTATAATATTTCCATGGTGGCTTTGATTTGTTCTTGTTTTAGCATTAATTATATCCCAATAATAATCAACCATTCAGCTGCCAGATGTGATTTTATGCTGACTTGAGTGTGGGGTGACAGCACACCAAGGGGGATAATTTTTTATATTTGGTGTACTATAACCTACAATCGCTGCCTCTGGGTTTCGACGTGCAGTGGAGTAATTTCTCTGTGAAATTATCCATCTGTGTGATCTTTCCTCCGCTCGTTAGCAGTTACTGTAAATACGTCCCGATATGTCCGGGCGGCTGAAGCAACGATAAATACCAATCCAATTGGGGTTTAATGTCTCTTTGAACAGCTAATGTCATATCGTGACATAAGAGGATGCTTTAATTTAGGATACGGCGTTCATTAATGACTCCTATAGTTAGTTAATTAGTTGGGGTATAATGTCACTTTGAACAGCTAAGGTCATATCGTGATATAAAAGAGGCCTAAATTTAGGATACGGTGTTCATTTATTACTCCTATAGTTAGTTAACTATAGTTGGGGTTTAATGTTACTTTCAGCAGCTATGGTCATATCGTGACATAAGAGGGGGCCTAAATTATGCTATATACGGCGTTCATTTATTATTCCACACATTGTAGAACACTTCTGTACGTGGTCCTAAATCTGTTTCATGCTAGAACTTGTCCCAAGTCTTAAACTATAAACACGTGCCACCATACTCACACTGGAACCACACGGGGGACATGCCCTTGGTGTGACAAGCTTCATTGAAAGTCGGTCGCGCCTTAAGTGAATGAAACATCAATCAGAGATATATATATAGCTTTTAGTAGATGAAATTCTGAAGCAGCGCTAATAGTTGTCACTGCGAGTTGTCAAGAACATCATTTTTGACATTGTGTAGAAACATTATTAAAATATCGCATGCATGGACCAGCAGCTCTCACCCAAATATATCGCCCATTTGTTTTGCTAAAATGCTATACATGTACATGAGAATCCAACTCGGTCGTTGGCTGAAATCAAGAAGAGAATCAATCATGTTTTTTGGTACAGTATTACTTGTCTCGTGCAAAAATTTGGTCAATGCTGTGTCGTGTTGTGTGACTTACCTAACAGTATGCTTACTTATCTGAATCATATAGTGAGTAAAATTAATTGTATACCACCAATCCACGCCGTACATAATCACGCTACGTAAATATACCAAATTTTAAGACTGTAGCTCGATTCTAACACTAATTAATAATCCCTCAATGTTAATATTTTGCATTATGTAATTAGCATATATATATACCTAATAACGTGAGGGACTCAGAAAAAATTATAAATAATACATATACCCAATATTTCATTTTCATTATATTTATTATTATAACTAATGGAAATTTAATATAACTAAATAACACAACATTCATAAAACCATTCACTCCACACTCTTTTTTCTCTTCTACCTTTCTACAGTCTAAAAAAAAACGAATGCGACAAAGACTGTTTTATTACCAACCATTAACTGTAATATACTACATGTATTATCATAATGTATTTGTCTTTTTTCAAATAAAAAGTTATTTAAAAAAAAAATAAAAAAAAAAAATGGTCAATGCAGTCCTGAGTAAGTTTATTGGTATTTCGGGTGATTGGAAGACATGCACTCGTGGAATGTTGAGGAAAATATACCTTCACCATTTGGGACGTTTTATTCAGTCAATAATCCTAACGTCAATCCTAAATTCGCGCGGCACAACGGGTTATAGCAATACCAATCGCTATATAATCGTCAAATCCGATTAAGTATCTTTCACTATATTGGTGGGTATTCGTCGTAGGTTCATCAAATATTTTGATTCATTGATAGTAAATAACCACATTCGCTTGAATTTATCATTTTTGTAAAATAAAATAAAATGGATTTTAGGGGGTAGGATTAATGTTTTATTGTTGCTCCGTTGCCATCGGTTTTGACCTCACCTATTTTAAAGCTATAAAATTGTTGGTCCAAACAAAATTGTCCGATTGACGATACCTAGAAATTGGATAGAATGGCATAATAAGTATGAAAAGTTATGAAAAAAGTGGGACAAATTATTATATTTTTCTCAAATATGTAAAAATGGACAAAGATATATCACAAGTTGTTGTTAGGTCGTGCTTGAAAACACTTCCTTGTTATTATATGAGTTTAGCAGATATTTGCAGTGCTCCATTATATGCCCACGGATGGAGGCAAATTTAATATAGAAGTATCCCTTGATTTGTATTAACTTTGGACGCCTTTTTCAACGGCAGATTAGTATTATCGTGACCGACAGATGACGCCCGTCATTTTGATATATATAAATGAAAAATTCAAGGGGGTGCAACGAGACTTGAAATTTTCAGGATGGCTCATACGGATATATATAAGAGACTTTCAAACTGGATAAATTATTGAAAATCTACACTGAAATGTTTTATCTTTCCTATCTTCTATCTATCTATATTGTCTGAAGCTATAAATACTATGGATTTTAGGATTTCAGCTCGACAAGTCATTGAATGCTCACACCGACAGGATAAACCAAATACAACGTCGTACGGCTACTACGGGTAAAACAAAAACATTACGGTTCACATGGTGGGGGGGGGGGGGGGGGTGCAACAAAACTTAACATTTTCAGGATTGGCTTACGGAATACGTGCCCATGAATTCAATTAAACAAAAGACTTAGAAAACTGAAAGCGCAAATCAAATTATTACACACAATAAGAGCACATTATCGGATAAAATATTCGCCAAACTATTTACTTGATAATTTCTACAACAGAAAGTCGATTAATCAATGAGTATGAAACAAACGCAATTCGTGAACTTAGAAATATTAAGGTGGCGGTGACGTAACCAATTGTTTCCACATTCATATAAATAATTTATAGATAGATAGATAGTATATTTGTCTGAATGCATAAAATTTAATGATAGTCAATTTTAGTAACACGTGGCATGGGATGTTCGATTGAATATCAGAATATAGGATATCATATAATCCCATATCCGATAATATGTCAAATATAGCGAATTATCGAAATATGAAACACAACGAAAAAGCGAAATAGGAAATACAGCAGAATAAAAAATGCAGCGAAATGACGAAATAGAGCGAAACATAGAAATATGAATTATTATTATTAACGAAATAACGGAGATATTTGAAGAAGTGTTTTAAAGAGCGTTTTATAGGCGTCATATTCGATGGGAGCGGGTAATAGCATATATGTCATCTCCATTCGTTGTCGAAAAATCATAACAAGGTTAATGTTTATTCCCAGAAATATGTTCCGTAAAAGTGAGAAACTTTTTTTTTTGCTCGAAGATAATTATGTTATTACTGAGTAGTATTGTCGTGGTACGCAAAAAAGGGGGTTACCCCAGAAGAAATTGATAAAGAAGCGATTTTGGTGTCATTAGACGTAGTATGATCTCCAGTATAACATATATAAAATCCGCTTTGGAGAAAACATTTTATTGCACGTTGAAATAGGGACCCCTTTCCTGTTTTCCATGTCGGAAATGCCTCACGTCTCAGCTGACATAATTAGATTGACAGTGACCAGGCACCCCCATATACTATCGGATACATCATTGTAGGCAAATTGTGCCCGAGTGTGTTGATATTAAGTCATATAGCATATGCTTCAAAAAGAAATGTAGTTATATCTGGAAACAAAAGGAAAAAAGATGGACATTTTATGTTGAACAGTGAGCAGATTGAAGTAACGAAAAATTATAAGTACCCTGGAACGACATTTAGTAGTAACGGCTCTTTTGTCGAAGAACAAATATACGATGTCAACAAGCAAAACGCGCAATGTTCAGCCTTATATCGAAGATGCGAACCATGAATCTTCCTTTAAAATGCGTTCTCGAACTCTATCAAATATCGATTGTCCCGATATTGACTTATGGAGCAGAAGTTTGGGGTTTTGGAAACAACAATATTATACAGCGATTGGAATTATGGTTCCTTAAATATATTCTCAAAGCAAAAAGGTCCACACCAACTGCTATGATATACGGTGAACTTGGCATATTCCCAGTGACGATGAAAATCAAACATCAGATGTTGAATTATTGGGGGTCCCTTATTGAGCGGAAGTCGAAACAAGATCGCGTATACTCTATACTGGACGCTGTGTAGCAGGTACAACAAAGGGGCCATATAAGGGACAGATATGTTAATAATCAATCTAAATGGATAAATTATATTTACTCTTTATTAAACGAACTTGGGCTCAGTGGCACATGGGCTACACACGCTCCTAATCCCCCTGAAACTATTCCGCGAGGCTACAGAAGAGCAACTTCAAGATCTTTATATTCAAAGTTGGTGGCAAGCATTGTACTCATCTGATAAGTATATTACCTATCGATACATCAAAACAATCTATCGAGAAGAGGTATATTTTTCGAAATTGTAAACAAACGATTCTATTATATTTTTAAAATTTCGTACTAGAAATCATCGTTTACCAATAGAAACAGGAGACTGTATAAACTTACCCGATGATGGAAAAAATTGCAAATTGTGCGACATAGACGCTCCAGGTAATGAACTACATACACTTCTTGAATGCGACGCCTTGGTCGATTTAAGGCGAAAACATATAGCAAAATATTACTACACTCACCCGAGTAACTGGAAATTAGCGCAACTATTTAACAACCCAAAAGCGAAGGTGATGCGTGGAATCTGCAAACTGATAATTCAAATAAACAAGCTGTACTATAATAAATAATAGAAACACAACGAGTATGAAAATGAACCATAAATGTATACCTCTCCACCCCCCCCCACCCGTAAACAAACCGCACACCCCTTCACCTCCCCCAATTCAACATCCCTCTCCAGATGTATCAACTGATTCAATCCAGATCGACATGTATACATGTAATACAAGCAACAAGCAATTACTGAATTAATATATCCATATATGTATTTAACGCTACGTCGGTAATCGATTAACTTGTAGCGGTGCGTGCCCGTTTGACGTATGCATACATTTATTGTGTATACACTGGTAGCCCCAGCCCCACCCCTGGCAGGTGAAATGAACTATACATTCGCTCTTTTTGTATATAACACTATTTAAGGTTGACATTTCATGTTTATATATGTTTTGTTGTTATTGGGAAGGGCAGCCAGTGTATAATCATGCTGTACTTTTCTTGAAATACCGTTGTAAAATGGTGATGAGAAATAAAAGTATTTGTACCTAACTCCATTGCATCCGTCACAATGATTCTATCGAGCACACAGAGCTACTCTCCTGAAGAAAACAGTTAGTGCATATGATCAAATTAGATTAGTCAACTGTTTGTCCACAGGTTGACTAACTTAGCTTAGTCACAATGCATAAAACCGAAATTAGTCACAATGACTATAGGGTGATGTTAGTCATAACGAATAATAGGCGACTAATTTAATTAAGCCATTAGACTAAAAGTGTTAGTCAAAATGACCATGATTGAGTCATAAAGACTAACTTGGGAATGTGAACATGTAATTTGGTGGAAATTGTGTGCAAATAATTTCAATACTCAGATGATATATTATCCAGAAAACAGATTCCAATACTGGTATGTTGAGAGGTATCACAAGAATTTATGGTATAGGTCTGTTTAACTAATTAATTTTTCCGAGATGGTTGTGGTATAGATCGTCTAGACCGCGTGTAAATCATGCTCCACCGAGTATAATTCATGGCATCCGGCGTCCGCCCAAACTATATATCGGCTTCTTTTACCGATCGCCGATAGACAACTATATGGTAGATTGGTCTGCCCGTCGAATATCACACAGAAGATCAAAAACATGTGCCCGACACAGCGAGATTTTGAGTTGTTTATGTTAGGCGATGAGTCTGTTCTAAAAAATGAAAGAAATCCTCTGTATCGGGCAAATATACCCTTGTCAGATGTCAATATTGGAGGATCCTGAAAAGTCATGTGCTACGGACTGCGTTTTCCTTTATCTCAGAAGTAACTATATTTGACTGCACACTGTGCTCACTATTTTTGAACAGGCCTGCTCTACATTTCCATATCTCTAGGCAATTGTAACTTTTTTGTGGAAACTATATAGAATGGGACAGACTCAATCGTGTTATAATATATACATGAGCCATTCTAATATGCAATCCTCTGACGATTCAAGGTCCCTCAGTTTAAATGAATATATGTATCTCTTAAATAGATTGATATAAATATACTTTTAATGCTTTCTTCTATGTATCTGTGTTGCTAGACCATTATAGGAATGCCCTCATTTCCATCCCCATATAAATATGACAGTTGAGAAGATATAATTGTTCAAGTGACTTAATTCGGTCACCATTTGTCGAGATTGTGAAATTGGAATGCCAAAAACTCCTTAGAACGACATGTGGATGGCCTGGGAGATGACCATATATAACTTTGTTGGATATAGGCGAATTGAACAATCTTATAAATGCTAGTGAATCTCCTCTCGCCATCCATGACCTAAACGACCCCAAATGTGATTTAATTCATCATATCATTAGAGAAGAACGTGCATGAATTTGGTGGAATCAGTGCTAAATATATTTATATCAACTTTGGTGCAACTCCCCTCATGCATGATTTGAACCGCGCCACGTTTGTCACATTTAAACCACGTCTATTAGACTCAGGCATGCAATATATAATGGAGATGATTATATATGTTTGGTGGTAATCGGCAACTAAACAAATTCTTATCATAGTTATTACCCCCACCCACACCTCTCACCAAAACGGCACAAATTTCGCGCCTTTAAATCACACGTTTATATTCCTCGTATCACGGATAAGAATAATATATCAATTTGGTCGAAATATGTGCTAAAAATAGCCCCTCCCCTGGCACCAACAACGTCACTTTAGAAAATGTTAACCCGCACCATTATCTTACTCGTAAAAAGTTACCCCTGTTAGACCGCCTTGGTGCCATCTTGATTGTACCCTTAAAGTTATATATAGAACACAGACAGATATTCGCAAATATTTGATTCATTGTATCATTTGAGAAGAACGTGTATGAGTTTGATGGTAATTGGCACTAAACATATTTTTATAAGTTTTTGATGACCCTCGTCCCTTTGTCGGACCCAAGCGGCGCCACTTTTGACATCATTAAACCACACACTTAGACTCATTATAGAGATGCATATATATAACATTTATGAAAATTAGCGAGTATACAAATTCGTATAAAATTTAGGGCCACCATTGCATATCTCTCACCCAAAAGACACCAATTTGGCGCATTTAAACCACACGATTAGATTATTCGTATCACGGAGAAGAATATGTATAAATCAGGTGGAAATCGGCGCTAAACATATTGTTGCGACTAAACCAATTCTTATCAGATTTAGTACCCAACCGCCGTCCCCTCCCCAAATCTCTCATCCCAACGACACCAATTTGGCGTCTTTAAATCACACAATAAGATTCCTTGTATCATGGAGAAGATCTCTGAAGAATGTGCATCAATTTGGTGAAATTCGGCGCTAAAATTATTTTGATAAATTTTGGTGCCTCTCTCCCCTTCCGGGCATCCCTGACGCGAACGGCGCGACTTTTGACATATTTAAACTACACGATTAGATTCCTCATATTATGGGGATGATTATATATAAGTTTGGTGGCAATCGGCGAAAAAAAAAATTCCGCCCTCCCCCTTTTCTGCCCCTGACAACAACGGCGTCACTTTAGAAAATTCTAACCCTCGCCATTATCTTTCTCGTAAAAAGATACCCCTATTAGACCCCTATTATACCCCTTTTGTGCCATCTAGGTGGTCTCCTGCAATTATAGATATAGATAAAATATATTGGTTTCACGAATGACCAACTCATAGAATTAATCGCCTTGCACTTCTTGGCATCCGAATAACAATTGAAATTCCCAACTACACATTTTACCGGACTCGGCCTCCGGGTCGCAGTTCGACTTTTAATCCGTCCAAAAATTCCCATTCTATAAATAAAACGCCCATGCGCCCATTGTATACCAAGAAACAGCGAAACATTATACACGCGGAGCGCGGAATAACAGTTATGTTGTCAACCTCCTCCTTCATGGTAGATGTACACTTATAGAAGTTGCAATCGCCTCTGGTTTTGCTGTCCATATCGTTGGACGTTCTGTTTTCACCTTTTCTCCAAATATTTGATGCCGTTGGCATGGAAACCTGAATCATCCCCACCGGGCACCCCTCCAACAAATTTCCATATGACTAAGCAGCATAATTATCTGTACGGTTTCATGCTTTAGTCACTGAAGTCACGATTCAACCATTAAGGGACCCCCACTATTATATATATCACGTTAAAGGGGTACTGTACGCCATTTTCAATACATTTCCGCTGATAGCAACGATCTACTATCGATACTATATAGAAACATAAGTAATTTGAGTCGAAGATGTATTCTGCAAACGCTCATGTTAATAGGCTATCTTAAAATTTAATAATTTAAAAGTTAATAATTTAATATAAATTGAATTTATGGCTGGAGCATTAAAATGGCGTAAATTAAAATACGAATTTCCGTGTACAAAACGTAATCAAATTATAATTCATGAGGGATACTGGATTAGTAAACCCATTGCACACACGGTCGTTTGAAACATTATGCTTATACGGGGAGAAAACTCAAGCCACTCATTGACTAGTGACGATACAATAACTTAAATGAGTATATGGGACTACTATGCATATAATATAATTTTTATTTGATTCATTTGGTTGAAAACTGTACAAAAATTACTCGACAACGACAATTTGTATTTTTGCATTCCGGTAAATTTGCCATCCGTAACACTACTTCGTACTCAACAGACTTTCAAAGAATGGAAAAGTTGTTACCTTATTCTCCGACTCGGGGATTATAGAAACCAACAACAACATCTTGGGTATACAGGACCCCTTTAAGCCAAGGGTTAGAAAAACAATTTAAAAACAGAGAAAAGGAAGACTCGTATACTTGCTATAACTCGATCTTTCACTGCTATAGCCTTTTCCCGACGAATAAGGCAGATGCTATAACCCTATCCCAGATTGAGAAAGTAACGAATTTTTTTTCTGTTTGGACAGATGATATCTCATATATATTTTGAAGACCTCTGTCTGTATGTATGTTTGTTTGTTTGTCTGTTTGTCTGTCTGTCATTTATACAAATCTACGATTCTCGACCGATCGGGACGAAACTTGGTACGTGTGTGTAGTTTGACCAGGCGGTGAACGTTGTCGTATTGGCGAGCCCGTGCGGCGCCCGCTTCGCGCATGCGCAGACGAGATCTCGGAAACGGGTGGAGCTATCGACTTGATATTTGGTATGTGAATGTATCTTGCCCCGGATGCGAATTTTATCGGGTCGCCGAGCCCGTGCGACGCCAGCTTCGCGCATGCGCAGACGAGATCTCGGCAACGGGTGGAGCTATCGACTTGAAATTTGGTATGTGAATGTGTCTTGCCCCGGATACGAATTTTATCGGGTCGCCGAGCCCGTGCGACGCCAGCTTCGCGCATGCGCAGACCAGATCTCGGAAACGGGTGGAGCTATCGACTTGAAATTTGCTATGTGAATGTATCTTGCCCCGGATACGAATTTTATCGGGTCGCCGAGTCCGTGCGACGCCAGCTTCGCGCATGCGCAGACCAGATCTCGGAAACGGGTAGAGCTATCGACTTGAAATTTGGTTTTTGAATAGCCCGGACAACGTCGGGCTCATCGGCTAGTCTCTTATATATTTTGAAGACCTCTGTCTGTATGTCTGTCTGTCTGTCTGTCTGTCATTAATACAAATCTACGATTCTCGACCGATCGGGACGAAACTTGGTACGTGAGTGTAGTTTGACCAGGCGGTGAACGTTGTCGTATTGGCGAGCCCGTGCGGCGCCCGCTTCGCGCATGCGCAGACGAGATCTCGGAAACGGGTGGAGCTATCGACTTGAAATTTGGTATGTGAATGTATCTTGCCCCGGATACGAATTTTATCGGGTCGCCGAGCCCGTGCGACGTCAGCTTCGCGCATGCGCAGACGAGATCTCGGAAACGGGTGGAGCTATCGACTTGAAATTTGGTTTTTGAATAGCCCGGACAACGTCGGGCTCATCGACTAGTATTATATATTATCAATCAGCTGAAGGAAAGAATCTACCGATATTTGTACAGTAATGCCCTAAATAATCGACTCCTTAACCACAGCAGAATTATGGGTAATTTTTCAGGATTTAGTCGGAAATATGGCTTGTTGCCATTCATTGAAAAGCTCTCAGTGAGAGCTTTCCGATGAATGGCAACAAGCCATATTTCCTACTAAATCCTGCAAA
This sequence comes from Siphonodentalium dalli, assembly GCA_032622095.1. NCBI lineage: Eukaryota > Metazoa > Mollusca > Scaphopoda > Gadilida > Siphonodentaliidae > Siphonodentalium > Siphonodentalium dalli. The sequence goes on along the minus strand of CP136067.1, from coordinate 86,445,969 downwards.
ATTACCCATAATTCTGCTGTGGTTAAGGAGTCGATTATTTAGGGCATTACTTGTATGTGCCATTGCAATGCTTCATTCATGCTCGATAGTATAAATTTCTACGTGTATTCTGGCCAAAGTGTTGTTGTTGAGAAACGATAAGACGATGACAAAGATGACGACGATAGCGATGGCGACAACGACGAAGACGACAACGATGCCGTGATGGTGATGTACATGATGAGGAGGATTACCGTTATATGACGATGTCGCTGTTGATGATGATGATGATGCTAATGATGACGATGCTGGTGGTGATGACGAGGATGATGACAATCACAATGATGGTGATGACGGTGATAACGATTAGACGCAAATCGGGTGGTCGATGTACATGTATATATCGTGTACATAAAATCATCTTCCTTCTATCATTATTTTATAGAAACACTATGTTCCCAATATCCTGAAATGTGTTTGTAGATCAGAGAATAAAGCATATAAATGACACAAAATGTGTGAAAATAGGCGACTTCCGTTGACTAATGTTTGTCAAATTGGAGTCAATAGCCGACCTCAGTGTTATTATCGAGTATAGAAATTCGAAACCCATTCACCCCAGCGATGTAATAAGTCGATGTGACATAAGCCGCGAATCTATTTTACACTTTCAACTTTGTGTGCAAATTCAAATTTGTATAGCAAATTTGCTAAATTGGCAATCGGCAGCGCAAACCCTCCTTCCGTGTTTCAAAATAATGTCATATATATGATGGGCACCACTGTTGCACTGACGCTGGGAATATCATAATGGACTATGAATGTACCTAGGGAAACAAATTGTTGGATGGCTGGGTATTTCATTTCCATAACGTTCGTGGCTTACAAAGACGAGTGTGAAACACGCACATTTGGATCCTCCGCTACAACTCGCTCCCGCGCTATAAGCCGTCCAGTTACATGGGTAAGCCATGCCTCTGACTGTGGTCCTTCGACGTATTAGTGTGGCCTGGTGCAGGTATAAATCCAGACTCGTCATCACGGTTGCTGTATCGATCCTTGTTCGCGTCGTCTTCTATTCAATGATGGGGAAACAAATGGAATCTTGCCTCTCCCTCGCCGGCGCTGATGGGGAGAAACAATGGTAGATGACTGAGCTGAATAGGGTTTATATCCGCAGTAAATTACCAACAATTGATTATAATTAAACGCCAGTGCCGTAGTAGGTAAGCCATATATCCGTCACCGATAAATAATTTATCTATCCCGATTAGGGGATTTGACGTTGTTCTATACAGCCAGGAAATGATTGTTCAACGCACAGGATCGGCTTCTGACATCGGGCGTCACCTCCCGCGGTGAAAACTTGTGGAATCAATTTAACCGCTTAATATAATATATTTATGTGGTATGTAAATAGATTGTTAATTGGGAAGGTCGCGCGTATTTTTAGGCATGTTGACGACAGGGCCGACACAGCACGGGTTTGTATAGAGATCGGGGCAGATGCCTGCCATGCCATCCACAATAATCCGTAAAATGACAAAAATGGGGAGTCTTAGATTGAAAACTCAGAACTTCTGCCGTCAAGATAAATCTGACTATACTATTTTTCACGGTGTGGCCAATCGTATAATAACGATAAGTTGTTCACAAACTCCGCACAACACCGAGTGTAAATTGTTACGAACGAGCACTGAGAAAAACATCGGGTTAATATGACTAACTTATGGTTAATCGCAAGCGTTATGAATCACTTTGACTAACCCACACATTTCAGCCAGTCACTATATATATATATATATCCTTTTATTGCCTCCACTATCGGAGAGTTACATTTAAATAACATAGTTACAAACAATTCTAATACAAAAATGACAGTGGAATGTATGCACATTTAAGGAATATGACAACAACACAACCGTAGCCTAACATTTTGACTAACAATGTCACTATGACTGACACCACCATAGTTATTTTGACTAAGCTAATTTAGTCATCCTGCATGTAGACAAAAGTTTTCGTGTCAATCTCTATCAAAGTTGTCAATATATACATCTTACCACTATTCACCCCTGTCAATGCACAGATTTTTACAAGATTCTTGTAAATTCAGAGAAAATCAAGTACAACAATTATTTCGACAGCTACAATACAGACTGATCACCTAATACCAGAATCTTGATCAAACCGGCCGGTAAATTATGAGTTTCCGAAATAATTGCCAGATTTGCGTGGGACTATTTTGTCAACCTGTACCGCAGTATCATTTATTACATGAGCCTACCCTTATTCCATTTAATAAACACATTCGATAAATTCTATAAAAATGCATCGTTCGGTGCATAACAGGAAAGAATACCAGGTGACCTTTGACTTCCGGTTTGTCGTCTGTTTATATTCCGTAAGCTACGTCTTAAAGTACTATAGTTTTTTTTCCAACAAACTCTAATTAATGAATAGTTTAAAAAGTTATTTCTTTAAATATACGACATTAAATACGTCAAAGAGTTTTTATTTATTTGTGACTATTGCTTTACGCGGACAAACAACGCAATCTTAAGTGTAACGTCACCGCAGGTCTTATATAAGCCGATGTTATATAGTTTCACGTCCCATTTGTTGATTTAAGTATGTTTTATCGAGGGTTTGGATCATGTAATAAAACATAGTCGTATAAGAGCGACGTATTTTATCCCATAGGGTTAACCAGATGCGTGAATTTAAACCAAAATTGTGTACAAACGCAAACATGTTTGGTCGCGAGATCTTTCACTGGCATAGATCACTACACCATAACGCATGACATTTCAGATAAGTAAGCTATACACTGATGTTGCGAAGTACTTAGACGAAATGAAAACATAATTATAAAGTACAGGTATTTTGGCAGTAATGCTATTTAGTTTGCGAATTGGAATAATTCGCACAGCAGAATCGTGGGAACTATATTTTTTGCCGGAAGTGATGTGCGAAGCGGTTATGTTAACTTTCTTTCTAATAAATTCATCGGCGAAGCCGGTCGCTTATTTGAAAACCCTCCCTCCCTCCCCATTTTATTTTTGGGGAATACACATTCGATTTATGTCTGCCCATTTGGCCTACATCTATATGCGGTTATTGTGCCTAAAAAAATGTCACCCACATGTTTGTATTTGTTACTACTACATTTATTGTATCGGCTTCCTGTAAATAATCATGTTTTTCTAAACAGGTAGCTATAAACGCATTCCAGCAGTTGTTGTCTTTCACTCTAACCCTGTGGGATAAATCAAATTTACAACTCGTCCCCAGTTTATAGCGGAATTTACAAAACTCGTCCAGTAAATTGACTTCATTACTGGATGAGTTTTGTAAATTCCGCTATAAAGTGGGGAGGAGTTGTAGATACTCTCTATATAAATCTCATATTGCATTGACATGTGAATGGCACATTTCACGAAGACAACTGTTGCAAGGCATTAAAGGGGTACTGTACACAGAGATAGGCAATTTTTTTTGTACTCCCATTGAAATAACTTTCAAGCTAGATTGTGTTCGTGTTATATGAGTTTCGTATAAAACCTAATTTAGCGAACAACATATTGATCTTGGAAAGAAAAATATTACGATTTCAAACTACGCGCCATGTTTTTGACCTTCACCGGAGAAGACGCAGGTCTCAGGAAGAACCGGAAGTTCATTGCTCACAGCTTCGATTGATGCATTCAATCTCTTCCATCGAACAATATCACTCCCTATAAAAGTACTTGAATGTGCCATTGCAATGCTTCATTCATGCTCGATAGTATAAATTTCTACGTGTATTCTGGCGGTGAAAACTTGTGGAATCAATTTAACCGCTTAATATAATATATTTATGTGGTATGTAAATAGATTGTTAATTGGGAAGGTCGCGCGTATTTTTAGGCATGTTGACGACAGGGCCGACACAGCACGGGTTTGTATAGAGATCGGGGCAGATGCCTGCCATGCCATCCACAATAATCCGTAAAATGACAAAAATGGGGAGTCTTAGATTGAAAACTCAGAACTTCTGCCGTCAAGATAAATCTGACTATACTATTTTTCACGGTGTGGCCAATCGTATAATAACGATAAGTTGTTCACAAACTCCGCACAACACCGAGTGTAAATTGTTACGAACGAGCACTGAGAAAAACATCGGGTTAATATGACTAACTTATGGTTAATCGCAAGCGTTATGAATCACTTTGACTAACCCACACATTTCAGCCAGTCACTATATATATATATATATCCTTTTATTGCCTCCACTATCGGAGAGTTACATTTAAATAACATAGTTACAAACAATTCTAATACAAAAATGACAGTGGAATGTATGCACATTTAAGGAATATGACAACAACACAACCGTAGCCTAACATTTTGACTAACAATGTCACTATGACTGACACCACCATAGTTATTTTGACTAAGCTAATTTAGTCATCCTGCATGTAGACAAAAGTTTTCGTGTCAATCTCTATCAAAGTTGTCAATATATACATCTTACCACCATTCACCCCTGTCAATGCACAGATTTTTACAAGATTCTTGTAAATTCAGAGAAAATCAAGTACAACAATTATTTCGACAGCTACAATACAGACTGATCACCTAATACCAGAATCTTGATCAAACCGGCCGGTAAATTATGAGTTTCCGAAATAATTGCCAGATTTGCGTGGGACTATTTTGTCAACCTGTACCGCAGTATCATTTATTACATGAGCCTACCCTTATTCCATTTAATAAACACATTCGATAAATTCTATAAAAATGCATCGTTCGGTGCATAACAGGAAAGAATACCAGGTGACCTTTGACTTCCGGTTTGTCGTCTGTTTATATTCCGTAAGCTACGTCTTAAAGTACTATAGTTTTTTTTCCAACAAACTCTAATTAATGAATAGTTTAAAAAGTTATTTCTTTAAATATACGACATTAAATACGTCAAAGAGTTTTTATTTATTTGTGACTATTGCTTTACGCGGACAAACAACGCAATCTTAAGTGTAACGTCACCGCAGGTCTTATATAAGCCGATGTTATATAGTTTCACGTCCCATTTGTTGATTTAAGTATGTTTTATCGAGGGTTTGGATCATGTAATAAAACATAGTCGTATAAGAGCGACGTATTTTATCCCATAGGGTTAACCAGATGCGTGAATTTAAACCAAAATTGTGTACAAACGCAAACATGTTTGGTCGCGAGATCTTTCACTGGCATAGATCACTACACCATAACGCATGACATTTCAGATAAGTAAGCTATACACTGATGTTGCGAAGTACTTAGACGAAATGAAAACATAATTATAAAGTACAGGTATTTTGGCAGTAATGCTATTTAGTTTGCGAATTGGAATAATTCGCACAGCAGAATCGTGGGAACTATATTTTTTGCCGGAAGTGATGTGCGAAGCGGTTATGTTAACTTTCTTTCTAATAAATTCATCGGCGAAGCCGGTCGCTTATTTGAAAACCCTCCCTCCCTCCCCATTTTATTTTTGGGGAATACACATTCGATTTATGTCTGCCCATTTGGCCTACATCTATATGCGGTTATTGTGCCTAAAAAAATGTCACCCACATGTTTGTATTTGTTACTACTACATTTATTGTATCGGCTTCCTGTAAATAATCATGTTTTTCTAAACAGGTAGCTATAAACGCATTCCAGCAGTTGTTGTCTTTCACTCTAACCCTGTGGGATAAATCAAATTTACAACTCGTCCCCAGTTTATAGCGGAATTTACAAAACTCGTCCAGTAAATTGACTTCATTACTTCATTATAGATACTCTCTATATAAATCTCATATTGCATTGACATGTGAATGGCACATTTCACGAAGACAACTGTTGCAAGGCATTAAAGGGGTACTGTACACAGAGATAGGCAATTTTTTTTGTACTCCCATTGAAATAACTTTCAAGCTAGATTGTGTTCGTGTTATATGAGTTTCGTATAAAACCTAATTTAGCGAACAACATATTGATCTTGGAAAGAAAAATATTACGATTTCAAACTACGCGCCATGTTTTTGACCTTCACCGGAGAAGACGCAGGTCTTAGGAAGAACCGGAAGTTCATTGCTCACAGCTTCGATTGATGCATTCAATCTCTTCCATCGAACAATCTCACTCCCTATAAAAGTACTTGACGCTTTATGACTTGTTTCTTTCTCCTTTTTTCCGCATCGGTTATAACGGGCCTTCCTTTTGCAGGCAACATGTTTTGTTTTCAACTCAATAATGTTCGCGAAGGGTCGTCAATAAAAGACACGCAGCTGATGCGATTTCAAGAACGGTAACTTGTAATGGCATAATTCGCCATTTTATAACTCCAGCCATAAATTAATTTATATTAAATAATTCAATTTTACTTTTACGATAGCCTGTTAGCCGGAACGTTTTGAGTAGACATCGTCGACTCAAATTAGTTATTTTATAATATAATATACATATTAGATTGCTATTGTCACCGGGAATTTATTGAAATTGGTGTACAGTACCCCTTTAACAGTATAATCAATTGTTTTATATGATATTTACGAGCTGCATGTTTCGCACATTAACTCAGTGATATTATCATTTGATTAATTTAATAGCAGACCTGTGCAGACAACATTTTAAAGGTACTCAATCCGAATTAACCCACCCATCAAAGCTCAGAGTGGTCAGATATCGATGTTTGAAATATATTATTTTAATTTTATGTGGCCCAGTAAACAGTCGACGAGAAGACTTCTCTGACCAAATAGCGGACGAGGATGGATAACTCTAAAATCAAGCGGTTTTTTGGTCAGATTTTTGACAAACCGGCAAAATGTTGACAAATAACAGTTTTGGGCAATTTAACAAAATGTTGACAAATAACAGGTTTTGGGCTATTTTACATTATAGTTGACTGTGGTTAGCATTTTTTTTGGGCAATTACTCGATTCTTATAACTGAATCGGCATTTAAAAAAAATGTTGTTGTTGTTGAAATCTGATGATATGGGGACAATCGAATCGGATTGAGTACCTTTAATCAGTATTTTTCAGAGAATATGAAGCCGGTATATCCATAATTCGTGTGTTTGTCAACCTATATTATATCTCCTTCCAAATGACGAATTTGGAAGCTCGAATGAGATATTGTCCGTTTAATATACTGTGTGTAAAATGCTGTTGAAGTCGCAAAAAGTTCTCTTATCGGCATTAATTTTATGTTTAACACCTGACTATACCAAACGTTACTTGTTCTCACCCCTGTCGTTGGATAGAGAATACGTTTGTAATACACCAATGAATGGGCGATATGACAGGGCCGATGGGGAGGTCAATGAGGGAAGTGATACCGACTATGGGGCTAAAATCGTACAGTAATATTAGCTTCCCTTTGATAAAATTCGCATAATGCGGGAGGGACCACGAAGAGCGTTTCATGAATTCGAATATGTGAATCGGACTCCAGCGATCAATTCCGCATTCTCATAATATGTTCCATTATGCTGCCTGGAGGAGGTGCAATATGTGGTTACTGTTGTATCTGGCAGTTCTCAAACCAATCTGCACACGAAACAGTCTGTACTCCTTGGGTGGGACCAGCGTGGGAGGGTGTTACAGAGGAAAGTAATACCGACTTGTGGGTCGCAAATTATAATAGTAATAGCTTCCCTTTGATAAAATTTATCTCAATCGGGAGGGACTGTCGGGAGGAGATGCAATAGTGATTCTGACTTGTGGGTCGCCAGTCATAATAGTAATAGCTTCCCTTTCATAAAATGTGCTCCTGAATATTAGCACATTGTGACTGTATTTCATCAAAAACAGCGAATTGGACGCTGCTGTAGTCTGACTCGGAAAGTAAAATATTAAAAATCCTAAATGCTCGACATGGTCCTTCCGCAATGTTTATCAAAGGGAAGCTGCTACTTTTATTATTTGCGACACACGAGCTGGCCCATCGGGCACTTCCCAAGAGAAGGGGTGAAGCAACACCCGATTTGCTAGGAACCCGAGTCAGATTCAGAAACCTATTTGAAATCCCTCCCAATCGGCCCCACCTCAATTAGTATCAACTATATCCTGTGAGTGGGTAGAGTAGAGTCAGATTCAGTAATCCCATCTTGCACCTCCTCCCGTCAACAGAATAATTACTAGAACGGTGAATGGAGTGCATGGTGAATGGAGTGCATGGTGAATGGAGTGCATGGTGAATGGAGTGCATGGCCATTGGAATCTCATCAGTGTACATTTCAGAACCTATTCGAAATCATGAAATGCTCTCCACTGTCGCTCCTGCTTTGGGCAAATTTTATCAAAGGTAAGCTATTACTATATGATCTGTGACCCACCAGTCAGTATTACTCCCGGCACTCAGTGAATTCCATCCGTCCCGGCCTTATATATCCCATTGCGAAGGATATAATCTGAGATGCCATCTAGTGTACGACACTCATTTTCCCATCGTCCCGCCAATTATATGTGACTAAATGACGAATTGGATTAATTGATATTGGAACACGAACCATTAATTAATGGCGGCAAACGGAGTAGATCGGTAAATAAACACTCGGAGACTACCCAGCCGAATTTCGTTACTGTATGAAATTGATTGAGACGCTGACCATAAGAAAATGTTCAGATAAGTGCCCTGAGTACACTTAGTTGCAGTAAAATAAACTACAACACCAATATTTCATTTAAACCACACTGATCATACCAAGTATCCCATTTTCGTGGTAAAATGGCAGATTCTGCTCAAAGTAGTACCCCCAGGGGGGGGGGTCGGAAAAAAATTTCAGGCACGTATGGCATTTTTTCCCTTTCGATCATTTTTTGTACCCACCCACCCCCACCGCCAATTTTTTTTTCCGTTTTCGGCAGTTTTTTCCGACCATTTTTTGACACCCACCCCCCTTTTAACACTAAAACAGAGATTTTCGGGGGGAAATTCACTGTAAACAGCTGTATATGAATTTCTGTGCATACTATTTATCATGGATGTTAACATGGACACGTAAATAGGAATGAGTCATTTTGAGGTCATTCGGCCAAAAAAACATGGCTGCCAGCGGCCATCTTGGATTTCAATATTTGCAACAAAATACAACACGATAACTGCCTGCAGTCAGTTTACCAGTTAGAATTACATTATTTCTCTCATTCAAAGTGGTTTTGAAGCCCAACTCATTGCCAAAACACTAAAAAACAAGTAGGAATTTATTTTTTTAGTCGCGGAAAAAATTGCTTGTTGGTGGCTTTGACCACCCACCAAAATTTTTTCACCCCCCCCCCCTGGTACCCCAGGAAAAATCAACGAGACTGAACCTGACACAGAGCACACCCTTACTATCAGCTCAGCGTCAAACATAACTGTTGGTGAGTTAGAGAAATTGCTCATAGAAAAGAAAAGAAAAAATATAAATGAAATATCACCTTTTGAGTTGAGGCAACTCAGACAAAGACAAGACTCTGGTGACTATAGGGCTGACCAAAACCCAATTCCTGATGTTTCTAGTTTTGAATACACATCTTTTGGAAAAGATATTAAAGCCATTGTTGAAGAAGGAGTGTGTAATGCAATCGATAAAGTGGTAAAAACTCTTGCCGAAACAGTTACAAAAACAGTGAATAATTCAATGCTTGTATATGAGGAAAAGGTTAAAAATCTAGAAAAGCAACTAAATAAGGAGAAAGAAAGAAACAATAAACTTGAAAAAAGAATGGATGCTCTGGAGAAAAGCACTGATACCAAGTTCGAGAAATACGAGCAACACGGCAGGGGTAACAGCCTGCGATTTATAAATTTTCCGGTACCGAAGGAATTGAAGGACCTGAGAAACTTCAACTCTAGTGCGGAAGTCATGAGTCAAGTTTTGTGATAAATACCTTGGGATCAGAATTCAACCTGAGGATATTGACAAATCACACCCCCTGTCAGATAAAATTCTCACTAAAGGTCAAGGGACACAACGTCAAGGTGGAAATGAAACAAATGGGGCCTCACAAACCCAGTCTACATACAGATTTGTCAACATCATTGTTCGATTTTCCAGGTACGACACCAAAAAAATACTCTTTGCTGCCAAAAAACTACTAAAATCCAAATCTAGGGTTCTAATTGTTGAAGATCTAACACCTAAGAGGCAATCGATTATGCATGAACTCGCAGATCTCGGGAAAACAGGAGCGTTACATTCTTTTTGGACACAAAATGGTAAAATTTATTACAAACTAACAGAACTCACGAGAGGGACACAGATCAACCTGAACGAAGAAATCAAACATCAGCTTCCGATCCCTCCACCTGACTTTGATGACTGAAATGAACCACATTTCACAAACAGTCGCCTGATGCTATAAAAGCACCTCACAATTTAAGAAATATTAATTTTGTTTATTGTATGTATAAATATATTTGTGTATATATGTATATGTCTGTGTGCTGACCCATCATGTCATACCACAAGCATGCTAAATTTATAAACTATTAATTGTGTACATGAATAACTGATGTACATGTAATATATACGATAACCAACCCCGTCATTATCACAAACTGCTAAATTTTTTCACTATACATTTTGTTCGATATATATTTAACATATATATATTACCCCACCATCAGTCATAACACAAACCACTATGATTCCTTTTCACAATCGCCAATTAAAAGCAATCAGTATCTCAAACATTCTCTATCAATTGAAATTCATGAATAAAACAAATAAATAAATAAATAAAAAATAATAAATAAATTAATAATAATAAAAATAATTACTATTAACAGCATACTAAGCTGAAAATATGAAAACGACTTAGTGCTCATCCTCCCGAACCCACTGGTATGACAAATGTACACATACATGTACTAGAATATATGTACCGGTAAATGTGATTATAGATAAATAATCACCCCCCCCCCGGTCTTTCATAAATTTATGTAACGACATAATTACAACAGCATATGCATTCACATTTCTAGATATTTGCATGGACACAAGTAAAATCAGTTATTTTGGAAAAATATCAAAGCCCTGTCCACCCCCCGCAAAGTTTGAAATGACCTGTTTACAATTGTATGAGCACCTCTCAAAACATGCACTTAGACAGTTAAATTTATGACCAATGTTGAATCAATGTACACATACATGTACTAGTATATATGTACCGGTAAATGTGATTATAGATAAATAATCACCCCCCCCCCCCACCCCCCCCCCCCCCACCACCACCTGGTCTGAAATGACATGTTTACAATTGTATGTGCAGCTTACAAAACATGCACCTAAACAGTCAAATTTATCCAGTCTGACAGGTCTATATGTCATATTTTGTATGCAAAAGTGTGTAAACAACCTGTTTACAATATATCATAGGTAGCCCAATTTCCAGATACATGCATGGACAAAGCATAATCAGGTAGATTATAAGATACCAAATTTGGAAACATCAAAACTCTTTCCAAAGCACTTTAAGAGTCAAATATATCCACATCAGGTATCTTATAAACGCTTGTATGCAAAATTATCTGAAAAAACTGTGTGTAAAATAATATATGTACCCCAATTTCCAGATAGATACAACATAGAAAAAGCATAAACAGGTAAATGTCAAATTTTGAAACTCCAAAAGCGTAGTCTAAACATCTCCCCAAACACCCCACCCCCATATATTTACTGACCTATTATGACAGTGCTTTCTCTTGTAGATGCGAGTCGCCCATAGAGAGCCTCGCATTTGTAGAAGAATGCACTGGCCGACAGGGTCGACTGTTGATATTTACCACATGCATGTTACTAAAAAACGCAATCACCTTACATAAAGTTACTTTAAAGATGGTGTAAATTAGAACAGATATAAAGGTGGTTATCTTCAACTATTTAATTATAAACTTTCCATAAATTTCTATGTTCTTAACCCTCTAATGCACTGACACAGAGTTTTCGCAAAATTTTCAGGGTTATTGAAAGTGCTGCGGGGAAGATATACATATTATGGTATTAGAGCTTTCACTCGCATACATGTATCTTAACGATACCTGCTTAACTGTTTTGCTATGAATATCATTGTATGCCACAAATTGTGCCGCATGCCACTGGCATCCACTTTATCGCCAAATTGTTTTCTACCATTACTAGTATATGATTCATGTATGCATGTATTCAGAAACTTATTTTATGTAGGTCAATATTGCAATGACCCTGAGTTTGAAATACATGTAAACCCTTTCATGACTGGAACTACACTGGTGCAGCACTTGATATCTTATACCGGTGTTTTCTCTTATATGTGGGAGTCTCCCGTGTGGGAGACGTGCATGAGTGGGAGTGTGCACTGGCTTACGTGATCATGGTAAATACTACGGAGCAATGTTTTTTCTCATGTATGCCAGGCACCCTATGGGTGACGGGCATATATGGGAGAATGCATTGGTACAGGATTGTCGCTAAATATCATGTTAAGTATTACCAATTAACGATTTACAATAGCTTCACTTTTTTTATGTGGATATATCTTTTTAACCCCAATGGGCAATTTGATTATCACCGGTGCGGTTCCCGCCATGAAGGGGTTAATAAATTAAAGCATTATTTAAAAAAAAAAAAAAAAAAGATAACAAATTTAATTATGATACTCACCAAAAGCCAATTTTTAGTCTAACAGTAAACCAGCTCCTCATAACGAAGGTTTTTATTTTTTTGTTTTGTTCTGGTTTTCCACAAATGAACTCATTTTCATGAAAATACTGAAATTCTTGAACTTTAAAAGCACAGTACGGTAGTATGAATTTGGCGTCAAAAACCCCCAAAGGCGAATTAATTAAACTGTGCTAAACAGATACGTTTCAAATTTCCCAAATATTTTTATAGTCTTTATATTAATAATATACTTCCAACATTCCAGGAATCCAACTTGAAGCCAATATCATTTAATTTTACCATGTCGAAATATCATACTCTGATTCTTCATGGACAAAACTATATTCCACTCCAAAATTCCCAGCCAAAGAGCCAGGCATTAAAAAATTCAAAAACTTGAAATTAAAAAATTAAATAAATAATGAAAAAAATATTAATAATATGTAGTCGTTTTGGTCGCTACTGTATTTGTATTGATTGACTCCGATACACTCAGACACTCTTAATCTTATTGAAATTCTAATCTATTGATGAACAATATCTTTTCAGATGAAAATAAGGAACCGAACATGTTACCCATAGTCCTAGAGCAAGTTCATTGATTTGACTGTGATTTACTCTTCATACACTGTGCAATCAAAAGCGCAAATTGACGCGGAAAATGTCAGAATCAAAGCAAATATTTATATCGCACGTTGTCTTTGCCCCATCTCATTGACCTTTACAAAAATTATCATCCGCACAGGGGGGGGGGGGGGTCGGAATTTTTTTTCAGGCACGTATGGCATTTTTTACCTTTCGATCATTTTTTGTACCCACCCACCCCCACCGCCAATTTTTTTTCCGTTTACGGCAGTTTTTTCCGACCATTTTTTTACACCCACCCCCCTTTTAACACTAAAACAGAGATTTGCGGGGGGAAATTCACTGTAAACAGCTGTATATGAATTTCTGTGCATACTATTTATCATGGATGTTAACATGTAAATAGGAATGAGTCATTTTGAGGTCATTCGTCCAAAAAAACATGGCTGCCAGCGGCCATCTTGGATTTCAAAATTTGCAACACGATAACTGCCTGCAGTCAGTTTACCAGTTAGAATTACATTATTTCTCTCATTCAAAGTGGTTTTGAAGCCCAACTCATTGCCAAAACACTTAAAAAACAAGTAGAATTTTTTTTTTTAGTTGCGGAAAAAATTGCTTGTTGGTGGCTTTGACCACCCACCCACCCCGACATACGTGCCGGATTTTTTTTTTCACTCCCCCCTGATCCGCATCAATTTTCTGGAGATGGAAACGGACACCTCAATTTCCAACCACTGAGGTTTTATACGGCGTTTTAGCTTTAAAAAAAAAAATAAGGCAATTTAAATCATGTTACATACGATAGGTCCCGGCAAAGATAAATAAAAATAAATAAACGTTTTAAAGAAGAAATCTCAACAGTTTTTTTAGCCGATATTAAAACTTCCAAAGGGAGGTAACTCTATAACGAAAATAATACTCATTCCGGAGAAATAACTTCACGAAACTTTTGAATTAAAATCATTTTCAAAGCAGAGTTTTGAAACTTTCACCATCACAATGTTAGTTTTACATTATACCAATGTGGCTATATGTTAATCAAATGTTCTGTCTGTCGTAAATGAGTAATCTTATGTAGCGTCAGAGTGTGATTTCCAACAACACCACACGAAATAGCGGACACTTTTAAACTAGGTATTTTCGATTATCGTTCTCATGATATTATAACAATAACATGAATTTTGAGGGCGTTATGGTTTATTAACGGCCCGGCTGGAATGATTAACAGCCCAAGGGCCTATTAGCGGCCCGAAACGAAGTCGAGGGACGCTAATAGGCCCGAAGGCTGTTAATCATTCCAGAGGGCCGTTAATAAACCATAATGCCCGATGAAATCATGTTATTACTATTATTACCACAGTTTTTGACATTTGACCCATTTGAGGATTTAGTGGAATAATGAAGTAGATTAAGAGAGAAATATTTTCAAGAACATTTAAATTTGATACCATTTGACTTGTCAGCTGACACGGACTGACGGAGTCTCGAAAATAGGACAGGGGAAAACCCAGCATTGGAGACGAGTAACAATCAATGAGAGGTTGACAGCTAAAATTATCAATGCATACTTACGCTTGATACAATAATTCAATCATATAGCGTGAATTCCAATCATAAAACCACTTTTGTATCGAGGAAATCGGATACATCTTCCCATTATTTTCTTGAAATAAACACGCCAGGTCGGAAGTTGAAGGGACGTAACTCTCGCGATAATAAACGAGATCTATAGTTTCCGGGCGGCGGGCCGATATTGAACTAGGCTTCTCATTATCGGCCCGCGGCCCGCTGTTTTGGTAACAATACGCTATTTGGAACGCCCCGAAAAACATTATCAATGGCCTAGAGAACGCCCTATAAAGTGGTAATAATATATAGTAGTATAGTCGGAGAAGGCGAAACAAATGGTGAACCTAAAAAAAAAAATTTAAAAAAAATGGTGAACCTAGAAGAAATTGGTAGAGAAGCGATTTTTATGTAATTGGACGTGGGAATATCTCCTGAACAATATATCCAAAATCCGCTAAAATCCTCTTTGAGCAATTTTTTCTACATCACTTTAAAATAGGGGTCCACTTTCAAATTATGTGCTGATTTTCTTTTTGAGCGATTAATTGGCAAACATTAGGTACCAAGATAACATCGATATATTATTGTAATTGTTATATGTATTACGTCCAGTATATATTTAACTTTGTAAATAAGTCAATATTGGCCACAATTTCCGGCGAAATTTTAATTTTTTTAACGAAAATATCATTCATGTTTGCAAAAATGTGTCGCGTTTTCAAAAATATATCCGAGTAAATTGTATATTGTTTGGAGATTCGTTAATCGAATGTGTCGCAAATGTTCTTAAAATGTGCACAAGCATGTCCTGAATACGCCAATATGAAAGCGGATAATTTAATTCGGCATAGAGTACAAATATCTGAAAAATATTAACCCTACCCCCAAAACATAAAATTTCAGGTAAAAAAATGGAAAAAATAAAATACTTAAAACTATAACACTACCTATTTATTGATTAACTATGGGGTACTTGTAATACTTTTAAATAATTTTGGTAACATGTTTATAGAAAATTAGTGGTTATTTTATGAATATAACAGAAAAAAACCCTATAGTATATGTACATTGACCCAATAAAAGGCGAGAAATTGTTAACTCTGCTGCTGAACTTGATATAACTATTTTCAGAACAGAGTTTGGGGCAGGTATGTGGTGGATATCTCATGAATAATACAAAATCCACCTAAATCCGACTGGGAAATACTGTACCTGAGAACTGTGCAAGGGGTCACATTTAAGCCATTTTATTTGATTCTCCCGTGCAATCACAATGAATGGCTATTACACATGGAGTTAGTAAAGAGCGTCAAATATGATCTTCATGCGTCATATAGTATATTAATGCCACACCAAACAATGTAGCATTGTGTACTGAACTATGCGTATCCAAATGCTCTTTTTAATTTGCCAGGCATCCGCCACCCACAAAGCATCGACACATTTTGTAACTTGTATGCAAGTCTAACTCTCGCTCACATCGCATAGCTACTTCGCAGCACTATTATCATATCGATACACGTGTATTATTATTTCTATATTAAATTGTTTTGTCATACTTGGTCTCCTGCTGAAACCTAACGGTGTCAACGTACGCAAAAGACAATTTGATTATAATTCTCACTGGTGAGGTTATCTCGATGAGAGTGTTGTAATTCATTGTTTTATTAGAATCACATTTTCTATCATTTGAGTTTAATCATAGTTTATTTGAGTGTCATATTAATAGGTGTATTATTATAGATATGTCTGAGGAATTGGCATCAGGGGACACTAGTCATTTATCGGCTGTCTTATGTGTCATATGTAGTATTGGGTTTGATGAAGAGCAGTCAATTGCTGTTTCGGAGAAAGGTATATTAACCCTCATTGGTTTCGGCGAGAAACGTGATCGGCTAGATCTCGTGCGTTACATAATACAATGTAGTCGCATTAGTGCAAGTCCTATTTGGAAATGAGTTGGCACATAGAAAATGCAGACGTGATTTTACAAATTCTAAGAGAGGGTTGTGCAGTGCTAGTGGCAATGTTGAGATGTCATCGACAAAACACTCAGATCTAGCCTGTTACCTTTCAATTACAAAGATGACTGCTTGATATGTGAACAACATGCCCATTTCGATAAAAGAAATCCTCTTAGAACACAAGTTCGAAGTGTCCCCACACTTCCACCGCGCGACAAGTTATTAGAGTGTTGCGCGAAGGGGGGGATTCGTTGACTCTTTCTGCCCAAACAAAACATCGTGGTTGTATTGATCTGGTTGCAGCTGAAGCTGTTTACCATGACAGTTGTCTCACTCGTTTCATGTTGAAAAAAGATATCACAGCACCAACGGATCGAAAGCCACAGTCCGGTCGGAAAATAGACTATTAAATACAGCAATGGTTTCAAATGGTTTCTGAGTGGATTCAGTCAGAACCTGGTGCCGAATTATACACTCTCTATGAACTTCATAGTAAGATGGTAGTATTCTCTGGTGGGTCCGAAGTATATTCCATAAAATGGCTGAAGGAGAAGTTACTTTACCACTATGGGACCTACATAGTTTTTGCTGAGGTGGATGGTCGAAGCAACGTTACTTGTTTCAGAAATATGGCCAGTTTTATAATCAATGATAAGTGGTACACCGAGACAAAATGACATTGATGAGGAAGCCGAGAGGATAGTAATGGCAGCTGCCAAGATTATCAGAGCTCAATTGAGTGAGATGGAGTACAGTGTACATCCTTACCCTAGCATGGATGACACTGCTGATGTTGGGCGAGGTAAACGCTTGATTACAGCCCATCTGCTATAACTCTGTTGAATATTCTGGTTCCTTTAGAATTGAAGCAAATCAGTATTGGTCAGTCTATTATTCAAGCAGTACGACAACCATCAGTGATATCACCGATTTTATTCGGCCTTGGTGTCGAGTTGGACCATATATTTGAGTCCGAGTGGCTTGTAACGGAACTGTCGCGATTAGGCTTATCGATTAATTACGATAAAGTTGAGTTGTACAAGCAGTCAGTAATCCAGGCCGAAGATGATGACAGTGTTCTGACTCATATTTCCCAGGGGAATTCACACAGTGGTTTGCAGATAACGTGGACCATAATGTTGCAACACTAGATGGTCACGGGACATTTCATGGAATGGGATTAATTGATGTATGTACTGCCCAATACAGCCAAGATAACAGGTAGTCAGTCATCAGACAACAAAGATCCAATGTTGATGATATTGTGAAAGGCAAAGGAGTGCCTATTCACCAATGCATGAGTTGGCCCGAAAAGTTACTGTCAATAGTCACATACAAGGCTCTGCTCCAGCTACAGTTCGTACATACATTGCCCCCAGATATCAATTCAGATTTGCTATTGCATGCTATTGCATTCATTAAACGAGCAAACCTAGACCCAATTGGTCGGGTTATATGGAACATATATTCTCCGAGTGCCCAAATGGCCCGTCCAATAAATCGGAACTGTTGTTTTTGCCTATCATTGATTTGAATCCGTCTGACGAGTCCTGTATTTATTCGGCATTGCTTTTCATACAGAATCAACCCCATGCTTGACATTTGATCAGCCACTGTGGTTAAAGGTAGTAGACAAACTTGCATCAAAGTCAATGAATGTCGTTTGCCAACTCGGGGGATTCCACGTCACGGTGTGCTTTCTTGGAAGCAATGGTTCCATGATGAAGGGATCTGGTTGGGAAGAGGCAATGGAAACAATATATGGTCCTAATGTAGTACAACATATGGTAAGCGGACAGACAATCTCAACAGCTATTCGTGGCCACATGCTAGTAGAGTCAGCTCTTTGTAACAAGTTAACATCGGCTGTCGTCGAATCACCCGATAAAGTACTGCCTGACATAACGGATACAGAATCAGCGGGCGAAATTGTCAACGCTGTAGACAACGAAGCTGGTCTTCTGTCTGACACTGACAACGTTTTGGAAACACTTGATCCACATGTTGGACAGATATCAAAACTGACAATATCAGTCACCAGATGGGAAAGAGCTGGGTAATTGTGGCGGCTGATGACACTGATTTGTTAGTCCTGCTTGTGCACCATTGGAATGAAGACATGGCAGATATATACTTCCTTTAAAATGCACAGAAGACAGTCAAGGGTGGTGTAGCTATCTGGAAAATCCAAGATATTGTGCAGAAAGCCGGTAAAATCAAAACGACCATCATTTTCTTTATACGTGCCTGGACTGGATGCGGCACAACATCAGCGACATACGGGCAAGGTAAAACAAGAAAACCATAGTCAGAAATGGTAACGCCACCAAGATAGATAGTATTACATATAAATAGAAACTATAAAAAATACATAAAATATAAAATATTTGATAACAATTGCGTTTAAACAAGTAATCCTTCAAATTATTACTAACAAAGCAAGTAAACGACTGTGGGTTCACTCAACAGATTATAAAGACTTGGACTTAGTATACTGTAAATACTAAAATTTAAATGAAATAATTAAAAGATAAAATTTAGCAAGTAGTAAAAGTTTATTTTCTCATTTAGTTATTATTTTTTTGGTTAAATAAAGCAATAATTTAAATGTAACATTTGGTTTAAAAAAAATGATTGACCGTGGCTCTTCCAATAATTGCGCTACTGACCTGGTCAATTGTTCTTAAGAAGTTGTTTTGAGAATTACTATGGAGGGAAATAGTTATGGCTGTGGCTTCGCAAGTAATTAATAATTCTTTAGAAGTTGTTTTAAGATTTACTATGGAGGGAAAGAATTGTGGTGCTGGCTTCGCAACTATTTGACCTCATTGTAACAAATATAAATATTAGTCACTTAGGTAATAGATGTATCTATTCTGTATATTAAGTTATTGGGTCTTACGTGTCTTGAGATGTCTAAATAGTTTTCGATGGACAGATCGCACAAGGGACCCACGCCAATCTTCTCTGTTGGGATTCCAATTGTTGGCTTATTAAATATGCACATATGCTTAAGATACAGTCGCGCGCGAAGCACGCTCCCGTAAGTCGGATTTTGGATCACATTTAATGAAAATATCATTGAAATAATCGGTTTCCCCCAGTAAACATCCATATATTCAACATACATGTTTTGGAGCAGAATTAGGCAGTCCATATTGGACGCCATCATGGAATTTATTTTGTTTTGTTTTAATTTTCACACATATTTATTAGTTATGTGGATGGAGTTCTCATTAAACCTCACATCCTTATATTGGTTACAGTAATGCCCAAAGTAATTGACCACTTAACCACATCAGACTTATTGGTAATTTTTCAGGATTTAAAATCCTGAAAAATTACAAATAATTCTGCTCTGGTTAAGTGGTCAATTACTTTGAACAATACTGTATGAGGATTGAGTTATCATTAAACCTCAAATCCTTATATTGGTTACAGTAAGGCCCAAAGTAATTAACCACTTAACCACAGCAGAATTATGGGTATTTTTTCAGCATTTAAAATCCTGATAAATTACCCATTATTCTGCTGTGCTTAAGTGGTCAATTACTTTGAACATTACTGTATGAGGATTGAGTTATTATTAAACCTCAAATCCTTATATTGGTTACAGTAATGCCAAAAGTAATTGACCACTTAACCACAGCATAATTATGGGTAATTTTTCAGGATTTAAAATCATGAAAAAATACCCATAATTTTGCTGTGGTTAAGTAATCAATTACTTTGGACATTACTGTATGTAGATGGAGTTAAACCTCACAACAGTGTGTTGGGGATTTGGACCTTGACTTGGGACCTTTGGTTTTGAACGCAACAAATGCGCGTACACCTTATACACAAATTTCTTATGTAACCAGAGTTTTTCTTGGATAAGATGAGTTTGAAGCCTGCTAACATTTAAAAATGTTGTCAGTTTTGTATTCTCTGCAGCGGAACTCGACGCATTGAAGCAAAAGTTACAAGAGATAAAATGTGTACGTATCGAGACTATAATACAAATGAAAAAATACAGGGAACTAAGAGTTGAACCGATATAAATTTATAGAGCGATAATGACCAATGTTGACATATTAATATGCATCTCAACTCTACTGAAGATTGCAACAAGGCTATAAACTAGGGGGTGTCAGAATCTTAGTCATCTCTATATAGTGCCAGAATAGTCATTTATGGACTTCTATAAGATGTTGGGTTGGTACGTTATATGGACTCGAAGAAAAAGGGGTTTGTACCGATGAACTGACATAAATTAGTGGAGCGATGTTGCCATGTAATGTATCGTGACTGTACTAAAGCAGCAATGACATAAAATGGGGGGGGGGGATGAAATTATCTCTATCTCTATAGATGGCACCAGTATTATATAGAAAGGAATAGCAATTGATATACGTATACGGTATACTATAGTAATACCATAGACATATAAGTACAAGTATCACGCGATAAAATATTAAGTAACGTGACTATAGCGATGAAAAAATTAAATAAATTGGACCGGGATTAGAGGTTGGGTTGGTTATATGTGGATAATTGGATATGGAATTCATACCGATGAAACGATACAAATTAGTGGAGCGATAAAGACCAATGTTGACTCTTAGTCAGGCTACGCGGGAGAAAATAGGGGTTGATACGATAGGCCGAAATAAATTTGTCGGGTGATAATGACCAATGTTGACGTATAAAGTAACGCGACTGTACTGTCGCACAATTATCAGATAAAACGGTCAAATATTGACTCTAGTGCCCAATATGGAACAGCTCAGAAAACATTTGCACGGCCCTAAAATTTATTTAACAAGGCAATTGGCATCTGCCATATACAAATCGATTTATGTCGATAAATCTCTTTTTTTTCAAATTTAGCTCTCACTTGGTGTGTGTGAGTGGGATACTTATATATTCCTAAAATGACAGGGTACAGCACGTAATTATTTTTTAGATCGAAGAAATGATTTTTTTTTCGATGATAAAATTTAACACAGAATTTCCCATTAAAATCGATTTATGTCTATAAAACTGTCATTTTTCAAAATTTTGAGCTGAAATTTGGTGTGTATGTGTGTAATACTTATATATTCTTAAAATGACAGAGTTCAGCGCGTAAATATGTTTTAGATGGAAGAAATTGAATTTGTTTTCGATAATAAATTTACACTACAGCGTGGACCGTGGACGGGATATCGAGTATACGCATTTTATAAACAGGCTTTTGTCAATTGCCATTTTGGTCAAACTAAACCCTTTTCGACCGGGACAGCATATCCGAATAGTAGCTAAGATGTATTTAGATAGAATTATCAAAAGAATTTGACCGATTCGGGTGCAGTTTAAGAGAATCGAGTGGATAAATCTTGGTGATAATTCCAGAAAATAAAGATGGCGGAGAATCACAATGAAACTACCCACAATTCACTTCACTACACGATGGGTTCGCAATGGGTTACACATTATTTTCAGTCTATCAAATTATTTATATTTTCAACAACAAGTGACTTTAAGTTTACAATTTCAGCCTATCCTGACTCTATCGATACGATTTATCATATTTTCATAAACATATTATACACCGGTGGCGTTAACTTTACAATTTCGGCATCTACGTGATTCTATCGGTACGATTGAGTAAGGTACAAAAAGAAATGTCCAAGAATACGCCAGGGGCTCCCAATGGGTTATATATTATTTTCAGTCTATCAGATTATTTATATTTTCAACAACATATTATTACACCGGTGACTTTAAGTTTACAATTTCAGCCTGTCCTGACTCTATCGATACGATTTATCATATTTTCATAAACATATTATACACCGGTGGCGTTAACTTTACAATTTCGGCATCTACGTGATTCTATCGGTACGATTAAGTAAGGTACAAAAATTCTCCAAGAATATATTCGTCCTGTCCACCACACAATATCAAAATCACCGAAACTAGATACACCACATGTGGCGTAACAAGCATCCTAAAGAAAATAGAGTCGCCCGAAATACAACAAATGGCGAGTGTCATAAACAACATACAGCTGCTGACAAAAAAAACTCGTTGGCGATGTTGGTGTGAAATTTTTCAAGATGATTTATGCTGGCAAAAAGGATGACACGCTGAATGGTTTGAGGAAATTCATGAAGATGATTTCCTCGGCCAGAGGATTATTGTATCCTCATAAATTACCACCGACGGAACGGGCAGCATATTTCCATAGTCTAAGAGTTCACATGCAGGTTATGATATGGAAATCTCTGGGGGACACACATATGGACCCATCAGTATGGGGGTAGAAAACTCAAGGGACACAATTAGTTCCAGTCATGACAGACCTAGAAGCTGCACCCGATTCATTGCAAGTGCATGCTAGCGAGTAGGAATTATTGTGGGAATAACTGATGTTCATGTAGACAAAGTGGAATCCAGTGTGTTGTAGCCTGCGGTGACTGTCGTGGTGATGGCTGTACAAATTCAGAGGAAATTCTCATTGATGAAGGCGAGACTGAGAGCTGAAAGTGGAACACCAATATGACAAAACATTACTTTGTCTAAATTTTGGTCCCTATTATGACACCCATCTTGGATTGCGAAGGTCACGTTGTAACACATGTGTGTATGGACTGTTATTCTTATTAGCAAAATACATCAGATATTATTCTATGAGTAGTTATACCAGGTTCAATGGTCGAGTTGATAATGTTTTGCCTTTTCCGACTATATACATTGTATATATTATAATATCGGTGTTTCTCTGTCATATTAACAACATAACCAATACTTTTCTATAAACATATCACTATAATGACTTTAAAGTATTACGCACCTCATAGTTAATCAATAAATAGTTAGTGTTAAATTTTAAGTGTTTTTATATTTTCCATTTTTTTACATGAAATTTTATTTTTTGGGGGTAGGGTTAATATTTTCAGATATTCGTGCTCTATTATTAATTAAATTATACATATTTCATACTGTTGTATTGAGGACATGCATGTGCACATTTTAATGCCATTTGCGACACATTCGATTGTCCAATTTCCAAAAAATATGCAAATTACTGGGAGATATTTTTGAAAAAGAAAAACGTTTTTGCGCAAGTGAATGATAATTTTCGTAACAAAAATAAAAATAGGGCCGAAATTTTCGTCAATATTGATTAATATATAAAGAGTAATATAGACTGTAGGTAAAACTAGTAACAATTATAGTTATCTATCAATGTCATCTTGGTACTCACTGTTTTACAATTTATTGCTAATTTGAAAACCAACACAAAGGGGACCATATTTCAAAGTGATGTAGAACAAATTTCTCAAAGCGGATTTTAGCGGATTTTGGATATGTTGTTCCGGAGATGTTCCCGCGTTCAGTGACATAAAAATCGCTTCTCTACCAATTTCTTCTAGGTCCAACCCTTCTCCGGCTATACTATAACATGGGACAGTTATATAGAAAATGTATGTACCAGAGCTTATGCTAAACTATCCCAACTACGAAGACTGAAGTACATTTTGAACCTCAAAACTCTTGAAATCCTCTATTTATCACACGTCCGTCCAATCATGAAATATGCGAGTAGTGTCTGGGCTGGAGCACCAGATAAGTTACTTAAAAAACTTGATGATGTAGAATACGAGGCTGCACGAATAGTAAGTGGCTGCACGAGATCACTATCACACAAACGTCTACTAACGGAAATGGGTTGGGAAACACTCTCAGATAGAAGGCAATTAAAGCGTTTTTCACTTTTTCATAACATTGTCAATCACAAAGTGCCCAAATATTTAGTCGACTTACTTCCCCCAAAATTTTCTGACATAAGTGATCATGATACGAGATTTGTGTCAAACCTTGTCCATTTTAAACCCAATTCCAAACGAATGGAGTCTACATTCATGCCAACGTGTGTAAAAAACTGGAATGCAACCAAAATTGAGACTCGAGATCTCCGCCACCTTTGTTATGTAAACAAAATTAAACCTATAACACCCAAACCACCAAAGTACTATTCTGTCGGAAAGCGGACTGAAAACATATTTCACTGTAGATTACGATGCGAATGTAGCAACTTGCTATCCGATAAGGTTCTAAATCACATTGCAAATTCAAAAGACTGCACCTGTGGAAACGGTGAAGAAAATGCCTTTCATTATTTCTTTGATTGCCACCTACATTCAATCCCAAGAATTCGTCTATTGAATAAATTACTTCCTTACAACATTTATTCATTAAAGATTTAGCTTTTTGGAGATCCTGCACTTCCTTATTGTGATAACATGAACATTTTCTTAGCTGTACAGTCATTCATACGCGAGACAAATCAGGATTTGTTTTACTAACTCTGCTATATAATGATACATACAAGCCAGCAAGCGAAACAAAGAAACAAAGAAATCCGACTTTAAATCAAACACGTATACAAACTTATGACAAACTCGGGGGTGGGGGTGACCGGTGATATGTATATATGTTCAACTTGTTTTTGCTAGTCATGTTGCTTTGCCATTACTAATTATTTTATTTTTCAGTGTAATAACATATGGGAGAGGGGGGTACCCATAAGTGAGTCAGCACTTGTCCTCCAATCCCATTGTCTGTATATAAAATGTTTGTGTCATATAACAAAAAAAATATGTTACATAAATTAGACAAATAAATATGTTTAAACTAACACGAACCATCTCTCTCCCCCGTCAGTAGACACCGAAGCCACGACAAATAGTTTTCGCGTCTGGCTCAACCAATTTCGTGGCTGGTTAGCTATATAGCTAAGCTGGCTCAATCAAGACGTTTGTGGCTGACGAAATATGGCGGCTCAGCCGATTGAGACGTTATCATTCAGCGTATTTTCGTTTTCGAAATTGTCCTAATCCCCAGTTATCTAGATCCCAAGTCCTTCGTTTATTGTTGCCATTATGGAAAAGCCCGACACCAAAAGAATACGTGCATGTGGTCTCGAAATCTACGGGTTGACCACAAACGCTAGCAAAATCTTCAAGAATGTACTATGTAGTTTCCCACCTAATCGGTATAAGTTACATTGGGACTTCTGTCGACGTCAGACTGCTATCACCACTGACAGTCTGGCATCTTGCGATATATGCATGTATCATTGAAGGATGAATCCGATAGTAAAGATATATAATATTTCAAAGTATTTTCTATTCTATTCTACAGGTTATTTGCATATATTGACAAATAAACAATTCATATTTTAACCCTTTCAAGTTTCAATGCTGAATGGATGCTCCCATTCAGTTAGATGAAAGCATGCATTGGAATAGCCTATTCCACATTGAGAGGCCCATGCAGGCAGGTGTTCTGATAATATATCAACCAAGCAGTGTACATGCATGTATGCCGAATTTAGGATATGCTGTTTAGTTCTTTGCGATTCACAGTACAGTTGTGCTTGATATATAAGCCCATGCACAGGGCTCAGCCATTTTAAATTCCGGTGGCGGAGTTTTTTCATGTGGCTGATGTTATAGGATAATATGGCTGGCGGCGGCTTGTGGCCAATATCACGGTGGGGAATCACGTGGTTTCGAGTTGATGAGTATCACGCATTCAAAATGGCCGAGGCGATCTAAAACGCGACCAGACGCGAGGAAAAAAGGTAATAAACTAAGATATGACATATTTCATATTATTTTGACAGCTATACGAGCAGATGCTGTACTATTTTTCAAACAAGCTGATGCCTCATTTATGTCCAAATTCATATTTGTTTGCTCTAACATTCTGACCAAAGTTGTCAATCGAAGGATTCTCCAAGATGCATGGACTGGTGTATTCCACGCACCTCCGACTGGGAACTTTGGTCAGAATGTCATAGAAAACCACTAAGTATGTCCGAACAAATAAGGTGTCAACTTGTTTAAAAATATATACTAGCATATGCTCGTAACAGTCAAATTGCTAAGTTTTGTGTCAGTTCCTCGAATATTTTGTGCTTGCACATTTTGAATGCGTGGTATACTCACCAACCTCGAAACCACGTGATTCCCCACCGTGAATATGGCTGGCGGCGTGCGATGGCGCGGCTTCGGGCTCTACCCGTCAGCACAATAGTATGTCATAAGGTCATGTTGATATTTCGAACTGTGTGCTGGGAACTGGTTGCTAACTTCTATGATATAAAGAAAATGGAGCAGTATACGACGAAACTGCGTGTCTTCACTGACATGCAGTCGCGAATATATATAGGCGATAAATCACAAAGATGTTTGCGCGATTTATCGGAAAGAATGATGTTTGTGGTTTATCGCAAGGTAGTTTGCGATTTATCGCAAAGGTTGGCGAATCGCAATGTTAGAATTAGTAACATTCCATATATGGAGCTTTTGAATATTCATGAATTGCATATATGGAGCTTTTGAATATTCATCAATTCCATATATGGAATGCTACTCCAGAACTTTCTGTTGATGCCAAAACGGTTTGTCATTTTGTTCCATGTCCGATGATGTCCCATCACATTCAACGCGAAAAGTGCTTATATTAGGTACTATAAATATCCCAGATGCCGTGAACATCCATCGCCCCATATATAGGTCGCGGTAATTACCCATCAGAACACAAACTTGTGTATAAGAAATAACTGGTTCAAGCGGCGGGTCGTTGCTTCTGTGCTTTCTGCGTTTTTCCGCGTAGTTTTTCAGTCTAAATTACATCAACTTATTTTGTGCCTCAGTATATGTCCTTGAGTGTGATTGCCAACAGACTAAGATTCAATATTGGCTAAATTACAGCCAGACACGTGGCTCTGAATTAGATCCCCATCAATCACCCAGATGACGACATAGACTAATCTAATGGACTCGATGGGAGCAATATTTAACATTCTCTTTACTACATTCATTCCCTCATTGATACAATGCCGCCGTTTGTGGAACTATTGTCTCAGCATTCGTCAATGAGTTTTAGTAGTAGGGCGGCTCCGTGACAAACAAAGGGTGAATCGTGCATTTTATGGTAAAAGCCACAAACTTTGTATACAACATCCTGAAGGGGTGTGACTAATTACTGCCCGGGACCGCCCGGGCGCCCCCACGGGCCCATGGACACTATATCTCGACGTTATAAGATAGCGACATGCCACCTGAGGGCAACCTAAAGGATTTTACTCGCTCGTTCATCTCCGGTCGGTTGTTATTAACCCTTTGAACCCGTAACACCGATATTTAGGTGCAAACGAACCGTGACTATATCCCGTAACACCGATATTTCGGTGCAGCGACGACATGATTCGGTAGCAAATTTATATATAGTATAACGAGCGTCAGACCCACTGATTTATATTTAAATTGCCCCCACATATGTCAGCGGCGCCCATGGTGCGTATGGAATGGTTGACCGCTAGTATCGGGTAGAAATATATGCGCATGCGCATAGCATATAATCCACAAAACATACGATATTTTAAGCGAACTGTGCCGCTATATTTACGGCATATAATTTCGTGTTCCCCGTGTATGTACAGAACAGACATAATTTAGACACACAATTTCAGTTTAAATTACCCTCGCGTATATTAACCAGTGTTCTGCTACATATGGGGAAGGGTCTATCGCATATGCAGTTGATTTATTCGCGCATGCGCAGACTAGTGCAATGGCAAATCAATGGTTTATAACGTACTTATACACGACATACCCACTAATATATATATATTTAAATTGGCCTATTGAAGTCAGCGCTGGCAAAGGTGTCTATATGGATTGGCTGCCCGCTAGAAACGGCTAGGAAAAATATGCGCATGGGCGCAGGCTATAATTTATTTTTTTAAATGCGTTTAAGTGAAATGTGGCGCTATATATGACATGTTGTTGCATGTTTCACATGTTAGTGCAGTAGACACAATCTAGACAGCTTACTTGAACAATGGGGCCACGATATGGTTTGGGAAATTACGTTGTATCTGGTCTCTGTAATATCAGTCTCTGTTGTGCCACATGCAGCAAAAAGTCTATCGCATATCAAGTTGACTTACTCGCGCATGGTCAGGCATATCTTAATTTCACATTAGGATATTGGTTGCATCGAAACGCAATTCGCTGATGTATAATTACAACGTTATAAGCTAGAATTCGTTTATCCTGCAAATTTCGGGTAGTTGCCTAGTAACCGTTTCTAAGGCGAGATCGGGTGGCAAAGTCTCCCGATCTTACAATGATCAGTGGTCCGTGCATGCATATATCATGCCTGCACCGTTTCAGGTAGGTGTCCCATTTCAACATAACCAACACCATGCGACTAGACACTGTCTAAATTCAGGCAAAACATACCACTGAAAGGTTAGTGCAATTATGTCATTCGATCAGTTGTGGTATTTGCTTAGCAACCGTTGCTACCCTTAAATGGGATATTTGGTTCACTATTCTGGTCGGGTATATCTCAAATTTCACGTTAGGGTAGCACCTGCATCAAAAAACGCAATCACTGAGGTTGAATTACGACGCATTAAGCTATACTTACATTTTCAAGTCAATTCCGGGTAGTTGCCTAGCAACCGCTACCAAGGAGTTGCCGCGAGGCAAAGTCTCGCGATCTTATAGTGATCGCTGATCCATGGGGGACATACCTGTAAAGTTTCAGACCGGTGTCGCAATTTGAACATAATCAACACCATGCTACTAGACACTGTCTAATTTAAGCGAACATACCACTGGGAGCCCCGGGTCAGGGTGTCGATCACTGTGGGGCGCCAGGGTTCAAAGGGTTAACCCCACAAATGCCGATATTGGTTAAGAGAGCCCGGGTGATTGCGGGTGTCTTCGTACAATATATTTTGGTGATGCGTGGTAGGTAGTGCAATACACCTGAGTGTGAATTCCATATATTGACTCGTTGACGCGTCCA
The DNA here is from genome assembly GCA_032622095.1 of Siphonodentalium dalli. Lineage (NCBI taxonomy): Eukaryota > Metazoa > Mollusca > Scaphopoda > Gadilida > Siphonodentaliidae > Siphonodentalium > Siphonodentalium dalli. Next base: position 86,416,365 of record CP136067.1, on the reverse strand, counting down.
CGGCCGATGTTATTAACCCTTCAAAATCCGGTAAAATGCCACATAAACAAAAAGAGCCCGGGCCCGTGGACACCATATCTCGACGTTATAACGTAGCGACATGCCCCTCGAACTCAACCTAGAAAATATTACTCGCTCGCTCGTCTCAGGCCGGTGTTATTAACCCCGCAAATGCCGATATTAGCTAAGAGAGCCCGGGGGAACCCGTGTGTCTTCGTGTGTTTTCGGACAGTATGTTTTGGTGATGTGTGGTAGTGCAATACACCTGAGTGTGAATTCTATGTATTGACTCGTTGACGCAATTCCATATATTGACTCGTTGACGCGTCCACGGCCGATGTCATTAACCCTTCAAAATCCGGTAAAATACCATATAAATAAAAAGAGCCCGGGCGCCCCGTGGACACTATATCTCGACGTTATAACGTAGCGACATACCCCACAAGGTTAACCTAGAAAATTTTACTCGCTCGCTCGTCTCCGGTCGGTAATATTAACCCCGCAAATACCGATTTTATGGCTATATAAGAGAGCCCGGGGGAGCGAGAGAGAGAGAGAGAGAGAGAGAGAGAGAGAGAGAGAGAGAGAGAGAGAGAGAGAGAGAGAGAGAGAGAGAGAGAGAGAGAGAGAGAAGAGAGAGTGAGAGTGAGTGAGAGAGAGAGAGAGAGAGAGAGATTTAAGAGTGTGTCAAATCGACATTATATCATATTATGTTTATAATATTTTGTCTTCCGAAACCATTCAAATAAAATCGTCGCCGAAATTAGTCTTCGGGAACGAAGATCGTTTTTAACAACTCTCAATGTGTGATCGGAATTTACAAACGGTACACGAAATACGCTTCACAGACAGAATACATGTTTAAAGGCATGGTCAGCGTTCACGTTAAGTAATGCTGTTAAAATATTAACCGCCATAAACGAAAGGAATATTGAAATATAGGCAGGTTCTGTTCTTATACCAATAATAAATATCACGAAAATAGCATGCTATACTCGATATATACGCTGTGTTACTTAAACAAAAGTCAAGATATGTTACATAAGTTCGCTTTTGTTTACATAACACAGTGTAGAACATGACTATAGCATGCTATTTACGCGATATTTATTATTGGTATATGAACAAAATTGTAATTTCTTATTATTGTTGTTTTAACTAATACCATACTATATTCCACCGATTATGTCTACGAACGGACCCGTTCTTGACCTAGCGTTATGGGATTTACTTATAACGATTGCACACATGTAAATACTTTATTGTTATCTCAAAGATTATAATACACTATAATGTACACAGGTTGATGCACATATACGATTGAAAGTAAACCAAACTAACAAACAAAATATGTTGAAAGAATTATAATACATGTATAGGGGCGCCCGGGCGGTCCCGGGCTCTTTTTGTTTATATGGTATTTTACCGGATTTTGAGGGGTTAATAACATCGGGCGTGGACTCGTCAACGGGTCAATATATGGAATTCACACTCAGGTGTATTGCACTACCACGCATCACCAATATATACTGTCCAAAAACACACGAAGACACCCGTAATCACCCGGCTCTCTTAGCCAATATCGGCATTTGTGGGGTTAATAACACCCGCCGGAGACAAGCGAGTGAGTAAAATCCTCTAGGTTGCCCTCAGGTGGTATGTCGTTACCTTATAACGTCGAGATATAGTGTCCACGGGTCCGTGGGGGCGCCCGGGCGGTCCCCGGGCGGTCCCGGGCGGTAATTAGTCACACCGTCCTGAAGTGATATATCGTGTGGATACTAAAGTAAAGGTTAATCAATCCAATTAGACGGGAGATTACTTAGACTGGGTCTGTCATAATTACCTTGTCAAGAAGCTCGTGGTATATCAATATCTACCATAATCGTTACTCGGCTCACTGGAAATTACTTTGTGACAAAACCGATAGAAACCGACTCTCGGTGGATTTCCCGGGTTTAAAAATAGACTCAATTTCCAAGAATGACAACCCGAAATTCACGTTCAAACGCCCCGTCATAATCTCGCGGCCACATTGGATTCACCAGGCCCGGTTCCGTGGGCTTTAGTGCTACAGATCAAAGTTCTGGAGTAGCATGTCCATATATATGGAGTTTTGAATTATTCATGAATTCTATATATGGAAATGCTACTCCAGAACTTTGACGTGTAGCACTAAAACCACGGAACCGGGGTTGGATGAATCTATGCAACCACGGAACGGAACTGGATGAATTCAATACGGCCGTGACTCAGTGATCTCACTTATCCCACTGCATGTGCAAGACGGTAAAATTCCTTTCCATTTGATACATGGATTTATTTATTACAAACAACAGTTTCTGATCTGTAAAGCAGCTGTGGTTCGTTGATTATTTTAAACAAATTGTATTGCCAATTATGATACATGTATAACACACAATTGACAAGGGGGTTGGGGCACAAGTGCTGATAACTTAGGCTCGACCCGGTCCATAATAAAATACTCATGCATGGCTGAAGGGGCACCTGTTTGGCACTTTGTCACAATTTGAAAGTGTGTGTCCGACTGTGTCGGTAATTGCAATAGGAGGATCGTTATAGTGAAAGTGCGAGAACGAGAAGGAATAATTGTTAAAGATGCATTATCCGAATTAACGCTCCTAAATCACTATTTCTTTGGCTTCGGGGGTAAAAAGTATTTGATTCGAGTCGATGAACCCACCCATCAAAGAACAGGTTGATCAGATATCGATTTTTGAAATTTGTTATTTCTCGAGATGTGCAATTATTTGTGGACAGAAAAACGTCGCTAAACTGACGGTTTCGGACAAAATTGCGATGAAGATGGATAACTCTAAAATCAAGTGGTAATACGGCCAAATTTAGTGATACTCAAGTGATAATACCGCCAAATTTCGTTGAACAAAATGTTGATAAATAACACGTTTTGGGAAATTTGATACCATAGTTGACAGTTTTTAGCATTAATTAATTGCAATTAAACTAAAGCGTATTATGAAGAAATGTTGTTGTTGTCTGATTGGCTTGAGTACCTTTAACCCATTCAAGATGCACCCATTTATATTTATTTAATTTATTTACGCTTTCTAAAATTCGGGACCATGAACACTCCAAACCGCAGTCTCCTAACAATACGCCTTGTCATTGAGTCGCGGCCATATTGGATCCACCCAGCCCCGTTCCGTGGTTTTAGTGCTACAGGTCAAAGTTCTGGAGTAGCATTTTGTTGATCCAACATGATCGCGAGTTAGTTATTCAACTTATATAACAATGCGGCAGAAACAGAAACAAGATGTGAAACAAATCGTTGACCTGTCAAGTTGAGATTACAAATTAAATGTCACCGCAGGAGTTAAGAGCGAATGTACTAAATTGTCAATTATTTGTTTAGCCTGAAGTAATAACAAGAACATTACCAATATACCAAGTGCGAGAGTACTAATGGAAGTGGACGTCGCTCTGGAATAAAACATATCAGTCGACCAAAATCTGACAAATGTCACTGTCTGATTGCGACCCGACGGAATACAAACATTTCACTGATGGCAGAAAAACCGGAAGCAATAGCACGCTCGTCGTCCAGATATTCTCGTACAACTTTCAGTCAAATGTATCAATTAAATTGTTACATTATCACTGGGGGCCCACCGCTCCTGCTAAATCCGTCCGAAATCGCATAATCGTCCAGGGCGGATCGATAAATGTTAAGTTTCCCTCTCTGCAATTTCATATAAATTAGCGAGACGGCACTTAAATAGTAAGTATTTTCTTAAAAATCCAAATTATTCTTTCATAATTGAATTTTGATTTTTCAGTTTCACCGTCTGTATCCGTGTGTGTTGAATTTGATTTGTAGCGCTCACGGAAGATTGAACAATCAGGAGATTATCACTTCGTTTTCGACATTTTACCGTAACCTTCGGCGATATAGTTGTTTTTAGACTAGAAATGGGACATTCCAATTGGCAAACCATAGTTTTCTGGTAAGTGTGTTATCTCCGGGACACGAAAATGCAAACGTATACACGAAAAATCGTAACAGGTCTGCATGTGGCACTTTAAAAGACTATCACACGGTTGGTCCAGTACGAAATTTGTATGGCTCCAGTTCGAAAACTAGCCTAAATGATAAGCTCCAGTGCGCATCCACGATACATAATTTCGATATTACACACAATTCATCGAGAATTTAGTCGATTATAGGCGTTATAGCCGAGCATAATGACATTTTATCTAATATTTGTGCACAAATTTGTCTCTTTGCACTTTGCAGAGCAAATATAGATGTTACCATTGCAAAATATATATATAAGGCGGACAAGACAGTGTCGAATAGTAACAGAATCGTTCACTTTATGATACAAACCTGACTTGGCATGAATAGCCAGTGTATGTCAATTATGAAGAATGGTGTTTTTTTCCCGACAAACCAATCACAATGGTCGACATATTCAAAATGGCCACCATGCACTTTTACGTTTTCAGCTTTTACTCAACGTATACGACGAATGCGACTTCTATTTCTTATTTTAAAATTTTAACATTTCACTCAAATAAAGGTGAATTATACCGCAAGACTTTATGTCCACATACACACCCCACCCCAATCCAACATGGCCGCCGTCGATATGGATTCAAATAGGGAACTCATGCCAGTTATCGGCCCTTTACCGATTTAGGTCGAACACAGAGTGGTGTATGGTTGCCCACAAGCACCCCACATATTCACCAAATACAAAATACATCCGATTCAAGATGGCCGCCGTCCAGAGGGGTCCAAATAGGGGAACACTGGGTTTTAACTTTCCAACTTTGGAAATTTCCAAACACCTGGTATATTTCCAATTGACAGCAATTTCAGACCAAAATTTTGACTAAATCTAAAAAAGATTTGTTAGAGTTGGTCTAAAACACATATATGTCCCACTAACTAGTTGTTGGAAAATCAACCAACTAACAATTTCAACCTACAAGTGGTGTGAAATTTCAAACAAATGCTGTGTGAGGCATGCAATTTCGAGCTGTTGAATATTTTGACCAAAGTTGGAAGGTTAGACCCCCCCCCCAATCAAACCCCCTGTGGAATACACTCCTATGATAATATCCCCAACGCCACGTCAATTCATATAGGAAAAAAATAGCTTCATGGAAACCGCGAAGCATCGAAATCAACATGAAAGCACACTGAGGTGACGATTTCGGACTGGTGAACTTTCGCAGAATGCGCACCCGTCGTGCAGCTTGTTATCGCAAAGGCAACGTATCATTTTGTGTTATTTTATAAACCTTGTTTTAACAAACTTACGCTTCACACATGATAATGATTTTGATCGGTAATATTAAAAACAAAACCAAGATGACAATAAATTGATAATTGTAGTAAAATTGAGCACATGCTCCACTCAGAATGCTTTCGGATTTGTCACAGTAAAAAGCACTGGAAATGATGAGGTTTTGAAAAATACAAAGAATTTCCGGTTTTATATGCATAACTAGCAGGTGGACCCGACTTCGTCCGGGCTGTTTCCCCTCTGCTTTTCGGCGAATTGCGCGATTTGACCTTGAATTGTCCATTTGGAGGTCAAGGTCAGGTGGGGTCACGATTTGACCCGTCCAAAACACTGCCCGGACAAAAGTACCCGACAAAAGTACCCGTCGAAATCCATCCGGTTTTACCCGATTTGACCTCGAATTGATCATTTTGAAGGTCAAGGTCAGGTCGGGTCACGATTTGACCCATCCAAAACACCCAGTGGACAAAAGTAACCCTATGTATAAAATTTCGTCGAAATCCCATAAAGATTCGCCATTTGATATCCATAGACACTAATTTTCATCGAAATCCCGTGATACTCGGACGTTCGACCTTGAAATGACCCGATTTCAAGGTCAAGGTCACGTCGCACGGGCAAATTAAGTACCCCCACATACCAAGTTTCATCGAAATCGGTTTGGTCGTTTTCGAGTCCATCGCGAACACACAGACAGACAGACACACACACACACACCCACACACCCTCACACACAGATTTCCCAAAATATATAATAGATGACCTTTTATTGAGGGGGAAACATCATTTTCTTATATAAACTTCTCACAATAATGCTCCCTGAGTTCAATTTCTTGGCATGGTAAACTTTCTCTCGCCGGAAACGCACAGGAGCCTCGAGATTGCGCACTGGACGAGTATGCTATTTCGGACGGACTGAGCAGGAGCAGTGAGCCCCAGTGATTATAAGCATACTTGGCCCTTAAATTTATTTATCCACCGCTCACTACCGGTATTGCCCACATAAAGCCTGCCTAATAAACGTTACGTTTGCGTTTATTACGTCAAAGTAGCTTTATTAGGTCAACGTAGCTTTATTAGGTTAGTACTACTTTTATGACGTAATTGTATATGCAAATTGCGCAGGTAACTAGGGACGTCAACCGACCTGAATGACGTCATTGTGATTTTGGGACCTTTTTATCGGCCATAATTCACCGCAATTGATACAAATATCGTAATCGGATATGTGTTTGGCTCTAAACATCTATATACCACAAGTACAAATCCAGCTTAGAATATTAAAAAAAGACCCAAACGAACTATTTCGCTCTAAGCTGCACTCCGGTTTTTTGCACGTCATGAATGCTGTAACAGAATGCCGTTATCGATATAATATTTGCCCCTAAATTAATTATGATAATAATGACAATGTGCCCCTTTACGATCTTTCTAAAGCTTCCTAAAATTAGTTAACTTCCTTGTTCATTGTTTTAACCAACCACGAACAAGGGCCATTCTGTAAATTCTGTATCCATGTATCTATAGCGGTGATCGTGCATTGTGATAACGAACCAACGGCCCTAATTACAAACAATAAGCACACCTGCAAGAAGCCTAATGAGGTCTGTCTGGTTCGTGACGGATCATCGCTACATTACAATACTAATTATGATTATTAATTTGATAACAGTCATGTTACTGTCGGGTGTCGCTGGTAACTTATGCGATTACAACTTTATTACTCCAATGATATATGAGGACATTAAATTCGGCTGCTTGGATAAAAGCCACGCGCCGAATTTGATACTTTACTTCGACTTTCGATCTACCAGAAGTCCACACGTTTGCTGTGTCTTTTTGTCCAAACCACGGGACTAAAATTGCTCTCAATAAATATATTCGACGCCACGGTTGTTCCAATTACTTCAACACCAGGACGGATCACGGCCACGAAGAGAAAACTCAACTACGATCGTCCCCATAACTATTGGAGTCTGCCACATATACGGTGATTTGGTGTGCGTGAGTCAGGATTCGGTGAGTACCTTTTTCTTTGGTTTCTTCGTATGTCTGACCACTTTACAAATTTCCCTGTTAATTTTTCATCTGTGGGATTATATTACGGCAACCCGAACGATATTGGCCCCGTGGACTGGACACCAGGGTTGCTAAACGCGTGTTATATTGCATCTTCTTCGCAATCTCGACCCTTACAGTATTATCACGACTATCTTTCGGACATTTTTGAGCTAGATCGCGTGACTCTTACAGAGTATTCAAATATTTTACGGCCGCGCGTTTCTATAGACGAGCTAACACTCGCGACGGAAGCGTGATCGAGGGAGTCTTTGTAAGACACACGCTGGTATATCTCGACTATATACACATAGTTTTTGAGACTGTTTGGGCAACGTCAGCTGGTCCTGTATGCAAGTACGAGTCTGGTCGATGTTTTAAACTTCCTTTTAAAACCGCCAGTGAAGCTTTAGACCTCACTTAGTTGTTGAAATAAGTCTGTTTAATAATTAATTAATAGTATATTAGTTAAATCATCAAGTGAAATTTAAACTTTAAATTATAAACTAATTAAACCGTTAATTTTATTTGATTAATGGACAATAGGTTTAAACAAGAATTAAGTGAATCAGAGTTTAAAACATTAATACAGCCTACATTTACCAAAGTACTTGGCCAACTTTACCAAATAAAACGCGTAAAAGAAATACTAAACAAAGGGAGCTACATTGAAGTTACATTAATATTTTCTTCCTGTAATACACGTGACTGTATCGACCACAAATAAGGATTAACTGTCATGTGGACTGTTTTTATGGAGATGTAACGGTGAGGTAAGTGGACATAACTTGTGTAAAACCCGAAGGGTTTTACATACAAGTTATGTCCACTTACCTCACCGTTACATCTCCATAAAAATAGTCCACATGACAGTTAATCCTTATATTTATATACATTTAGCGAAAAAGCCGCTTTTGTAAATATATTTAAATCGAAAAGTGTATCGTGACAAGATCAGCCCAAAATACCCAATAGGACCCTTGGCAAAAGTTAATAGGAACAATTTCTCTTCATGTTGAAACCCGATGATGTATTAAGTCAATCCTGCGCGAGTCAAAATGCGCCCAAAGCATTACGCGTTCGTCTTTCCAAACCTAATGACGTATCGATTGTGTTATTAGCTTGGTGTTATGAGGCGTTACGCATTCACCGAGAAATAACTGCAACTAGCCACGTGGGCGCCGACCAATCAGAATGCTGGATTTAGTGATGACAACACTTAATGTGTAAATATACACAAATAAGAAGACAATACACATACCACAACCATTTACAGATAACAAGCCTTGCGTGCACAATTACGCTATGTAGTTCCCCCATCAGAATCATCTCCAGACTCTGAAAGTGATTCTGAAGATAATATACCTCTTGCTCGCTTAGCGCGACAACACCGACATGTGAGGGAACATTCTTCTGATGAGGATAACATTCCATTAATGGACCTTGCTAAAAGGTTGCGTGCAGAAAAGCACAGGGATGACCCTCAATCCGGGACTGAAGACCATGTGTCTTCTGAAGAAGGTTTTACGCTCTCTGAATCGTCTGATGGTATATCTGAAATTGCTTCTGCGTCGGCCGATGACGATAGTGACTTCGAAACGCCAGCAGAGGACATGAACCATGACGATGCAAATATTCAGGTAGACTTTATAACAAAAGTCGAGACTCCGACTAAATCCCTTGCCTCTGTCGAGTTAATCACATCTGATTATGTATGGCCAGAATGGCCTTAATAATGCAATGAATTATAAATAATGTATGGCCAGAATGGCTTTAATAATGTAATAAATTATAAATAAATGTACAGAGCTTCCCCTTAACAATAGCCATTGATGGGTAAAAATTGAAAAATTGTATTCGATTATACCGGATATTACTGGTTCTACAGTATATCATTAATGGTGGTGGAGTATATGTGGATAGGATAAATATTTCTGCCACTCCACTTATAAGGGGCATGCCTGAAAAGTCCAATAATAATAGTCCAACAATGTTAATAATGAAGTCCATAATAAAGTCCAATTGTGTACAGCGTTCCTTAAACAATAGCCATTGATGGGTAAAAATTGAAAAATTGTATTCGATTATACCGAATATTACTGGTTCTACAGTATACCATTAACGGTGGTGGAGTACTTGCGGATAGGAAAAATACCTCTGCCGCTCCACTAAGAAAAAGGAATGCCTCAATAATTAGTCCAATACTGTTTTCATGAATACAAAGTCATTATAATTAATGACCAAAACAAACCATTCAACAACTACAACCCTCACATAACATTTACACACTTAGCACCTACGCCTGCGGTTTATATGGTTGTGCTGGCGCGGCCATATTGCAAAACAGACACCTGGTAAATGACAACATTAATCACCATGACACTTATACACACTAAATGACACACTTTTGACAATTTGACATACAAAAACATACCTTCTCATTACAGACACCATGAAGACAGTCCAAATATTAATGAGTATCTTTCCGTTCCTCACAGTCATATCGGCTACACTCATAGTTTCACACAATGTAATATTTCACAAAATCAAAGATGTCACAATGACAAATTCTGATTGGACTTTGGGATTTGTAATTGATCTAGCTCCCTTTGATATGTACCTTGACTTGCTCTCTAATCAAATAAGTGATGCTCATCGGTACTTGGAAAGAACTATATATGATCACGCAGACGCGTTGTTCCCAAACTCTAGTGCAAAAATATAATTTGAAGTTACTTTCCAGGGCCTGAATGACGAGCTTGCAATGATACGCCGAGAATATGCTAGTGTCGTTATGAGATATCAAGAATATAAAACTTTACATGATAGTAAAAATTATGATTATCCCAAACCAACCAGTCGACCCCAAAAATTACGTAAACATAAATCGTCACGTTCGCGTAAAAGAGGTAAACGCTCTTTACTTCCGTTTATCGGTGAAGGCTTATCTTGGTTATTCGGAACCGTAAGTGAATCTGACCTGAAAAACATAAGAACCGCGATCGAACGATTATCTCAGAATCAGTTGAAAGTACGCCACGTGATAAAACAATGTTTAAGTATCATGAATGCTACGCGCAATTACCTGAAAGAGAATAGACAGAAAATCAATCAACTAATGGAGACAGTAGCATTAATCAAAACTAATATAGATGCAACCATTAATGAACAGTATAAACATATCCTTAAATTAGAATACTACAGTAGCACTCATCATAATCTGAATTTAATCATTAATGAAATAAGCCAGATGGTAACATCTGCTCGTTTTTACCTTGAACATCTTCATGGTCAACTAAATGTTTTAACAACGAATCGAATCTCTCCTAGTGTTATTAGGATAGATGTATTTAGACACATGCTGCATAATCTTAAAGGAAAACTACCCGATCACCTCAAACTCCCTTTTGATCCAACCACTGAGTTATGGCACTATTACCAACACTTGTCGTGTAGTACCATCATAACTGAAAAACAAATCATTGTTTTGATCAAAGTGCCTCTGTTAGATATTAAAAATCGATTTGAGATCTTTAAAATTCATTCCTTACCATATACGCTTAATGAACCTAAGGTGAACGTAAGATTTAATCACATGTTGGCTGAATACCGTCTTAAAACAAATAGTTTAGCAATTAACCCTAGTAGAACACAATATCTAAATTTATCTCCTACATCGACCTGCCTCCACAATACTTTACCTTATTGTGTGTATGATGGTTTAATTCGAGACATAGACAAATATAAACCATGTCACGTCGCTTTATTCTTATCAGATAGCCGATCAATCGCTAAACATTGCGTAGTTGACGTTGCTCCGAACAGTCTTCTTCCTTATGTAAGCCAAGTTAATCAAGGATTGTTTATTTTAAGTCTTGAACGACCTTTAAAATTCTCCATAGACTGTCGAAATCGAGATGCACCAGACCAAGTGACTTTATCGCCACCCCTTGGTTTACTCGAAATAGAGCCCACGTGTTCTGCCTCTAGCCAAAGCCTCAAATTTGAAAGTTATTATAATGGTAACAATTCCAACTTTGTCACGGCTTTTAAACAAGAGCTATTGCCGAAATTTAATAATTCTAAATACCGATTATGGGAACCGTTATTGCGGAAGATGCAAGCTAACAACAACATAACCGTCCCTGATAAATTACGAAACGTCGATAAAATTCCTATAGAAGAATTAGTATCTACCCTAGATTCAATTACTACCACAGATATAAATGATATATTATTTCCTCATCCCCTTTTGGCATTGATTGCTATTCCCCTGATCATTCTTGCTACTTGCTTAACTTGCAAGTATAGACGTAGAATTAGGTGCCCCATTTCTTCTAAACGTCGCAATAGACGTCATATGGTCAGATATACTGTGAAACCGGAAAAGGGTACTAGTGATAGTACATATGAGTCAAATTCTGATGCGGAAGCTCTACAAGATGAAGGTGGTAGACTCCAGGTGAAAATATGTTCAACGCCTCCTATTCCTCGGACGAGAACTCATGATCCCCGTCCGGCAATAGTGAAGCAACTCTCCTCGGTCAAGAACGACGATCCTCTACCTCGGACGAGAATTCATGATCCTGGCCTGGAAATTCTTCAGAAATTCGCACATGAACTGACCAAAACTCCAACTGTTACGTTCGTAAACGGCAAACTTGCTGATAAGGTACGTCAAGCAGTGGAACATTCCGAGAAATCAGAAAGGAAACCTATCCTTAAATCGGAAGTCACAAAGTGATAAACATTTCTCAGTGTGGACGACTGAACATATCGATGATAATCAAGTCATCAGATTTCAATATATCAGTGTGGACGACTGAACATATAGATGATAATCAAGTCATCAAATAATTCAATATAGATCATACAATGATCAACCTTTCTCAGTGTGGACGACTGAACATATCGATGATAATCAAGTCATCAGATTTCAATATATCAGTGTGGACGACTGAACATATAGATGATAATCAAGTCATCAAAACTGGATATAGATCATAAAGTGATCAACATTTCTTCAATGTAAATTTCAATATAGTGATCAACATTTTCTTCAGTGATAAACTACTGAATAACACCGTTCTTAGCTACTGTGTTCTTTCATTGTATATATTATTGATTGTTGATTTATTGTATTATTATTAATTGTTTTCTAAATGTATTACTACCAATGATTTATAAATGTTATATGACTTAAAGGCATAGCAACGTTAATAGTCATCACGTCATCCTGTTATGTCGTCACTTGAATGAGATTTCACAAGTGAAATCTCAATCAGTGAGGGGCGTATGTAACAGAATGCGTTATCGCTATAATATTTGCCCCTAAATTAATTATGATAATAATGACAATGTGCCCCTTTACGATCTTTCTAAAGCTTCCTAAAATTAGTTAACTTCCTTGTTCATTGTTTTACCCAACCACGAACAAGGGCCATTCTGTAAATTCTTTATCCATGTATCTATAGCGGTGATCGTGCATTGTGATAACGAACCAACGGTCCTAATTACAAACAATAAGCACACCTGCAAGAAGCCTAATGAGGTATGTCTGGTTCGTGACGGATCATCGCTACATTACAATACTAATTATGATTATTAATTTGATAACAGTCATGTTACTGTCGGGTGTCGCTGGTAACTTATGCGATTACAACTTTATTACTCCAATGATATATGAGGACATTAAATTCGGCTGCTTGGATAAAAGCCACTCGCCGAATTTGATACTTTACTTCGTCTTTCGATCTACCAGAAGTCCACACGTTTGCTGTGTCTTTTTGTCCAAACCACGGGACTAAAATTGCTCTCAATAAATATATTCGACGCCACGGTTGTTCCAATTACTTCAACACCAGGACGGATCACGGCCACGAAGAGAAAACTCAACTACGATCGTCCCCATAACTATTGGAGTCTGCCACAAATGCTAACTAGTTCGCTTGACCTAATATATGTAAGGCCGTCATCGAAGTAACGAGTGTAAAACAAAGGAAAATGACAGATTTAATTCACAAAAGGCAAGTTTTGTGCGATGGATAAATAAAATATGTAGCTAATGTTGTCCCTTAAACTGTTATGTCCGCTCGGGGGATTTGCCATCTATTGGACTCGGCAGAGCCTCGCCCAATAGATGCTCAAATCACTCTCACGGACATAAACAGTTTAAGCGACGGCACTAGCTACATATTCTATATTTATTTTATTATGCCACAAGGTGGTGTAAGTTGTTTTACAGATTTTGATTTCGACTGGGCGAAGGCATTGTGTGAGAATTAGTTTTTGTACCTTACTCAATCGTACCGATAGAATCACGTAGATGCTGAAATTGTAAAGTTAACGCCACCGGTGTATAATATGTTTTGGAAAATATGACTCAATCGTATCGATAGAGTCAGGACAGGCTGAAATTGTAAACTTAAAGTCACCGGTGTAATAATATGTTGTTGAAAATATAAATAATCTGATAGCCTGAAAATAATGTATAACCCATTGGGAGCCCCTGGTGTAATGAAGTGAATTATGGGTAATTTTAATTGGAGTGCGATGCCTGTTCCGTTGTAGTAACCGCCATCTTTTATTTTCTGGAATTATGGTAAGAGTTGCGCCTGGAACATGATAATCTTCTCGACTGTTTTTGCGTCCTAATCTATTCAAACTTTCTTGGATATCTTGGAAGATGTTTTGGAAGGATTGTTTTGATATGTACATGTATCTATATCATTTAACTTCCAAAAAGGTGAGTTCGACGCCTGCATTTCTTGACATGAATATTAATTAGCGCTTGTCTGCATGTACAGTGATCAGGTGATGGCCGAATCGGCGTGTTTTATGAAAATGTCACCAATATTTCTCCACTCGATTCTCTTAAAATGCACCCTAATCGGTCAAATTCTTTTGATAGTTCGATGTATTTTGAAATACATCTTAGCTATTATTCGGATCTGCTGTCCCGGTCGAAAAAGGTTTAGTTTGACCAAAACGGCTATTGACAAAAGTCGTACTCGATGACCCGTACACGCTGTAAATTTATTATCGGAAAAAAATTCAATTTCTTCCATCTAAAACATAATTACGCGCTGGACTCTGTCATTTTAAGAATATATAAGTATTACACACAGAGATCCGATTTTGATCCGATGTTAAATAAATTTTAGGGCCCTGCGAATGTTTTCTGAGCTGTTCCATATTGGGCACCAGAGTCCATATTTGACCGGTTCTACCTGATAATTGTGCGACAGTACAGTCGCGTTACTTTATACGTCAACATTGGTCATTATCACCCGACAAATTTATTTCGGTCTATCGTATCAACCCCTATTTCCCCCGCATAGCCTGACTAAGTGTCAACATTGGTCTTTATCGCTCCACTAATTTCTATCGTTTCATCGGTATGAATTCCATATCCAATTATCCACATATAACCAACCCAACCTCTAATCCCGGTCCAATTTATTTATTATTTTCATCGCTATAGTCACGTTACGTAATATTTTATCACGTGATACTTGTACTTATATATCTATGGTATTACTATAGTATACCATATACGTATATCAATTGCTATTCCTTTCTATATAATCCTTGTGCCATCTATAGAGGTGGAGATAATTTCAGACCCCCCCCCAATTTTATACCATTGCTCCTTTAGTACAGTCGCGATGCATTACATGGGAAGTTGGCAACATCGCTCCACTAATTTATGTCAGTTCATCGGTACGAACCCCTTTTTCTCTGAGTCCGTATAACCAACCCAAAATCTTATCCCGGCCTAAATTATTATTTTTATTTTCATTGGTATAGTTGTGTTACATACATATTTTTATCATTTGATTCTAATTTGCATTGTACCACTATAGAAGTCCATAAATGACTATTATGGCACTATATAGAGATGACTAAGATTCTGACCCCCCCCCTATTTTAAGCCTTGTTGCAACAGTAGAGTTGAGATGCATAATATGTCAACATTGGTCGTTATCGCTCTACAAATTTATATTGGTTCAACCCTTAGTTCCCTGTATCGCCCACCCCTCCCTCAATTTATTTTTTCATTTGTATTATAGTCTCGTTACGTACACATTATCTCTTGTAACTTTTGCTTCAACATGCCGAGTACCGCTGCAGACAATACAAAACTGACAACATTTTGAAATGTAAGCAGGCTTCAAACTCATCTTATCCAAGAAAAACTCTTGCTACATAAGAACTTTGTGTATAAGGTGTACTTGCATTTGTTGTGTTAAAAACCAAAGGTCCCAAGTCAAGGTCCAAAATCCCCAACACACTAATGTGAGATTTAACTCCATCTACATACAGTAATGTCCAAAGTAATTGACCGCTTAACCACAGCAGATTTATGGGTAATTTTTCAGGATTTTAAATCCTGAAAAATTACCCATAATTCTGCTGTGGTTAAGCGGTCAATTACTTTGGACATTACTGTATCCCATATAAGGATGTGAGGTTTAATGATAACTCAATCCACATACAGTAATGTCCAAAGTAATTGACCACTTAACCACAGCAGAATTATAGGTAATTTGTCAGGATTTTAAATGCTGAAAAATTACCCATAATTCTGCTGTGGTCAAGTGGTCAATTACTTTGGGCATTAATGTAACCAGTATAAGGATGTGAGGTTTAATGATAATTCAATCCACATACAGTAATGTCCAAAGTAATTGACCACTTAATCACAGCAGAATTATGTGTAATTTTTCAGGATTTTAAATCCTGAAAAATTACCCATAATTCTGATGTGGTTAAGTTGTCAATTACTTTGGGCATTACTGTAACCAATATAAGGATGTGAGGTTTAATGATAACTCAATCCACATAACCAATATAAAGTTGTGAGGTTTAATGAGAACTCCATCCACATAACTAATAAATATGTGTGAAAATAAAAAAATAAAAATTCCATGATGGCGTCCAATATGGACTACCTAATTCTGCTCCAAAAACATGTATATTAAATATATGGATGGTTATTGGGGGGGGGGGACCGATTATTTCAATGATATTTTCATTAACTGGGACCCAATAACTTAATATACAGAATAGATACATCTATTGCCTGAGTGACTAATATCTATATTTGTTACAATGAGGTCAAATAGCACCACAATTCTTTCCCTCCATAGTAAATCATAAAACAACTTCTAAAGAATGATTTATTTACCTTATATTTGGTATGGAGCGTCCTTGGTTTACTGGAGTTCAGATTTGTTAACATCACGTCACCAAGTCAAGTATTTGCGAAGCCACAGCCATAACTATTTCCCTCCATAGTAATTCTCAAAACAACTTCTTAAGAACAATTGACCAGGTCAGTCGCGCAAACATTGGAAGAACCAGGGTCAATAATTTTTTTTTTAAACTAAATTTTACATTTAAATTATTGCTTTATTTAACAAAACAAAACAAAAATTAAATGAGAAAATTAACTTTTTCTACTTGCTAAATTTTATCTTTTAATTATTTCATTTAAATTTTAGATTAAAATTAAAAAATATACAGTCCCAGTATTTACAGTATACTAAGTCCAAGTCTTGATAATCTGTTGAGTGACCCCACAGTCATTTACTTGCTTTGTTAGTAATAATTTGAAGGATTACTTGTTTAAACGCAATTGTTATCAAAATATTTTATGTATTTTTTATAATTTATATTTATATGTAATAATATAATCTTGGTGGCGTTACCATTTCTGACTATGGTTTTCTTGTTCTATAGTCAGTGGGTGTCTTGAGTTAACGCCACGTCTCGACATGGAGTTTTACACGATGTGTGCAAAATGTAACACAATCAACATCCGTTAAATAATTGTGGTGACGTCACGTACACGGAAACTTCTCGAAGAACGTAAACCAGCAGCAGTCAACTGCTATTTTTGCTATAATTATCATATTGTTATATTCACTTATTTGTATACGTGTGTGTGTTTAGCATAGATCCTCGACTAAAATTAATTTATTAGTTTCATATTTATATACCGTTGAATATATTAGAATGCGTCTTATAAATGGTTGGATTAAGGCACATTCCCCCTTTAACTGAACTGAACAGTGATTGTGGACTAACAATCAATCGGAAATCAGGGTTCATAATTATTTCTACTGTGCTATTATACGTGTATTTGAGTTAGAATTTGACGCTCAATGTGGAAACAGTTGACAAACAACGTCGAACGCACATATATATTTTACGTATATATGTCACGATGTCGCTAACAGTGTGAATAGATACCTAAACAAAATATATTTATATATAGAGCTGGTTCTTATCGGCAAAGTAAATGCTATAATGTTTGCATGTGAGCACGATTCTCGCATAACCGTGGCCGACTGATGTTGGAGGCGTCAAATTTGTATTGTACGTGTATTCACTGTATTGTTATCCTATTTACAGGAAACTATAAACAATGGTGTTTGAAAAGCGTCCAAATCGCGTGAGAGGGTGGTGACGCATGGGAGCTTTATATTTATAATTACCCCCTAAGCCCGGCCTAATATTTTAAGTGAGACACACGTGTATTATCGGCACACGCAGTGACATAAGGGAAAAAGTTATTAAAACAATGTTATTTGAGACAATAGATACTTCACAGAAGATGAGGTCTAAGCAGAATGAGGTCCCCAGAGAGTGAATTTCACTAAATCACTATAAATTCACCCTCTGGGGACCTCATTCTGCAAATGACAGACACACTATCTGCGGTCTAGAAGCCACCTTAGGAAGCCGCGTCTCTATTTAATGACATAATTCTATACAATGGACTGATTTGGATCGACTGATATCAGAAAGTCAATACAGGTGGAAATTATTGAGGAAACAATTGAGTTTTATCGGTAAATTCTGTGTTTATAGAATCGATATTTGTGTTTTCTCAAATGATAAATGTGGTTGCCGTTGCTGGGGAACAACATCTTTTTCATCGTCGGTGATTAACTTTCGAACAGTTTAAGAGAATTGTGTTACAGTTTTGTAAGATATTTTAACTGAGATTGTAATCGAACTCCAGGCGTTGGTATTTTAGGAACCAGAGGAGGCATTCGTAAATTATGGGAGTTTAAATTGAGGCTGTACGATTTCGTGTACACCTTATAGCTTTCGCACATTGAACGACACTATTAAAGGTACTCAACCCGATAAAACTCCTCTCAATTACTATTTCAATGGCTTCGGGGGTCAAAAATATTTGATTCGAGTCGAGGAAGTCACCCATCAAAGCTCAGATTTGTTAGATATCGATTTTAGAAATCTATTATTTTTCATTATCGGGAATACCATCTGGCCCAGAACTCAGTCAAAATTGCATTAAAATTACCACTTGATTTTAGAGTTATTCATCCTTGTCTGTTTGAATAGATTTGAGGTACACATCCAGAGCAGATTACGGCAGTTATTGGTGCTCATCTCGAGAACATAACAAATTTGAAAAATCAATATCTAATAACTCTGAGCTTTGATTGATGGGTTCCTCGACTCGAATCAAATATTTTTTACCCCCAAAGCCAAAGAAATAGTAATATAGGACCCTCTGATCGGATTGTTGTTGTTGGAATCTGTTGAGATGGGGACCCTCTTTACGGGTTGAGTACCTTTAAGAATAGGGTACTATACGTCATTAGAATTTGCGTTATTTATATTCGTTGTCGTTTTCCCTATCCGTTGTTACGATTACGGTTTTGGATTTTCATCAAAGCTCACAAATACAAACACCATATTGTAATAAGTTGTCGATAGTTTCTCGTCTCCTCAATGTGGGAGATGATTCTGATATTTTGTCCTTAAATTGTGATCGCCATAAGGCCTTCATTTTTATCCATTAGTGGCAATCAAATCAATCGTCGTCGTGAAACACGATAATCTTGCGAAACACAAAGCGCTAAGCTATGATATGATAACAGCATAATTAAGTACAAAATAATCACGACACGACTACCCGTAATCCTATTACTGCGAGTGACAAGCACGATTATCTCACAAACCGACTCCCAGTCGTCATTTCAACAAAAAAGGTTTTTCGACCGACCGAAAAAATTGCAACTCCAAATAGCTATTCGTAATAATTATCTGTCGTCGTTAATTATGCGAAAGGCGTCTATTAGACATCTGATGATGTATTTGAGAGTTTTTTGTTGAAAATCAGAAATCGTAATCGTAACAACGAATAGGGAAAAACGACAACGAACATAAAGAACACAAATTTAAGTAACGCAGTACCCAATTAGTAATAATTATATGTCGTAGTTCATTATGCGAAAGGTACATGTGTATCAATTAGGGATGTATGTGAAAAATGCTACGCTCTTTTATTTTTTATTTATTTAAAAAAATATATAAAGGATCATTTATTTTTTATTTATTTAAAAAAAATATATAGAGAGAATCCCCAACGAGTTATGTTGGGAGATATAAGATTTTATGAAACGAGTTTCGTCAGTGCAACGAACTTGGACAACTAATTAACTTTAATGAACAAAGCAATCATTTTTGCATTGTCTGGTGTTGTTGTCATGTGTGACTTTACGAAGTAGTATTAATACGCCTGATTCAATGTAAAGTCATTTTGTTGGCGCCATGCCAAGTTGGCGGGAAGCATGCGCTTATTCGTCAATAGTGAGATATAAGGAAATATGTAATGGCTTTTTAAATGATATAATGTTGGTTTCGTGTGATATATATGTGTGCTCTTCTCTATTTCCTGACGATAATATCGCGTGCATGTATGCATCCAAACTGATTCATCTGAACCGCGAACAACATAACGTCATGTTTGACGTTTTGAATAGACACATTTCGCATAACTAACTATAAGTATAGGCTACAACCGGCTTGGGTATCTGTACAAAATCTGTTAGCGCCGCGGTCGGTATTTATTGTACAGATACCCAAGCGGGTTATAACACATTTATAAACCGATTCACACCCCGAGGAAAACGGAACTGAGCCACTTTCAATACGATGAAATTATGTTGTGGTGTTACATATTCTTGATGCACGGATCTGTAACATACCCTTGATAATTATGTTAACAAGCCATGATTGTCTGTGCACTCACATGGAGTTGAACGCCCACATATGCCATCTTTAAACAAGCGATACCAACGGGGATGACAGGAAGACAGCCTGGAAGGGTATAACCGGATAATCACCCCCGTGCAATATACAAAATATTCGTATTTATTGTTCATATGTTTGTAATATTCATGTATGTATATTGTAAATAAACTTATCCTATCCTATCCAATTGCTCGTTGACCGTCGGGGCACTTGCATCGGTATTATTTATCAGCGTTGATCAAATATTTTGTCTCTTAATTTGAAGTAGATTTTGTACTGACAACGTGTTTCTGGATAAAACAGATTTTTACTTGTGATAAGTATTTCGGATATATTAAGGTTATTTTCTTGGTTGCCATAATGGAATTGTTCAGAACCCACCATGCAATTGCCATGTCTCGGTATTCAGACTCCGTAGAGTGACACTATATATTCCACATTACAGAAAGTTTGCGTGTTGAAATATCATCAGCAAGCATGCAAAAATAATTACCAAACCTGGATTTTTCGCGTGTATATTTGTGAACAGTTTGTTGAATATCCCCAATGTCATTATTCTAAAGATTATGTTGTCGATTATATATTCCAGACAAGTTTGGATTTTGTCCAGTTAACTTTCAATCACTCCGCCCCTTCCAGACAAACCAAAATCTATACAGTCGAAAGTGTTGTGTTCGCATTCAGTCCCCCCCCCCACATGACCGCTGGTAAATGACGTCAGAAACCTTGTCATGACGTCTTCGATGATTGTCATTACGCTATATATAACCAACGGATTTGGTCTAAATGAAACAAATAGGCATAAATCACATGGGTATTCTTCGTAAGTTGTGAAGAAGCTAATTTAATTTTCATCGCGATAGTCCATTCCCGATTCCGCGCGTTGGTATTGTCCACACAGTTGCTAAATTCTAACTGGGGCTCACATGAGTGAACAAATTGATTCGCCCCTCCCACAATTTGGGTTGGAAATAAGATTACAACTGAATGCATGTAGCTATTCCTAAAAGACTTAAGTGTATGGATACGTGATTTGGTTTCCACCCATCTGGGGCCGGCCATTTGGGAAACCCATTCTGGATGATAATTTTTATGAGATATTTTCAAAATAAATAATCTGATCTGCAGTGGATGTTTTGTATCATGACTTCCAA
The DNA here is from genome assembly GCA_032622095.1 of Siphonodentalium dalli. Taxonomy (NCBI): domain Eukaryota; kingdom Metazoa; phylum Mollusca; class Scaphopoda; order Gadilida; family Siphonodentaliidae; genus Siphonodentalium; species Siphonodentalium dalli. The sequence continues at coordinate 86,394,782 of CP136067.1, read as the reverse complement.
GGATGGTCGTTATAACTTTTACCCAGTCGCGTATAGTTTCTATAAACTCACTGGCACACCGTACGACTACGTACGTATGTAGAACTTATTCATTATTTAAATGTTTTAAATGGTCTGGCGGTTTGTCTTTCGGATCCCCAGTATATTGCGATTTTCTTTAAATGTGCTATGCCGTTGGGAAAACATCAATAACTTTCGCGGGGAAATGCGCGTGCCAATATGACGTCGCTTTGGATACAACATATGACGTCACATAACAGTTTACTGTAAAGCGTGAACGTGCTTTTACTAATTTACTAAAATAAAGAAAAGTTTATTTAGTGATATGACAAACATTTTAAACATTTATGAGATGAAATTGTGCAGTTTTACGTAATTTCCGTCATTTTCCAAATGACATAACAACCCTCGGGAGTCCGGTCTACAATATTTGTGATTTAAGTAATGTTTATTGTTTAAATTATAAACCATGTAATACCTACACACAATGAATACTGTAATGTTGACTATATGAAAAGTAACATTTTGTAGTTTTAATTTAATTGCAATGACGTTTCCTAGATGGCGGCGCCTCAAATTCAAGATGGCGGCGCCTAAAATTCACGATGGCGGCGCCCATGTTGAAAGCGAACTTAGTATAAGGACGACCAGCGAATGCGTTGCTATGCAACACATGCGCGGCTGGGCTGCGCCCAGCTGATCGTCCTTAAAAAATATATGACGTGATTCACCTGCGCCTAAGGTATAAACAACCATTGTGTTTGCTAATAATAATTGGTGACGTCACAAAATAAGATATATAGCATATATATACGACCAAAGCGTTGCCTTTGGTTCGTTACAATTAGTTCACGACCGTTTCTCAGCTCCTCAATGTGGGAGATGACTCTGAGATTATGTGATCGCCGTGTGGCATAAATTTTAATCGTTGTGACATTCGTCGTCGTGAAATACGAGACGCGTGCCGCGCTTGCGAATCACAAAGCACTTAGCGTGTTAGACACAAAGACGAAATTCAATTTAGAACATAATATTTAGCAGAGGAACCGGCATCACCATCCCTAAATGCTTAATGTAAATTAAGTGCAAAAATAACCCCTGCATAATGGGGATCCCGGTGAATCGTATCTATTGATTTGGACATATGTTAACATGACACAACCACTGTCTGAGGTAAAAGTCTCTCTGAAAGTGGAACAGAACATCAACTAATTTGTGGCTCTGTGATGTCGTGGTGTGAGCTTAGGGTTAAATCGACGTAACACCAATTAAACCAATAAACAGACAAACAGACAAAAAGAACCATATCACCTTTACCATTACATTTACATCTTCTGTATCTTCCTCATATGGTAGGAGAACCGCCAATTTGCGTCATGTCTTCTTTATAGTATTTTTATATTCCCTACTCTAATGACTGCACTGCTTTCATCACATATTACATACCGCACTCGAGTCATGCTATCAATGTGAGCTATAAACAGTGCGTGGCATCATCAAGTTTGACAGCAGTTACTCACGGGACACAGTTATAGTTTTGCCGAGTCATCATGGATGGGCGATATTGGTAGATTCTGAAGCATAGCCCCCGCATTGCAAACTAAATTCTTGCTGCTGGCATGGTCGGTAATTTCAGCCTTGCGCAGTCTTAGGATTAGTTTTGGCATGAGTTCTTATGAATTACTGATGATAGCTGCTAGTTACATAGATTTGGCCAAAAAGTTAGGAAGTTACAGACAGTTTACATATAGGGGCCTCTAATGGCATTTTCTGGGACCCACCACCCCCCAACCTGCACACACAAAAACTTCTACTCCTAAATTTTTGACAACCACCCTTCAAATTTCACTAAAATTGGTCTAAAATCGCATAAAACTCTACTGATACCACTCATATGACTGGGAATTATCTCAATTAGTTCAAATAACAGTTTAACCTGTTTCAAAAGCTGTTTTAATTGAAAAAAAAAATGTTTTATAAATTGCTGATCATCTGTAAACTTAGGTCATTGTGCAGAATGCAAAATATTTCATAATTTCTTACTATTTCCTGATTAGTCTGTCAACCGGCCCATTATCTAACATATTCCATACCACTTATGTTAGTCTACTGGAGCAACTTACTTCTATCATACTAAACTAGCTGAAACAGGCTCCCTTTGGGAACATATATTCAGCATCGGAGATAACTGTGGGACTTGGCACTCATTTTGATCTTAGACAGAGCCTTCATTTAGCGGCGGCCCCTTTGTGCGCTTCAAGCACATTTGGTCATGAAACATTTTGATTTATATATATTGTTTTAATAAAAAAAATTTAAAGATTGAATTCCTTGCTCAATTTAACAAAACCAATTTTATTTGATTTGTTTTAATTAAAAAAATTTGAAAAACTAATACCATTTTAACATCCGCCAGGGTACCCCGAGTCACCACACAACATTTGGTTGAACTCGGTCCAGGGGTCTGAGAGAAAAACCTGGACAGATCCTACTTGTTTATATATATATATGACAAGCAGTTACAGAACTATACCAGACTTGGATACTTTAGGTCTTGTGAGAGATCATCTAAGTTGAAAGACATGCAAATAAATAGTTCACTGATTGGCTTGATGCACTGATGACAGATATTTTCTACCAACCCTAACCCTAACCCTAACCCTAACCCTAACCCATTGATAGTCACATTAATGTTTGAGACAGTTACTCGCTCTTTTTCCATGCACACAATGATATATGCATTAGTTACATCAGGACAAGTTTACTTATATATGCAAACTTAGGTCATTGTACAGGATACACTCAATTCCATAATTTCTAACCATTTCACGATTAGTCTGTCAATCAGCCCATTATCTGGCATTATGCCTTAACACTTTTGTTAGTCTACTGGAGCAACCTCTGCTATAATAAATGACAAACAGTCACTATGCCGGACTTGGATATTTTAGGTGTTGTGAGAGTAACCGATCATATGAGTTGATAGACATGCAATTATTTCACTGATTGGCTTGATGCACTGATGAACAGTGTGACGACAGTTATATTCTAGCCATTGATAGTCACATTAATTTTTGAGACAGTTGCTCGCTCTTTTTCCATGCACACAGTGATCTAGGCTTTAGTTACATCAAGACAAGTTTATTTATTTCAGTTTTACATTTCTCGAAAAGCTTATTTCCAAAAGGTGTCGGGGAAGGAATATTTTCACCACACCGCCCCATATTCAACATGCCATAGCTTAATGTCATCTCCACTAAGGCCCATATGAGGTCACAGTTACATAAATATGGTGTTTTTGCAGTTATAAATCCTTATAATATGTTTTAAACTGTTACAAATGTCAAATAAGGGCACAAAATAACTTTAATAAAAAAAAAATTGCCCCTCTGACCACCCACCACCCCGGCATACCTTCCTGCAATTTATTTTTTTACTACCCCCCCCCCCCCCCCCTGGCTGGAGCCATAAATTAAATTAGGAATTTCCGTGTGCTTGGGGTAATCAAATTAATTAACGGATAGTGGATTGGGCAAAGCGTGATTCACGTGATCGTGTACAAAAATATGTTGATACGGGGCGTAAAAATAAGCCACTCACTGACTAGTGACTATACAATATCTTAAATGAATATATGGGACTAGTATGCATATAATTTAACATTTATTTGACACATAATTATGCTTGAAAACTATACAAAAATTACTCGACAACGACCATTTGTATTTTCGCATTCCGGCTAATCTGCCATCCGTAACAAGTTCTTACTCAACAGACTTTCAAACAATAGAAATCTGGTTACCTTATTCTACAACTCGGAGACTATAGAAACCAACAACAACATTTGAGTACAGTATCCATTTAAAATTGCCAGGCGTGACACCTTTGCGATCATATTCGAGCAAATTATGATAGGTTCCCGCCCCTGCATGTTTGTGAAGTCTTTGATTGTGATTACAGTAATGTAGCCGTCTTATTGAATCTTGTTGATAGAAAGCCGATATCTGACACAGGAAATGGATATTGATATCATGTTTAACATCTTGGACGTGAGTAAGCAAGACACCTCGGGCATTTGTTGCCATTGCTGGAATCATGGTCACCAAACGCGTGACATTAATGAATAACATGTGCATTAACTTACAGACCTTGTCCTATATACTATGGTCGTAAACAACATTCGATGACTTGAAATTCTTCCCTGTATAAATGTGCATGTGCACGGAAAGAACAATAGTCTGGTTCAGAAGAACTTTCATTTATTGTTGGGGTGGGGTGGGGGTACCGGAAGTGTAATGCCACTAATTTGTTTACTATTACCTATCATCTGAACTATACAAAACTAAGCTTCGTTACTAATCGTTAGGGTAGATAACCGAGGCAATATATACGTTTTGTGGAAAGTCACCCATTTCATCCGCTTCAGATTCCGGAACTTCAATGAATCGGAAGCAATAAGATAAAAAGTGTTTGGTTTTTATGGCTTCAATACGCCTTTATTGGACATGTAGTGTTCGCATAAAGATATGTCATGTATTATTGAACTATTTTTTACCAACAGAACTTAAAAAGCGAATATTATTAGGTGTACATGTATATTTAACTCAACCCGCTTAGTGTGTTTAATTTGTAGTAAGTTTCCCTACCAACCTCGCTGCACCCGCGGTGAGACGTGCGGGAAGGTGAAATGCCATAGCAAATAGGAATCGCCTCATCAACCAAGCTATGTTGTCACCTCAGTTCGAATATGGGTTTCGTCCGCATGATCTTGACTGAGTTATGCCCCTTTTTCGACTTAGATGTTACCTGATTTGCGGTTTACGGATTATAACTTTAGATTAAATCAAGTAAACTGAACCAAATTTGGTAGATTAGTTTACCACCCCAAAATACATATCAAGTTCGAATATGAGTTTCGTCCGCATGATTTTGACTGTGTTATGCCCCTTTTTCGACTTAGATTTTACCTGATATGCGGTTTCCAGATGATAACTTTAGATTGAATCGAGTGAACTGAACCAAATTTGGTATACAGATCAAGGTCAAATATGGGTTCTGTCTACATGCCCCACTCTACAGCAGAAACTGGCGTATTATGCCACGCCCCGACGGCATGCTCTTGTTATCAGTAAGTTTTATGTTCCTTAGTAAGTTGGCTCTGTTCTAAATAGTGTTGTTTAAGTTTCATTTGTGGACGAATGACGGAACAAGGGCGATACATGTATAGCTTCACTGTGAAACAACGTTAGGTGCCGTACTTAAAATATTGATGCCTGGTAACCTCTAACAAACTCCAACAGGAACGTTGTGCTCCTCAAATTTGATCAAATGTTTTCAATAATTGGAAATTTTATCCGTAGAACAACATTAGCTCGCTTCTATGTTTTGAGAAGCCCGATCAATCAAGTTTTGGCTCAGTATGTTATTTCATACCCATATCTGCGAAATTCATTCGAAGTTCCCCTTTGAATTGGTGTTTCTGTTGGAGAATTTTGTATTGAACAATATCGAGTGCCCTATATATATTTTTTTTAGGCTGAAACATTGTTACATCATCAAATTATTTCCATGATTTTGAAAAAGAAAATGTTTGTTTTCTTATATGGAAAAAAAGGTGTAACTCAGAAAGCTCAACTCGGATCTGAGGGTATTTTCGTGACGCATCCACGATGTTATGACCTAAATAATATTTAAAAAAAACAGCTTTCCTAGATTATTTCCTTACTTTTCCCCTTTCACATATATGTGCTTGGACTACGCTGTTCAGATCTCGCGCCAAGTTGTGTCCATTGAGAATGGTAGTTCGTATACTGTGATTGCATCGCACCACCCATAACAGATGAGTACTTGGCAGGTGTCGACAAGAAAACCAATGTCAGAAATGGTAACGCGCTCAAAATCATATATTATATACCCATGATTGTAATTATAGAATATAAAATATATTGGTTTTGCGAATGACCAACTCAGAATTCCGTTAAAATAACAATAACAACCAGCACCTAATATAACGAACCGGCGGCCGAATCGGCCGTCTCCGAAAAAGAAAATGTTTGTTTTCTTATATGGAAAAAAAGGTGTAACTCAGAAAGCTCAACTCGGATCTGAGGGTATTTTCGTGACGCATCCACGATGTTATGACCTAAATAATATTTAAAAAAAACAGCTTTCCTAGATTATTTCTTTACTTTTCCCCTTTCACATATATGTGCTTGGACTACGCTGTTCAGATCTCGCGCCAAGTTGTGTCCATTGAGAATGGTAGTTCGTATACTGTGATTGCATCGCACCACCCATAACAGATGAGTACTTGGCAGGTGTCGACAAGAAAACCAATGTCAGAAATGGTAACGCGCTCAAAATCATATATTATATACCCATGATTGTAATTATAGAATATAAAATATATTGGTTTTGCGAATGACCAACTCAGAATTCCGTTAAAATAACAATAACAACCAGCACCTAATATAACGAACCGGCGGCCGACTCGGCCGTCTCCGACCACAACCCCCAATCATGTTAGCATGATTAATCCTGATTCGCACGCATATATGCGTTGCAGCTCGGATTTCACCCCCTCAGCACACTGTGCAAGTGAGAGCCCGCGTGCCTGTGCGTGTGGTTCCAAAGTAAACGTACGTGTGGTTCTATTGTGAGAATAAACGTCTTCCTTCATAGAATATCCTATTTTTGTTTGATTTTATTGCAACATTTCGGATCACAAATACAGGTGATCGGGAATTCATCACGATATACTTCTGAACATGTCTTAGCAAATTGTGCAGCATTAGTACGATAGGCGTCGCGTTAAATCGGACGAGAAGTTGTGATTTTAGAACACATTTTTTATAGGTGGGCGTATTGTGTAAAAATATTTATTTCTCTAATTCATGCACATTAATTAACAATATTGTATAATATAACATAAAGAAAATTAAATTATATTAGAGAATGGGATTTGTCAGAAAGCATGACGCTTATATCAGTCCCCATCTTCAGCATGCACAAGTGGTGTCTTTATTGATTATTCATAGGTGGGCTTTTGAAACCGAGGACACATACTCGAGTTTGCCGAATGACATTCTGAAGTATTATAGAACGTCTCTTCTTTCTTGTCACTTTATGCGTTTTATCTCAAAGAACTGGTCATGATATGTCTTCCTTCGTTCTAGGACGTTGGCGGTGTGGAAGTCATTGTATCTTTTCTTGTATCACAGTTGATCAACGGACGCTTCAATAAACCGAATCGAAAGATGCGGAACGCAAGGCGGTGACATTCTATATTAATATAATTTTCGGTTAAAAGTTTTAACCGAAAATTATATTAATATAGAAATATAGAAATTTTAATTTAAAACTCGAATCAAATAACCTGTTTCAATTACATACACGTAACTGTGTCATATTTGATTCAATAGCTATCATAGCATGGCACAACTGTCCGGTATTTATGGTTTAAAGACGAAAATAGCCCTCTGATCATCGATGGCATTACAATTTTGCCGACCGAAAGTCAATTTCCATGCCTTTCCGGTGCACTTCGTGTCCACTTCGTTGTGCTTTCTATTGCCGTGACAGATAGCAATTCATTGCAATATCATTTACTCACGATATTGGCTGAAAAACACCCCCAAACGCTATGTTGGGTTTCAAATGGACAGCTCCAAGTAGCATAGTCTTTTTCGAAATAGCTGTCGAGTGCCGGTAGCTGGCCACCAATAACCTTAGACAGAGAAGTGTTAATAGTGCATGATAATTGGAATAAAACAAATTCGCCATCGCTTGAAGGCTCGTTAAATTGGGTGTCTGGTGCGCTGTGAACCTTTCATATACTGAAACACTGGATACACCATACCAGGAAGCATGTGCTTTTTAATCAATCTTCTAATGGGTCCTGTTAATTGTGGTCATCCTATTCCGGCCCGCCGGAACCAGTAGACACATCCTGTCACTGACTCGTCGCTGAACACCGCGGGTGATCGATGGGTCGACATGTCCAATTAGGTAGCTTGGTCAGAATGTAGGCGTACTTATACGTGAATCGTCCGCGCACTATTATGTGACCTACATAGTGGGGCACATGTAGCTCAGTTGGTAATGCGCATTGCACATTAGATCTGCATAATATTCCAGACACGTATGACTCGCTCAGCACCATCAACAACATCAACTTCAAAGGGACACCCCTTACCCCTCATTAAAGCTCGTGGGCTCTATCCAATCAAACTTTGCCAAGGTCGGACATGAAGACTTTTGATGTTTTTGTGTACGCAAGAGATCACCAAGGCAACAAATAGGGGTGAATGAGAAGATTTCTCGATCGTTTCGACCATCCTGGGCGCTTCACTCCCTACTATAACTGCTATTCCAGACAAGTCATGTCGATCTCAATGCGTCGCGGAGACCATACACTTTTGTTAATGGGTCCCCGTACGTGTCCAATTAGGAAGCTCAGCCAGAAGGTAGGTAAACATATATATATATATATATATAGGGACATCCGTGTGGCTCAGTTGGTAAGGCGCATTGCGCATTAGACCAGCATATTATAATATAATCCACACACATCCTGTCCTCGATGCGTTAGGAGACTATGCACTGATGATCCATGTGTTGATCCCGTGTCCAATTAGATTGCTCGGTCATGATGTATAGGCAAACTTATACTTGAACTCTTTGCGTACTACAATGTAACATACATATATTGGTGCCGATGTGACTCAGTCGGTAAGGCGCGTTGCGCATTAAGCCTACATAATGATAAACCGTCCAGTGTTATGATATGTCCTGGCGGTGGAAATGACGTTAAATTCCAATAGACCAAACCAAGCGTAACCGCACACATATATATACACAGTCGACGTAAACATCTCCGTAATAATTATAATATTACGTCGACACGAATTCATGTAAAAACCCATTTCCAGAACAATGGGCTTCCCCCAATATCGTGACGTCATACTGATGTCGCAGACATTCCAAATAAGGAATAATTTATGCGCGTCAATATTGCCGGCAACACTTGAAATTGTTCAGATTTCAACTCTGAAATAACTGTCTCTTTCAAGATAGACGAAACACACTTCAATAACACATCGTTTCGGTCTTTGTCCACTGTAACACTCATTTTCCTATTGTGATGAGATTATTAAAAGCGTCGAAAACGAGTTTTACCGATGAATAAATGTCTTAAATTTAGATCAATATACACACGTGTTTTTGACGACACCTGAGCTATTTTTACGGGACACGCGCAGCTGTTATCGGTTAGCCAATCGGGGTTAGCGGTTTCTGGTACCGCTTCCAATCAAAACAAGGAATTTCCTGGTATATCCCCAAGTCTGGAAATAGCTTTCCGGCCAGTCCCGTTCGACTCAGATGAATTTATATGATATACTGAGTATACTGATATACTGAAAAAGGCGCGATTATAGCGCAATACCAAAAATCTGTTGCGCTTATTATTGAGATATTGAACGCAAAATATTGCGATATTAAGCGCGCTGAATTTCATACAGACCCGATAGTGTTATATTTATATTAGATAAATACTCTGCATATAGTGTACATATATAGCATTTACAACTATAATGATATACAAATCTAAAACATTTTCTCTATTGATGCAATAAACAAGAAGCAATAATTTGATTTAAATGTCACAATTTTGAATGCAAGATATCGCAATATTAAGCGCGAAATATTGCGAAATTAAGCGCAAAATATTGCAATAATATCGCAAGCGGCGCGCTTATAAGCATTTACACTTGCGATATTATTGCGATAGTGGGCGCGAAAATAGCGCGCTTAATATACCACTTCTTTTGATTGGTGCTGTACATATAGTGGTGCCGATGTGGCTCAGTTGGTAAGGCGCGTTGCTCATTAGGCCTGCATAATGATAAACCGTCCTGTGTTTTGATGTGGCCTGGCGGGGGAAATGACGATAAACTCATGCAAACCAGACCAAGCCATAACCGCACAGATATAGCATGCATGTACGCGTATATAACAGGGACGTGACGTCAGGGATAATAAGTCTGTCGTGCTAAACCCCTCCAACTTTGGCCAAAAGTTTCAATAGTTGAAAAGTTCATGGCTGATACGGTGACACCACATTAGTCAGGGGGGGGGGGATTTCTTCCGGCACGTGGGTGGTCAAAGCCACCAACAAGCAATTTTTTCCGCAACTAAAAAAAAAAATTCCTGCTTGTTTTTTTAGTGTTTTGGCAATTAGTTGGGCTTCAAAACCGCTTTAAATGAGAGAAATAATGTAATTCTAACTGGTAAACTGACTGCAGGCAGTTATCGTGTTGTATTTTGTTGCAAATTTTGAAATCCAAGATGGCCACTGGCAGCCATGTTTTTTTTGGCCGAATGACCTCAAAATGACTCATTCCTATTTACATGTCCATGTTAACATCCATGATAAATAGTATGCACAGAAATTCATATACAGCTGTTTACAGTGAATTTCCCCCCGCAAATCTCTGTTTTAGTGTAAAAGGGGGGGGTGGGTGTCAAAAAATGGTCGGAAAAAACTGCCGAAAACGGAAAACAATTTGGCGGTGGGGGTGGGTGGGTACAAAAAATGATCGAAAGGGAAAAAATGCCATATGTGCCTGAATTTTTTTTCCGACCCCCCCCCCCCTGCATTAGTCGGAAATTTCAGACCAAGTGTATAGGTTGAGCTGGTTGTGATAGTTTGATTGTCCAACCTGTATATAATGTGAAATATGTTGTTTTAGACAAACAAATGCACATTTTACTACTTTGCTTCAACTAATTTCCATATAAACAGCTCTCTTCAGTTGGTCCCATAAATGTTCAATTGGGTTGAGATCCGGCGAGTTTATAGCAGGCCATACAATCCTCTAAATAATGAAATGAAATTATTCGCGATACGGGGGCGCGCATTGTCGTCCCTAAACACGAATTACTGGGCTCCTACTGAATTAGCACGCCTTAATTGCTACATGTGGTTGGAGTACCTCAGCCACATATCGGATCGCATTCAGATTTCCTTTAATAGGGACGAGTTCAGTCTTATGTGTGGTGCTGATAACACCCCCACACCACAAAACTACCGCCTCCGAATACCGTCACAGGCTCAACACAACATTCAGCATGATGCTCACATCGGCGCCTCCACACACGCTTCCTCTCGTCGATATGGCACAGGCACGCACCAGTCTCGTCTGTGATTAAGACATTCGCCCATTGCCGTTGATTCCATCGCGTGTGGTTCCTGGCCCAGGGTAATCTTGATGCTTTGTGCCGTAACAAAAGTGCAGCTTCCTTTACCAGGCGGCGAGCACGTAATCCGGCACTATGCAGACGGTTCCCGATAGTCTGGACACTTACCCTTCTGGCACCAGCACATGCAATGTAGCGTTTGTTAAATAACGAACTTATCTAGCTGTTGTAACCCATGGTCTTCCAGTTCTGAGGCGATCTGCGATATTGCCAGTCTGCTGATATCGCTGTCTTAAATTCCGTATGGTTTTTGGCGTTAACCCCATGCGGCGGGCAACATGTTTTATGGAGAAATTCGCCTCCAAAAGGCCAATAGCTAAGCCTCTGTTTTGGGCTGGTATACGACCCATCACTGGTTAATTTCAAACTTCTCACCTAAAGGGGTATGGAAGGACTGAAGGGAATGAGTATGGACCGGGTACATGCTGTTAACATTACGGCAACATTATGCTCTAAAGCATGCGGGAGGGCTCACAGCATCATTTTCTGACAAAAGCTACAGGCAGTACACACTGTGTAATCAAGGGGGAAATACTGTGGCCGGGATTACTCTGCCTGTGTGTTTGCCAATCAACTCGTGCTCAGTCGGCTGTAACATCAGTCACGACTGTCCTTCGCAAGAATTGTGTCTCTAGCTCCAATAATCATTTTGTGGAAAGTTTCACTAACATCAACCCAATATCTCCGAAAATATTATATTAGGTCGGCTTTCTTTTTTATGTGTTTATAAAGCTAGATTGTGCCGGAAAAAGAACGCAAAATGCGTGTAAAATGCATCTGCACGACGGCTAATTACGTGAGAAATTTAAGTCTCGTGCTTTCACCTGATGCGATGCTACCAAATTTGCCTGTAAATATCATGCAATTATCTCGCAAGAATAAATCATGCGTAGTAAGTCTTTATTCATTCACCATTGTACATACATAAGTGATATATACATGTAATGGTATTAGAATATATATAATTATAAGTATCACGGTCAGTACGCAACAATAGTTTTGAAATAGAAAAGAAAGTGACGTGGAGTGCAATGAGTAAGTTATATATATACAGGTTTATATATAAGGATTAACTGTCATGTGGACTGTTTTATTGAGATGTAACCGCGAGGTGAGTGGTCATAACTTGTGTAAAACCCGAAGGGTTTTACATACAAGTTATGACCACTCACCTCGCGGTTAAATCTCCATAAAAATAGTCCACATGACAGTTAATCCTTATATTTATATACATTTAGCGAAAAAGCCACTTTTGTAAATGTATTTAAATCGAAAAGTGTATCGTGACAAAACCAGCCCAAAATATCCCATAGCGCCCTTGGCAAAGTTAACAGGAACAACGAGACTCTTTATATTGAAGCATGATGATATATTAAGTCAATCCTGCGCGAGTCCAAATGCGCCAAAACATTACGCGTTCTTCTTTCCGAAACCGATGACGCGTCGATGTAATTATGGGGCTGCAGTTATGACCTGTTGCGCGTTCACCGAGAAATAATTGCAACTAGTCACGTGTGCGCCGACCAATAGGAATGCTGGATTTAGTGATAATTACACTTAGTATGTAAATATATGAAGACAAATATAAATAGGAACGTTACACGTGGAACTACAGAAAGTTTACTTCTAATATGGTAAAGATGCATGTTATATTCATGTTGCCGTCATATTCTGGCACCATATGCTTCTCTACGATTAAACCTTTCATGACTGGAGCTTCCTGAAATTTTGCGAAAACCCTGTGCCAATGCATTCTATTATATATGCGAGTCGCCCATAGGGCGCCTCGCATAGATAAGAGAATGCATTGGCCCAACAATAGTTACCTTCACCTTGTTAGCTAGTGCATTCTATGTATATGCGAGACTCCCTATGGGAGACTCGCATATATAAGAGAATATACTGATACAGGGTATTTAATGCTGCACCAGCGCAGCTCCCGTAATGAAAGGGTTAAATGCCTGCAAACTTGGGAGTGTGCGAACATACCCTTATAAGGTGGACAAATATCTCCCATCGACGAAATCACGTCCCATCGACATTGCCTTTTTGTCAGAAACCACGAAATTTTATGTCGACTAAAACGGAACCATTCACAACACGACAATATCTGTATTCTTGAATGTTTTATACCTTTCCTCGATTTGTTTTGAATATGCAAACACCGCGAAAATGACAACTTTAGAAAAAACAACAGTACTATAATTGACGTAACAGCAATTGTTGTTCCCTCACCAATATCATAGCAATTCAGCAAGACCCACCGACATCATATCAGATGAGCAGGACGACTTAAGCAGTTATGATATAATGCTGTTCTAAACTGTTCAAACTAAAGGAACCATGAGTTGGTTATGGGAGTTAGAGTGACGTAAATCTGATAAGATTACAATCGGCTTTTCAAAGAGATTGATATATATTGTAAACAGGGACGTGTCGACAGGGGATTCGGGTGGGGTGTGGGTGTCTAACTATACACGAACCAGTGTTAGTAATGAGTATCGGCTTTTCAAAGAGATTGATATATATTGTAAACAGGGACGTGTCGACAGGGGATTCGGGTGGGGTGTGGGTGTCTAACTATACACGAACCAGTGTTAGTAATGAGTATCGGCTTTTCATAGAGATTAGATTCCCTCCAAACATTTCCCTCCAATAGATAGGAATCCTTAGAATTATGTACCTGTATTATATGTCGTCTGGTTATTTTTCCTGAAAATCCATCCAGATTATTAACGATGTTATAGAAGTAAACTTTCTGTAGTTCCACATGCAACGTTCCTATTGATATCTGTCTTCAATAGACCATTCCAATGTATAATTGTATGACTGATGTGAGAATCCAGTTAGTATAGTATACACATATTGAATGCCTTGGAGTGGAATAGCGAGGACTATTTTTGTTTGTTTGTTTACAAATATATGTATCGTCATTCGATATTTTCTTGTGAGTCACTTGAACATATTACTTGTCGTCGAACTCGTATTTTATATAATAGAAGAATGAGTCTATATATATTTTGAATTGATCGGGTGTTGGAGCCTCAACATTGAAGTCTGGCAGAGAGTTCCAGCTATTTACCACCCTCTGTGTGAAGAAATAGTTTCCTATGTCCTTGTTAACAGTGCGCATCTGTAGCTTTTTATTATGTCATCTTGTTCTTCCTGATGAATTTCTTTCTAATAGGTCACAAACATTGATATTGTAATGACCATTCAACAGTTTATATACCTCGATTAGATCTCCTCTAAATCTTCGGATATTTTAAAGACATCAGATTGAGTCTTATCATTCGGTCTCAGTAGCATAGAGTTTTGATTTGACGAACTAGTTTCGTTGCTTTTCTTTGTATTTTCTCTAACACAATGCTTTGATATTTGTGATGTGGGCTCGACGCAGAGTACATTATTCGATGATAGTTCTGACAATGCTTATATGTAGAGCGATCGGAAAGTGTCTATGTCCAAGTTCGTGAAAGTTCTATTGACTATGCCGATGCTTTGAGAAGCTTTATTGTTTAGGATATTGTATGAAGGCTAATATGGCCGTGTCAAATTGAGCTATAGCTATTCGGGTTTTCGTGGGGTATGTATATGCTGGATATCTGATAGTTGCAGTATGTAACTATTATGACCGCGTTAATTGCTTTCGATGTTTAGGTATGAACAATGGCTGGGCCACTCTTGAAGATTTTATGGCGGGAACACAATGCCTCCGATTTTTGATCCGCATTTAGAGGCTTTCTCCCAAGTTTCTGGTGTGGTGAATGAGAAACCTGCAGTAATAAGCCGTAGTTTTTTTGTAATAATTTGAAGGATTAGTTGTTTTAACGGAATTCTGAGGCGGTGCATTCGTGTAACCAATATATTTTATATTATAATGTATATTTATGCCTAATAATATGATCTTAAGGGCGTTACCATTTCTGATTATGTGTAGAGTAATCACCCCTACCCCTTCTTATTCAAGGGACGTGATAGTACATACTAAACATATCCATCTTACCTATGGGGGAGACAGAATATAATCGAACTATAGTGACCCCAACCAAATTGCCAAGGTCATACTCGGAGAGGCCGCGACCTATGAGTTATGCAATACTAGCCACAAAGGAAGGAAGGTATTAGGTAATAATTCCAGTTCACCCATGGGTCAGTACAGACAAAGAGATACACTAATGACTGCTATGTCATTAGCGTATATATAAACCAGACATTAATCTACTCTTCAATTAGTCCTGGCTATTCAGACATACCTGACATCTGCCAACATGGCATAGATAATTAATAAGCGACGCTTTCGGTCGTTCTATGACATCTATGATTGATTCACAATTATGTATCATTTACCATCACTTGCTACTCACAACATGATGTTAGAGATGAATAAACTTTATACAGAGAACAGTCTTATTCCTTCACATATGGTTTTCTTGTTAAAGGAATTAGTCTCTAAAAAAAAATTAAAAATTATCGTCATAATAATAATAATATATGTCTAACAGACCCATTTCGCCAAGAAAATTCAAAATCGAGCAGATAGTATTTATATTATTATGATATTTAAAAAATCGCGGAAATATCCGAAGTCAGTCAATGAGTGCGATCACATGACCACAACGCGTCACATGACCGACCATCTGCATCGACGCTTACCGATGACAGCGGTGGGTGGAGCTTGAAATAATTACGCTGGATAATTACCTAAGCCTTGTTTACGATAAATAGCGATCACGGAATAAAACTGTTTGAATGTGCTGAATTATGAACTGGCTTTGCTAGAATGTGGATTATACAACGAATAATGATGGCTAAAATGCACTTTGATGCGATAAAAGTTATTTGAAATGAGATTAATTTATGCAGCAATGCAATGAGCGATCGGAATTTCGTGCAAAACTAATTTAACCGTTTCTGAAAGTATACAAGTTAGGCCATATACCGGTACTTCATTCTTCGTTGTATGCTACCAATTTCGGAAGCTAGTTTACATATTAGTGTCATCCCATTGTGCGCTATATGCGTACAATTAAATACAAATGGGTGTGATTAAAAAGGTGGTAGTTATTGTACTAGTACATGTATCATGATGGCTTGAATTCGTCATAATAATGTTCCTGTCTGTTTCTTCACACGAAACATTTTGTGTGGAGAAGTGCACGACTGAACAGCTTGCTAAAATCCTTCCAGTCAAGGTCGATAAGTGAGTAAACAAAACAATTCACTCGAATACACAACAGACTGTTGAAACTACAATAATTATTAGTTAGGCTGCAGTTTGGCAAAACGATATTTTTTTTAATTGAAGGCTTGCCTGGCATTGTTTTTCAGTTTGTTGTTTGTTTTATTTTACGTTTTGATGGCACATATTGACTTTCTAGAGAGGATTTCTTTTGAATTGTTAGCATAGAAAAACTCCAATGATTGCCTCTAATAAAGAGCGTCCATGTTTTCGTCGCGGTGTAGACAATAAAGAGCGTTCTAAATTATGAACGTGCTCTATTTCAATGTCATGGGTGATTTTGTATGTGGTATTGTGACAATTAAATATAAAGAGCGTCCATGCTTCCGTCTCCCAAAAGCGGTAGACAATAAAGAGCGTTCTAAATTACGCACTGTGTTGTCTTTTTGGAGGTACTAAATAATGGATCGCTAGCCCGCCCACAACTGAATACACTACATCTACTAGCCATCTTGGAATATGTGGAGATGACAGATACTCGGGATATTTTTTATCGAAAGTAAAACAACAAACAAACACAAAACAAAGGCGCATAAATAGAGTTAACATTATTCAGCCCAGTGTTTATATAAATTTGGGCGCTTCTTATATATGTATGACCAGAGAGATAATGTTCGAATTCTTTCTATTCACTTTGTGGCATATTAGAGTGCAAACAAGTTCGCGACTGACACTGATGAATAGTCACTGAGTGATTACAAATCACCGAGTGAATACGCGAGACAATCAAAGCACTATTACTGCCATCTATTTACCAAAACAGACATGTGCCGGCATGTTAATTATTAATGGCTACAAAACAACAATCATTCTAGGGGCTATTAATTACTTTATTCACATAGTTATTGTCTTCTATTCCAGATAAACGGCCAAAGCGTAACGTAATATATACACCACACGCGCACATACGACTCCGCATTTTGGTATCGGCTGACTTACGATTACGTCCTCGTAGTCTGCATAATAAACTCCGGC
This sequence comes from Siphonodentalium dalli, assembly GCA_032622095.1. Lineage (NCBI taxonomy): Eukaryota > Metazoa > Mollusca > Scaphopoda > Gadilida > Siphonodentaliidae > Siphonodentalium > Siphonodentalium dalli. Next base: position 86,377,306 of record CP136067.1, on the reverse strand, counting down.
TCCGAATCTATGTTTTTAATTCGCTCCCCACAAGTACGTCACTCGTAGTTTAGTCACGGAAATCTCCGAATACCGGTGCTGGTATTATTTATTTATTTTACGGGTTATTTATTATGCGATCGGAATGGGACTTGGATCATTTTAATCACAACAGGGAGGGCTTTCCGATTGCGTTTTGTAGTTTCTAGAGCGAATAAGTCCTTTAAGTGTTTAGTGCGGGAATTGTTCTCAAAGCACATAGGAAATTTGACTTTGGGGCGATCGTTTTTCGTCATTTTGATTGGAAAACCCGCGCTAAATATAGAAACGACAGACTGGTGCCCAGTCGGTGATAGAGTCACAAAGGCAGTATGACTGGTGCGCTCCGGTAGAGATTAATAAACAGCAAGCATGATTATTGGCCTCGTGCTTTCTGTTCGGAATTAAGTCACCATCCAGTGGGAATAGCGTTCGGTATTTCACACCATGCAAGGCAGTCAATATTGTGTTTGATTAGATGTGACAAAATTCTCGACTCCCGCTATCAACGCGAAGTCAGCTAGCAGGCGGATAATTAGTTCGAATACTATTGTCCGGACGATAGTTCGTTCGTCGGGTAATGTTCAAACTACTCCCTGACACGTGGTGGCGCTTCATTTTATCAAAAGACAGTATGGCCCTTTGTGAACTCAAAGTATATAATAAAATGGGTTAATATATACATTGGAACGATATGAACCGACTGACTTGTTTGAGACCGAGACGGGGTTTAACATATATATAACACCGGAACGTGCCATGCAGTGTATAACCCATATATAGTATTGGCATTGATTAATGTTAGGAAATTACCATGCTCTCGCGCAGACTGAAGCCTCACATACGCGCATAAATACCCCTACAATCTACATCATGGCCCGACAATATCTTGATATGTCTGTAACTGAACCAACAAATACAATGTACAGAAACTTCCAGCAAAACGTTCACGTGACAGAATCGGCCAGCGTCTAATATCTGGTTCCGTTGGCATTGGGTCACAATCGTCACGTGACGGGCATAGCTTACATAATATATTGTCATGCTGGTGACCTACTAGTTTGGCCAATGAGAATGGAGATCTACTAACAGACGACGATGGGGAATCTAGGTTCACCTTGATTGACACCGACCCCATATTGAAAGTACCAATTGCAGGGGGAATACTAGTGTGGATTCATATATCTATATGGAGTCGATAGACGCCATCTTGTCTTTTCGTGCAACTCGATCTGCCGCCTTATGGATATTTACCGTGTACTTTTGGCGACAAGAAAAGGGATATCTGTCGGAAATAATTTTCTACGAATATAAAAAACACCGTATACATAACAATGTACCAAAACCTGCATCTCACATATATTTGAGAAATTCTAAAGACGCATAAATTAACTATCAAACTCAATTGTCACGATATTGCTGGCACTGAGCCATTGACTGAATGCGTCGTCGTTCGTTGCACATGACTGCATATTATGTAACCTTACATTAGCCATATATAGAGAGTACATTTAGCTTACCAGGATTTAAAACCCACTTGTGCGTCTACCTATTGTTGTTGCTTGAGTATTATCCCGACGAATGTCTCCCATTGAAGACGCCTATGTGTTAGCTCGCGAGGTGGTATATATTTTTGCGAGTCATTATTAGCTCAACTGTGCATTATCTAAATAATGACCGGTAAAATAATGACCACCTCGGGAAGATGAATAAACACTCCTGGTTAAGTGGTCCTGCTTTTATGCTGGTGGGTCCTGGTGAATTACGATGATGTTGGCAGAGCAAAGTGATGCTGTTCTGAAAATGTACCGTTATTTTTTCTTAGTTGTCATGTTCACGACCTGTGGCTAATATGAACGAATGGAGAAAAAAACATTATGTTTATGAAACATTGAAAAACATATATATGTATATCCAAATTATGCTCGAATCCACAGAAAGAATAATTCAAGTGATCGAATGCAGAAAGTTCGGGATGGCACGAAACAATGAAGAGCGTTCCTTGTTAGTCTATTCCTGAAGTGGTAGAAGTAACGAGCTTTTGAAAACAGTTTGAAGATAGCTGTGACATTGACATGTCTTTTTCAGAGCATATGGTGCCGGTATATCAATATATCGTGTATTTACCAACCTAAATACACATGCTTCCAAAAATGTTGAAGTTCGAATGAGCCATGCCCCTCTAAAGATACGGGCGGTGTTGGTGGTGGGTATGCTGCTAAAATATTCAACTCCGTCAAAAACCGCCATAAACAGAAATAATAGTAAAATATAGACAGACTTTGTTCTTATACCAATCAGAAATATGGCATAAATAGTATGTTATTGTCAAATGTTTTCCTTTGTTATGTAAACAAAAGCAAAAAACGTTACAGAACCTGGCTTTTGTTTAGATCCGGATATGGTAAACATAAAGAGCGTTATCTGTTACTGTTTTCCTGATATGGAAATAATAAAGAGCGTTTATATCATTTGTGAGTGTGATTAACCAATAGAATTGCGCTATGTTATGTAAACAGAAGCAAAACTTCTGTAACACGAGCAGGCTCTTGTTTAAGTGCAGCATCGTACGTCTTGACGACAATATACTATTTACGCGCTGATTATGTTTGGCATATGAACAAAACTATATATATTTTAATATTCCTTCTGTTGATGGCGATTTGAACATATATTAATATTTATGCAACAAACGCCGCCCGTGGCTTTAAATAATGAGTCTTTTGGTTATTACAAACTGGTCATAATCAAGATGGCCATTCCTGTCGCTTTTGCAAACACACGGGCAGCCATTATTAAACTATTTTAAAATATGCATGTTTTTGAATGTTTCATGCACATGCACACTAGTTTTTTTTCTCAAATCAGATTAGCTCACAACATAGCTAAATAACAACTTTAGAAAGATAGCAATATATTTTATTTAACAGCATCATAGCAAACTAGCATGACAACTTAACCAGGGGCGGAAACAGCGTGTGGGTATCTTCCAGTCGATGAATAACATTCGACATGTTCATCTCCCAGCGACATCAACAGTGAAGAATTACATCAAACTGAATTCCAAATTTGCGAAAAATGTGAGACAAGGACGTGGCGATTGGATTGAGCTGGTTTCGCGCGAAACTTGTATCAAAATGTTCAATAGTTGGAAATATCAATGATTTATGACACATCAATTGTAAAAGTGACAATAAGTTGACATTTATTTGATGTTAAAATTAAAATCGTTCTTACATTTCGGTGAAATTTTTTAATAAAAGTGTCATAATTTTGGAAAAATCGTCACCACAGACGAGGGTTGGCGAGACACATATACAACAATTGGAAAACTTGAAGTATACCAGTTCTATGCTTGCAGCCCAAATAGAAGTTTCCAGATTTGGTTACAAATGCAGTTGGGAATTCCGATTTCTCCATACCCAAACAGAAACTACATTTTCGCGTCAATATTTAAATATAACATGTTGATTGCCAAGCAAAACAAAAAAGTGTGTATACATAGAAATCTTAGATGATACAAATCGTCATTCATGATAAGTTTTACCAACCAACCCCCACCCACGGTCATATAATAGAAATAAGTTATCGTTCCAATTCTAAATTAAATCAAGGTAAACGAAAAGAAAGTTCTACGAATAATAGAATGTTAAGATTGTGTTAAGATATCACACGCACAGTTGCCGACCGCTCGCTATCAGGTCAGCTATGTATAGGCCAAACCAATACAATTATTGGATAGTAGGTTTAAATGGCCGTTCAGCAAAGTTTATACATTAATTAATACATATTCGAAAGACCAATGTGTTCACAACACAGTGTCCGAATACCTAAATGCCACTCTTATATGATGTGCGCATGGGTGCGTGGGTTTTAAATCAGATAATGACCTTGTGAAGTGTCTGAGACCAAATAATCACCCGCGGCCGCTTCGCGGCCGCGGGTGATTATTTCGCCTCAGACACTTCACGAGGTCATTATCCTTTACATACTGCCCTTCGAACCGGGTAATTCTGCATTCAAGTTCTCACATAGAAAGCACGATAAAAGCGTTACATGACTCATTTTTCAGGGATTATAACTGCGTTGTTAGCTGGTATTCGGGATCCATGTTTATAACCCCGTCTTAAAGGCCCGATTATTTTTTATTGTGCCCTGATATACAGTTTTAACAATCTATATCATAACATATGATTAAATTACTATAATTCATCACCATTTGTAACGTCTGCGTCACAAAGATGCCCATAAGAGAAAGATTTCCCCCGTCATGGCTGCCAGAATGAAACAGAATTCAAACTAAAAATGTATTTTCAATGGAAGGGGAATAACTCTATATCTTAAAATATAGAGTTATTCCCCTTCCATTAAAAATAATAGACTGTGCAGTTCATAAAACAAGTCGCTATCTCAACAAAAACAACATATTCACAGTTTATTACATCGAATAAGTTCATAATACAATGTTTTTGAGCTTCCTCTTTCAAATGGTATATAATATGGCATATATTTTATATAAAATTATCTGGGGGTTCGATAATTAAGTGGGCCTTTAAATGGTATTCGGGATTCAAATTTAAGGCTTATACGTGACTTTGATGGCGACACAAATTGTGGTATTTGATGGCTAGAATTGGGCCTTTTTAAACCCTTTTCGGTCTAGTTATATTAATCGGATGCTAGTTTTCCCGAGACAGGCATTCACAGATCAACAGCTTCGCATCCGGCCATCACTGTGGCGAACATATAGAGGATCTCCAACAGTCATATTGGGATATAAGATTTTAAGAAACGAGTTTGATAAATTTGATTCACAACGAGTCGTAGACGAGGTGTGAATCAAATTTATCAAACGAGTTTAATGAAATCTTATATCCCAACATAACCAGTTGAAGATTTTGTATATCACATGAATAAAAACTAGAACTTTATGCCTTTTTAACAAATCAAAATCTTTAAAATAAGTTGCAAAATATATACATTTGCAGCGTTGGCTAAGGCGCTTCACAACCGCGCATGTGCGACAGTATTGCGCGATCTGGCTGCCATGGCGAGGAAAGTATAGTTCCCCAATTTGCCTCTCTGTTTTTGTGTCTATTTTCGTTAAGAACAAGAATTTAACTTTAATGAAAAAGCAATCATTTTGCATTGTCTGGGTGTTGGTGTCATGCGCGGCTTTTCGAAATAGTAATCAATCTAAAAAAAATTGGCGCGATGCCAAGTTTTCCCGGAAATCACGTGCCTATTCATCACTAGTGAGATATAAGGAATTATGTAATGTTTTTTTAATGATATAATAGGGGTTTCATGTGATATAGAGTATTATGTATCTATCAGGGCTTTTTCTACAGTCTGGCAGATTATTGTTGAGAAAAGTGATGAAAATAGATAGTATTGAAGTGCCAAACATATGTCCCTCGTCACATATATATTTCTTAACTGCTATTCAGTAAACACTCCCTCTGTTAATGCTATTCAGGACTCACGTGGGGTCGGGGTGTTGAGTCTGTTGTCACCCTCCTAAATATGTCACCATACTCCGGTGCAAATCATACGCTGAACAGTACATTTGTTATTTTACACCTTCTTGTAGTCCAAGCCATCCCAATATCTTAGCTGGTTCCTAGTGATACGGAAATACCTTCGCCTCCGGGTATATAACCAGTCAAAACAAATTAATTTGCGTATGACCTCCAGAATCGTTGCACGCCGTGAGCATAATCATTCGTCTGAATGCGGTAAACAGGTTCTCTGTGGGCAATAATTGCCAATAGGCTTACTATATATACTAACATAATTGTATAATATCTCCAGGCTCGCGCAACATAAGCTAAAATGACAATCGTTCGAGCTGATACAGAGTGCTTTGCTAGCTTACTGCCGATAACCCTTACCTTATTTATTAATAAAATGAGTTCAAATCAACATATATTCAGATGCAGAAAATCTACCGGCATATCCCCAGGTCAAGAACTATTTTTTAAACTGTATTATATGTCTCATTTATCGAGATTTATCAGTATAATTCATCGGTATGAAAATAGACATCATCGTTGTATATATCAAACCTGTGTTTAGGTCACTTAATGGACTCGCGACTGCAGATTCGGAAACTAAATGATCAAGCCCGAAGTTTTTGAATGTCCATTAAAGGTGGATTATCTCTTTGTAAACATGTATTATATAGTTACCGGGGTATAAAATATTAGATCTGAGTCGAAGACTCCTGTCCGGAAATGCTTCTATCGATTAATATTAATTTTACTTGGAATATTTTCTGGTCTAAAAAGATGTGGTTGTTTAGTTAACGATCAATAGTGGTTACTGTTAACAGAGACCATAAATTTTATTGTGTAAGTTTGTCACAAATAAACTTTAATTATACTCATTATCGCTTATAACTATGGAATAAAACAATACAACCAATCAATCTGGGACATTTGACGTTCGGTATGTAGCCATAGGAACAGCCTAATGCTCTATATCGCTATATGGTATCACCCGAATGGTCTGTTCTAAAAATAGACAAATAAAGGGTCCCATTAAATATTCGAAATAAAATCAATATTAATTGATAGAAGCCTTTCCGGACAGGGGTCTTCAGTTCATGTTTATTATTTTATACCAACGCAACTATTTCAAATTGTTATTTAAAGAGATAATCCATCTTTAACCCTGAAATAATACACCCAATCTTCAATTCTGTCGGTGTTTTTGTTGACAGAAATGGGTATATCTGGTTTTATCAAAACTATGAATTTGTTGCTGTTGTTGCAAGTGTGGCCCGGAATAGATATGCAATCTTTAATTGTACATTTAATGGTGTATTTGTTTTATTTTACCGTAGCGGGAAGGAATTAACAGAGAACTGCATGTCTTTATTGTTAAATATTGTAGCAAAAACGTCACCCAGTTTGTCACATTGAGGAAATAATTTCCTTCACTTCAGTAATCCCGAGGAATACGACGGCCGTAATTAATATTTAATGTATCTGTATCGGAAAATTATGATCCACGGAATACAATACAAACGTACAGTTACTATGTTAATATGGGGCTTGAAAATTGTATGTTGCTTACAGAGGTGACCCAGAATATAATATGGGAGGTCGTGGTCGGTGGTAGTGCATGGAGGTCGGTCGATGAGGAAATCCTTCGATTTCATATGTATATAGTGGAATGTTAATTTCCAAAATCAATTTTTTTCGCTCACGCGCAGGCTACTTTGCTGGTCGCAAATAAACGAACAGGTTGTGTGAAATCAGACCTCAGTTGTGTTTGTATACGCAATTGTTTTGTTTGAGAGTCTCAAATGGGTCCTTTCGAGTGAATATAGTGGACCAGTTATCGGGGTGTTCAACATCATGCCCCTGAATTCCCACAGAGTAACATCTGGGGTCAATACTATGAAACTTTTTCTTTGTAAGAATCTACAATTGTTTGTAAGAAATAACAATTTATCATTCCGCCAATACTATGAACCTACGATTACAAACATAAATCACAAATAGTACGTGTTCTTTGTATTTACAAATATCTCCAATCACAAAGAATGTTCGAGTACTATGAAACATATTTTTTCAGTTTTCGCACCCTTAACCCGGATAATATATATATCTATGATACGCAGGGACGTGGCGACAAGGGGTCGATTCACCTCCTCGTGAAAATATTTTGTCAGCTGGAAATCTCAAGTACAACGCACAGGGACGTCGCGACAAGGGGGTTGGGTTATGTTTCTCGCTCCAAACATTTTATCAACACGTTCAACAGCTGGAAATTTGATACCTGAAACAACATGAATTGGAAATTTTACAACAACAATAGGTTGAATTTGTTCTGTTATTTTGTTTTTTCCAACAATTTATAAAGGGGTATGTTTTGTTTTAGACCAACATTTGCATATTTACCTCCTTTGGTCAAAAGTTTGGATTGAAATGGCCTATATTTATAAATTGTCAAACCTTATGGGGTGTCAGCTTGGATGTGAGGTAGCAGTATGTGTTCCTTGTAACTACTGAAATTACCCAATTTATTGAAAGTTACAACGTTAAAGAACTTGTGTAGACTGTCTATATAGGGTGTCAAACATAAATTGTCGATTTTCACATCCTTAAACCAGAGCATATATAACCATCTGATTCGCAGGTATGTAGCCCCCCCCCCCCTTATGAAAATGTGTTATCAATGGAAATCTCATAAACAGGGACATGCGATAGTGGTCTTGGGAACACGATGCCTGGCACATTACAGCTGTTCAGAATAGGAAGGGGCGAGTAGCCGCCAAATCGTATGAGTCACAACATCTCTGACAAAAGTTGTTGATTAATACAAATAGTGAGTGATACTTGCGGATTATAGCCAACATTATCATGTAACATGTATTTCCATAATCAATGATATATCCAAGAATGTTAACGGTGAGTGAAGTTTGTCCTATTTATTTTTACGCCGGGTATATATATATACTGCATTTAGCTGTTTTGAACTATTCATTTACAATGGCGTATTCTTCCGATGAGGATATCGATTTGGTGGTTATTGGCGGGCGTCCTCCTAGACGAGAACGTATCTTTTTAGAAAGAAGGTTCGAAACTTCATTGCTGTACGAATTCCGGGAGAGGTACAGGGTGCCCGAAAGTGTGGTGGAGTTATTGGTGGAGAAGATTGGCGATTATCTATTGCCAATGACCGGTCGTAGCAGACCACTGACACCACGGCAGCAGATCTTAGTTTTCCTTCATTTTTTGGGAACGAATGGTTTTTACCATATGGTGAAAGACTGCCATGGCATTGGAAGAGACACCGTGAAACGAGTTGTGCATAAGGTGGCACCACTCGTAGTGGATTTAGCACCGGATGTTATTCGCTGGCCAAGGAACCCAGTTCAAATTGCAAAGAACTGTTTCGACATCAGCGGTATTCCGGGAGTGTGTGGATTGGTAGACGGTTCACACATCAGAGTTACCCCCCCCCCTGCTGTCGACGAACGGAGTTATGTGAATAGGCACCATGTCCATTCCATTAACTGTGCAATTGTTTGTGGTCCAGACCTGTACATTTATTTCGCCAGTACACGCTTACCTGGCAGTGTGCATGATTCCCGTGTTCACTATCGTTTATCGCTAGGCCACACACGACGTTGTGAATTTTACAGGTGGAGGAAAGAGCATGCAGAGGCTTGATTTCACCGAGAAATCGTCCCACTGCGTGTAGAAACCACCGACCCCCGGAAAGCAACTGACAAACTTGCCCAGATACACGATTCCGGTCACCCTCCATATGACGGGGTTGGACCAGCTTCGTCAGCGATGGACGGCCTGTGACGGTGTAATGCACCTGGCACTACCGACTGGACCCCGGGGCCCCCGCACCACTCCTATAACCGAGACCATTAGCAAGTCCCTGTTTCGATATACCCCCTCCCGATAAAATGGAGCCACGTTACTGCCTCGATGTGTTATGATAAGAGTAGCGGATCAGTTTGAAATAATAGGATGGTCACAATATATATAATGCTATACCATCAAAATAATATTTTATTTTCACAAACTGAATGATTGTAAATTTGTAATTTGTAAAAACAATGATACCAAATTGTTTGTAGTACTCGTTATTACACTGACTTGTACTTACAAACACACACTACAAACGAACCGTTTAATTGTTAACTTGCGCAGACAAGTGGTCATCAACTTAGCAATCCGTGAACCGATTGGATAGCTCTGAGAAGCGATCACCTCTCAACTTATGATTGGTTATTTCTTTTGTAACTTTGGCCTGCCGTGATTCAATATATTGTGAATCACTCACAAGCAAAGGTTTGTCCGTAAGCAATCTACAATAATCAGCAGTAGATCTTTGTGAAATTTGCGAGATTTTGTTAGCTCATCGTTTCATAGTACCGGCGTTAGTGATAATCACAATATGATAGCACGCATTGTAACTTCCCCATATAAATTGTTGTCAGTTATTTTAGCTCTATATGCATGTCCGTCTAATTTGAACTGGTATTCAGATAACACTGATAACAGGTGCATGGGAGCAGAGTGGGGAGTTAGTTTTTTCTAAGTTTTACAGCTGCCTTTTAGGGTTTCACCTCTCGTCCAGTCTAAGGTATTACAATAATACTGCTAAATTTTCCCTGTACTCTGAAACCACTGTGATAGTTAACACAAATTTGTAATTACAAATTAATAAATACAATTTGTATTTACAGGTATAAAATTGTTCATAGTATTGACCCCTGGTCAAGATCAAGAAAACCGCACACAGTAACAAGACCGGTGACTCTAAACAACATGATCACACAGTTACATGTAACACGTCAGTACGCAATTCCATTGAGGGTCAAAGCTGAAAGTGTGATTTGTTTTAAATGGCCAATCTTCCAATAAAGCAACAATCAGAAGAAGGTTGGATAATTAACTCTCACAATGTTCTGCATTTAGAATGTTCTCAATTCGTTCAAAATTTCAAAAAGATCGGATGAATAACACAGGAGACATAGGGTATTGGAGACCTTTCGCATCCTCACGTTTACGATTACGAATACGGATAGCTATTCGTAGTTGTAAGTCTATCCGTATGGCCAAAAAGTCCTTTCGCAAAACGACTACGCGTAAGAGTTTTGACGAACACGTACCATCATTATTTCGTACCACTTTTACAACTCAAAGTGTGTGTTTGGTATACAGTCCCTTAATACTTCACTTATCGTCTCATTTGCAACAATGCGATAATCTTGACCTGTTTATTGTCAATAATTCGACCAGTCACAACGTACGACCCGGGATTCTCGTGATATATTGTGGCAATACAGGTATAAATGCCAGGTCATATGTGGTGGAAATTCAGTTCGTTGTTATCATGGATGACCTGATAGACGTTATATGCTGATGGGGAAAGAGGGGTTCTTAAATTTGGACCTCACATCAACCACGACACCCTTCCAGTCCGCAATTTCATTTCAATGCGATTTCGGCTTCACATGCCTATCACCTCTTTGGGTTTAGGAAACTCGACATAATGTTGGTGTGCTCACTGATGTGCATCACTTCTGATTTGGTCCTATCAAATCGAAACAAATTCGACACGGTGATGTCGGTGGGTGTGCCAAATATTATTTTAGTAACACTAAATCAATGTCAGCCGTGTATTTTTGGCGACTGGTTTCATAGTGCGCTTCTGTTACTGCAAAGTTTTGTGTCGCAGCCAGCGATGACCATCCGTTGTGAATAGCGATCTTGTTTCTCGGGAAGCTCGAGATTCACGACGACGAGTAGAGTGATTGCCAATCTAAACAGCACACCTAGGTCGTAGCTCAATGCAACTGGATGGTTTACATGATATACATATGCACTCTCGAGCGGAGTAAAGTGATATATTGCAGAAAATAAATTTCAGGTGTTATTTGAGCTTATTAGAAACCATGAAATCGTAACCGTTATTACGGATAGTAAAATACGACAACGATTAGAAAGTACACAAATGTTGGTGACGTAGTACCCTATCCGTATCCGTAATCGTAAACGTGAGTTTTGCTAAAGGTCTCTACTATGTGAGGGGGGACTTATACTGTATATTTTCCTGGGCATAACATAGATATGAGTCGAAGACACATATCTATCAATTAATATTGAGTTTATATCGATATTTTCTTAGGTAACGCGACAATCAAGTGGGGAATTTGTTCGTTACTATTTTTAGAACTTTAGATAGAGTTGTCCCGCATGGTACGCTCAGAACGAACGCGAACCGTTAATTGTCCCCAATTGATTGTATCTATATTATACAAGAAAATTCGATATAAAATCAATATTAATTATAGAAGCGTTTCCAGACAGGGGTCTTCGATTCATATTTATTATTTTACACCAGGAAACAATATAAAACTTGTTATAGGAAGAGATTGACCATCTTTAAGCAATGACCTTTTTGTGTAACTATTATTCACTTATAAATAAATGATTAATCCTAAAAGAAATGGCCTAATATATAATCATTTCATTTATTCGTGGAATTAATTCAATTCCCAAGTAATTACAATACTTAACTTGAGGTTTTTAATATTAATACTTGTTGCTTCAAATACAGACATTATGCTGAAAGCTATAGCCATGAATGTGCTCTTGGCAAATAAAATGAACATGTAGCAACAATGTCATTAAATACCATGTATACATGCAATCAATCTTGGTATGCACTGTATACCGATAAAAGACCTCCAAGAAAAGAAACAAAACAACTTCATCGCCTGAATGTTTCCGGTCCGGACGTCCTGTGTGTCCGCCTCACCGTCGCCTATTGTACTGGTCCATTACACAAATGGCGTAATGCTCCGAGAACGACACTGATACACGCAACGGATCGTGAGTGATAGGGAATTGCAGTGGAAGTTGATCACGAATCTGCTGAAATACATGCAGTTCATATACATGGACTATATTGCACATGCATCGCACGCGGTGGGATAACACAGTGCTTGGATACGAATGTACTTTGACGAACCGCGTGCTTATAAATGGTCACAGAGCAAAATTTACTGAGTTACAAATGTGTCCGGTGTAACATGATGTGTTATTGGAAATAACATACATGTATATTTGTTCCATACAAAATTCTCAGAAATAAACTTATTTTAACAATTGTTAAGACTTGTTTGCTGGTATTAGCATACATCACCACGCTTACTTATGACCACAGAAGTTGGAATCACTGACTTTTATGCCATTTTTTTAGATTTTTTTGGAGTTATAGGCATTAGGTTTCAGAAGAACGGAAACTCAAATTTTCGAGGTACCTCCACAACCATTCACTTCGACCCGTGAATTTTAACAACAAAAGCATAAATATCAGGGTTTTCGGCATATTTGGTTAGAAAAATCATTGATCTACAATCTTACCGCGAGCATAGCATCTATTCGTTGATTTATTCCAGGTTTTATCGCACGTTAAAAAATTTGTTTCACCTGTTAGCTCGGTGGTACCGCCGAAGTTTGCCGGACCTCCTCGTGTGTCTTCGGCAAATCGGGTAGTACGAAAACTGGTATTCGGAGCCGGAACATTGTTATCGGTCAAAACAATCAGCCCACGGCAAAGGTCTATTAAAAGTATCAGGTTCTGCCTTCCCAGCTGGTCCATTAAACAGAATAAAATGTCAAGAAAGGGATTTTGGTGTCATTAGACGCAGAATAACACATCCAAACTATCCAGAAATTCAAGTTGGCGTTCAACAGAGCCACCGAAACTAATAAATAGCTAGGGCAAATTACTCACAAAGTCAAATTGACCAAACACGAATACAGTCTCGATATGGACATCTGATTGTAAACAATATGCTTTGGGTGTGCATGGCTGAGAATGTGTCGACATTTCAAGATGGCTACCAAAATGGTCGTCGAAAATTGTCAAAATTTGAGTGATATCAATATCAGTATGATTAAATAATTAGCCAGTACAATTTTCCAACGTATTGATTCCCATTTATCGGGACAACAATTTTTCAAACAAAGCAGTATCTTCGTTAGATTCAAACCTGATAGTCACACACTAAGAGGGCATTTTTGCAATTATGGCGAGCGATGAGCTTAATTGTTTTCAAATATGTACGAAAAAACAGATGTCAATAGCTACGTACAGACATGATTATCGATGAACGATTGCCAGTAAACATATGGTCCCGGTGGTTCATTCAGCAAATTGTGTAGCGCAAAAAATGCGTGATATGACATACCAGCTGGCATTTTTGAATTCTAGCTGGTTTATTTGCATCATACGCGGCACTTCACTCATAAGTGTATTGTAAACGTAGCTGTGGATATAAAATCGATCTGACTATATACCTATCGTGTTCCCGGCCATTCAAGTGTACCCTCACAACAAGAGAACACTGTTTATTCGAGCGGGGATTATGTCCGTCTTTCCTGACGATGTATGATAATTACAACTCACATGGTCCCAATGAGGGAGTATTCACTCTTATTTGATGATTTATCTATATAAATCGCCTATGCAATATTTCAATCATGGCTGTTTGGTGTTTGCAAAACGACAAGTATGTTATTCTTGATTATGGTCGATTTGCAACAACCAAAAAGGCCATTATTGAAATATTTTACGATACATATGTTTTTGAATGTTTATACACATAATGGGAATTCCTCAATTCATTCAGGTTATTAGTCAAAGCCCGCGAAATGACAATTTTAGAAACAGCATCATTTCCCTACGAGCATCATATAGCAATTCAACAGGACTCGCCATAGCATATTAGCATGAACAATTAACAATATAGCATATATTAATAAGCACGACCAATTAACGATGGTGTGTATCTGGTATTGTAGTGCTATGTATCTTTCAACTGATTGTGTTAGTAGAGGGGCTTCTTGTAAGTTGTATAACTTGTTCTCCAATCCCTACGTATATGCAGTCGATACTGTGTGAAAGTAAAAGGAAGCAGACTGAACCCACCTCCCATAGTGTATTATGCGCCACAGGCGCTGGAGACTAATGCTACTGCCCACATAAATAATATGTATAAGGTGGCCCGCCCACCACCCCATCCCGCCACCCATAGTATATTATGCGCCGCAGGCGCCCCGGGCCGCAGGCGCCCCTATATTTGTCCACCGATGAAGCAGACTGAACCCACCTCCCATAGTATCTTATGCGCCACAGGCGCTGGAGACTAATGCTACTGCCCACGTAAATAATATGTATAAGGTGGCCCGCCCACCACCCCATGCCACCACCCATAGTATATTATGCGCCGCAGGCGCCCCTATATTTGTCCACCGAGGAAGCAGACTGAACCCACCTCCCATAGTATATTATGCGCCACATGCGCTAGAGACTAATGCTACTGCCCACATAAATAATATGTAATGTGGCCCGCCCACCACCCCATGCTGCCACCCATAGTATATTATGCGCCGCAGGCGCCCCTATATTTGTCCACCGAGGAAGCAGACTGAACCCACCTCCCATAGTATCTTATGCGCCACAGGCGCTGGAGACTAATGCTACTGCCCACATAAATAATATGTATAAGGAACCGCCACTTAAAATGTTATCGTGCAGATATGTTCATATTGAACCCAAATATTCACAATGGTTCATATTTCTTATGTGTTCTTATTTGGTTCTGAAATAAGCACATAGTGTATCAAAACACTTTATTCCGTCGAATGGGCCACAACGATAGTGCCATATTGGACGTATTTCATTTTGAAATACGTTCACATTGAACCTACAGTAATGCCCTAATTAATCGACTCCCTAACCACAGCAGACTTATGGGTAACTTTTCAGGATTTAGTCGGAAATATGGCTTGTTGCCATGCATCGGTAAGCTCTCGGGGGGTTATGGAGTCGATTAATTAGGGCATTACTGTATTTCGACCTCTCAATATTCTGTTCACATTGAGCTCATGATTCATGAGAACCGGCCTAATATATACGCGAAGAGTGTTATACAGCTCTTCACGTTGAATGAATTAGTCTACATAGTGACGAAGGCGTGGAAATTCACACTCAACGTAACTATTTTTATCAGGTTTCTGTCACCAGCAATGGTCTCAGTATGTCCTGGGAATCACTCTCATTTGCTATTCTCTCGGAGTTCGCAAGTTGTCTCATGTGTATATTTGCGACGACACGACGCGCTGATGCCGATGTGATATTGCTGAGGGTGTTACTACATTGAGTATAGCGGTCGGCAATATTTAAGAACTAAGCATCAGTACCTTATGTAATTACACTGTATAAATAGACACATTTGGATCGAAAGACAAACATAAATTATACTACGCGATGTGTATATAGAGATTTATCACTTGATTGAACTGGTGACTTGAGATAATTCATGAGAGACACGGACGTTGTACAAAGTACTACAAACACGAGAGCGCATTGCGCTCGAGTGTTTTACAAAATAGTACCTGCCTCGAATGAATTATTATTAATGCACCCTGCAGCCCATATTTATTTTTTTCTCTCAAAAACTCGTTAAAACCCATCTTGGATTTCAACTTTGAATGCACCGTGCAGCCGTATTTATTGGGGAATTGTTTTGAAAATATACAGGCATGTTTATGATCACCTCTAGATTGTATACAGCTATCGAACTTGAACAATTTTCGATGAAAAACATGGCCGCCGGTAGTCATCTTGGATTTTACTCTTTGTATTGCTGAATCCTTTGGCACATCCTGCATACCACATCCCTCCTTTCGATCGTCACTAAACTTCACATGGATCTTCGGGATGACATCCATCCAGATGGGAGTCATCTAATTGTTCCGAATTTTGCTATAAAACAAAAACATGGCCGTGCACCGGCAGCCATCTTGAGTGTTACTCTTTGCATGACTAAATCATTTGGAACACCATACATGTCGACCACATGCAGCCCTCATCCGATCGTCACTATACTCCATATTGATCTTCGGGTTGACCGCTAGACGGGAGCTATGATTTTTTTAAATTCCATTTAAATAAATGGCCACCAGCGGATATATTGGATTTTACTTTATATATATCTCTTCATTATATATGACATCTAATATGACTTAGATGTTTCAACTTTCCGCATTCCTGATCGCTCCATTGACTGTTACACATTAAATTACCCTTTCAAGTTGAGCTATAGTATCATTGACACATTTATTCAGTCATGGGACCAACTTAACCAACCAACCCAAAAATAAACGCTATCTATAGGCGTCTCTCCTTCAATAGTGTGTAGTGAACAGCCAACTAGCTTGGGATCTGAACCTACTGTTTTCTGCGTGCCCCGACACAATGTTCCGGATGCCCCATATTCGCGTTTTTCTGTGATTGGACCAGCTAAATACTCCACAAAAACTCTCTCTAGATCTCGGCCACTCTTCTCGTGTATTGCAGTGTCCAGTCAACAGAGAGCTAGCTCTCTTTTGTGTGTCATTTTCTAATTCCAGAAACTCTTAATATTCCTGGCTTTGCCTTAAAGGTAATTACCTCCACACAAACTGTCCCGACAGCGCCACGCTGGATGTCCATGATTCACGGCAAAATTACCGACACTAATGAGTTGCGTCGGTGTTTTTTGTTTTTCTGTCGAATTCCATTTTACTAACAAATTGCCCAATCGACGATGTGGTGCAAGCAGGTTCTGCAATGGACTCGATGGGGCCCGGAGCACACACTGAGGCCACGGTTTGGGAATAAATTTGTGATCCTTATTTCAACTAATGATATTAACGGGTGTGACTAATTAGTGCCCGGGTGCCCGGGCACGCCCGGGCACGCCCGGGCACGCGCGAGCACGCCCGGGCAAGCCCGGGCACGTGCCCGGGCAGGTCCGGGTGTTCTCATGCGCCCGCAGACAGTCTAATATGATGCCACATGGTAGTAGGATACAGAATAAGCATATATTGTGAAAATTGACTTGCTGTGTCGTCCACCGGCGGGTTTATTAACCATTTAAATGCCGATATTGACTAAAAGAACCCGGGAGAGCCCAGACGGACGCATAGACCCGACCATATTATATATTGATGACTAATGGTAGCGAGGCACTTACTAAAGGTATATATTGCAAATATTGACTCGCTATCTCGCTCGCGGCCGGCTTCATTAACCCCTTAAATGACGATATGCGCCAGAAGAACATGGCGCAAGCCCGGGCACGCCCGGGCAGGCACTGGTGATCTCATGGACCCGCAGACAGTCTAATATGATGTCATATGGTAGTAGGATACAGAATAAGCATATATTATGAAAATTGACTTGCTGTGTCGTCCACCGGCGGGTTTATTAACCATTTAAATGCCGATATTGACTAAAGGAACCCGGGAGAGCCCAGACGGACGCATAGACCCGACCATATTATATATTGATGACTAATGGTTGCGAGGCACTTACTAAAGGTATATTGTAAATATTGACTCGCTATCTTGTTCGCGGCCTGCTTCATTAACCCCTTAAATGACGATATCTGCCAGAAGAACATGGCGCAAGCCCGGGCACGCCCGGGCAGGCCCTGGTGGTCTCATGGGCCCGCAGACAGTCTAATATGATGTCATATAGTAGTAGGATACAGAATAAGCATATATTTTGAAAATTGACTTGCTGTGTCGTCCACCGGCGGGTTTATTAACCCTCTAAATATCGATATTAACTAAAAGAACCCGGGAGAGACCGGACGGACACAGAAACCTGATAATATTATATATTGATGACTAATGGTAGCGAGGCACTTACTAAAGGTATATTGCAAATATTGACTCGCTATCTCGTTCGCCGCCGGCTTCATTAACCCCTTAAATAACGATATGCGCCAGAAGAACGCGGCAAGCGCGGACAGGCCCTGTCTGCCTCCTGAACCCGCGGACAGTCTAATACAAGAAAACTAAGATGCATGCATCAGGTCGGCCGTGAACTATCTACCATAGAATTGTTGTAGCTATCGATTATACATTTTGAAACACCTGTCTGTATGTATGTGTGTATGCGTGAATGCATGTGTGTATGTGTTATATAGACTCTAACACTGCTCGAATTTGGTATTTAACGTGTCAACTTGACCTCGCTCATAGGCATGTTTCTGGACCTTGACCGATCCGACTAAAAATTTGTGTGTAGGACTACTTCGATCCCGGGAGCAATATGGACGGGTCCAATTTCACGTGGGACCATGTTCTCGAACGTGCTGATATAGGCATGTTTCTGGACCAATTGAACAATAGTTTGACCAGACGCTGTATATACTGGGTACTGTCCAGATGGAGGCGATCACAAAAAAAATCCCTAACTAGCCCGAACGAAGTCGAGTACATCAGCTAGTTTAATATATATTTTGGACATTTGTCTGTCTGTTTGTCTGTTAGCTATGGCCGGGAAAACTGCCGGACAGATTTGACGAAATTTGATACCTAGGGGAAATTATTTCCAGGGAGTATTTTGGACGGGTCAAATCTTGATCCCGACCTGACTTTGACATTCAAAAAGATCAATTCAAGGTCAAATCTGGTAAAACGGAAGTATTTCAACGAAATTTGATACCTACTGTTACTTTTGTCCCAGGAGTGTTTCGGGTGGGTCAAATCATGACCCTGACCTGATCTTGACATTCAAAATTGTCAATTCAAGGTCAAATCGGGTATAAAGCCGGGCGGATTTCGACGGGTACTTTTGTCGTGACTTTTGTCCGGGGAGTGTTTTGGACGGGTCAAATCGTGACCCCGACATGACCTTCACCTTTAAAATAGTCAATTCAAGGTTAAAGGGGTACTGTACCCAAGATGTTGTTGTTGGTTTCTATAATCCCCGAGTCGGAGAATAAGTTAACAACTTTTCCATTTTTTGAAAGTCTGTTGAGTACGAAGTATTGTTACGGATGGCAAATTTACCGGAATGCAAAAATACAAATTGTCGTTGTCGAGTAATTTTTGTAAAGTTTTCAACCAAATGAATCAAATAAACATTATATTATATGCTTAGTAGTCCCATATACTCATTTAAGTTAGTGTACCGTCACTAGTCAATGAGTGGCTTGGGTTTTCTCGCCGTATAAGCATAATGTTTCAAACGATCGTGTGTGCAATTGTTTTCCTAATCCAGTATCCCTCAATTATAATTTGATTACGTTTTGTACACGGAAATTCGAATTTTAAGAGACGCCATTTTATGGCTGGAGCCATAAAATCAATTTATATTAAATTATTAACTTTTAAATTATTAAATTTTAAGATAGCCTATTAACCTGAGCGTTTACAGAATACATCTTCGACTCAAATTACTTATATTTCTATATAGTATCGATAATAGATCGTTGTTATCACCGGGAATTTATTGAAAATGGCGTACAGTACCCCTTTAAATCGCGCATTTCTCCGAAAATCAGAGGGGAACATCCCGGACGAAGTGGGGTCCACGAGCTACTATTATATATTTCTAGATTTAGTTACAAACTAAATACCTGTATATTGTACAAAGAAATGTTTGACAAATATATCTGTATCAATATTACCATACGGGTCATTAAAATAGATACGACGAAACAAATTTTGAAGGGTGCATGTATCAGGTAAATTTTTATATTTCAAATGATGACAGGAATGCAGAAAGTTGAAGTACCTACGTAATACTGGCTATCCGCATGAAGAGATATACATGTATATAAAAACCAGATGAGGGATATGTCTGTACAGTTGCTAAACAATTCAGTCATGCAAAAGAGGATCAAAGAGTAAGATACCAAATTGCTGCCTGTGGTAATGTTTTTTAACGAAATTCGGGAAAATTAGATTACTCTCACCCTGGTTATCCAGAAGATAATTGTGGAATCTGATGACGATCGGACAAGGGGTCTCGTCTGTAGGATCAACCAAATTATTTAGCCATAAAAATAGTAAAATTGAAGATCACCGCTGGCAGTGATGTCTTCACAAGGACAGTTTGAGAACAAAATATGGCTCACATCTAGCGGTGACCCAAAATATCCACATAAGAAAAAGTTCTCCAATAAAAGCTGGCTGCAGGGTGCGCCAATTGATTCAAATTCGAAATTTAGCAGGGTGTACTGCTTGTGGCCATGTTTTCCCCGCAAATTTGATAGACTGATGGACAAAACCACTGAATCCGTTGAATCAATATACATGTATACATGGATTAATTTATATGCATTGTTATACACAGTACTGGTATATAAAGGTACTGAAAATAACTATATTACTAGTATACACAAAATAAACCATATATCATGGCTATGGGTTCTAATATCCGAACATGACAGCTGAGAACTTGGTGTGAATTAAAGAGTGGTGGTTTCTCAAGCATATCTAACCCTCCACGTTAGTGACATGCCATTAAATGTCATAAGTATAATCTAGCTTGAGGACAGAAGTGATCCATAAAACCCCCTTAATTCAACCAGGTCCTCGCGCGATGTATGATCGATCACATGATGATCTAGGGGGATTAGAATTGATGTATAAAAACAGCACTGCATGTAAATATAAAATAAAATAGTGCTACATCTTATTACAGATTATTGCCATATATAATCAGTGATTATACAGACAGTCTGACAAAATAAAGTTTCAGTGACACTCTATCCGAAGAGGGGAATAATTTCATCTGTTACAGTCAATGGAGCAATTATGAATCTGGAAAGGTGAAATTTTTAAGTAATACTAGATATCGACATGACGCGATAAAATATAACGTAAATGCAATATGGCCGCTGGCGACCATTTTTTCCTATGAAATTAAAAAAATATTTGATAGCTCTCATCTGATAGATCAATATCAAGATAAATATGAAGTTTGGTGATGATCGGATGAGTGAAGTGGACTGTGGTCTGTGCTAAACGGTTTAGTAATGCTTGAAAAGATTCTTACCTTAATATTTGTATGTTCACTTTATAAACTTCACTGAGTCATCTTTGTCATGTATTGAGTTTGATATCTTTTGTTAACAGTTTATAAGTCATATATGGCTCATGTTTGTTATTTTAATTTATGTGTTTATTATCATTAAATAAAGTTGCATTCCTTAAAAAGATTCTTACCTCAATGTTTTTATGTTCACTTTATAAACTCCACTGAGTCATCTTTGTCATGTATTGAATTTGATATCTTTTGTTAACAGTTTATAAATTATGTATGTCTCGTGTTCGTTATTATATTATATACACTTTATAGTGTGTTTTCAGAACGAAAACAAATTGAATAAAATCAACAAATTTGTAAATTTAAAAACAATTCAAACGTTGTTGTATTCCATGTCCCAGCCCGGACATATACACCAAATTTCAATAATATTCATTGAGAAACAACGGACCAAACGCTATATAACATCCGTATACATCTTTTATTCCGTATCGGACTCGGGTACATGTTATAGTAGGTACCGAATTGACACATGTCGACTGGGCGAGTTGGCCCTGGGGCGATTAGATCGATTCCGGCACATTCTAGAATTTACCGTATGTATCCGTTTACGCGTAGTTTACTTTAGAAAGTTCCGCAATTAATACCGTAAATAGAGCGACCTTATTTGACAGAGAATGCCTCTGTTATTGATTATCAAGTTGCTGTACTTTAAAAACGACAAATTCACATGCTCGTTCAAGCGCAGTTAGTCTATTTTCCCCATGTTAAAGGACATCCACAAATACTAAATAACGCTAACCTACTGCCGAATGTTTGACACGACAACTGTTAACATATTTGGGCTGAATTCATCTGACGCGGTATTATTCCTCAAAATAAACAACAAAACCATCGTTACTTGGAAATGTAGTTTGGGCTAACATTTACATAAATCCTCCAGATCAATTATCCGACACACACGTCAGATGAAAAAGTCACATGAAGTAACCGGCCAAATTGGCCGAAATGATTCCGTACGGTAGTAGGATTATGAATAAGCATGCAAATTTACTTGCTGTGTCATCAACCGGCGGGTTTATTAACACTTTAAATGCCGATATTAACTTAAAGAACCCGGGAGAGCCTCGACTGACACATCGACCCGATCATATTATATATTGATGAATAATGGGATCGAGGCACTTACTAAAGGTATATTGCAAATATTGACTCGCTATTTCGTTCGCGGCCGGCTTTATTAATCCCTTAAATGACGATCTGCACCAAGAGAGCACGGGAAAGCCCGGGCAAGTCCGGGCAGGCCCTGGTGGCCTCATGGGCCCGCGGACAGTCTAATATGATGTGGTATGGTAGTAGGATATATACAGAATAAGCATAGATTATGAAAATTGACTTGCTGTATCGTCCACCGGCGGGTTAATTAACCATTTAAATGCCGATATTAACTAGAAGAACCCTGGAGACTTCTCGGGTTCGGTGATACCTTCGGGTTTGGCGATATACCACGTACACGGGGTCAACTACGGGAATAAATAATAAGGTTTTAGAGAACTTATAAACTTTATTTCATCTAAACGGCACTATCAGTAAATAAAAAAAATATATATATATATATATCACATCACCTTGAAACATTTTATACATAAATATATTTGCAAGTAAAAATCATACTGTGCACAACATTTCCCGGAAATAGAATCGCTTGAATGATATTACTATA
Source organism: Siphonodentalium dalli (assembly GCA_032622095.1). NCBI lineage: Eukaryota > Metazoa > Mollusca > Scaphopoda > Gadilida > Siphonodentaliidae > Siphonodentalium > Siphonodentalium dalli. Next base: position 86,354,187 of record CP136067.1, on the reverse strand, counting down.
ATGGAGACAGAAGTACGATAACAAAACTCCATCCAAATAATTGTCATTTCAATTTCAGAAATGAAACTATGCGTCATGCATAATTTATATTCCATTAATCTCTATATTTTCCCTTTTGGTAAGTTATAGAACTTAAAATTGAAGGACATTTTGTCCGAGAAAAACAGAATAGCTATCTTCAAATAAGTTGTTCTGTGTATAGATCAGTTAAAATTTCTAAATTCTCAAATAAACAGAATATTTGTGTATACGCGTATAATTTCCAGGAATGTTCGGGAAACAATATGTACATGATAGTATAAAAGCATTTATGGGGAAAACTCACAACAGCTGAAACGAAAAATGTCCACCAACAGTACTATATAAGCCACACATATATACACGTGTTTGCAATATAGGGCAAATGAATATAATTTTGTCAAATTGTTTAGAACATTTCCCGGAAATCTAATCACTCGAACTTCCATATATATGTGTATTTTCGAAAGATTTATCGGACATTTTCAAATGTTTACAGTTAACAAAGGATGCTAAAACTAGTTAGTAACAATTGGGTGATTGACGGAATGTTCATAATTATGTTAAACTTCAAGAGTGATTGATTTCTAACTAATTTGTTTCTCACAGTTCGTGCATATATGATTTCCAGGAATGTTCATGAAACAATTTATGAATAATATATAACAAGCAAAACAAATATGAGAACCACAAGATATATAACAATCATACCTACTAATAGCACAATTGAAAGTATAATATATACATACACGTGAATAGATATATAATTCAAAACTTTTTCAAACTGTTTGCATAGTTCTACCCAATAACATAGCTTTCTGCACAAGGTCTTCGTCAGTGATGATATATCATCACTGATGAAGGCCTGATGCCGAAAGCTATGTTATTGAACATATCTAACTAGATGTGCATCTACTACACGGCCCCTGTCTTAGTGGGTGACCCATGATGTGCCAGATGTTTGCAATATTGTATAAGAATGGTATCGCTTATTTGAAGTTGATACCATATTGACGTATTTTCAAAATACACTGAGGTTGGTCGAATGTTTAAAACTTTAACAGAATACTAGCTACTGGCTGTACATATCAAACATGTAAAACCTGGTGTTGTAGCATAACAATTTGCGTAAATGGGTGAATTCCAGGACATTGTAGTATTCAAATAAAATTTCAGAAAAGTAAGCTACTCGAAAGAAAATCGGAATATAACTATGTATATATATGTGATTTAATACATGACCTTTTTTTCGCTAAGGATAGTAACGATGCTCTCTCTTCAAAACTGACCGAACTATGTTATTGTCAATGCTTATTACATTATTTGTATGTATCACACGCTCGATCAGACTGTTTAAAATTCAGAACCACTAGAATTGCAACATTGGACTTGGAACCAAACATTGAAACATCGATTGAACTATCAAATTAAAATCACATAGACACTATATAGTCACTATCAAATAAGAAGTATTGTCATTTTTTTTTCTTTTCGGTGCGCTGGATGTCTTTGCCGATTTTGTACGTTTTTTCTGCGATGGTTTTCGTGCCGTTGGTGTTGTTCGTGGAACGGTTAGTGTACCATCTGTTGATGTTACTGTGCTTGATTTCATCGATTGACCGCTTAAAATTTTACGGACCATGCATGATTTCTCCTCGTCTGTCATAGTTGTCCACTGTGAATGAAGCACACGAAATTTCTTCATATGTGGAGCAAGTTCGTAGTCCTAATATATGCTTATTCTGTATCCTACTACCATATGGCATCATATTAGACTGTCTGTGGGCCCATGAGACCACCAAGACCTGCCCGGGCGTGCCCGGGCTTGCGCCATGTTCTTCTGGCGCATATCGTCATTTAAGGGGTTACTGAAGCCGGCCGCGAACGAGATAGCGAGTCAATATTTGCAATATATACCTTTAGTAAGTGCCTCGCTACCATTAGTCATCAATATATAATATGGTCGGTCTATGCGTTTGTCTGGGCTCTCCCGGGTTCTTTTAGTCAATATCGGCATTTAAATGGTTAATAAACCCGCCGGTGGACAACACAGCAAGTCAATTTTCCTAATGTATGCTTATTCTGTATCCTACTACCATATGGCATCATATTAGACTGTCCGCGGGCCCATGAGACCACCAAGACCTGCCCGGGCGTGCCCGGGCTTGCGCCATGTTCTTCTGGAGCATATCGTCATTTAAGGGGTTAATGAAGCCGGCCGCGAGCGAGATAGCGAGTCAATATTTGCAATATATACCTTTAGTAAGTGCCTCGCTACCATTAGTCATCAATATATAATATGGTCGGGTCTATGCGTCCGTCTGGGCTCTCCCGGGTTCTTTTAGTCAATATCGGCATTTAAATGGTTAATAAACCCGCCGGTGGACGACACAGCAAGTCAATTTTCCTAATATATGGTTATTCTGTATCCTACTACCATATGGCATCATATTAGACTGTCTGCGGGCCCATGAGACCACCAAGACCTGCCCGGGCGTGCCCGGGCTTGCCCGGGCGTGCCCGGGCGTGCCCGGGCTTGCCCGGGCACTAATTAGTCACACCGATATTAACTCCACAATTCCTGACGATTGCTATAGTAATAAAAGTCCGCCTAGTAGCATTGTATTGCTATAATGGTGTCTAATGCCTTGGGTGAATGACGAATTACAAGCAGCACTGTGCCGCAAGTCATCTGCAATTTATGGTCTGACGATGGATTTGGAAAATAAGATAATTTATTGGAGATTTCACACGGCGCAGGTTTCGTGCACGCGTCTACACATATATAGTTTTAGTTTAAACATATTTATTTGTCTAATTTATATAACACATGATATATAACATATACATTTGTTTATACATACAATGGGATTGGAAGACAAGTGCATGCTGACTCACTTATGGGTACCCCCTCTCCCATATATTATTACACTGAAAAATAAATAATGTGTAATGGCAAAGCAACATGGCTACCAAAACAAGTTGAACATATATACAGATCACCGGTCACCCCCACCCCTTATGTCTGAAAATTTAGGGGGAAGTAAGTCGACTAAATATTTGGGCATTTTGTGATTGACAATGTTATGGAAAAGTGAAAAACACTTTAATTGCATTCTACCTGAGTGTTTCCTAACCCATTTCGGTTAGTAGACGTTTGTGGGATACTGATCTCGTACAGCCACTTATTATTCGTGCGGTCTACATCATCAAGTTGTTTAAGTAATTATCTGGTGCTCCTGCCCAGACACTACTCGCATATTCCGTGATTGGACGTACGTGTGATAAATAGAGGATTTCAAGAGTTTTGCGGTTCAAAATATACTTAAGTCTTCGTAGTTGGGATAATTTAGCAAAAGCTCTGGTAAATACATTTTCTATATAAATGTCCCGTGTTAATTCGTCATCTTTCACCGCCAAATTTGACATACCCACCACTTTCTTGACATTACAAAGTCAAGGGCGGATCCAATGGGGGCGCATCCGGCGCCCCCCTATTTTCGCCAGAGCAAGGAATTTTTGGGAGGTGTCCTGGCGCCATTTTGTCTCGGGGCGCCCGAAGATTCCGCACTGAATATTGCTATAATATGCATGTAAATATGCATTTACATGTTTTAAATTACTCAAACGTATACACTGATTTTAACTTTGGGTTGAAATTACTTCAATTTGGTATTCCATGTATTATGTATAGCCATGCACGGGACGAATCCAGAATCCCGAGACGTGGGCGCGTCAGAGTCGGCCAATTTTCGCCATGCAGAGCAAACTATTTCTGCGATATTTTGTATAGGAGTGTCGGAAAATATCTCGCCCGTCGCCAAGTTTTGGGCGCCCGAAGTTTCAACACTGAATATTTCTATCAATTTATAAATATAGCATTTCTAACAGTGGGTCAAAATTTAGAGAATTCCATTTACATGTAAAGAGCAAATGAATGAAAAACATGAGTCGAATACACTCTAGGTTATACCATTTTGTAATGTAGTCCGATATCTGGAGAAGTCGGCCCAAAACAAAGTCGGCCCCAAGAGAAGTCGGCCCAGAGAAGTCGGCCCGGTAAATTAAAGATTGGTCAAGAGAAGTCGGCCCCATTATTATTTTACTGCTTGTTAATGCCTGTGCCACAAAAATATGTTGATATAGTCTATGGCCGCGATGTATACATTACGCATATGAGACCGACATTTCGCCACAAAATGGATTATATCACCTCGTAGCATTCCATTTAATGTGACCAAGCTTTCGCCACATGGTGTCAAGGAGGATTATATCACCTCGTAACATTCCATTTTGTGTGACCATGTTTTGGGTATGAAATATTCAGCAATATCAAAATCTAGTTGATCCATCTTCGGTTCTTTCGGCTTGAGTTTTTGGCGCTGGTAATTGGAACTTCGTGTCAGATTATTTGGATTTGGTCTGCTATCTGGGACATCTGGAGGTTGTTCATGCAGGCTGAGAGTGAGACAAGATAACATCCTCGACAATTGTGGCTGCATGTCGGAAGATATCGTTTTTTGCTGAATCATGGGCTTCTTTTTTCACTCGTATTTGTGTCGAAATTCCAGGTTTTCCCGGGTGTTATGTTGTGTAGGTCCAGGTACGAATTCGTCTTTCGTCGTTTTCACAGATGCATGGCATGTATTGCTTTTGTTTCTCACAGAGCACATCCACGTTGGCCGGCCATGTTTATGTGTATATGTGTATCCTCGGCTGTCAACTAATATCTTCCCAGATTTTTGCGAACCACCATCAATAAACTCATATGTTACTCCCTCCGCGCGTAAGGTGATTGGAGAGGGTGGCTGGACGTCAAGGTCCGAAACGTTGAAGTTGTCAACAATCTGCTGTTCACAAAATGTCTGGCTAAATTATATATTGAATGAATCTACAATTGGTGCTGGACCCTTTGGTCGAACCTGACGGTTGCGTCGCTTTGGAGGTGGCTGTTGGGCTTCTGTTGGTTGAATATGCATTTCGACTGACTCGGATGAATGTCGACTGGCTGATGACCAATATTGATATCTTCGACTGTCTGACTCAACTGATGTGCCGAAACTGGTTACATGTATTGCTTCTTGGTTGGGGCGACGTCGCTGAACTCGGTCGTAATCGGGTGGTGTATATGCCTGACGTTGTCGACGAACACGCTTAGCGGACAAATCAGTAGGTTGCTGAATGTTGTCCATTGACAGCCTGATAGATTCCATAATCGGAAGCTCACTTGTTACATTACGGGGCCGACTTCTCCTGGGCCGAATTCTCCGGGGCCGACTTTGTTTTCGGCCGACTTCGTAGCGGGGCCGACTTCGTTTTGGGCCGACTTCTCCTGTATTCGATATATATAGTACCGATGTTTGCCTCAGACACTTTATCGCACCACCAGACCATCGAACGCTCGGACTATAATGCACTGGCGGCAGTATCATCGTAAAGAGAGTATATAAAGGCACATACGCCATACTAGTATACTATGGTAGTCCTATACATGTACCGTATACATAGTATATTTTCTCCAATGGTATATATGCATGACATTTAAAATTGGTTATATCTTTCAGCACATGTTGTGTAACCCTAACTGGAACAATTGTGTGATAATAAGACAAATATGCATCTGCCATTGCTTTATATTTACATACTAAGTGTTGTCATCACTAAATCCAGCATTCTGATTGGTCGGCGCCCACGTGGCTAGTTGCAGTTATTTCTCGGTGAATGCGCAACGGCTCATAACACCAAGCTCATAACACCATCGATACGTCATTGGGTTTGGAAAGACGAACGCGTAATGTTTTGGGCGCATTTGGACTCGCGCAGGATTGACTTAATACATCATCGGGTTTCAATATGAAGAGAAATTGTTCCTATTAACGTTTGCCAAGGGTGCTATTGGGTATTTTGGGCTGTTTTTGTCACGATACACTTTTCGATTTAAATACATTTACAAAAGTGGCTTTTTCGCTAAATGTATATAAATATAAGGATTAACTGTCATGTGGACTATTTTTATGGAGATGTAACCGTGATGTAAGTGGTCTTAACTTGTAAGTCACGAGTCCTTCAAAATATCGGTTTCCATGTGTCGTTATCGTCATTAATTAACATTATGGATGTAACCAGAAAGTAGATGAACAGGGAATTGGAATACTAGTTAATCAATACGGTGTCAGATATTTTTTGGTGAAAAACTGTGTTTATACTAATAAAACGAGTACAATGTCGGCTTGGTCCACCCATTTGACTTGTATTGATGACTTGTTTTGCTGGTGCAGCATGAAGTTGATGGCTATTAGGAGTAAAACTGAAAAATTCAGCATGGGCAATGGAGGAAAATAAGTGGATGGATAGATGCATTGTATTGCCAGCCGAAACACCTTTATACTATAGTACTTACAGAAGCCAGGACTAGTACTATACAGAAGCCAGGATTTTGCGACTGTTCACTCTGAATTAAACATTATTCTCCCACGCACCGGCCCAAACCATAGGCGACTCGGTGATTCCGGGGCTCATTCCATATGCTTGTCCGGCACCCCAAAATCATAATGTCGCCGAGATAATTCACTATCATTTGCACAGACTTTCAGAAAATAAGTTCATTGTTCAAAGCAGCTTTGTTCTTCCATCACTAACCCTCCATAGTATACGGTAAGTATACTGAATGTTATTGTCACTTGCTCCATATAGGCCTAATATTATTATATTAAGCTACATAAACTAGTCCCAGAACACAGAAAAACGCGTCATTTTCAATGTAATATGCACAAAATTTTCCCGGGTTAGGTCCGAACCCCCACCTACGAGGCGGGGTCAACCCCTTATCGTGCTCTCCCCAAATCAGCGCTTCGCGGCTCGGATGATGCTACGCATCATATATACAGCAATACATATATAGCGCCCCCTTTCAACTTTTCTGGAACCGCCACTTAAAATGTTAATACGCAGCTCCGCATTTTATCAAAGCAGATGAAGAAAGATCTCACTAGCACTGAGACTCCCTTCATTCCAAACAATATTCACCTGCTAACAAAAAGTAAACATGGATGTAAGGAGTTTTACAACCTTCTTATCTCAGACGCTGGTCAATTCGCCTTGTGTGTATCAAAATGCAAAAGAGATCTGTGACTTAATATAACCACAAGTTCATGGTCTCATATATTATCATCGCTATTCAATTATCTGTGAGACTCTAGATTACAATGGTTTCACTATCGGATAAATACACGTATTTTGGGAACCAAAATGTTGCTAATTCTTATGAAGATATATGTAGACGATTACTGTAACCGGTGTAATTTACCTGATAACATTGCCCACATATTACATGAATGTTCTGCAGCAAAACTACTCATAAATGACACACAAAAATGGCTGGATAAACACAAGCTGGACATCTCTATCACTCATATCAATATAATGTTCGGTCTTCCCCGCCAGCAAAAGTTCAGTGTCAAAAATGTATTTCTATCATTGCTTAAATATTACATATACAAAACCAAATTTGACCCCGATACCTTATCCTTGGAATAATTTCCACATGAACTTGATAAGAGATACCGCTTAGAGAAATATATAGCACTAAAGAGAGATATCCTTAACGCGACTTCGATTTTGAATGGTGTGAGATATACCTATAGTTTGATTGTGTTAGTTTTTAATTTGCTGATGATTGTCGAATTAACGCTATATGAATTCCGGACAAGGACAGAGGCAATTTTGGTCATATCGGAAACTATGAATTGCATGTATATTTAAAACATACAAAAAGATTTCCATGCTTCGGGAAAACACCAGCTCTTAAAAGATTTATTAAAAATATAACGCAGGGCTTTAGACGTGAGTCAAACCCCAAGAAGAGTTATCTCCTACCCTTCCGGTAGTGATATATCGCAGTGATAACGGAGAGGGCTCTGCATGGATTTTGGACGTGAGTATGGTGCAGTACCGTGCTGTAACTCGGCGTCTCATCTCTTGACAGGACCAGACAGTTTCCCTTTTTCACGACTATATATCGATTCTTACAGTTATGCCGCAATATAGATACTATATGGATCAAGCGAAGTATATGACTAAATTTACTCCTACATTAAATGGAGATCAGGGGTCATGGGGGCTCTCTAATTTAACAAACGGGGAACTGTCAACTCGTCAGACCGACCAGCAGTTCGCCTAGCTTCTGACAAAATTGATAAAAGTGGGGACTGACTATTCCGAGTAACAGTAAAGGAACCAGGAACAGCTTCCGAGTAACAGAGTGGCTATTCCGAGTAACATAGTGGCTATTCCGAGTAACATAGTGGCTATTCCGAGTAACAGAGTGGCTTTCCGAGTAACAGGAACAGGAACAGAGATTTTACGTAATGAGACAATATTATTATACAGCATTCGAAAACATAGCATCTCCCCTTCATGAATATTATACATTACTTATTAGAATTAAGCGTACAATTGGCAATTAACGTCGAACGATGAATCAGCATTGACCAGTCAAACATGTGTGAAATGTGCCCCGTACTGGAGCTTATTGGATCTTGTGCTAAATGGATTCTCCCATTAACTTATAAAAGTATACATTCTAATATTCATTTAGAGAGGTGTTCGTGTAATAAAAGCAGGCATAAAAACAGAAAATACATGAGCAGAATTATTCATATCCATTGGTGGGAAAAAGTTCAACAAACGACATATATGCTTGTTGAACTTATTACCTGAATATTTCCCAAGGGAACGACTCATCCATGAGTAATTAGTGTTAAAAGGGTCAATGTTATGAACACTTTGTGGCAGAGGACTGATGTATGATCGAATAACTGGGTATGCACCAGCGGCTGCTATGTTAACAATATGGAATCTGTATAATTATACTTTCAAAAAATATTGTAAGTTTTTGCTATATTTGCCCGAAGTTATATGTAACCTTAAAATATCTTAAACAAATGTGAACAACCAAGCCAGGTGTTATTTAGTTACACATCCATTATTATTATTAGCACTCTTTTTAGAGCTTCTACAAACGGAATATAGAAACTGGATGCTAAATAAGCAAGTGACATACTCTCGGTTGTTAATCTAGATCACGGTCGACGAAATAGGCCGATATATATAAATCGAATTGCAAGTATAAGACAATAAGACTCAACTTCGTTTGCCTTGGATGTCCTTGAGCGCCCGACATTTCCTACTGACAGACGGAATACAATCGAGTTTGGTGCTGATGACATTATTGGGAGTCGGGGGTCGTCAGCGAAAGCTTTGATGTACGGTGATATCAATTCTGATCGGAAATGTAATGTTCCCGCCGATTCGCCGCGACAAAATAGTCAAAACTAATATTATGTCCCACATGGATGCTTGGGTTAAACAGAATTTATTCCATGAATAATACAACAATAGAAATTACATCAGTATATTAGTATATACATCATGGACCAGATTCGACATCAAGCGTGTGGGCTTATGTGAGACGTTTCCTGGAATCAGTTTGTATCCGCCCCAAGCGAGAGAGTGATAGTCTGCTGTGAATGTATATAGTGACAGTAGTCTCAGCAACTATGACCATAGGTGTCACATGGAGAGAGAATTTATGAGACCTAGATTTTCGGTTAGCAAAAACACTACACTTTCAGAATCCGTATGTTTGATTTGTCAGAATCTGATCGGCGGACTTTTTTCTCATAGCGTGGTTTTCTGGAGTCACCCGATGAAAATATATCGGTGATTATTTTTTTAAATAAAGCCGACATAATTGCTGAAGTATATTCACACCTTTCGAGAAGAGATATTCGTCCAATTTGTTAAACCTGAGAATTGGGTGATGAACATAGTAAGGTAATGCATGTACCATTGGATATCGGAATGACAGTCATGACGTCATGTGATGTATCGATTCACACAAAGCGTTGTCTTTCGTTTTATAAAGTCTAAAGTAAGACGGTTATGCCGCATTATTTTACACCGTGAGAAACTACTGCCAACTTGCTACGTTTTGATATATATAATTTACCGCTGTTGGTCGCATTATGATTTTATCAGCGGCAGAAAAATCCCACCCCACACAAAAAGCTAAGATGCGCCAGACTGTGGTATGAAGCACACAGAATGCACGATTACGTGCAAAATGGCTTAATTAACACAACGGTCATGACTCGAACAAATATTATATATCCCTGATTCGGAAATTTAATAAATATTAGGTTTCTAAACACTGATAATCAATTAAAAAGATCGAGGGCTGAATTTGCCTTGAGTTAGATCTAGATGCAAAAATCCTTGCACTTCTAGACGTCTAGATGCACGGATTTTGCAGCGTTTAGGTTCAGATTTCAAATTGTATTCCCAGTGGGTCCACTTCCCTCATCGCTAGTCAGTCAAAGACTGACTTAAAAATAAAATGCCAGTTGGGTTGTTTCAATCCAATTAAGGTGGTGCAAATTTGTATTACATGAACATCGCAGGTTAGCCTGGTCACAGGTCCAAAGATGGGGGGTGCAGTTGGAAATTCCAAGGTGGAACCCCCCCCCCCAACGAAGACCCTTTAGCCACGTCCTTCTGGCTGATACCCTTATACATATGCGATCAGTTTATAATCGATCTTTTATTCAACTTTCAGTCCCGGTAAGAGCTGTCGTGTTGAGAGAGTTGAGAACACTAGGTTCCTTCCAAGTTTCCAACGTTTGTTGGGGGAGATGTGATGACAGCCAGCTATGGTCGGCATTCTTAAATGGATGCAACTATCAGCAATCGTAGCCATGGGAACCGCAGGTAAGACATAACTATGCAAGCCATAATTTACCTTTTCATGTATATATATATATATATATATATATATATATATATATAAACATAAAATGGTTTGCGAATTCGAAATTTCGACTCGAGGTGAAGAAGAATGTTTGCAAACATGTGATTATAATACATGCATATAATATACATAATTAAAGGTACTCAATCCGATCAGACGGCCCCCATATCATCAAGATACAACAACAATTTTTTTTTCAAAATACGCTTTAGTTATCAGAATCGATTTATTGCAACAAAATAATGCTAACCACTGACAACTATGCATGGTATCAAATTTCCCAAAACTTGTTATTTATCAACATTTTAGAGTTATCCATCTTCATCCGCAATTTTGTCCGAGTCCGTCGGTTTGACCACGTGTTTCTGGGCCACATATAAATGCATATCTCTAGAAATAACAAACTTCAAAAATCGATATCTGATCACTCTGAGCTTTGATGGGTGGGTTCCTCGACTCGAATTCGGATTATGCATCTTCAAATCACAATATGACGTTTGAGTTCTTATATTGATGGTACGTTAAGAAGGAGTTGGTATTACCTTATTAATTATGTGAGTAGCCGTATGCATCTGAGGCACGAGTGCCTGTACATTTGACTTTAGTTTGGGAGATGGTACATTTGAACTGTATTAATATGAGCAGGTATTAACTAAACATAGCGTAGGTTGAAGCCATTATATGACTATGATATGAATAAATAATCAGTCGTAGTCATAGAATGGTTATATGAGAATGGCTTCAACCTACGCTATATTTAAGTTAATACTCAAATTATTGAAACATAATTGATTTATACAAACATCGAGTTATCGGGGCGGCATAACCAGAAGGATATCTTCCCGCTCTACCACACAAATCAAAAAAGGATATAAATAAATCATATAGATTTGTGTTCAAATTAATCAAAAGAAGTACCGATTTTTTACATTTGTTTCTAAAAGAAGAAATATCATATTCGTCCATCGCTCATTATTCCCAAAAGCTCTCATTAGGTTACACTGGTGTAAATGTTTTCCATAGGCCTCAGTGCAAACGTGTTAGTGCATAATGTTTACAATATAAATCCTAGTTCCAAAATTCTCTTTAAATCTGATAGATTGACAATTGCGGAATCTTTTTATGCAAAAATAAAATCATGTCCATCTAGCAGGGAATTCGCCTTTAAATCTTGTGTTTTCGTAACTAGTGTCAGAACCGTACTAAAAAAATAATGTCATATTTTAGACCACACCACACAATTCAAACTTCATTACAAGGGGTTAATTCCTGTGCCATGGGCTATTTTACCTATGGAAAATCACAGGGAAGAGGTGTGATGATTTTTTTATGCAAAAAAAACACACAAGGCTATTGACCAATCAGGGTCCAGTGTCTATTTTATTCTCTCCTATATAGCATCCGCTAGATGTCACTCCGAAACATATTTACACTAGCGTAACCATTAGTTTGCAATCACAGCAAAGTTAGATAGAAATCACAATAAAACAACGACATGGTATTTCCCTGTGGATATCCGTCTTTCTCCATCCAATAATGTCATAATGAACACGTCATGTCTAGATTCTTGCCATGTAGCCAATAAACCCCACGGGTATTACTATGACTGATGGACATGCATGCGTCGGGAAAAGTAATTTAGTCATTAATTTCTGTTTCATTTGCTGATGACATAACTATTCTCTCATTCACAGACGGAGGTCTCCGTAGACTCCTCAACATATGTCACCTATATAGTTTAAAGTGGCGCTTTGAGTTCTCACACGAGAAAAGCAAAGTTGTTGTAATTGGCACCTCCCAATGCCGGCGTCACACTGAGGATAGACCATGGGAGCTCGGACCCAGACATATCGCCAAAGTAGAAGAAGTCTCTCATCTGGGTATTATTCAGAGCTCGTCTGGTAAACAGAATCCGAAAGTTGAGAAGGCTACTGATATGCTACGCAAAGTATTCTTCTCAGCTTGTCGCTCACCTGTTACAACCGAGTTCTCTCCTTTAACCAACCTAAAGATTCTTAAGCATATCGTTATTCCCAAAGCTCTTTATGGCTGTGAATCATGGTGGGATTTGTCACATACGCAATATACCACGATAAAACGCGCTTATTGCATGTGTGTTAAGAATTTACAGCGCATTCCGAAACGCAGTAATACAATATTATCCCTATCACTACTCGGACTTCTCCCTATTGAGTACGAAATTCAGCGGAGAAAATTATTGTTTCTTGGAACACTGATTAACTTACCACGGAATCACAGAGCAGCTCTCGATGTATTCCTATTCAATTATCACGGTAATCGAATATACGGTCGCCCGATGACAGGATTTCTAAAAGATATATCTGATACTCTCCATAAATTCAACTTATACCATTATCTTCCATCTTTTACGGAAACGGGTTTCTTCCCTACCCAGTCCACTTGGAAGAAAATTGTCAGAGATTGTCTCTCTGCTCACTACTCACGCGAAATGAGTCAGCGTGGTCAGAGAGACGATTCTCTATCTTTTCTCTTCAAGGTAAAACCCGACAACCAGTCACTGTGGAAACTTTGGCAGCTCTCTCGAGAAGAACCTGAGTATTTTCCAATTTGTATCAAGATGGCCAATATTTTGACCAAAACCACGTATGACAATGACGCTGAATGCAATCGCTGCAACCAAACATATTCAAATTTCTTGTTTCATAGATATCTCGAGTGTACATCCGAGTTTGCACAGATGGTACGGAACACATTTTGGTATTCACTGATTGACATATTTGGAATTGAAACTTTTACCTTTCTTGACAGCATGAATAGCGATACATTCCTTGCGTTTTGCCTAGGAGGGTGTATCCCAATGCAAATTGAACTGATTTGTGATGAATATCGTCTTTTCAAGCGATGTGTGAGGTTTATTTTCATCCTGTGTTCTGACTAAGTTTTATGATATCGGATACTTCACTATATATTTGTCTTAAACATCTTGTCTTCCAGTATATCATTCCCACGATGAATTTCTCAAGTTAAATTAGATTGCATGTGTATATATGTCTTCATGTAACTTTTGTATATATATATATTGTACCATAATGGTCTCCATATTTGGAGGAATAAACATATCTCTCATAGCGTAACCATTAGTTTGCAATCACAGCAAAGTTAGATAGAAATCACAATAAAACTACGACATGGTATTTCCCTGTGGATATCCGTCTCTCTCCATCCAATAATGTCATACTGAACACGTCATGTCTAGATTCTTGCCATGTAGCCAATAAACCCCACGGGTATTACTATGACTGATGGACATGCATGCGTCGGGAAAAGTAATTTAGTCATTAATTTCTGTTTCATTTGCTTCTCCCAAAAAGTGCATTACGCATTATAAGCGCGATCAATTCATATTCTATTTTTATTTGCCAAGAAACAACGTTCGCTGACCTATTGAACGTGGTGTGACATGCAAAACTGATACTCGTATTTATGGGTGGGGTTACCGGGAGGGGTCTGCAGAATAAGTCCAGACACAGGGGGGGTGGGTTGGTGGTTCGGGGTCGGAAAAATGTATGATGCAAATTTGTTGCAACCTTCCCAGGGATGGGGGGGGGGGTATGCAGAAAACGTCCAGACACAGGGAGGGTGGGAGGGGTGGATGTGTGGTTCGAGGTCGGAAGTAATGTGTGATGCAAATTGTGTCCAACCTTCCAATCAACATATTTATCAAAGTTTAATTAGGAAACATCAAGATATTTTAAATATATCACTTAGTTGTGAACTGTGCTTACCTGTTGCATACTTTCTGAGTATGATATGCCCATATTAATGACTAGAGAACACTATATGCATCACCAGGTGAGACACTCATGATTATATTATATTGGTATATACAGCCCAACTGTGTAGCCATTGAGTTGGTTGTTTTTTAAGCTACTTCAAGCAACAATTCATATTATTTCATTTGAGAGGAACAGGTATTGAACACCCTATAGATCCGCTTTGAACACTGTATGTGCGCATGCATGCGCATGTACCATTGGAATTGTGGGGTGAATGTTATAGGCATTTAGAAGATGAAATTCATATACATAATGCATATCGTTATATATTCACTCAGGTTTTGGGTTGTATTAATATGTTGCAATATGCTAAATAGTAATTGCTGGAAGGAACCAGGCTGATATCATTTTGTTTCATATTATTCTGATTTATTAACTAATTCTTAAGGGGTGGGTCCCAAAATGTTGTCCTGGAAAAAATAAAACAGGTACACAGAGGGTGAGTGGTCATGCAGCGAAAATATTTGTTTCGACCTTGTGTCTGCAAATGGGGTTACAGTGGCTATTTTACACTTGTCACCTAATGAAATACTACTGATAAGAGCCAATTGGCTGGAGACACGTACCATAGTAGCGATGGCATAGTAGGTATGTTGTATCACGATGGTGCGTTTAGTGACAAGTGGTCGTTGTAATTACTATGCCTTAGTTAGTTATATCGCCGTCGATTTTCTCGCACAATGAGTCTGCTTGGACCAAATTAACCCGTTTCATCTTACGGAGATTGATCTCAACTCAACATGGAGCGATACTGTTTTCTTCTTACATATAGTTACATGATCGCTTGGAATGCTGCTCGTTTGTGGCAATCCAGAACATATACATGTAGGAGCTTAGCACATTCAATCGCACGTAGTCCGTTTTGTATATATATATATGAACTCAATGAATGTTGATATACTTACATTTAATTCATGCGTATTAAGACAGTTCCCCAGTTGCGTATTTTATTTTGTGGCGTTCAGTTTGAACTGAAGTGATTTTTATTGATAAACCAAAGTATGCATATTATACACAATAACAACGGGACTCTGTAGAAGGCATTGCTTATGGGCCAGAGCCCTATAATAGCATGATAAATACAATAATGAATATAAACTGAGTGCAGGTAGGTGCAAGGATTAGGGATAGTTGGGACTGGGGGGTGGGATGCAAGATTACATGGTGTGCATAATATGTTGGGCGATGCTCACAAAGTATAAACATTAAGTTAAATCCAAGAACAATTTAATATGTTTTATGTGAATGTCTAAGGACGTGGCTGTACAATCAGTGGACCTCATTTAGGTTGAGATATGCGAGAGTTTAGATTATGCTTTCAGATTTAAATTATTGGAATAGGCCATTGATACGGATGAATTTATTGTACTCGTTTTCTTATAAAGTAATCCTTTAAATATTTAAGGTATTCTGGGCTACTAATTTTAATGCGTAGCGTGTAGTCTGCGGGGAGGCTATTCCATAATTATCGGGCTTTGTTTGAGATTGCACTTTTTGAGTTTTTAGTCCTTTTGAATTCATGATAAAGATTACCTTTTGTTTTTGCGCGGGTATTATAGCTATGGATATCTTCAATATGTGTGAATAATTTTGATAATGAATCCGGTAGTGCATGCATATGATAATCATGTAGTATTATAATGAGCTGCATGTTACCAATATCATCAAATATTAGTAGTCTGTTTAGTTTACAATAAGTCAAAATATCACTTGTATCATTTGAGATAAATTTGAGGGAATTCTTCTGTAGTTTTCTGATTTTGGTTAGGTTCTTTTTGGTAGTCGAGCTCCATGTTGCGTTACAATAGGTCAAGTAGGGGATAATTAGTGATAAGTACAAGGTTTTCAATGTTTTTGCAGGAACAAATTCCGGCACTGACTTCCTCAGGATTCCAACATTACTGGCAAGTTTAGAGCATAATGAATTTATGTGTTTGTCCCAGGATAAATTGTCTTCAATAGTGACGCCAAAAAATGTGGTATTTGCCACTCTATTAATGTTTTTATTGTTTATAGTTAGGACTGGTAATACCTCAGGTAGTGAACAATTGGTGAAGAGCATGCAATTTGTTTTATCAATGTTCAATAGTTTATAAGCACGGGCAAACCACTGACTCATATAATCCAGTTCAGTGTTAACTCTGTTAAATAATTTGTGGATATCTCTATCAGAACAAAAGGCATTTGTGTCATCTGCAAAAAGTATCAATTTAGCATCCTTGCATATACTTGGTAAGTAATTCATATAGATTAAAAATAGGAGAGGCCCTAAGATTTAGCCTTGTGGGACCCCACAGGTAATTTCATTGAGTTCTAACATATGGCCATCATATTGAACGCATTATTTTCTATGAGTAAGATAATCATTGAACCAGTTCAGTGCAAGCCATCGACATCCATAGTGTTCTAGTTTTTGAAGCATTATTCTATGATTTATTGTATCAAATGCCTTAGATTGGTCGAGGAACACTCCAATTGTGTGTTCGTGATTGTCTAAGGCATCAGTTATTTTCTCTATAAGGTCAGTCAAAGCTAGGACTGTGGAATGATTCTTCCTGGAGCCATAATTATTAAGTTGTACGCATACGTCCATACAAAATAAGACTGCTTGTTGATTAAAGACCAACCCCTCGAGGCATTCACGGGTCAGTGTGTTCAGGTAGATAAATCCGAGAGAGCATTGACAACGACGCGGGTAGAGCTCGATATAGACTCATTGTGCGAGGAAATCGACGGGCGACATAACTAATTATATAAGGCATAGTAATTACGATGACCACTTGTCACTAAATCGCACCATCGTGAGACAACATACCAACTTTGCCATTGCTACTATGGTACATGTACGTGTCACCGACAACGGCAGATGACACCACTGTTCTCTCTTTCACTGAAGGTGGCTTACGCAGACTTCTTGATATTTGTCACGTCTTTAGTAAAAAATGGCGCTTTGAATTCTCCAATGAAAACAGCAAGGTGCTGCTTTTCAATAGTAGTCGCAGCACGGGTTGTGCCAAGTCTCGGTCCTGGAAACTTGGTACAGATGAAATACAACAAGTGGTGGAAGTGGTCCATCTAGGTATCAAACAAAACTGTAAATCTAGGCAGCTGCCAAAAATTCAGAACGCAACGGACATGCTATACGTAAATGCTTCTTTGCATGTTGTCGTTCTCACGTTACGCCTACGTTTTCCCCATTAACAAATATTATGATTTTTAAACACGTAGCTATCCCTAAGGCACTGTACGGGTGCGAAACGTGGTGGGATATTTCTATAGCACTCAATATATATCTCTCGAAAGAGCTTATCGTATGTGCACCAAACACATGCAGCACTTACCAAAACGTACTAGCACGATATTCGCTTTATCTTTATTGGGACAATTGCCGATAGAGTACGAGCTGCATAAAAGTAAATTACTCTTTCTTAGCACACTAGTAAATCTCCCCAAAAGTCACAGAACGGCTCTTAATATATTTTTATTCAACTTCCACGACCACAGGCTGTTTGGTCGCCCAATTGAGGGCTTTCTGAAAGACATAACTGAAATTCTCAAAGAAATCGATATGTACCACTATCTCACGTCTTTCACAGAAACAGGTGTTTTCCCGTCTCAGGCGGTTTGGAAGGGGGTGATTAGAGATCGCTTTGCTGCACATTATGCCCGTAGGGTGCATCTCAGTGTACAGCAAGACGATACCCTAAGGTTCCTATTCAATGTGAAGCCAGATGTCCACTCATCGTGGAGACTCTGGGAATTGTGCCGCAATGTACCCGATTACTATCCTATGTGCATCAACATGGCGAACATTCTGGCAAAAACCACGTACAATAATGATGCCACCTGTATTCATTGCCATAATTCATTCGTTAATCTTCTTACTCATATGTATCATGACTGTATGTCAGAATTTGCACAGGTGACGAGGAATGCTTTCTGGTATGCAATAATCGACAGACATGGGATAGAAACATTCGCGCTCCTAGATAGCCTCGGCAAAAACACATTTCTAGCGTACTTCTTTGGTGGGTGTATCCCACTGCAGATCCATCTTCTCTGCAACGAGAATCTCTTATTAAAGCGATGCGTTCGCTTCATTTGTTTCCTCTGCTCGGAATAGAAAGTATATACCCTCAGCATATAAATGAACACCTCTGAATGGCGACCAATTCTCTGGATAAGTGTTATTGCGGTTAAACATATCCTAGCCATTATGTATATGTTGGCGTTTAATACCAAATGCGGCTGTGTTGAGCACTGTTCACGATACTGGCAGTAAAATTGCACTGAAACTTAGCAAATTTGGTTACGCGCATAGCTCCCAGCTTGTATTAACAAATTATATGTAATTATTTTGTTGTATATATTGTAATATATGTAATCTCCGTTGATATGGAGGAATAAAGTAACTCTCTCTGTACGAGTCGTACATGTTGTTGTTGTTGCTGTTGTTGTTTTAATTAGGGGTCTGGAAGACTGATGACATCTTTAACTACGTTCGCGGCGTCTTGGGCCCGCTTTTTTGTCACACGACTAATGTTTTGTATTGTTCCCATTCGGATTATTTAGAAAATTAAGTATTATCGTTATCAAAAATATGTAATTTTTCGACAAAAAATGTGTTTGGAGGGGCGGTGGTTGCGATTGTTGATTTCATTACACTACGTCCCTGTATTCCAATACTATGGACCTTTAAGTTGATTATTTATCCGGTTGTAAATCTGCGGATATGCTATTAATACTAAGTACATATTTTTCGAACAAATCGTCTTTCGCCAAAACCTCAACCTATGTTCCAGTCATAAATTGCAAATACCGGACTTGTCTCTCCGTATTGTAAATACAAATTGCATTAGTATACTATATATTATTTTTCCCCAGGGGCCTGCGTCCATAGAATTGGGACTGGGACACATTTCACCCTAATGTTGCGAAGTCACTGAATACTTACACCATATGCCATTTGCACATAATAATGGTATAGGGTCTTTAAATTAGGTTAATTCAATTTACATACGCATATCATATACCCGCCCTATTATAATAAACTGGGTGTCGGACTTTCGGAGTATTCGGCCTTCGGAGTATCGGACATTCGTGGAATCGGACATTCGGAGTATTCGACATTCGGAATAAAGGGACGATACCATGCCGTATGCGGCATCAATATTATTAAAATCATATTTATGCTGATGCGTCGGACAAGAAATGATCGGGTTTATGTTGCTCTTTAACACACTGGGCCATATAAGACAGCCGGTGTGTTCCGGTTATAACGCCATCAGAATGTCAGATGCAACACCCAATAACATTATATATTTATACGGCTTCTGGGTCCTCCGAGACCGGAACCATCAGGGACAGTAATAAGGAACATATGGATCTTCTGATGATAATGACATTTGCGGTGATGGCAATTACATAACCATACATGGTTAGTTTACTCTCACCCGCACATTGGTCATAGTCACGTTGTCGTTTTGCCATTTTAATTCCATTATAATTCCATTCTCATACAGGGACGGTGTGAAGACGGGCCATTTTGGCTCTGCCGCCCATGTGCAATATATAGCCATGTTTGTTTTGAATAATTCGTTGTTAGCATAATTATGAATGTAAATTGTACAATCAATCCCCATCTTTCGTAGGCATATATCTTAACAGGGTCGTGGTGACATTGGGGTTGTGGTATCTACCCCCTCCCCACAACTTTGGTCAAAATTATAAACAGCTGTAAATTTCATGGCTGATACAACATTACTTGGAAATTTTACACCACAGTTAGGTTGAAATTGTTCACATTGCTTGATATTCCAACCGGGAATTAGTAGATTATTTGTTGTTTTTGGACCAACAGTAGCATATTTTTATATTTTTTGTTCAAATTTAGGTATGAAATGGCTTGAAATTGCCCAAACTTAGGTTAGGTTGGAAATTTCCAACATTTGGATACCAGTTGAAAAGTTTAAATCCCACGGAGGGTGCAATCGGATACCACCAACAAAGACCCCATAGCTACGCTTTTGGCTTATGGTGCGGAATATTAGACAATATATGCGTGTCATGTTTCACTGTCGACTTAAGAAACCCAGAGGCTGATATGAAACTATTTAACTGAATCAACCAACCAAAACAACTTACACGGTTGATACTGGAGAAGTGTAGATTGATAACACTTCTAACTTAACCTGTCAAGTATATTATAATTAGTTGTGCCTGCATGAGATGGGAAAGCATTATCCAGTAGTCAGCCAAATATGTTCTATTTCTAAAGGAAGTTCATGTCAACATACCCGTTAACGATTTAGTTAGTTATCAATGAGACACGAAACGGCATATACTAACGACAACATCAAATAAAGCCGCTATAATGTGTATTCAGGCTGTCAGAGATAACTGACCACAATTTTGATAAGGAGATTCAGTGAGACCTTCAACATATCCAATGAGATTGAAGTACATGTAGTAACAAAAAATAGACAAGCATGCTGTCAAAAATACAAGTATCTGACCCGTAAACCTACCTACCCTATTTTTTTGGACAAATTGACAGAAAATTTAAGTCAATTTATAAATTGACTGAAATATTTTGTTTACATGGACTGAAATGAAATTTAAATATCCCTGTGACGAAGATAGTGGCAAATCTTATGTAAATTGCCTCTAAACTTTCCAAGATGATTCCACAGTTGATTTGACACAATAGCAATGAATGATACAGTCAGTGTGGGGTTATGATCTGTATACAGGAAAACATTCATGAAAACAAAATCAAGTTGATGTCAAACCAAGAATGGCATAGTGTCTCTATTATTGTCCATTATTAGTTATTTGCAATGTGTATTACTTGTATTTCACTTGTTTGGACTAGACAAACTAGAATGGCATAGTGTCTCTATTATTGTCCATTATTAGTTATTTGCAATGTTTATTACTTGCATTTCACTTGTTTGGACTAGACAAACTAGAATGGCACCTGCTGTTGCACGGCACTTTATTCTTAAAATAACCATATTTTATTCGTTTTGCACTGTTTCTTTCCCTTTGCGCAGTTGCATTTTGTGGAAACTCTGCCCTCCAAATATAGATACCTTAGTCACTGCTTGACACAGTCCGATGACATATCCTCCTTGGAATATAACTTATGAGGGCAGATTTCAAACTGATTTCTGCTGTACGGTAGAAAGTAATGCCCTAAATAATAGACTCCTTAACCACCAGTGTTCGCGCTGTCGGTAGCCAAATTAGCCAATGGCTAATCTTTTTCGTATTTGGCTAATAAAAATTTCATTTGGCTAAACTTTTGGCTAAAACTTTTTTTGAACCCAAATGGAGACTGATAGCATGGAGCCAGAAAGCTAATTAATAAAAGCGCTCAATAGATCGACATTCAAGACGAAGTTAGGTGACGAAAGCATTTCATTATTGTCGTACTTATGAAATATCGTACAAAGGGAAACCCGATCGACAACTCTATCAACCAAGCGATCATAAAGTGATATGCAATCATCTTTAGTTTTCACAAGACGGACAAACAAAGACGCATGGACATTAAACCGACCGTGGTTGAATTATGACAATGTGAAGAAAGCAATGTTTTGTAAAGTGCATTGACGCCGGTATACAAGCAATTTGTTCGTAACATGTGCAGGCTGTTTTAATCTGGAGAAAGATTACGTCACTCTGCACGAAGCAGCAAAAGGTCATTATTAATTTTTACATTTAATCCCCTAATCCCCCAGTCAGCCCATTGTCTGTCTGGTCACTCACGGCGCGCCTGCACAATGCATGTTTATGATGACATTGTATTTATGACGGTCGATGTTTATGAGCACCAAGTGTAAGACAATAGCTTAATCAGCCAAATGTGAATCACGCCAGATATTTTGTGGCTATTTGTCGTCAATACCGATACAGTCAAAATAATATGCATGCTTTTATGACAGATTGTAATTTGATAATGGCGTAACAATATTAAGTTATTAGTTTCCAGATGTTACTTAGATATTTTCGCAAGGATAACAATTTAATGATTTAAAAATAGATATTGATATAAAACAAAAAAATAATGACATTAAGAAGGACAATACCGGATTACCCCCCCCCCCCCCCCAAATCACTCTTTCACATAAAGATTAATAAATTTTTAATAAATGATATTTATAAAAATACTTGTAGTTCATCAAAATTATTTAAACTATTGTGTATTTTACCTTTGTCTGTTATATTTTTCACGTTTTAGTCATTAATTGTGAACCGACCAGAAAACGATGATTTAATTTGACCAAAGTTGTTTTTAATTTGGCCAAAAAACATTTGGCTAAAGTTTTTTTCATTTGGCTAATAAAATTTTCATTTGGCTAAACTTTTGGCTAAAGTTTTTTTCGGTCCAGCGCGAACACTGTTAACCACAGCAGAATTATTGGTAACTTTTCAGGATTTAGTCGAAAATATGGCTTGTTGTCATTCATCGAAAAGCTCTCAGTGAGAGCTTCCCGATGAATGACAACAAGCCATTTTTTCAGACTAAATCCTGAAAAATTACCCTTAATTCTGCTGTGGTTAAGGAGTATATTATTTACGGCATTACTATAGCTTTTCCAGTATTCCCGATTTCACAGCAATCCGGTATAAATCACTATCAGTCCTATCAAGAATAACTGCCATGATGTTTCTAAGATCGCCATTACCACGGTCGACAAGTTTAATCGCGTCAACTGGCCTGTTGAAATATGAGCACGCCGGATGATATCATATGAGTCATCGATGTGTGTAAAACAGATGGGTTTCGACATTTCATTTTCGCGTGTCTTAATGAGTTCTCACAAGCCTGTCATTTGCAGAATGAGGTCCCCAGAGGGCGAATTTAGTGACGCTATCCCGCATAGCTGGCTAGCGTCACTAAATTCACCCTCTAGGGATCTTATTCTGCTTAGGCCTCATCTTCTCTGGAAAGTTTATTTATTATCAAACTTCTTCACATAGATTCTATTTCTATTTTTAGTTTAGTTTCTCTATATCCCCAAATTGGCAGGCGACAGATTTCATAATCGAGGTGCCCAATGTGTACATCACAATATTCACCATTTGGGAACTTCAATCTGAGTCTGTCTCCCATAGCAGATGAGGCTATGCATGGCGTCACTAAATTCAGACTCTGGCGACCTCATTCCGCAAATGACAGGCACACTAAACTCAGGCTTTGTTTCTTAATATCGCCACCTCTCAGAACTTCGTAACGTCCGATAATGTAATACTGTTTATTCGTTTTGTTACACTGGATTCCATCAACTCGTCAATCAAAGTGTGATATTCGTCGTCAATAGAGACTTTCCGTCTGATTTTTTTCTTCTGAAGCAACTGTTGTAATTGTCATTGTAATGTTTTATTATGCTCAGCCATTATGCATGGTACATGCTCAAACATACCTCCACCTGAATCACCACCAGCCATACTGAATAATTCGGTTTGCAGAAGAACATTTCTATAGCTTATACCATTATGTCTAGATCATCCAGCTTCTTATTTGAGGCAACCAGAGCTAAGTCATCGACCGGCTTCCGTTATTAGTCTTAATACATGTACATTTATGTAATCAATAATGTAAGCTATATCTAGCGACTAATTAGTATAGAAGAGTTAATTATTATCTGACAAATCTTGTCTTCAATTCTCAGCAAGAAATTGTGATAGTTTGTGGGGTTTCTGCTCACAAATTGTTGAAAAATAATTTCATTCAATGTGTCAAAAAAATGCCGAATAATTTCAGTCAATTTGTAAAGTGACTAATTGAAACAGGCTTTTAACAAATTGACTGAAAATTGTAGTCATTTTACAAATTGACTGATTTTACACATTGACTCTAACATATAAAATGCGTATAGTCTTAAATTTCTT
The DNA here is from genome assembly GCA_032622095.1 of Siphonodentalium dalli. NCBI lineage: Eukaryota > Metazoa > Mollusca > Scaphopoda > Gadilida > Siphonodentaliidae > Siphonodentalium > Siphonodentalium dalli. The sequence goes on along the minus strand of CP136067.1, from coordinate 86,329,644 downwards.
GACGCGCGATGTTAATTTAAACTTCTCTATTCGCCCTGTCACTAACTCGCAGCCATATTGGATCCACCAAATCCGGTTCTGTTGTTTTACTTAGCTTTCCTTATATGAAAATGCTACTCCAAAACTTTGACCTGTATAGCACTAAAACCACGGATCCGAGGCTGCATGAATCTATGAAACCACGGAACCGAACCTGGTGGATCCAATATGGCCGCGAGTTAGTAACAGGGCATATTATCTGGATACTATGATCTGATGGGATTTTTTCAATTCTGTTTCCAGGAAATGCAATACGGTGCTTTAACTGCGAGAGTACCGTCAGTCCGCCATGTGGAGTGAATTTCAAGTTTTTCCAATTCATTCCACAAATATGTGCCGGTCCAGGAGCCAAGTGTGCCTTACGACGCCAGCAGCCGCATGCAACAAGTGAGTAAATTAACCCTTCTATGACTGGAGCTTCCTGAAGTTTTGCAAAAAACCCTGTGCCAATGCATTCTCTTATAAAATGTATATGCGAGTCTCCCAAAGGGAGCCTCGAATATATTTAAGATAATGCATTGTCCTAACACTATTTACATTGACATTGTAAGCCATTGCAATGAATTATTATATATATTCGAGGCTCATTATGGGAGACTCTCATAAATAAGAGAATGCACTGGCACATGATCTTTAATGTTGTACCAGCGCAGCTCCCGTCACGAAAGGGTTATCTTATAATATCTCAAAAAGAACATTATAGCGAGAATTAACAATGTACTTAGCCGACTCAGTTATACCTGCTTTAGTTCCGGACAACGGTTTCATATGTAACTTTTGCTCCTGAGATTTGCATGGAAATCCCATTTAAATTTGGGTCATTTGACATCGCCCTTAACTATACATGGCGTTTATGGTTTATGTTGTAGGATAAAGTTCATACTCCTGGTTGAGCGGTGATGCTATTTCCGCGAGTTTTTCGTGCACTTTAAATTTGCGCACCTAACATAACATAACATAACATAAATAAATATAAATAAACATAAATATATTACCAAATACATGTATGTGTATTTCTACATGATTTTTCGCTCTACATGTACATATGCATAATATTGAGATTGGCTGCATGTAAATATAATTGTTGAATATCTATTTAAAATAACCTTCTTATTTTTCCTATTGTTTGGTACCAAGTTGTGAGTCGTGCTTTTTTTTTTGCTCAGTTTTAAATTCGCGAACTGATGGGTGTGCGAAAAATAGTACTACGCGAATTTAAATACGAGTACGTTAGTACATGTCAGATACTCCCATCGCAAAAAGACAACAGTTCCAGTAGACATACAGTTGCTTCCATCGACATGTTGAACTTGAAGGCTAAATACATGTACCTAACAATGAGTATAATTACAATGAAATAAGAATTTGAATGAACACTGATGTGTTCTTGATGGATCTTGCTTAACAATGGTTTATTGTACTAGTAATGGGGTCATTTCCACCCAGAACACCGTTGTAAATTAACTTATTTCACTGTGGTTGATCAAATGGTGATTACAATAGTTTTACCACCCTAAAACACTGTTAACACTGTTTAAAATTAGGTTGTAAAACTATGGTATTCACCATGGTAATAATCATAGTTTCACCACCCAAATAACCACTGTAAATTAACCAGTATTTGTACTATGGTTTCACCACCCAAAATAACCGTTGTAAATTAACTATATTGTTTCATTGTAAATTTACTACGGTCTTTTGTGTGGTAAAACTATGGTAATCATCATTATACCATGGAAATCACCGTGGTTGTATGCTAATTACCATGGTTATAACATGGTAAATTAACTACTGTCTTTAATATGGTTTCACAAACCAAATAATCGTTGTACATTGGTAATAACCATGGTAACCACAAAGGCCTATGTGTGGCAAAACTATCCTATAGTACTATGGTTTTATCACCCAAAATAACCGATGCTGGCGTTAAGGGAAATAACCGCAAAAAGATAGCCCATTAACTATCAATTGTTTCAAGACTTCACCATGGACGACTCTGAGTGACTTACAAATTGCTTGACCAGTTCTAACAAGATGATTATAATCAAACACAACAAGTGGACATAATAAAATAAACAATCAATAAAACATAATAAATTAAAAATAAATTTGCCACCACTACCTGCTGCCAATCATAAAAAGCTATTAGCAAAATTAAAATTGAAACAATAAAAATAAAACTAGATACATCATATCACATTATGCTATCAAAATGAAAACTTAAAAAAAAAGTATTGCCTTCCACTGCCTAGCATTTGGATAACAATCAACATGTATTCAATTCTATCAATGTGTTTGATGTTCTACCGCATCTTTATTTATGGTGTTCCTGGCCATGCACAGAGCGAGACTGCAAAGGTACTCACATTCATATCAAAGGTTACGCACATGTATATTTGTCAACTTGTAGGAGCCATGTATTGACTTCCAACAGTGTCCCCAACTGTATAACAAAGCATTGCACAGTATCAATAACGAAAAACATATGTGATATATTGAAGGGCTATGTTATCGTGTAGATATTTGTCACAAGTCTTCGAAATAAAAGGTATGGGTCTTTGAAACTACACCGGAACACAATTTTGAAGGAAAATTGGGGTGGTGGGTGCCAAGATATGTCAAAATGGAAAGAGAGCCTACGTGTCTGGAACATGTTTCCGCCTCCCTGCGTCAGGTGAATGTCGATCCCCGATAATATCACCGGTAATTACCTGACAAAGACAGGATCATTAAAACGGAACATGAAAGCGTGGAAACAAAAAGGATTGCCATGCACTGTCATGTCTATGTCAACATTTATACGAACGTTGTGGAACGGTCTGAGACAATTGAGACTATATACCTTTGACCTTTGCCGACGACAGTCATATTCTCTAACTTCGTACAAGGCCTGGGGTATCTCTTGATAATTTTTCAAACTATTGTGACACATGGAACATGAACGTTAACCTCTCTATAATACAAAATTAATGGTTCTCGTTCTCGTTAAAGGATCACACATTGGAGATATAGTAGACCATTATTAATACTTGTTGGTTTTATAAATCGGGCAGATTCAATAGAAACAGAAATGTGCAGTAAAAGGACGCAGATAAAGTATGGTTAGAAAATACAGACTTTCGATTAACCACAGCATCCATATATATATATATATATATATATATATATATATATATATATATATGAAACAAGGGGTACGCATTTAAGATGCTATGTCGAGTTTATTGGCAGTCGAAAAAAACTACTGCCATGGCAATAAGGCCCACACAAGGCCCAAAAAGTCGGACAAACCTGGTTTTCGAACTCGTCTGAGATATTATTGCAATAGCTCCGGGGGAAAAATTTGGACAAACCTGGTTTTCGAACTCGTCCGAGATATTGTTGCAAGAGACTCATATATCAAATATGGTTTGAATCAGTTAACATTTGATTGAGTTATCGCGCTAACGGTGAAAACAATGCTAAAAAGTCATCAAAGATGGATAACTTTTGTCAAAAAGTTCGGACGTGACCCATTTTCTACAGGCAGTAAATAGTCATTGGGAGCAACTCACATACCAATTTGTTTTGAATCCGTTCACAAATGTCAAAGTTATAAGGCATTCTTTAGGTCCGCCCACCGCCGCCCGCCCGCCCACCCGCCAACCGTCCCTCGTCAAACCATAAGTCGAAAAACTCGACTAAAAACTATTATACCCATCATTATGTATGGGGCAGAGGTATGGGGCCACGAAAATATCTCCTGCTTCGAGATATTGGAACTATGGTTTTGGGCCTCAAAAAGTCATCAAGTATATGGGGAGCTCGGAATATGCCCATATATAAGTGTTAAAATAAAAACGAGATGTCTCTCTCTCTCTTACTGTGGAAATTTAATGACTCTGACTTATACTTTACTACCTCGTGTATATTAGCCTACACAGAAGAAGGGCGAAACAACCCATGGCTTCAATATATACAACAACATCCGAATAATCTTGGATTCTCACAGTTCTGGTTAAAGGGTGGATACACACTTGTATATGTGATTTCTGTATGTAAAATCCACATATTCCATGTATTTTACATGGTCGCACCAATCATTAATAGCATTAATCGCCTGCACGCGATCGACCCATTTCAATAGGGGAGACCAGTGCATAGTTATAAGCCATTGTCAAACTGACTGCTATCACGAAACTCTCTCTCTCTCTCTCTCTCTCTCTCTCTCTCTCTCTCTCTCTATCTCTCTTCCCTCTCTCTCTCTCTCTTCTATACATGTCCATCTCTCTTGACAAATTGTATCTTGTTTGTGGAAAATATATTGAATGGGACAGACTCAATTGAGCCAATATTATGCTAACATGCCATCCTTTGGCGGTTAAAGGTCCCTCATTTTGTAAGACTATGTGTATCTCTTAAATAGAATTATATATATACCTTTAATGCTTTCTTCCATGTATCTGTTTTTGCTAGCTCACTATATGAATGCCCCGATTCCCGTCCTCATATACATATGACAATTGAGAAGATATAATTGTTCAAGTGACTTAATTTGGTCACCATTTGTCGAGGTTGTGAAATGTGAACGATAAAAACTCAATGAACGAATTATGGAGATACCATAACGTTGGTGGATATCGGTGATTAAAACATTATTATCAATGTTATTGCCCCTCCTCCTCCATCCCTGACTGGTAATACGTGTGGCGTCAGTAACCCACATGAATTGATTCCGCGTATCATTGAGAAGAACGTGTACGAATTTGTTGGAAATTAGTACAGAACATATTTTTATCAGCTTAGGAGCCTCTCCCCTCCCTATTCATGACACGAACGGCACCAACCGTGAAGTTATATAGAACACAGACAGACACACATTTGCAAATATAGGTACCAATTGTGGCTTCTTTAACCTACACGATCTGATTCCTCGTATCATTGGAGAAGAACGTGAATGAATTTTGTGGAAATTGGCGCTAAGTTTTGGTTACCCTCCCCTCCCTATCCCTGACACAAACGGTGCCACATTTGACATCTTTAAACCACACAATTATACTCATTATGAAGATGAATATATATATCGGCGACGCAAAATGTTACCCCTGCTAGACCCCTTTGGTGTCATCTAGATGGACCCCGTGATTTTCTGTAGAACACAGACAGACATACATTCGCAAATATAGATATAGATATGAAATTTCTAGTGAACTGTATCTATTTATATGATACTCTTATTAGTCATGACTGGGGTTTTGCAAAGAGAAGCTAGAATAATATTAAAATGTGTATGACTATCAACTGAAAATCCCACTTGTGCTGTGCTTAAAATTGTATTTCTCAGTTATTGCTGATAAACAACAATAGAGAAGAAACTTATAATATCGTTGATATCGTTGATGAACTACATGTATTTTTTATGAAACCTTCAACCAAACACCACAGTATATATATCTTTATATATATATATATATCTTTATTTCCTCCATTCACGGAGAGTTATGAATAATATAAATTGACAAAAGGAAATTCAAATAATACAAGAACAGTAAACATATATACAGTGGACATAACAACAAAGAATAGTCGCTAAGAGCTCAGCAAGCATACGCACACGTACATACACCCATGTATATATTGATGCTTACAGACACCCATCGTGCATACTCGCACGCCCCCATACATGCAAATCCCACACTAATACATTCAATGTGCACACATGCACACATACATATCCATACTCACACACAGACAGATATTCACACATGCATAACAAATACAAGTAATACATATACATGTGCTCACATGCCACGGTGCTATATATATATACACATACATATATATACATATATACACACATATACATATACATGCACATACATACATACATACATATATATATACATACATATACACATACATACATACATACACACATATATATATATATATACATATAAGTATACACACACACAGCGCGCAGACAAACATACATCGCACAGACGCATGGCCCATCGCCACACACACATACACACAGCAGACCACCCGCAGGCTATAAGCGTATAAACACAAGCACATATACACATCTTGAATACTGGAGTCTACTGCCACACAGACAGGTAGACAGTTATACTAATTGACTGTATGTATACAGATGCATATATGCATATTCAATGTATGGTTCATGAACATGAAATAGTATTTAGACACATGTATTAGATTTTGTACTATGCAATCAATGTTATGTTGAGTTTCTTAGCTGTTGTTCTTATAACTTAACGTCCGCGTTGTCGATTAGACTTGTCTGAATTGTGTGATAAGCATGCCACAGGCAATATGTGCTACAGACCATGAAGTCTGTGAACTTGTCAGCTTCACGAACGATATCGAACAATTCTCTTGGCCGTGCAGTGAGGAAAACATTTAATTGGATGTCTGGACTGAGGCTATCAAGTTTTAGTATACATGGAATATCGAATTTATTCATCAGTTCATACCATATATCATTGCGGTATTTCGCAATCGCTGGGCAGTTCATAATAACATGTAAGGGGAGATCATCGTAATCCCCACCACACTTGCTACAAGTTAGTGATACGGACCCAGTACAAGCTATGATTCCAGCCACAGTCAGGTATGCTATTTTGTGTCTTGGGAATTTTCGACAGCAGCGCCACAGGTGAGAGACAGTTAACTTTGGGTGTATGTTATGAAAGCGATGGAGTGATTTGTCGCTCGCCGCGCTTTCCCATTCGGATTCTGTATAATCGGAAATTGCCTTGCGCACTATACCTTTCCAAATCTGCTTTGTTGGGAAATCACTATGAGATACATAATTGGTAAGGTATGGCATCAACTGATGGCTCTCAATGATATCTACAATGTCGGCAATGAATGAATACTTAGAAACACCAGTTATGAAGAAAGAGTGCAGCCTTAGCAAGAATACAGATTTGGCTGCCTTCTCTGTACTGAGAGTACACAAACTGCTGAAAAATAGGAGCTTCTTTTTGTCAATAAAACTTTGAGCGTTTCCGATACCCATTAACCCTTCTGCGATGTTGGTACGTGTTTGATAATGAAGACCTTGAATCTTTTTAAGACAAAATCGGTGCGTTCTTTCCAGAGACAAAATATCTGAATCAGTCATACCACACAGAAGTTCGCATCCGAAGAGGCCCCTTGTTAAAACGATGGATGTGTATAATTTCCTACTGCTTGTTGGGGTTATACCACCTGCATACATACCTATGTTCGACAGTGAGAAATAGCTAGATCTGAGTTTTGTTTTTATTACGTCTATGACGTTACCTTTGTGATTGAACTTGTGTATAGGGACGCCTAAGTGAACCAAACTCTCTACCTCAGACAGTTGTTTTCCACAAAGAGTCCATGCCCTATTACAACTAGCCTTAGTGTGCTCGTTCTTGCTTTCATTGAAGACAATAACTACTGTCTTTTGTTCATTATATTTATATCTCCATTTGCGACTGTAGTTTGTGCATATATTCATTAAGTGCTGCAGGCCATTTTCCGAAACAGAGATCAATGTCATATCATCGGCTTGTGTCGGGCATGAACAATTTATAGAGAACATATTTAGTCCTGCTCCCGAATTTGCAAGCTCTGTTAAGAGCTGATCAACGAAGAGCATGTAGAACAGAGGTGAAATGACGCCCCCTTGTTTTGTTCCCTGCTCTATCTGAAATTTTCTGGACTGACAATTCCCATATTTTACATGACAATAAGTACCTGTAAGCATTTGATGAAACAGTAGCCATATTTTCTCATCAAAACCGAGGAGATGAAGTTTATAGAGAAGACCATTTATCCATACGGTATCAAATGCCTTCTGGACATCAAGGAAACATGTGAACAACTTACTGTCGTTTTCTGATGCAAATTCTTTAGATTCGTATATAAGAAACGAGTCCATGAGACAGTTGATACCCTTCTGGAAGCCGTGTTGCAATGCATGTACTTTGATCATATCAGGAACACGATACTCTAGTCTTAATAAAATTATTTTTTCGAGCAATTTGTAAATGGCAGGGAGCAGGGTTATCGCCCGATAGCTGTCAAATAACTTTCGGGGTTTGTTGCCTCCTTTGTACAGAGGAACGATTATCCCAATCTTAGCCGGTTCTGGTATATGAGAAAACATCATGATACCCGTCAATAGTGCAGTTAGGCATTTGATCAATGCTGTACCACCAAGGACCAAGTGTTCATTATAAACATTATCCCACCCCGAAGCTTTGTTCAAGTTGAGTGTTTTGAGCGTGTTCTCGACTTCATCTTCAAGTACAGGTTCAGTGACATATTTAGAGTTACTCCCCGTTTTACAGTATTGGCCATTGGCGAGGTCTGCGACGGTGTCGTTCACAATTTGAAGGTGGTTCTCGTCAAAGCTATCGTGTACCAAGGGTTTGTATAGTGACTCAATGTAGTCGGCCCACCCATCTGATATTTCTGAGGAATTTCTTAAAGTTGCCCCGTTGTATTCAAAAATCTTGTTTGGTCTATTCTCATAATTTCGCCTAGAATTTATTATTTTAAAGAATGACCCTTGATCTACTTCAGCAGCGGTGTCTAGCTCATTGCTACGATCACTCAAATGTTGATTGCAGCATTGCCTAAACTCCCGTCTGAAGGCGCATTTTCTAGACTTATATTCTACATATAAAGCATTATCAACTTCCCGAGGTCTACCAGCAGTGATCCAATTCCGTCTGCTTGTTGTCATATGAGCGTGCAAGTCCTCCAAGTGACTGTTCCAAAACGGTTTGAGGTGGCTTTTGAATGTTTTTTGTGGAATTATTTCACTCGACGCTCGCTGAATAGCTGAAATAATATTATTATAAAGAGCGTCTACATCGCCTCTGCTATTTATGTTATAGCTTTGTGGAAGAAGCGATGCTAGAGTATATTTATACTGACTCATTAAGTTTGGTGAGGATCTAAATTTCTTCCAGTTATACAAGGGGGTAGAGTTAGATCCCCGTTTGGAACTGTCGGCTTGAATGTCACATCTGAATAAACATACAATTGGTCTATGGTTAGAAATATCAGTAACGTCATCATCAATAATTTCAGCATGCACGAGAGTCATATAAATGTCTCTCTGTGAATACAACACATAATAAATAGACGTGCCCTCACCACCAGTGGCAGGAACACAAGTTGCTTTTCTGCCAGCGCAAAGGTTACTTTCATTTACTGGTACAAACTGTTTTGGTTCGAGTACTCTGCGGAGAGAGTTGTCTCGCGGACGTGATCTTGAAAGAGTACAGTTGAAATCGCCCATGATAATAACATGACCAAGAGAAAAGTAAGTATCTATGATATCACCGAGTGCTTGTGTATATTGTAAATGAAATTCGTCTGTATAGTTGGTTGACGGTAGATACACTTGGAATATGTATAGGTAATCTGCATCAGGTAATTCAACTTGGATACCACAAATTCTATCGTCATCAATTTGTATGGTTGATACATAGGGGTCTAGAACTTCTTTCCATATAAGGGCCACGCCACCTTTATGTCTCCCCCGCTGATGGGGTAGCCTTTGAGAGAAATCACACACAATGTGACATTTGTAGTTGACTAGCATAGGTTCGAGTATATGAGAGTTGTGTTCGTGCAGCCAATGTTCACTGATACCACATATATCTATGTTCCTCTCGTGAATCATGTCATTTAAGTAGGCACCGGATATGGAATCAGCTGATGCCGAAAGACCAGTACAATTCCAAGTGGCTATAGCTATCTGTGCATGTGACATTGTCAATTACAGTAAGATATACAACATGAGTACAATGAGGTATAACAAGAAAAAGAAGCCAGAGTAGCATAAACCATATGACATAATTATATGTTCAATTCCCATTATACTGGGTTTGTCGTCTATCGAAATCATTTTGAGACAGCCAGAGTCGACAGAATACTTGACGCGGCCAGAAGTTCTTATTGATTACTTTTGTCATGTCATCTTCGTGTATATTTATTCTGGCAGAAACAGTATGTTCTTTCCTACTATGCATCATGCGAACAATTGAGAAGCGAACGCCGGCGTCGGCGAGATCGTCCTGAATTGCTTCTGGAGTAACACTGTCGAGCAAGTTACCGACAAATACTCGGATTGTATTTATCGGCGTGTTGTGTTTGCTGCGCATTGAATTTTCCGTCTGACTATCACTTGGTGGCGACCTGTGTCTCCTGTGGTGTTGAACGTTAGGGCGACGTTGTTGGAGATTGTCGTCATTTTCATAAGTCGTTGGTGGTCTCTTTTGATTAGTAGTGTTTGTGTTATTTCTCTCCCTCGAATTATTGCCTTGTCCTGTATTTGCATTTCGAGTGACCTCAGCATATGTGCGGTCGATGTACGACTCCTCGAAGTCGTCAACTGGAATAGAGTTATAGGACTTAGTGTCCTGGTTGATTGGGCTGCTGGTAACAACTTTGTTGGGACTAGCAGTAAGTAACTGTTGATTAAACATCTGCTGTTGGTTGTACATGTGGTTTAATCTATTATTAATTCCATTCATAGTATGAGTGGTGAAGTCCTGGAAAAGACCGGCAATCTCTCGTGAGAATTTGTTTAGTTTTATATTCAGTTTGTCCATACACTTTGACTCTATGCGGTCATCAGTTTCAGTTGGTTTTGACTCAGGTTCCGCCGTCGCATTAACACTTTCTTCGAGTGGCGAGTTAACATCATCATGTAAGGAATTTGAATTTTCGTCAGAATTTATTTTAGAATCAGTGGCATCCTTGTTTGGGTCACAGGTTTTCACATTCTGTTTTGGAAGTTTTTGTTGTTTTTGTTTATTTTTGCCTTTCATTGTTCCTATATACCCTGTGTTGGAATTAACAGATCTTGTCAGCGACTGTATTTCATCGTGCATTGATTCCTTGTCCATTTTAATATCTCGTATATCGCTTTTCAGTTTCGAAACACCTGAGCATCTTTCATCGGCCGTACGCTCGATGTCAAGCTGATTCACCTCAATTTGTTCCTCCATTTTATCAATTCTCTCGGATAACTGGTTTAAGAGTGTGTCATTATTGTTCAGTCTGTCCATGAGAGTATTCATTGCTTTGGCTAGTTTGGCAGAATATGTTTTATTTTGCTCCTTCATTTCCGAAACAGTTTTATATAAATCTGATAAGCTGTGAACTGGTCCAAATTGAGTCGAGTTGGCAATATTTTCCAATATATCCTTTGGTGAATTGGAGATTTCAGAATACTCGGGTATGTCATGTTGGTTGCTGATCATAACTTTAGGCGCTGTTAACAACTCTGACATATGGTCGGGTTTCTCATCCAGAATGCACAACATCATTTGATAAATGTCGTGGGAATATTTCACCGCAAGCGTTGTTTCCCTGTCAGCTGACATTTCTCGGTTGACTCGCCTTTGCTTGAGGGAGGAGTTCAGATTAATGTCAAGTCTTCCAGATTTTGCCAATTTGATGATTTCGTCGAATATGGAGGCTCGCATTTCTTTTAGAGTTGCAGCACGCCACTGTGTTGCATTTAATAGGACGTCGACAACATTCCCTTTTGGCGTATTCCGAACATATTGAAGAACCCATGACAGATATGTACTGAAGTCAACTGTCGTGGGGCCCGTTTCTGTTAACTTAACAAACGAAGCAGAGAGGTCTGTGGGTTCCCGCAAATTTAGAGAGGCCATCTCGTTTAGTTTTTCCATTGCTTCATCACAATTAATGTTATCATCACGATGGTAGGGAACTGATGAGCTTTCAGTGACTTGCGTCTGATTTTCGCATCCATGCACATATGATGGCACAATGTCATTGGTGTCCAACCCAGGAACATTATTGTCCGGCCCATAGAGAACCCTATCTGTTTCCGTGAATATTCCTTCCATGGTCAATTAGTTAAGTTGAGTGCCTGATTAGAGAACATGCAGTCACACGATCATACCGGTAATTTAGTGTCATTAAGCCGTCCATGTATTGTGTGTACTATGTTCACTGAACCATGACATTTTCCCACGGCCAAGGGTCTCGTACTATACGGAGTCTGGTGAGTACAGTTCACGAAACGGTACAAGCAGGTAGGAAGAATGGCGGCACACATAAACAATAGAAGTATCTATGGCTTTGAACTTTGATGAGTCGTCGGTAGCAAAAAATGTATATTACCATCGTCGATTGTCCCATCTCGGATCATGACTGTGATCAGTGGAATATCCGCTGATCGTCTGTAGAGCAGTGTAGTTGATATGTAGCTACGTCTTTAAGAAAAATTAGATAGTAGTCGAACTAGAAAAATACATGACTTGTAAACAATCTAACCGGAAGTAGATGGGTCTCTGAAAATACACCGGAACACAATTTTAAGAAATGGGGTGGTGGGTGCCAAGATATGTCAAAATAGAAAGAGAGCCTACGTCTCTGGAACATGTTTCCGCCTCCCTGCATCAGGTGAATGTCGATCCCCGACAATATCACGGGTATAATTACCTGACAAAGACAGGATCATTAAAACGGAACATGAAAGCGTGGAAACAAAAAGGATTGCCATGCACTGTCATGTCTATGTCAACATATACGAACATTGTGGAACGGTCTGAGACAATTGAGACTATATACCTTTGACCTTTGCCGACGACAGTCATATTCTCTAACTTCGTACACGGCCTGGGGTATCCCTTGATAATTTTTCAAACTATTGTGACACATGGAACATGAACGTTAACCTCTCTATAATACAAAATTAATGGTTCTCGTTCTCGTTAAAGGATCACACATTGGAGATATAGTAGACCATTATTACTACTTGTTGGTTTAATAAATCGGGCAGATTCAATAGAAACAGAAATGTGCAGTAAAAGGACACAGATAAAGTATGGTTAGAAAATACAGACTTTCGATTAACCACAGCATCCATATATATATATATATATATATATATATATATATATATATATATATATATATGAAACAAGGGGTACGCATTTAAGATGCTATGTCGAGTTTATTGGCAGTCGAAAAAAACTACTGCCATGGCAATAAGGCCCACACAAGGCCCAAAAAGTCGGACAAACCTGGTTTTCGAACTCGTCTGAGATATTATTGCAATAGCTCCGGGGGAAAAATTTGGACAAACCTGGTTTTCGAACTCGTCCGAGATATTGTTGCAAGAGACTCATATATCAAATATGGTTTGAATCAGTTAACATTTGATTGAGTTATCGCGCTAACGGTGAAAACAATGCTAAAAAGTCATCAAAGATGGATAACTTTTGTCAAAAAGTTCGGACGTGACCCATTTTCTACAGGCAGTAAATAGTCATTGGGAGCAACTCACATACCAATTTGTTTTGAATCCGTTCACAAATGTCAAAGTTATAAGGCATTCTTTAGGTCCGCCCACCGCCGCCCGCCCGCCCACCCGCCAACCGTCCCTCGTCAAACCATAAGTCGAAAAACTCGACTAAAAACTATTATACCCATCATTATGTATGGGGCAGAGGTATGGGGCCACGAAAATATCTCCTGCTTCGAGATATTGGAACTATGGTTTTGGGCCTCAAAAAGTCATCAAGTATATGGGGAGCTCGGAATATGCCCATATATAAGTGTTAAAATAAAAACGAGATGTCTCTCTCTCTCTTACTGTGGAAATTTAATGACTCTGACTTATACTTTACTACCTCGTGTATATTAGCCTACACAGAAGAAGGGCGAAACAACCCATGGCTTCAATATATACAACAACATCCGAATAATCTTGGATTCTCACAGTTCTGGTTAAAGGGTGGATACACACTTGTATATGTGATTTCTGTATGTAAAATCCACATATTCCATGTATTTTACATAGTCGCACCAATCATTAATAGCATTAATCGCCTGCACGCGATCGACCCATTTCAATAGGGGAGACCAGTGCATAGTTATAAGCCATTGTCAAACTGACTGCTATCACGAAACTCTCTCTCTCTCTCTCTCTCTCTCTCTCTCTCTCTCTCTCTCTCTCTCTCTCTCTCTCTCTCTCTCTCTCTCTCTCTCTCTCTCTTCCCTCTCTCTCTTCTATACATGTCCATCTCTCTTGACAAATTGTATCTTGTTTGTGGAAAATATATTGAATGGGACAGACTCAATTGAGCCAATATTATGCTAACATGCCATCCTTTGGCGGTTAAAGGTCCCTCATTTTGTAAGACTATGTGTATCTCTTAAATAGAATTATATATATACCTTTAATGCTTTCTTCCATGTATCTGTTTTTGCTAGCTCACTATATGAATGCCCCGATTCCCGTCCTCATATACATATGACAATTGAGAAGATATAATTGTTCAAGTGACTTAATTTGGTCACCATTTGTCGAGGTTGTGAAATGTGAACGATAAAAACTCAATGAACGAATTATGGAGATACCATAACGTTGGTGGATATCGGTGATTAAAACATTATTATCAATGTTAGTGCCCCTCCTCCTCCATCCCTGACTGGTAATACGTGTGGCGTCAGTAACCCACATGAATTGATTCCGCGTATCATTGAGAAGAACGTGTACGAATTTGTTGGAAATTAGTACAGAACATATTTTTATCAGCTTAGGAGCCTCTCCCCTCCCTATTCATGACACGAACGGCACCAACCGTGAAGTTATATAGACAGACAGACACACATTTGCAAATATAGGTACCAATTGTGGCTTCTTTAACCTACACGATCTGATTCCTCGTATCATTGGAGAAGAACGTGAATGAATTTTGTGGAAATTGGCGCTAAGTTTTGGTTACCCTCCCCTCCCTATCCCTGACACAAACGGTGCCACATTTGACATCTTTAAACCACACAATTATACTCATTATGAAGATGAATATATATATCGGCGACGCAAAATGTTACCCCTGCTAGACCCCTTTGGTGTCATCTAGATGGACCCCGTGATTTTCTGTAGAACACAGACAGACATACATTCGCAAATATAGATATAGATATGAAATTTCTAGTGAACTGTATCTATTTATATGATACTCTTATTAGTCATGACTGGGGTTTTGCAAAGAGAAGCTAGAATAATATTAAAATGTGTATGACTATCAACTGAAAATCCCACTTGTGCTGTGCTTAAAATTGTATTTCTCAGTTATTGCTGATAAACAACAATAGAGAAGAAACTTATAATATCGTTGATATCGTTGATGAACTACATGTATTTTTTATGAAACCTTCAACCAAACACCACAGTATAGGCGGGAGGTTTGGGGTTTGTGAGTCTAAAAATTGAAAAAAATATACATATTTTTACAGTGAATATTTGTTGGAAAATTCGAACCTATTTTCCAATCTGAATTTGTATATTGCAGTTTCCAGTTGTTGTAGATGCGCTCCAAAAACGCAGCTAATACTATTCGATTTTGAATTTTTCCCGGTATCAAAATTGGACTATACCTTTCTATACGATAATTATATGTCCCAGAAAGACGCGTTTAGGTCATCAAAATCATCAACAGTACGTGGTGCCTTAAAGGTATCACAGCGACGGCAGATATAGATGTTCTTGCCATGGTCCACAGTGTACAGTTGCAATATTTACGCGGCTACTGACTAAAAAAATGAACCGGCACAAATGAAACGATCTTAAATTTATCGAAAAATATAAGAAACAAAACACGTACAGTAATGCTCTAATTAATCGACCTCTTAACCACAGCAGAATTATGGGTAACTTTTCAGGATTTCAGGATCTCACCGAGCGCTTTCCGATGAATGGCAACAAGCCATATTTCCGACTAAATCCTGAAAAGTTACCCATAATTCTGCTGTGGTTAAGAAGTCGATTACTTAGAGCATCACTGTATACAGTGTGATGATGTAAATAATAAGGCATGGAGCTACATGTAGTGCTACAGTAATGCCCTAAATAATCGACTACTTAACCACAGCAGAATTATGGGTAACTTTTCAGGATTTCAGGATCTCACCGAGAGCTTTCCGATGAATTGCTGCAATTTGCAACAAGCCATATTTTCGACTAAATCCTGAAAAGTTACCAATAATTCTGCTGTGGTTAAGAGGTCGATTAATTAGAGCATTACTGTATATATATCGACAAGTTTGTTCGAAAATGATCCTCGTAAAGGTATGTTTAGAAATACCTCTTACCAAATTATTGTATGCATAATTTTGGGGTTCGAACGAGTCATGTCCGTTTATTAGCTCAACTTTACTTTGTAAAGTTTGAGCTATTGCCATGGCTTTGTCGTCCGTCGTCCGTGTGTGCGTGTGTGCGTGTGTGTGTGTGTACGTGTGTACGTAAGGCGTCAACAATGCAGTCTACAGGTCGTACCTTTGGTCGGATCATTATGAAATTTGTCATAGCTGTTGACATCAAAATTTAGACCAGAATGATTAATTTTGGGGTCATTCGGTAAACAAAATGGCCGCCAGTTGCCATCTTGCATTTCAAAATTCAATCCATTAGCACGGGCTACAGGGCGTACTGTTTGTCTGATCGTCATGAAATTTGTCATGGATGTTAATATTGACATGTTGATGGGAACGAGTAATTTTGGGGTCATTTGGCCCAAAAACGTGGCCGCCAGCAGCCATCTTGGATTTTACTCTTTGTGTGACTAAATTCTTTAGCACGGGCTACAGGTCGTACTTTTAGTCTTATCATCATAAAATTTGTCAAGAATGTTAATAATGACATGTAGATGGGAAACGAGTCATTTTGGGGTCATTCGGCCAAAAAACATGGCCGCCAGCAGGCATCTTTGATTTCACTCTTTGTATGACTAAATCCTTTAGCACGGGATACAGGTCGTACCTTTAGTCCGATCATCATAAAATTTGTCATGGCTGTTGAAATTGGAATTTAGATGGGAACGAGTCATTTTGGGGTCATTCGGACAAAAAACATGGCCGCCAGTGGCCATCTTGGATTTCAAAATTCAATCCATTAGCACGGGCCACAGGTCGTACTGTTCGTCTGATCATCGTGAAATTTGTCATGGATGTTAATATTGACATGTAGATGGGAACGAATAATTTTGGGGGAATTCGGCCAAAAAACATGGCGGCCAGCAGCCATCTTGGATTTTACTCTTTGTATGACTAAATCTTTAGCACGGGCTGCAGGTCGTACCTTTAGTCTGATCATCATAAAATTTGTCATGGATATTAACAATGACATGTAGATGGGAACGAGTCATTTTGGGGTCATTCGGCCCAAAAACATGGTCGCCAGCAGCCATCTTGGATTTTACTCTTTGTATGACTAAATCCTTTAGCACGGGCTACAGGTCCTACTTTTAGTCTGATCATCATAAAATTTGTCAAGAATGTTAATAATCACATGTAGATGGGAACGAGTCATTTTGGGGTCATTCGGCCGAAAAACATGGCCGCCAGCAACCAACTTGGATTTTACTCTTTGTATGACTAAATCCTTTAGCACGGGCTACATGTCGTACCTTTAGTCTGATCATCATAAAATTTGTCATGGCTATTAATATTGGAATGTAGATCATGCGTGACTCGTCAAGAATTTCCTTTAGCATGGGCTACAGGTCGTACCTCTGGTCGGATCATTATGATATTTGTCATGCCTTTTGACATTGACATGTAGATGGGAACGAGTCATTTTGGGGTCATTCGCCAAAAAAACATGGCCGCCAGCGGCCATCTTTGATTTCAAAATTCAATCCATAAGCACGGGCAACAGGTCGTACTGTTTGTCTGATCGTCATGAAATTTGTGATGGATGTTAATATTGACATGTAGATGGGAACGAGTTATTTTGGGGTTGTACGACCAAAAAACATGGCCGCCAGCAGCCATCTTGGATTTTACTCTTTGCATGACTAAATCCTTTGGCACGGGCTACAAGTCGTATATTTGGTCCGATCATCATGAAATTGATCATTTAAGTTAACAATGACATGCAGATGGGAATGAGTAATTTCTGGGTCATTTGACCAAAAAAACAAAGCAGCCATCTTTGTTTTACTCTTTGCACGACTAATTCCTTTGACACAGGCTACAGGTGGTATCTTTTGTCAGATTATCATGAAATTTGTACTGGATGTTTTTTTTGTTTTTTTTAAATGTTTATTGAAGAAACAATCACATTGAGGAATGTCAAATACAGAATGTTCAATAGCATTGATAAGTGTATACAGATATGGCATTCCTCGCGTTCACACATATCTCTTTCTTACTGCACGCACTCGCCTGGCTCACAGCATTCGCACACCAGTGGTATAAAGTTATACAATACATAAACATATGCATATGCTTAGTATATATATAGTAAATGTATTATAAATATGTCGGATGTTTCGGATGGACTCAACTCTCAACATAGAGGCTATTGTGGAGATGGTGGTAGATAGTATATGTTTTAACTGACTGCGTGATAATCGATAGGAGTCTCAAAAATTAAAGTAACTTTGTCGAATTTTTATTAAGTCGCCTGTTTGTTTAAAGCTTTTTCTATAAGGAACCAGTTTTTCAAGAATTCTGAAAGTTTCGATTGACATCGTGCTGTATATTTTTCGCAATCGTATCTATATGCCAACTCTTTGAGGAAGACATTAACAGACAAAGTGATTGGTTTAAATTTAGACCGATATATATATTGTTTAATTAGGAGCCAGAGCAAGTTTGTAGTATAGTTTTTACTAATGGGTGGTGTGCCAAGAATCACCGTCATATTTGTGGGATAAAGATTTATATCATTATTTTTACCCCAATTACAGATATCTCTAATAAATGTCTGCACATGACAACAATCCCAAAAAATGTGGTTGATATCTTCCTTTTCACTTTTACACCTATCACATTTGCCATCTTGTCTTATATTAGAAATGTGTAGAAAGTTATTAGTTGATAATATTCTAGAATTTATTCGGAATTGTAGCCATTGTAGCTTGGTGTCAGGCGTCGTGAGAAAGGGTAGTTTATCATATGTAAATAATGTACTTCCCATATCAGGAAACTGTGATTGCCATTTTGTGCGCGCTTTAGTCATAATTTGAGAATCGTTCAAAGTTTTGTAAAAATCTTGTCCTCCCCGCGAATTTTTAAGCAAAGTGATGAAGTTAGTGGGTAGAATGGGGTAAGAAACTCGAGTTATCTGTTGGCCAAGCTTTTTTGCTGTTAATTTTATTTGCTGCTGTATAGTGTTTACAGTGATGAAGTATGTGCGTATATTAAATGTCTTATGTGTGGCTTCTTGTGAAAGAAAAGAACCTTTACTATCTAGCATATCATTTATATACATAATCCCTTTTTCGCGCCAAGAAGTGAAGTTTATTACCTTTCCATATTGTTTTATATTTGAATTATTCCACAGCGTACATGTGGATATATTGCAATTGTTCACATTTTGTTGTAAAAATTTGACAAATGATAACAAAACGTCATGCCAGAATGGATTTGTGAATTTCTTTGCCTGTTTCTCTAAATAGCCATGCTCATATGTAAGGAACATGGGGTCTTCGCATAAAGGAATATCTGTGAGGGGCATCCACTTGGCGCTCTTTGTTATGAGGCGTCTCACCCAAGTTATTTTCATTGACAGCATAAAATTATTGACATTAACCATTTTCAAGCCACCGTTTTTGTAATCTTGGCATACAACTTTGCGTTTCACTCGATCACGTTTTGAATTCCATATATATAGATAATTATAAAGCATAGTGTCCAATTTTTTCATAAATGTTTTATCGGGATTTGGAAGTGACACGAAAAGGTGTGTTAATATTGGGAGTATAAGTGATTTTATTACAGTTATTCGACCAATAGGTGTCAGTAATCGGTGTTTCCATGTCTCAATCAGTCGTTTCACATCAGCAAATTTTGTATCGTAGTTGATTTTCATTTTGTCAAGATGTGTATCAAAATGAATCCCTAGAAGATCAAATGAGCTATCAAATCTGATACCAAGATCTGAGCATATACCATCTCTACGCCCAGTATAAGAACCTATCCACGATGCCTGACACTTGCTAGGGTTGATTTTTAAACCGGAAAGATTTGCGAACAGTGTTAATACATTGTATACTTCCCTTAGGCTTTCTTCTCTGCCGTCTAAAATGAAAGTTGTGTCGTCTGCATACTGTGTGATTTTGTATTCAAAATTGCCGTATGTACTGGATGTTAACAATGACATGTAAATGGGAACGAGTCTGTTTGGGGTCATTCGGCAAAAAAAAAATGGCTGCCAGACAGCCAGTGGCCATTTTAGATTTTACTCTTTGCAATACTACATGTAGGCCTTTCAACTTTCCACATTCCTAATCACTCCATTGACTGTAACACATGAAATTATTCCCTTTCCAAGTTGAGCTACAGTGTCATTGATACTTTCATTATTTCTATGTTATTTTATACAGGAATGCCATAAATAATCGACTCCTTAACTACAGCAGAATTATGGGTAATTTTTTCAGGATTTAGTCGGAAGAGCTTTCGTAGAGCAACCACACATTGTATAGTGTGGTTGCTCTACGGGAGCGGTTAGATCAATAGAAGAAGAAGATGAAGAGGAAGGAGAAGGAGAAGAAGAAGAAGAAGAAGAAGAAGAAGAAGAAGAAGAAGAAGAAGAAGAAGAGGAAGAAGAAGAAGAAGAAGAAGAAGTAGATGAATGGCAACAAGCTATATTTCTGACTAAATCCTGAAAAATTACCCATAATTCTACTGTAGTTAATGAGTCGATTATTTAGGGCATTACTGTACCTTATGGATGTTCTCTAATTCTCTTGGCGGCTGTGTCTCATCCCTACGGAAGCGTATTCGGGACATGGTAGAAAAAAAATAAAGTCAAAATTTTGACTTTTTATCTCAAAATTTTGACTTTATTTTTTTTCTACCATGTCCCGAATACGCTTCCGTACATCCCTGCACAAAGTTGGACATAACAGGAGCTTAATGAATTCTAAGAAAACAATCAGGATTACCCTGAATACTTTATAAATGTACGTTCTGGGCGCGTGCATTTATTGTAATCGTGTATTACAATTTCAGATGGCGAAATCGGCATACAAAGGACATGCTATCAAACAGGTTATCTCGGAATTAACGATACAGACGGTTGCCGCTACATTCAGGAAATTGATGGCGAAGTTGCTCTATTCTGCTTCTGTTCCCAAGATAGATGTAACAGCTCAAATAACTTCAACACAAGTGCTCTTCTAGCCATTCTTGTGACAGCGGTGATACGGATTTTCTTGTGGTAGCTGTGTATGTTATATGGTATGTCAGTGATGGCTTCTCATTGACAATGTCACGACCAGGAATCAACGTCACCAATTAATCAAGTCTCTACCCCAAACCGGGTTTGATTTAAAATTAGTTTTAAACATTTATATAAACGTTTGGCGGGATGACTAGCGCACAAGCTGTGGAAATTCACAATACATGCACATTCAAAATCAGAAATCGTTAAAGTGGCATAATCCGATTAAAGGTACTCAATCCGATCAGACGGCCCCCATCAAGATTCAACAACAACAACAACAAAAACATTTCTTCAAAATACGCTTTAGCTATCGGGCCACACATACTATTACACATCTCGAGAAATAACAAACTTCAAAAATCGATATCTGATCACTCTGAGCTTTGATGGGTGGGTTCCTCGACTCGAATCAAATATTTTTTACATACGAAGCCAAAGAAATAGTAATTTAGGAGCGTCTGATCGGATTGAGCACATTTAAGCGCCCCTCAATTACTATTTATTTGAATTCGGGTATAAACAATATTTGATTCGAGTCGAGAAACCCACCTATCAAAGCTTAGAGTTATTAGATGTCAATTTTTAAAATCTATTATTTTTCACCATCGAGAATTTTTAGTGGCACAGTAAACAGTCGATGAGCCGACGGTCTCGGACCAAATTGTGAATGAAGATGGATAACTCTAAAATCAAGAGGCTTTATGTTGATAATAAGGCCAAATTTCTTCGAACAACATGTTGATAAATAATACGTTTCGGCCTTCGGGGCAATTTTATATTATAGTTGACAGTGGTTAGCATTATATTTGGGCAATTAATCGATTCTGTTAATCGAATCGGATTGAGTACCTTTAACAACTCATATTTACAACTGAAATTTGCAAGGAAAATATGTATCGATTGTGCACCGATTTTTAACATCCAACACAACTTAGCCAGTGAATAGTTGTTCATAAAATAAACATAATCCCTTTCATTCGTAACTCTTGCGACACACATCTAGCTCATTCACTGCATGTGTTCCAGATAACAGCAATCCGAAAATCTGAAGCGACGGATTATAGATTAAATTTATAGTGACGTACAGGTTCCTGGTCCTGAATAATGGCGAATACAGTGCTATATTCTACCCCGCATATTTACATAGATGATCTCACATGAGTTTCTATTTTATACGGAATTTATCAACCGAGTTCACTAAATTCGATTTGAGCCGAGGTTTACCGAGGCTCAAATATAATTTAGTGGACGAGGTTGATAAATTACGTATGAAATAGAACGAGTTTGAGATACTTTTTATCACATGGTCATATAATCGCTTAAATTTTATCGAAAACAACAATAATTAACAGACAGAGAACTTTGTCCCAAAGAGCAGCGTGACGTCATTGCACGCGACGATATTACACGTGTCTATTACGCTCGAATATTACATAGGAAAATAGTGCTAATCATGTGATAAATATATTTATTATATACTTGCCCATGAATTATAAGGTTTTAGCAGTGAGATATAAGTGATATCCCACTAGTGAGATATAAGTGATATCCCACTGGTGAAATTTCTGATGTATTGACATTCATTGGGGGCCATAGGCAAGTAACTAAAGTATATAATAAACAGAATATCCACACTTTTTCAGTGGATATGGGTTAAATCTCATTCGTGATGACAACAAATTTGAATTTCCACTCGTGGCTAAAGCCACTTGTGGAAATTCAATGTTTTGTCATCACTCATGAGATATAACCCATATCCACTGAAAAAGTGTGGATATCCTCTATATATGACATACCGTTCTTGTGAGTGCGTCCCGATCGATATCCGAGGAACTCTCCTCTTCTACAGTAATGCCCTAAGTAATTGACTCCTTAAACACAGCAGAATTATGGGTAACTTTTCAGGATTTAGTCGGAAATATGGCTTGTTTCCATTCATCGGAAAGCTCTCCACGAGAGCTTTCCGATGAATGGCAACAAGCCATATTTCCGACTAAATCCTGAAAAGTTACCCATAATTCTGCTGTGTTTAAGGAGTCAATTACTAAGGGCATTACTGTACGTGAAAAACATATACAGTGAGATGCATAAAGCTTGTTTAATTTACACGTGCGTATCACTTCCCAGAAGATGAGACCCAAGCAGAATGAGTCCACAGAGGGGAATTTTGTCCGCTGTTCGGACTAGCATCACTAAATTCACCTTCTGGGACCTCATTCTGCAAATGACATACACACTATTTGCAGGACTGTGGGGGACTCGCATATATTAGAGAATCCACTGGCACAGGATCTTTAATGCTGCACCAGCGCAGCTCCCGCAATGAAAGGGTTAAGTATGGTTCGCGTATACTCACGCGTAAACTACACGAGTTTTATACATCTTACCGTTACTTTGTATTCATTGGAGACATTGATTTCTTCTTCATAAACATTCCACGTGACATATACTACATGCGTCCGACGTTGCTTTGTCAAAATGACTCGGCCAACCTCCAAGAAGTGTGAGGTGGCTCAGTAAGTAAGGATCACAGCGCATCAGACGAATCCACGCAAAGGGAGAGTTTTCTGTCGCGTTGCTGGGAACATGTCCGTTGCTTTATACTTGCAGTGGAATAATTTTCCAGTGAAATAACAGCCTTCCGAGCAGGTGAAGGAAAGATCACACAGAGGGTTGATTTCGTCGCGAAATCACGCCGTTACACATGGGGCCACCTTCCCCGGAAAGCAACCCACAAACTGTCCCTGATAAGCTAACCATGCAGTTAGTCTCCCTGCGCGTGGATAACAAATACGCGGCTATAACAACCATATCAAGATTTGAATTATTGCTTCGCCGTTGCTGGATGGCTTATGCTGCATTGTGTAATGCGCCATGCATCTTACCAACTGAGCCACCCCACACCCTGAATAGCGTTTCATGGAGCTGCTATTACACTGTGTTATATATTCATGTATATATTATATATATATGTGTGTGTGTATATACTATATATCACATGAAACCCCTATTATATCAATAAAAGCCATTACATATTTCCTTATCTCTCACTAATTATGAATTGGCGCGTTTTTCCCGTGCATATCACTTGGCATCGCGCCAATAAAATGGCCATGCGTCTTTACATTGATTCAGGCGGATTAATACTATTTCGAAAATCCGCGCATGACACTAACATCAGACAATGCAAAATGATTGCTTTTTCATAAAAGTTAAATTATTGTCCAACTTCGTTGCACTAACGAAAATAGACACAAAAACAAAGAGGCAAATTGGGGGACTATATGTTCCGTCTCCAGCCCCAGAGCGCACAATACTGTCGTATACGGTTGTGAATCGTCTCAGTCAACGGTTTAATTGTATGTATTTTGCAGCTTCTTTAAAGGATTTTGATTTGTTAAAAAGGCATAAAGTTCTAGTATACAAGATCTTCAACTCTTAATGTTGGGAATACGACTCATTGTGAATCAAATTTATCTAACTCGTTTCATAAAATCTTATAGCCCAAAATAACTCGTTGGAGATCCTCTATATACAATTGGAAATTGAGTTATCCGCTCTTATATAAGTTATGCGATCGAAACAAATATTTAAAACGAAAATTGGTACGTGCATCAGCGTGCATTTTAATTTTAATAACATCGAAGTTTGTTTCGAGGGTGTTTGTTATTATGTATATGCCGAGCGCGTATATATTTAACAAACATATCTATATATGCGAATGTCTGTCTGTTTGTCTGTCTGTGTTCTATAGAAATTCACAGGGGACCACCTAGATGGCACAACAGGGGTCTAATAGGGGTACTTTTTACGAGAAAGATAATGGCGAGGGTTAGGATTTTCTAAAGTGACGCCGTTGTTGTCAGGGGCAGAAAGGGGGGAGGGGCAGAAAAAAAAATTGTCGCCGATATATAATCATCCCCATAATATGAGGAATCTAATGGTGTGGTTTAAATATGCCAGGCGTCGTTCGCGTCAGGGATGCCCGGAAGGGGAGAGGGGCACCAAAATTGATCAAAAATAATTTTAGCGCCGAATTCCACCAATTTGTTGCACATTCTTCTGAGAACTTCTCCATGATACAAGGAATCTTATTGTGTCATTTAAGACGCCAAATTGGTGTCGTTGGTGATGAGAGATTGGGGGGGGGGGGCGGTGGGTGGGTACTAAATCTGATAAGAATTGGTTTAGTCGTCGATTGCCAAGAAACTTATACAAATTCATCCCCATGGTATGAGGTGTCTAATGGCGTGGCTTAAAGCTGTCAAAAGTGGCGTCATTCGAGTCAGGGGTGCACTGAAAGGGAGAGGGGCACCAAAATTGATACACAATATATTTAGCCCCAATTTCCACCAAATTGATACACATTCTTATCCATGATATGAGGAATCTAATCGTGTGATTTTAAAGACGTCATATTGGTGCTGTTTTTGGTGAGAGATGGAGTGGGGTGGGGTGGGGTGGGCACTAAATTTGATAAAAAATTTGTTTAGTCGCGCATTAGCACCAAACTTACAAATAATAATCTTCATGATATCAGGAGTCTAACTGTGTGGTTTAAAGATGTCAAAAATGGGGCCATTCGAGTCAGGGGTACCTAGAGGGTGAGAGGGACACAAACATTGATAAACAATATGTTTAGCGCCGATTTCCACCTGATTGATACATATTCTTCTCCGTGATACGAATAATCTAATCGTGTGGTTTAAATGCGCCAAATTGGGGCATTTTGGGTGAGAGATATGCAATGATTGCCCTAAATTTGATACGAATTTGTCTACTCGCCAATTTTCATAAATGTTAAATATATTCATCTCTATAATGAGTCTAAGTGTGTGGTTTAATGATGTCAAAAGTGGTGCCGCTTGAGTCCGAAATAGGGACGGGAGGTCACCAAAAACTTATAAAAATATGTTTAGTGCCAATTACCATCAAACTTATACACGTTCTTCTCAAATGATACAATGAATCAAATATTTGCGAATATCTGTCTGTGTTCTATATATAACTTTAAGGGTACAATCGAGATGGCACCAAGGCGGTCTAACAGGGGTAACTTTTTACGAGTAAGATGATGGTGCGGGTTAAAATTGTCTAAAGTGACGTTGTTGGTGTCAGGGGAGGGACTATCTTTAGCGCAGATTTCGACCAAATTGATATAATATTCCTCTCCGTGATACGAGGAATATAAACGTGTGATTTAAATATGCGAAATTTGTGCCGTTTGGGTGAGAGATGGGGGGGGGGTAATAAATATGATAAGAATTTGTTTAGTTGCCGATTACCACCAAACTTATATATAATCATCTCCATTATATAATGCATGCATGGGTCTAATAGACGTGGTTTAAATATGACAAAAGTGGCGTTGTTCAAGTCATGCATGAGGGGAGTTGCACCAAAGTTGATAGAAATATATTCAGCACTGATTCCACCAAATTCATGCACGTTCTTCTCTAATGATATGATGAATGAATGAATTAATTCTTTTATATATTCGAAGCTCATTGTGGGGGACTCGCATATATAAGAGAATCCACTGGCACAGGATATTTAATGCTGCACCAGCGCAGCTCCCGCCATGAAAGGGTTAAGTATGGTTCGTGTATACTCACGCGTAAACTACACGAGTTTTATACATCTTACCGTTACTTTGTATTCATTGGAGACATTGATTTCTTCTTCATAAACATTCCACGTGACATATACTACATGCGTCCGACGTTGCTTTGTCAAAATGACTCGGCCAGCTTCACAGAAGTGTGAGGTGGCTCAGTAAGTAAGGATCACAGCGCATCAGACGAATCCACGCAAAGGGAGAGTTTTCTGTCGCGTTGCTGGGAACATGTCCGTTGCTTTCTATTTGCAGTGGAATGATTTTCCAGTGAAATAATAGCCTTCCGAGCAGGTGAAGGAAAGACCACACAGAGGGTTGATTTCGTCGCGAAATCACGCCGTTACACATGGGGCCACCTTCCCCGGAAAGCAACCCACAAACTGTCCTTAATAAGCTAACCAGTTAGTCTCCCTGCGCGTTGATAACAAATACGCGGCTATAACAACCATATCAAGATTTGAAGTATTGCTTCGCCGTTGCTGTGTGGCTTATTCTGCATTGTGTAATGCGCCAGGAATCTTACCAAATGAGCCACCCACACCATGAATAGCGTTTCATGGAGCTGCTATTACACTGTGTTATATATTCATGTGTATATTATATATATGTGTGTGTGTATATACTATATATCACATGAAACCCCTATTATATCATTAAAAGCCATTACATATTTCCGTATCTCTCACTAATTATGAATTGGCGCGTGCTTCCCGTGCATATCACTTGACATCGCGTAAATAAAATGGCCACGCGTCTTTTTACATTGATTCAGGTGATTTAATACTATTTCGAAATTCTTGTCCAACTTCGTTGCACTAACGAAAAAGACACAAAACAAAGAGGCAAATTGGGGGACTATATTTTCCGTCGCCAGCCCCAGAGCGCACAATACTGTCGTATACGGTTGTGAAGTGTCTCATTCAACGGTGTAATTGTATGTAATTTTCAGCTTCTTTTAAGGATTTTGACTTGTTAAAAAGACATAAAGTTCTAATTTTCTTCATGTGATATACAAGATATTCAACTCTTAATGTTGGGAATACGACTCATTGTGAATCAAATTTATCAAACTCGTTTCATAAAATCTTATAGCCCAAAATAACTCGTTGGAGATCCTCTATATACAATTGGAAATTGGGTTATCCGCTCTTATATAAGTTATGCGATCGATATCTGATAACTTTGAGTTTTGATCAAATATGTTTACACCAGAAGCCAAATAAATAGCGATTTAGCAGCGTTAGGGTAATCTCTGTAAATGTCGTGTATTTGTCGTTTTACATGGATCATACAGACCATGTAATATGTGTCCGTTGACAACCCAATCAGTGCGGCTATGTTTGATCACAGTGAGCCAAACTCTGAGCGTGCAGAGAGCCGTTGACTGAACGAAGTCGTCAGGCCGCTTAAAATAATTGTTAGCGCGATAACCCAAATGTTGGACTTTCTGTTTAAATCATTGTCAGTCTTCTCTTGATTTTTATACAAGTGATGGCCCAAGGATTTTCCCAACGCAGGGGCTATGATCCACAACATGGGGGGGGGGGCTATATTACCCCGGAAGCTACCGGACTGACCATTGCATATTTCCTCGACAGGTGGAGTGGGGGCATGCAGCACCCTGAGTCCTGACCCCCTGAAGCGACTCCTGAGTTATAAATATTGTAGTTGACAGTCATTTATGTCGTGGCTGTTTGCTACGAGTGATTAATCTAATATTCAGCAAGTTATGCTATTCATATAATTATGGACATATTGCAGCTTTAAATTTGAGAGTACAGAAGGTGGTGATGCTGTGTGTGTTCATTCGGGAAAAGGGTTGTCTAGCTCTACGAGTTCCCAAATACGTCATCTTTCCTCTCTTGTGTTATATATGTATACGTAAACTTTACAACTATGGAATATCTAAGTTAAACATATTGTACATTCATGCCCAGATCATCCCGGCTGATCCATTCAACTAAATCCCTTAGTTATTCGAAGCTTTCGAGAACCAGCCCCTCCCCCAATCATGGATTATGGTCCAAAATGTTATAATTCAAGCGTGTACAAGCTAAAATTGTGACAGTTAGGAACTTGTTCAACCTTTGGTTTGAGAAACATATACCGTTATGTAAATTATGGGTGAAAAATTGGGGGGGTGTCACTCTTTTTACTTTCAACGCTTTTTAATTTTTTGGCGCTGGAATGGATATTTGCATGGCAATCCCAATTGAATATTATCACATAACTCACTCTGAAACTATCCAAGGAATCTCAACGAACCGGTATTGTCTGTCTTATTATTCCAATGCCTGTTATTCAAGGCACCAGAGCGCCATATCGGATTGTTAATGGGACATTATATATAAACACTCGTGTGTCACAATCGCACTAAAAGAGCTTCAAATTCTGCACATTTTATATTTATTTTGGATGACCCTGAAATGACGAGAAGCAAATCAAGTATAAAATCGACGGACTCAAATCCACTCCGTCTGACTCGGACAATCTCAACCCAAAAAAACGAACAACACGTGTTAGACGGGGTTTCCCTTCTAATGCGATTGCCATGGACAAAAGGCATTTCCTACAATGACATAGCGTTGACATACTCGAAGTTTGTTAATGCAAAATATGGAAAGGCGATCGTTGTATTTGATGGATACGAGCACCCTAACACCAAAGATGTTGCCCATAAAAGACGAACACATAAATCAGAGTGTACACCTGTACATTTTGACGATGATATTCCACGGAAAGAAGGATGCATTCATCCAGAACACCGAGAACAAAGTTAACTTTCTGAAATTGATTGCAAAGAAGTTAGAAGATATCGGATGTCGAGTTATACAGTACAAAGGTGATGCAGATGTCGACATCGCAAACACTGCGGTTGAATCAGCGAAGACTGTATGTACAACATTGATTGGTGAAGATACATATCTTTTAATCCTTCTGATCTACAAATCTGATGCCACTGGACCTGGTCTATTCTTCGGGAGCGACCGGAAGCAGAAAACCCACCTCTATACAACGTTCGACATATTCGAGAAATCTTAGGAGATCAGCTGTCTCACAGTTTATTGTTTATGCATGCACACACAGGCTGCGACACGAAATCTCGGATTTTCGGTATTGGCAAGCCGAAAGTTTTCAAAAAGATGATAAATGACAAGTACCTGCAAAAAATCGGGCACAGATTCACGGAAACGATATCACCAACAGACGTGGAGCAGTTTGGTCGAGCTGCCATGATCGCTATTTTCGGAGGAAAACCTACTGATAGTTTGACATCTTTACGGCATAAAATGCTAATATCCAAAGTGGCATCGGCCAAAGTCTTTGTCAAACCCGAAACGCTACCGCCCACGGATTCAGCTACAAAGCACCACAGCAAACGAGTATACCATCAGATACGACTTGGATCGGGAATACTGTCGAAAACGAGATCAACTGGGGTTGGACAAGTTTGTTCCCGTGGCTACAGACCTCACACCTGCACCAGAATGCCTCTTGAAGGTAATCAGATGTACTTGCACGACGGGTTGTACTACAACAAGGTGCAGTTGCAAACGTAATGGATTGGTGTGCACGGTAGCCTGTGGCAATTGTCAGGAAACTGTGTGTTCCAATTACAAAGAGGACACAAATGTAGATGAAGATGTGTAGATCAGTCATGTATTGTTGTATGTATAAAAGAAATATGTGCACAGAATTGGTATAAAATTATATCCAGATCTGATTATTTTCGGTATCTGCCATGCCCATTTTATCCGTAATTGGAATTAAATTGATACCATACCATATGTATGTCATATACGATCATATACAGCATTTAGAAACATTTTCACACAACGCCTGATGCTTATTTAACATTGCAAATATGTTCTGCAACATATATCCAAGAATTAACGCATCAGACGCGAAATTTGTGTAATCACTAAAAGCTCTCTAAATTGACAATATAACAATAACATGATTTTTGAGGGCGTTATGGTTTATTAACGGCCCGGCTGGAATGATTAACAGCCCAAGGGCCTATTAGCGGCCCGAGACGAAGTCGAGGGACGCTAATAGGCCCGAGGGCTGTTAATCATTCCAGAGGGCCGTTAATAAACCATAATGCCCGATGAAATCATGTTATTACTATTATTACCACAGTTTTGGACATTTGACCCATTTGAGGATTTAGTGGAATAATGAAGTAGATTAAGAGAGAAATATTTTCAAGAACATTTAAATTTGATACCATTTGACGTGTCAGCTGACACGGACTGACGGAGTCTCGAAAATAGGACAGGGGAAAACCCAGCATTGGAGACGAGTAACAACCAATGAGAGGTTGCCAGCTAAATTATCAATGCATACTTA
This sequence comes from Siphonodentalium dalli, assembly GCA_032622095.1. Taxonomy (NCBI): domain Eukaryota; kingdom Metazoa; phylum Mollusca; class Scaphopoda; order Gadilida; family Siphonodentaliidae; genus Siphonodentalium; species Siphonodentalium dalli. The sequence continues at coordinate 86,298,418 of CP136067.1, read as the reverse complement.
CGCTTGATACAATAATTCAATCATATAGCGCGAATTCCAATCATAAAACCACTATAGTGTCGAGGAAATCGGATACATCTTCCCATTATTTTCTTGAAATAAACACGCCAGATCGGAAGTTGAAGGGACGTAACTCTCGCGATAATAAACGAGATCTATAGTTTCCGGGCGGTGGGTCGATATTGAACTAGGCTTCTCATTATCGGCCCGCGGCCCGCTGTTTTGGTAACAATACGCTATTTGGAACGCCCCGAAAAACATTATCAATGGCCTAGAGAACGCCCTATAAAGTGGTAATAATAATCAAAAACGACAATTACTCAAACACATATGAATATGGGTATTTTCACATGTCATAGTGTATCACTACTGCAATGTACTACACTAATTACAATGCCAAATTTCCAATTACGAATGGAACTGGACCATTATATTCATTATCACAATCACGAAACGCTCTCTAAAACTTTCAAATGTAAGGCTTGTCCAACGCCCAAGATGACTGGGCCATTAACATATGTTATTAGAATGCCGTTGCACATATTACAACGAGCTAATGTTCATTGTTAAGATGTATTCATGATTTATGTGTTGGAATCCAGATTTCACCAGTTTTTCGTCGAAAATGTGAATTTTATCCCAAAAATTGACCATTTTTGCAACTACAATGAACGTATCATACATGCATTCCATAATGGATCCAAATACCCATCTCATCAATGGTAGATAATAAATGTATATTATTTATTTTAGCGAGTATGATGGAATTCCAGAAATCACCAGTTTTATACAAAAAACGGCATTTTATCCCCAAAAATGAGGCATTTCCGCCACTCCTATCAATGGGTCATTCTAGGATACTGTTGGTAACACCTATACACATCTTATAACGAAAGAAACTTTTGTATTGCAATTTGTTTACGGTCCGGTGGTTTATTTGGCCAGATCCACTAGACTATGACAAAAGTGGCGCGGTTCAAGTCATGCATGAAGGGAGTTGCACCAAAGTTGATAGAAATATATTCAGCACTGATTCCACCAAATTCATGCACGTTCTTCTCTAATGATATGATGAATGAATTAATTAATTCTCTTATATATTCGAAGCTCATTGTGGGGGACTCGCATATATAAGAGAATCCACTGGCACAGGATATTTAATGCTGCACCAGCGCAGCTCCCGTCATGAAAGGGTTAAGTATGGTTCGTGTATACTCACGCGTAAACTACACGAGTTTTATACATCTTACCGTTACTTTGTATTCATTGGAGACATTGATTTCTTCTTCATAAACATTCCACGTGACATATACTACATGCGTCCGACGTTGCTTTGTCAAAATGACTCGGCCAGCTTCACAGAAGTGTGAGGTGGCTCAGTAAGTAAGGATCACAGCGCATCAGACGAATCCACGCAAAGGGAGAGTTTTCTGTCGCGTTGCTGGGAACATGTCCGTTGCTTTCTATTTGCAGTGGAATGATTTTCCAGTGAAATAATAGCCTTCCGAGCAGGTGAAGGAAAGACCACACAGAGGGTTGATTTCGTCGCGAAATCACGCCGTTACACATGGGGCCACCTTCACCGGAAAGCAACCCACAAACTGTCCTTGATAAGCTAACCATGCAGTTAGTCTCCCTGCGCGTGGATAACAAATACGCGGCTATAACAACCATATCAAGATTTGAAGTATTGCTTCGCCGTTGCTGTGTGGCTTATGCTGCATTGTGTAATGCGCCAGGAATCTTACCAAATGAGCCACCCCACACCCTGAATAGCGTTTCATGGAGCTGCTATTACACTGTCTTATATATTCATGTGTATATTATATATATGTGTGTGTGTATATACTATATATCACATGAAACCCCTATTATATCATTAAAAGCCATTACATATTTCCTTATCTCTCACTAATTATGAATTGGCGCGTGCTTCCCGTGCATATCACTTGACATCGCGTAAATAAAATGGCCACGCGTCTTTTTACATTGATTCAGGTGATTTAATACTATTTCAAAAATCCGCGCAAAAAATATCAGACAATGCAAAATGATTGCTTTTTGATTAAAGTTAAATTCTTGTCCAACTTCGTTGCACTAACGAAAAAGACACAAAACAAAGAGGCAAATTGGGGGACTATATTTTCCGTCGCCAGCCCCAGAGCGCACAATACTGTCGTATACGGCTGTGAAGCGTCTCATTCAACGGTGTAATTGTATGTATTTTGCAGCTTCTTTTAAGGATAAAAGTTCTAATTTTCTTCATGTGATATACAAGATCTTCAACTCTTAATGTTGGGAATACGACTCATTGTGGATCAAATTTATCAAACTCGTTTCATAAAATCTTATAGCCCAAAATAACTCGTTGGAGATCCTCTATATACAATTGGAAATTGAGTTATCCGCTCTTATATAAGTTATGCGATCGAAACAAATATTTAAAACGAAAATTGGTACGTGCATCAGCGTGCATGTTAATTTTACACCTAATGCGCATAAGATTGTCCACTTATAAATGGACAATCGGTACCTAAAATGGTCGTTAATAAATGGACAATCCGACCACGCGTGGCACGCGAGCTTGGGATTGTCCACTAAATCACGACACATATAGATAATCGTGCATGTTAGCTTCATATTAAATCTGAAGGGTAATAACTCTATAAAGAATGTACCTTTACTAAATGACGGAGATTTGTGTGAGAAATTTGCAACACTACAACAGATCAACTTTTGTGAAATATAAGTCAAATTCTTCCCTTGGGTGGGTGGGTTTGGGGAAGGTTTGGGGTACGCTCTTTAAAAACACATCTTCGAATATTTCCGTTATTTCGTCAACAACTCTTCTTCAAATATCTCCGTTATTTCGTCAAAAACACTTCTTCTCATACAAATCACCGTTATTTAGCAAATTAATATTATTTATAGAGTTATTGCCCTTCATATTAAATATGAAGCTAACATGCAGGATTAATAAAACATGTCTTCATTTAGTGGACAATCCCAAGCTCGCGTGCCACGAGTGGTTGGATTGTCCATTTATTAATGACCATTTTAGGTACCGATTGTCCATTTATAAGTGGACAATCCTTGAAGAATTGCCTGTAATTTTAATATCATCGAAGTTTGTTTCGAGGGTGTTTGTTATATGTATATACCGAGCGCGTATATATTTAACAAACATATATCTCATATAATCAGCCGATCGCTGTTCAAACGCAGATATTGTGGGAGAAAGTAGATATCTTTTCTAGTTTAAAGGTGCACAATCCGATTCGATGGTCCCCATATCATCAGATTCCAACAACAACAACAACACCTTTCTTCAAAAGACGCTTAAGTTATCAGAATCGATTAAAGATGCAGAATCCGAATTAATGTTCCTAATTTACTATTTCTTTGGCATCGGGGGGGGGGGGTAAAACATTTGATTCGAGTCGAGGAACTCACACACCAAAGCTAAGAGTTATCAGATATCGATTTTTGAAATCTATCATTTTTCACCATATATTCGACGAAGGCCGACCGACATACTCTCGATACAAAATTGCGTTGAACAAAATGTTGATATATAACATGTTTTGTGCAATTTTATACTATAGTTGACAGTGCAATTGTTAGCATTGGCCGCCAATATTCCAGGTGGTGAAATATAACAGATTTTTTTTAAATCGATATCTGATAACTTTAAGTTTTTATCAAATATGTTTACACCAGAAGCCAAATAAATAGCGATTTAGCAGCGTTAGGGTAATCTCTATAAATGTCGTGTATTTGTCGTTTCACATGGATCATACAGACCATGTAATATCACAGTGTATAAACCGTACAAACATTAAATCGGAAGTTGTTTTCGAAAAGACGAAAAATGCTATTTTTAGAACGTAAATGTGACAGAAATATCACAACAACACCACACAATCCAGGTTTCAGACGGACTATCTACGTTCAAAGTGTGAATACACTCGACCCAAGGGCATGTCCATATATGTTACACACGTAACGGCGTTTCCGTTGCAATATAGTGGGATTTCCGACAGATGTTGGATATGTGTTAAAATGACATAATTTTGAAGAGGGAATTTTTGCGAGAATTTTTTTTTCTGAAGTGATCAAAGGCCGTTTTTATCTATTAAACAGAGTCCTTCGCTCAAATGGCCCCCGCTTACGATCGGCAAATGTGTATGTACAATTTATAATTACGTTAGTAGATGTGGTGCAACCGTGTGTCCGTCTGAAACCTGGATTTTGTGGTGTTGTTGTGATATTTCTGTCACATTTACGTTCTAAAAATAGCATTTTTCGTCTTTTCGAAAACAACTTCCGATTTAATGTTTGTACGGTTTATACAGGCCGCTTAAAATAATTGTTTGCGCGATAACCCAAATGTTGGACTTTCTGTTTAAATCATTGTCAGTCTTCTCTTGATTTTTATACAAGTGATGGCCCCAGGATTTTCACAACGCAGGGGCTATGATCCACAACATGGGGGTGGGGCTATATTACCCCGGAAGCTACCGGACTGACCATTGCATATTTCCTCGACGGGTGGAGTGGGGGTATGCAGCACCCTGAGTCCTGACCCCCTGAAGCGACTCCTGAGTTATAAATATTATAGTTGACAGTCATTTCTGTCGTGTCTGTTTGCTACGAGTGATTAATCTAATATTCAGCAAGTTATGCTATTCATATAATTATGGACATATTGCAGCTTTAAATTTGAGAGTACAGAAGGTGGTGTTGCTGTGTGTGTTCATTCGGGGAAAGGGTTGTCTAGCTCTACGAGTTCCCAACTACGTCACCTTTCCTCTCTTGTGGTATATATGTATATGTAAACTTTACAACTATGGAATATTTAAGTTAAACATATTGTACATTCATGCCCAGATAATCCCGGCTGATCCATTCAACTAAATCCCTTAGTTATTCGAAGCTTTCGAGAACCAGCCCCTCCCCCAATCATGGATTATGGTCCAAAATGTTATAATTCAAGCGTGTACAAGCTAAAATTGTGACAGTTAGGAACTTGTTCAACCTTTGGTTTGAGAAACATATACCGTTATGTAAATTATGGGTGAAAAATTGGGGGGGGTGTCACTCTTTTTACTTTCAACGCTTTTTAATTTTTTGGCGCTGTAATGGATATTTGCATGGCAATCCCAATTGAATGTTATCACATAACTCACTCTGAAACTATCCAAGGAATCTCAACGAACCGGTATTGTCTGTCTTATTATTCCAATGCCTGTTATTCAAGGCACCAGAGCGCCATATCGGATTGTTAATGGGACATTATATATAAACACTCGTGTGTCACAATCGCACTAAAAGAGCTTCAAATTCTGCACATTTTATATTTATTTTGGATGACCCTGAAATGACGAGAAGCAAATCAAGTATAAAATCGACGGACTCAAATCCACTCCGTCTGACTCGGACAATCTCAACCCCAAAAAAACGAACAATACGTGTTAGACGGGGTTTCCCTTCTAATGCGATTGCCATGGACAAAAGGCATTTCCTACAATGACATAGCGTTGACATACTCGAAGTTTGTTAATGCAAAATATGGAAAGGCGATCGTTGTATTTGATGGATACGAGCACCCTAACACCAAAGATGTTGCCCATACAAGACGAACACATAAATCAGAGTGTACACCTGTACATTTTGACGATGATATTCCACGGAAAGAAGGATGCATTCATCCAGAACACCGAGAACAAAGTTAACTTTCTGAAATTGATTGCAAAGCAGTTAGAAGATATCGGATGTCGAGTTATACAGTACAAAGGTGATGCAGATGTCGACATCGCAAACACTGCGGTTGAATCAGCGAAGACTGTATGTACAACATTGATTGGTGAAGATACATATCTTTTAATCCTTCTGATCTACAAATCTGATGCCACTGGACCTGGTCTATTCTTCGGGAGCGACCGGAAGCAGAAAACCCACCTCTATACAACGTTCGACATATTCGAGAAATCTTAGGAGATCAGCTGTCTCACAGTTTATTGTTTATGCATGCACACACAGGCTGCGACACGACATCTCGGATTTTCGGTATTGGCAAGCCGAAAGTTTTCAAAAAGATGATAAATGACAAGTACCTGCAAAAAATCGGGCACAGATTCACGGAAACGATATCACCAACAGACGTGGAGCAGTTTGGTCGAGCTGCCATGATCGCTATTTTCGGAGGAAAACCTACTGATAGTTTGACATCTTTACGGCATAAAATGCTAATATCCAAAGTGGCATCGGCCAAAGTCTTTGTCAAACCCGAAACGCTACCGCCCACGGATTCAGCTACAAAGCACCACAGCAAACGAGTATACCATCAGATACGACTTGGATCGGGAATACTGTCGAAAACGAGATCAACTGGGGTTGGACAAGTTTGTTCCCGTGGCTACAGACCTCACACCTGCACCAGAATGCCTCTTGAAGGTAATCAGATGTACTTGCACGACGGGTTGTACTACAACAAGGTGCAGTTGCAAACGTAATGGATTGGTGTGCACGGTAGCCTGTGGCAATTGTCAGGAAACTGTGTGTTCCAATTACAAAGAGGACACAAATGTAGATGAAGATGTGTAGATCAGTCATGTATTGTTGTATGTATAAAAGAAATATGTGCACAGAATTGGTATAAAATTATATCCAGATCTGATTATTTTCGGTATCTGCCATGCCCATTTTATCCGTAATTGGAATTAAATTGATACCATACCATATGTATGTCATATACGATCATATACAGCATTTAGAAACATTTTCACACAACGCCTGATGCTTATTTAACATTGCAAATATGTTCTGCAACATATATCCAAGAATTAACGCATCAGACGCGAAATTTGTGTAATCACTAAAACCTCTCTAAATTGACAATATAACAATAACATGATTTTTGAGGGCGTTATGGTTTATTAACGGCCCGGCTGGAATGATTAACAGCCCAAGGGCCTATTAGCGGCTCGAGACGAAGTCGAGGGACGCTAATAGGCCCGAGGGCTGTTAATCATTCCAGAGGGCCGTTAAAAACCATAATGCCCGATGAAATCATGTTATTACTATTATTACCACAGTTTTGGACATTTGACCCATTTGAGGATTTAGTGGAATAATGAAGTAGATTAAGAGAGAAATATTTTCAAGAACATTTAAATTTGATACCATTTGACTTGTCAGCTGACACGGACTGACGGAGTCTCGAAAATAGGACAGGGGAAAACCCAGCATGGGAGACGAGTAACAACCAATGAGAGGTTGCCAGCTAAATTATCGATGCATACTTACGCTTGATACAATAATTCAATCATATAGCGCGAATTCCAATCATAAAACCACTATAGTGTCGAGGAAATCGGATACATCTTCCCATTATTTTCTTGAAATAAACACGCCAGATCGGAAGTTGAAGGGACTTAACTCTCGCGATAATAAACGAGCTCTATAGTTTCCGGGCGGTGGGTCGATATTGAACTAGGCTTCTCGTTATCGGCCCGCGGCCCGCTGTTTTGGTAACAATACGCTATTTGGAACGCCCCGAAAAACATTATCAATGGCCTAGAGAACGCCCTATAAAGTGGTAATAATAATCAAAAACGACAATTACTCAAACACATATGAATATGGGTATTTTCACATGTCATAGTGTATCACTACTGCAATGTACTACACTAATTACAATGCCAAATTTCCAATTACGAATGGAACTGGACCATTATATTCATTATCACAATCACGAAACGCTCTCTAAAACTTTCAAATGTTAGGCTTGTCCAACGCCCAAGATGACTGGGTCATTAACATATGTTATTAGAATGCCGTTGCACATATTACAACGAGCTAATGTTCATTGTTAAGATGTATTCATGATTTATGTGTTGGAATCCAGATTTCACCAGTTTTTCGTCGAAAATGTGAATTTTATCCCAAAAATTGACCATTTTTGCAACTACAATGAACGTATCATACATGCATTCCATAATGGATCCAAATACCCATCTCATCAATGGTAGATAATAAATGTATATTATTTATTTTAGCGAGTATGATGGAATTCCAGAAATCACCAGTTTTATACAAAAAACGGCATTTTATCCCCAAAAATGAGGCATTTCCGCCACTCCTATCAATGGGTCATTCTAGGATACTGTTGGTAACACCTATACACATCTTATAATGAAAGAAACTTTTGTATTGCAATTTGTTTACGGTCCGGTGGTTTATTTGGCCAGATCCACTAGACTATGACAAAAGTGGCGCGGTTCAAGTCATGCATGAAGGGAGTTGCACCAAAGTTGATAGAAATATATTCAGCACTGATTCCACCAAATTCATGCACGTTCTTCTCTAATGATATGATGAATGAATGCATTAATTCTCTTATATATTCGAAGCTCATTGTGGGGGACTCGCATATATAAGAGAATCCACTGGCACAGGATCTTTAATGCTGCACCAGCGCAGCTCCCGTCATGAAAGGGTTAAGTATGGTTCGTGTATACTCACGCGTAAACTACACGAGTTTTATACATCTTACCGTTACTTTGTATTCATTGGAGACATTGATTTCTTCTTCATAAACATTCCACGTGACATATACTACATGCGTCCGACGTTGCTTTGTCAAAATGACTCGGCCAGCTTCACAGAAGTGTGAGGTGGCTCAGTAAGTAAGGATCACAGCGCATCAGACGAATCCACGCAAAGGGAGAGTTTTCTGTCGCGTTGCTGGGAACATGTCCGTTGCTTTCTATTTGCAGTGGAATGATTTTCCAGTGAAATAATAGCATTCCGAGCAGGTGAAGGAAAGACCACACAGAGGGTTGATTTCGTCGCGAAATCACGCCGTTACACATGGGGCCACCTTCCCCGGAAAGCAACCCACAAACTGTCCTTAATAAGCTAACCAGTTAGTCTCCCTGCGCGTTGATAACAAATACGCGGCTATAACAACCATATCAAGATTTGAAGTATTGCTTCGCCGTTGCTGTGTGGCTTATTCTGCATTGTGTAATGCGCCAGGAATCTTACCAAATGAGCCACCCCACACCATGAATAGCGTTTCATGGAGCTGCTATTACACTGTGTTATATATTCATGTGTATATTATATATATGTGTGTGTGTATATACTATATATCACATGAAACCCCTATTATATCATTAAAAGCCATTACATATTTCCGTATCTCTCACTAATTATGAATTGGCGCGTGCTTCCCGTGCATATCACTTGACATCGCGTAAATAAAATGGCCACGCGTCTTTTTACATTGATTCAGGTGATTTAATACTATTTCGAAATTCTTGTCCAACTTCGTTGCACTAACGAAAAAGACACAAAACAAAGAGGCAAGTTGGGGGACTATATTTTCCGTCGCCAGCCCCAGAGCGCACAATACTGTCGTATACGGTTGTGAAGTGTCTCATTCAACGGTTTAATTGTATGTAATTTGCAGCTTCTTTTAAGGATTTTGACTTGTTAAAAAGACATAAAGTTCTAATTTTCTTCATGTGATATACAAGATATTCAACTCTTAATGTTGGGAATACGACTCATTGTGAATCAAATTTATCAAACTCGTTTCATAAAATCTTATAGCCCAAAATAACTCGTTGGAGATCCTCTATATACAATTGGAAATTGGGTTATCCGCTCTTATATAAGTTATGCGATCGATATCTGATAACTTTGAGTTTTGATCAAATATGTTTACACCAGAAGCCAAATAAATAGCGATTTAGCAGCGTTAGGGTAATCTCTGTAAATGTCGTGTATTTGTCGTTTTACATGGATCATACAGACCATGTAATATGTGTCCGTTGACAACCCAATCAGTGCGGCTATGTTTGATCACAGTGAGCCAAACTCTGAGCGTGCAGAGAGCCGTTGACTGAACGAAGTCGTCAGGCCGCTTAAAATAATTGTTTGCGCGATAACCCAAATGTTGGACTTTCTGTTTATATCATTGTCAGTCTTCTCTTGATTTTTATACAAGTGATGGCCCCAGGATTTTCCCAACGCAGCGGCTATGATCCACAACATGGGGGGGCTACATTACCCCGGAAGCTACCGGACTGACCATTGCATATTTCCTCGACGGGTGGAGTGGGGGGGCATGCAGCACCCTGAGTCCTGACCCCCTGAAGCGACTCCTGAGTTATAAATATTGTAGCTGACAGTCATTTCTGTCGTGGCTGTTTGCTACGAGTGATTAATCTAATATTCAGCAAGTTATGCTATTCATATTATTATGGACATATTGCAGCTTTAAATTTGAGAGTACAGAAGGTGGTGATGCTGTGTATGTTCATTCGGGAAAAGGGTTGTCTAGCTCTACGAGTTCCCAAATACGTCATCTTTCCTCTCTTGTGTTATATATGTATACGTAAACTTTACAACTATGGAATATCTAAGTTAAACATATTGTACATTCATGCCCAGATCATCCCGGCTGATCCATTCAACTAAATCCCTTAGTTATTCGAAGCTTTCGAGAACCAGCCCCTCCCCCAATCATGGATTATGGTCCAAAATGTTATAATTCAAGCGTGTACAAGCTAAAATTGTGACAGTTAGGAACTTGTTCAACCTTTGGTTTGAGAAACATATACCGTTATGTAAATTATGGGTGAAAAATTGGGGGGGTGTCACTCTTTTTACTTTCAACGCTTTTTAATTTTTTGGCGCTGGAATCGATATTTGCATGGCAATCCCAATTGAATGTTATCACATAACTCACTCTGAAACTATCCAAGGAATCTCAACAAACCGTTATTGTCTGTCTTATTATTCCAATGCCTGTTATTCAAGGCACCAGAGCGCCATATCGGATTGTTAATGGGACATTATATATAAACACTCGTGTGTCACAATCGCCCTAAAAGAGCTTCAAATTCTGCACATTTTATATTTATTTTGGATGACCCTGAAATGACGAGAAGCAAATCAAGTATAAAATCGACGGACTCAAATCCACTTTTCGAAATGAATTAAAACTCGTGAAAAACAGCAACATATATCAGGCATGATTTATTCATTTAGGCATCCATGAAAGAATTTATGACTGGCCTGAATTTCTTGATAGCAGTTACTAGTAGTTTGATAATGGCTTATAACTGCTCACTTGTCTCGCCTGTTGAAATTGTCCGATCGCACGCAGGCGACTAATGCTATCAATAATCGGTGTGACCATGTAAAATACATGGATTTTACATACAGAAATTACATGCATGTGTGTATCCACCCTTAATTCGGATTATGTATTTTTAAAGGGAACCATGGCCTTCGCATGCTTGTATCAGTTCTCACATCTATGATGATGAAGTGATTTGGGGGGCTAACCCCGGGATCTTCGAAAGGGCCGAATGGCCCTTTCCCTAACCCCTCATTTTTAGCTTCAAATTATTTTTGCTTGCTGTCATAAACAAAATATGTCTGCTGATTTCAATAAACTATTGGAGAACTTACACGTTGTGTATTATACGAACGTGTACTGACAGGTATACATTCTCAGCAAAACCGAATTAGGCGTTCTTATAAAGATTCCCCATCACATTTGCATTTTGAAACTGTCAATTGAGTTTTTACATTCTATGAATATAATGAGACCGAAATTAATGTCGCCCATCAACAGAGTGAGAGTTATAGATATTAAATCTACCATCATAACAAGCTTTCATATATGGCTTCATTGTCCATTAATGACGAGTATTATTCGCCAAAGAGCGTTCATATATGGTATGATTTTATGCTAATTCCGAATGCTCTTATTTTTGGGACTTCGGTGCGACTGTCTCCACAGTGTTTAACGGAATTTAACGTCAATCTTCAGGTAAACAAGTTGTAGTGGCGGCGATTTCGCTTCCGGATCAGATACGATGAGCATATTTTCATAAATTCCGTCTCTCTAATGAATATTTAACCCGCGAGACATACACCATTCGATCAGCCTTGATGCCATACACATTCATGTCATCAGATAAAGTAATGGATCTATGATCTAGAACTCATCTCAGTCCAATGTTTCATTGATTGACGTGAGCATTCTCAAATACTGAAAATTATGTATGAATTTAAATGAAAATAATTATGAAATTTCTTATTTCAAGAAGCATTTTCAGATATGATATCATGGATATATAAACCGCAATTTTTTCAGAAGTTATTAGTACCTAAAACAGTGAATTTCAAAGTATTTGTCACGCGTGTCATTAAATTATAGAAAAGTACCTACCATTTCCAACGGACTGGTCATTCTTAAATTATGTGTCACAGTTATCACATGTATCAAATTTCGAAAACGTTTTAAATACACAATTTAGTTTTTAATTGTTGTGTTAATTTATTAATTATTCTAGGAGTTATCGGTATCTAAATTATATAAAGAGTAAAAGGTTACCAAATATTTTCATCCGTGAAATGTACTAAAGATGAATTATCTCGTTTTATACGTTTTATATAGTTTCTGTGGTATAATAAAATAGATATGAGTCGAAGGCACGTGTCCAGAAACGCTTCTATCATGCGATGTCAGATATATATAGAGTTCTCCCGATTGCTACGCTCCGAACGTTTCCACGAACACACAGTGAAATGTCCCAAATTGATCGTATGTATTATACCATAACATTGTAAATAAAATCAATAATAATGGAGATAACCGTTTCCGGAGAAGTGTCTTCGGTTCATATTTATTATGTTATACCCAGGAAACTATATAAAACTTGCTATAAGAAGAGATCGAGTTTTCATCAGAGAAATTCTTCCACGAACGTGATTCATCATTCTTCATAGATTTATGCAAGACGTGCGTGTATAGGCCTGAGTTTGATACCTGAACATTAGAGTCGCCTTGAAACAAAGATAGGCTATTGTTTAGCGCCCATTTGTTGTACAGATCCGAGATATGGTGGGTGGGAGATAATTATATTATTGATAATGAAGTAACTGTTACCCTTCCATTTCTGTTATATATGCGCAAATTTACATCAATATAAAATGTTATATGCTCCATTTATGGACAAAATATACCAGTGATAGCGATAACACCCTGGCTCCGAAACTAAATTATAGAGCAGAGATGCATATGTTATAAATATATACACCTGCATGCGGCCAGATGCTGGTAGATCGTTCTATATACACACGACGTCGTGTATTCATACACTCTATAACCATACTAAAACAGGCGTAATTTTGTCCGTGTAATATGTGCCGTATAACCTGCGTGCATTCTGCATGCTGTTATTGTATGTAAGGGTATTCATGTTCAAAATTGGGGTTTTTATATAGGCAATGAGAATAGCGATTTTTCTGTCTCGTCAGATCAATGTTGACGTTCGGATTAGATTTTATGCTTGAACTGTGTCTGAAATAGACGCAGTTTTTATTCTAGATTTTTTTTGAAAGTGTTCACTTCACCGACAGCTATATCGACCTTACATTAAAGGCCCACTTAATTTTTGAACCCCCAGATCACATTATATATCAGTTGAAAGAGGTAGCTCCAAAACATTGTATTCTCAACTTATCTGGTGTAATAAACTGTGAACATGTTGTGGGTTTTTTTTGTTGAGGTACCGACATGTTTTCTGTACTTATGTTTCATCTGGACTGTACTGCAAGGTCTATTATTTTCAATGGGTGGGAAATAGCTCTATATCTTAGCTTGAATTATGTTGCATTCTGGGAGCCACAGGGGGGAATGTTTCTATGTTTTCAGCTATTTTCTATTACTCTATGGGCATCTTCTGGGACACAGATGCTCCAAATAGTGATGAATTATAGTATTTTAATCATATGTGTTGTCATAGATTGTTATTAAACCCGTATATCAAGACACTATAAACAAAATAATCGGTGACATGAAAATTAAATAGGCCTTTAAATAAAAACGCTCCGATACCGATCACAATTATAAGAGCGTGCAGCCCTAGTATACATAATTATTGGCAATAATTGTGTTGTTGAACTGATACGGACATCTGATCGTCCAAAAAAAACGCGACATCACAATAAGTCATGTCACTGAGTTGGTGCCATATTGGATCCATCCAGTTCCCGTTCCGCGGTTTAAGTGCTACAGGTCAAAGTTCTGGAGGTGAATCCCATGCATATATGGAGTTTTGAATATTCACGAATTCCTTATATGGAGCTGTTGAATATTCATGAATACCACATATGAAATGCAACTACAGAACTATAGACATGTAGCACTTAAACCGCGGAACGGGGCTGGATGAATTCAATATGGCTGCGACTATAATATACAAAGCGTACGGCTTGTCGATACAACATATGTGGAGTGTTTTGCTTGTGTATAGCCAGGTGTATAATACACAGGTTGCACCGGCATCTACCCACGATTAAGTAGCGAGTTTTCGATACCCGTCCAACGGGAACGGGTACGGGTAAATCGGTGAACCTCGTCACGGTCACTTGCGCACTTTCAATGCAGCACATATAACGATAGTGATTTGGAACGGGTATATATGTGTCCCATTGACCGGTAATCTTCCACTAAGGTTTTCCCACCCATAAGTACATGAATTCTATGAAATAGCAATCAGCTATGCATTATCATATTTATTGCTAGAAACAGCAAATCGCATTGATAAAGTTTAAAGACATGTTATGTACTTATTCGGGTGCGTGAAGCTAATAAGTTAGTATTCAGGCTCTATGCCAACTGGTGGAATATAGCATTCTAGTAATATCGCCGAAAATTCCAAACAAATCGACCACTAGTCGATAGAAATCATCGTCTGAACTTGCGCAATTGTAAATATTTACTTCTCGATTCGGGACGCTTCTATCTGCAATAAGCTAACGAAAATGAGTTCGGCATCGAGAGTCACTATATTTAATTAATATATAAGAGTGACGGTGTTTGTTGTCAATTTGGATATAATATTTGTAAAAATACTACTTTGGGCAAGATTATTCTCAATTTCTATGTGATCACCATACCGGAGTGTTTCACATCACTTTAAGATACGTTTTAAATTCAAACTCTCGAGGCGGTTTCCAGCACTTAGATAACTACGGAAAACTAATCGTTTCACTGACAATTGAGTTCTCTCCAGTAACGACAGCGTATACTCCTTTGTTCGCCGCGTCCGGTTAATGCATATGAAGGATAATAGATCGTACACTATTTTACAACGATCCATTGTTTTAATAATGCATGGATGCTCAACATCGAACTCAATGGAAGGTTATTTCACTGTGAACGATTTCATTTTATATGACTTGTATGCAATGTATGATACCAAAATATATCCATATATCTATACCAGACGAGGTTGCCACGTGTTCTAACTCCGACATGGGCGAAAATCTGGACCGCAATTCTAGCTTGATGGATATCTCAATGTGCCATTCCGATCGATACATGATCATTTCAAAAATACATGAGAGTTTGTTCACTGAAGCAAGCACATTTGATAAAATGAACCTCCGTACTGAGTACGTGTCTCTATAAAGCTCATATACAATGATTTTCAAATATAATGGTGCTCTGACTGACAACTATATAAGCATATCAGAAGGGATATCCATATATAGCCTCTTCACTGGTAGTGAGGGTGTCTAACTTCGAATTACAGGCTTTGAATTTTCACACTATTAAAATTTCTCGAATCTAAACATACCATGTGCACCAATCGATCATTCTATTTAGAATTTTCCTCCAAATCCGAAATACGACGCGATAAATAATTTAAAGGTACTAAATCCGATTAAACACCCCTAAATGACTTTTTTTTTTGGCTTGGGGGGTAAAAAATATTTGATTCGAGTCGAGGGACCTACCCATCAAAGCTCAATGTGATCAGATATCGATTTTTGAAGTTTGTTATTTCGATTGTGTGTGGCCCAGAAACACGTCGTCAAACGAATGTTCTCGGTCAAAATTGCGGATGAAGATGGATAACTCTAAAATAAGTGGTAAAACGGCCAAATACCGTGAATACTCAAGTGATAATACGGCCATATCTCAATATGTTGATAAATAACACGTTTTGGGAAATTTGATACCATATAGTTGACAGTGCATGGTTAGCATTATTTTGTTGCAATTAATCGATTGTGATAACTAAAGCGTATTTTGAAGAAAGGTTGTTGTTGTTGTTGTTGTATCTTGATGATATGGGGACCCTCTGATAGGATTGAATACCTGTAATACCATTGCCGAAATGTAAGAGCAAAAACGTCTTGTTCCGTCAACGGCTTAAAATGGCAATGGGGTACTACCAGTACATTATGTTGATAACGTATTAAGTTGTCACGACAATGCACGGGTGGACCACATACCACAACTCAGGGCATGTATTGATGAAATTTTGGTTAATAAATTCTGACGGTTTGGGCTATATGTTTTAAGTAGGATAATAGCTTCAGATTGTGCATTATTTCAGCGAATAGAACAATCGCGCCCTGCAGCCTCAATGGATCCATTCTCTGATATAATGTACAGTATTTTCAGCCATAATCCTATACCTATACATGTATTACACTTTTGGTTTAGTTATATCGTATGTGAGTGGTGACTGATTACTCACTTTAATAGATTTTACCCTTTGAATACCTCGATAATAATGAATATTGTAGTGGTGATAATAATTAAATGTTGATACAGACACGGCGTATCGATATATATATTATACCCTCTGCAAAATCTTATCATAGTCTGAGCGAGTTTCATATATATGTTCCCTGGGTTTCACACAGAAGTGGAGAAAACGCTCTTTATTCAAACATATAATGAATTAAATATCGTTTCACGCTCTTTGTCGTCTCCAAGTTGAACTTTTCAAACTACATCGGGCTTCAGATCCAAACCAAAATCCCAATTATTGGGATAAATGTTCCAATCTCATGCCAGACCCTTCGATGTGTTTTTAAAATTCCGACCCAATACTTAATACATGTATGACTAAATATTCTTCATTTAATATAAATTGCAAATTCTGTCTTATATTTGACTGAAAATACACGTAGGCCTAGAACTTTATTGCACCCTGGGTCTTAAAACAATACACTTTACACCGAACATTAGATGGAAAATTTAATTGTATATTACAATTATCATAACCTATTTTCTCAGTCTGAACATACACACTATTTTAGTTATCAATCGATCGGTCTATGAAATCATTTGTGAAATCTCATTGAAAATGTTACCACAATGAGTGAAAAAAAACTCAAAGTCCTTCACATGGACTGTCTCGCCCCTGGTGATTGCAACGGATTATCCAGAGGCCCATCGTCACCATAACAGTAAGTACAAGAAAAAATATGCATGCATCAGGTCGCCCATGAACTAATTTACAAGATTTAATCACGCATATTTGGAAAGTATTATAAATTTAATATATATATTTATCGCACAATTAGCCCCTAAATCCGGCCTCATATTTTTAGTAAGACACACGTGCATTACCGGCACGTGCAGTTACGTAAAAGCATAGAGAAGTTATATCGATGGCAACATCGGAACTTCAGTGTTATGTTAATGTTAGAATATACTTATGATATTCAATATTTGATGGGTTATTTAGTGTTGACTGTGAGATAAACATGGATGACAAGGGTGGTTTAAAAGATTTTGTCGACACGAAAAGACACAATTAAATTGAAGGTGTCTTTACTTCCTGTCTGGTTGTGATAAGTTATACAAACATGCTTATGCTATTGGGGATCAATCAAATGAAAAATGCTGCATATATAGAGAACGCCAAATGACTAATTTACAGCAAATTTCAAGCCAAGAAGGCTTTTCGGCAGCCATCTTTTTCATCGAAAATAGTTCAAATTCGATAGCTTCAGTCAAGAGGTGATCAAGATAATGCATGTGTTATTTACGTATTTTGCACTCTGCTGAGAGAGATATCATTGCAGATGGATTGAAATATGAAATCCGTGACGGTTGCTGCAAGCCATGTTTTTTAAAAACGAAATCTGGAAAAATTCTGCACCCCCGTCCCGTTTCATCTCATCTCGATTATGCGTATGACATTTGGGACTGGTCGAATAAAAGTGCAAGCTGTAGTGAGTGCCAAATCCATGTTTTTCAACAGAATTCCGAACTATTTAACAAATCGCATATAGATGAAATCACAAATGTATGTTAAGTTTAGGATCGATCTAATGAAAGATTGTTATTGTAAAGAGCGCCAATAGAGATGATAATGCCTGCAAATATTCCGAATAATCCGCTCATAAATTACGGCTGCAGTTTCAATGCAGTTTCAATGAAATCGAATGTAGAAATCCAAGATAGCAAATGGCGGTCATTTTTTAAAACAATAAATCGGATTAATCGGATGAAGGATGTGATATTGTAGAGCGTCCCGATGTGGTGTTAACCGGTCGGAAATGTCCAACAATTAAAACTTGATGTATATGTTGGAAGATTTCAACCCGAGAGAAGGGGTGAAAATGAAACTTGGAAATTTCGGTCTTGTTCAAGTGACATGCAGTTAAGAGACCAGCCATGAGAACATAAACTGTTCAAATAGACCCGACAATGTCTCATGCAATATACGTACTCGGGCCACACCCAACCACATATAATTCTAACAGGTCCCTGGGACCTGCATTGGAACATACATATTGGCTTTATAAAATAGACCCGACTGTGTCCAATGCAATATATTTACATACTAAGTGTGATTATCACTAAAGCCAGCATTCCGATTGGTCGGCGCCCACGTGACTTGTTGCAGTTATTTCTCGGTGAACGCGCAACAGCTCATAACTGCAACCCAATAATTACATCGATACGTCATCGATACCTGAACGAAAAACGCGTAATGTTTTGGGCGCATTTGGACTCGCGCAGGATTGACTTAAATTAAATCATCAGGTTTCAATATAAAGAAAATGTTCCTGTTAACTTTTGCCAAGGGTGCTATGGGATATTTTGGGCTGGTTTTGTCACGATACACTTTTCGATTTAAATACATTTACAAAAGTGGCTTTTTCGCTAAATGTATATAAATATAAGGATTAACTGTCATGTGGACTGTTTTTATGGAGATGTAACCGTGAGGTAAGTGGTCATAACTAGGGTTTTACACAAGTTATGACCGCTTACCTCACGGTTACATCTCCATAAAAACAGTCCACATGACAGTTAATCCTTATATAAGTACATGTACGTGTACCCAACGGTCCCAACCCCATGTCGCCACTTCCATGTGAACAGCCTTGATAACCTACACATGAAATAACTAAATAGACCGACATTGTGCCATGCAATATAAGTACGTACATACCAACACGTATTAATATTCAAAACTCCATATATGGAATGCTACTCCAGAACTTTGACCTTTAGCACTTAATCCGCGGAATGGGGCTGGATGGATCCAATATGGTAGCGACTCAGTTATATCGCTTATAGGAATTACTGAACTAAATTGTTTCCCATAGACGACAGTGTTAACGTTTCAGCCACTCCAGTAATCTTTACACAGCTAGATTGACACCAGGTGATCATGCAAATTCAAGAAAAACCAAATTTCATTTGTTTACTTTTAAAAATAAATTTCCAAATGTACGACAGGGCTATCCCGCAGCACAATTTTAGCTGGAAAAACCCGGAACTACAGCAGCTATTTAAATTAATTTCCCACTCACAAAAATCCATTCCCCCACTAATGCACAAGTTTAAATTATTTAGATATGATGTACAAATCAAATAAACAAGATGTCATCCTTTAACACACGTGTCACATTAATCAGGTGAAGGCAATTCTTCAGTTACCATCACCTCTATCATTCCACGGTGCACTCGTTCCACGATCCTGATTCGCAAGTGCGAATAACAATTTCTGTATATGGCACAATTATATCTATTTCGTTGCAGTTGACTCACCATACTTTACAAGTCGGTGTGCTAAATTACACTCATGAAACAGTTTGCGATTACAAAACGCGTGTGCCGGCACGGGTTGCTACCCGTATACGTACCATTTGTACACAATTTAAATATTATATGCAATTGTATTGCGTCTTCTCTGATTACATCATGGTTGGTGCGCGCCGTTGCCATGGAAACATACGTGTAATTAATATAGGCACATGTTGGGAGACGATACCTTAAAACAGAGGAATATAATTTGCATTGTCTATATGAATAGGAATAACTTATGAAGAACAAAGCTACCGTGACAAGGATGCACTAAAGGTTTAGTAATATGTGAATAAACTTTATTACGTAATAAAATAGAAGAAATAATTCATTTGAACAAGATTAACAAGAATAGTCAACTATTTAGATAGATTCTAAAAACAGAATGTACAAATGAATATAGGAAAGATAAGACATATTTGAGTGTCTGACAAATATGTTTTTCGGGTGAGTAATGGTTTATTCCACAGCCAGTCATAATTGACGGCGCATAGATGCATGTAGCTGTTTTGTTTTATCAGCTCAAATGTACATATTGAGAATATGTGCTTATGTTGGTTTACACAGACAAAAAGGCACCCTGTTCTCGTCTTTAAATGTGAAAAAGCATATAACTGTCAAAAGAAAGACACTGTTATAACCATTATTAAATTTCTAACAGTTTATCATTATGATTTGACAACAAAAACGTTGTTCAAAGCCGTCAATTTAACACTGAAAGTATGTGCCAATATCCAAAAAATTGTGTGAACAAAGATGGCGTCAGAATTCCAATGCTGCAAACGACCGACTCAGTCAATGATTGGTAGAATATATAAGCTAATAATTATTTGATCGACAGCAGTGGAAAGATCGATCCACTATCAAAAGACACAAGTAGAATATCTACAGTTTTCGTTTGAATACCGAAATATATCTTTCCAGACACGACTGAGATGTTTCAGGCATTCAAACAAAAAAATAAGTACTATTACTTAATTAAATTATTAACTGTACTTAACCCTTTACCCAACAGAACGGCCCTGTGCCAATGCATTCTCTTATATATGCGAGTCGACCATAGGTCGCCTCGCATATATAAGAGAATGCATTGGCTTAACACATTAAAAATTATAAAATTGTTAAAGAATGTAAGAAAAAATGGTAAAAAGTGTTAAAAAAAGTTTTTTGTTAGGCCAATGTATTCTCTTATATATGCGAGGCGACCTATGGTCGACTCGCATATATAAGAGAATGCATTGGCACAGGGCATAACTGTAACTATCACAATGTGGTCAAGGAGGCGGTTCCAATGATATCCATATTTGTATGGTTCTATTGAGACAGACCGAAGATATTTTAGGCTGTTGAAGCTTTATTTGGCCGGTTTTGGCCGGTTTGTTGGGCAAAGGGTTAATAAAAGAGCGCATGTCAGTGTTTACACATATGTGGAGTCCGGTACACAACTGGTGTACTGATTCTCGCTCACGTAAACCGCCCGCAATCTACAGTGAAATAACGAAATATATACAGTGAAATAACGAAATCGTATTTCACTGTGGCTTCTGAGAGATATTACGACGATCTACGTTTCGGTTATTTTCCGCTTATAGGCATATATATGTTATAGGCATCAAGCATATAATCAAAGTGGATATGACACAAGGTAACTGTGATGGCTATTCAAATCATTTTGAACATACCAGTGCGGCCATTATGAAACTATATTAAAGGCCAATTTAATTATAGAGTCACCGATTAGTTATTATAGTACCTTGATGTACGGTTTTAATAACAATATGTGCCATAAAATATGATTAAAATACTATAATTCATCACCATTTGGAACTTCTGTGTCTCAGTATGTGCCCATATAGTAATAGAAAGAAGCTGAAATCATAAAATCATTTCCCCCGTTATGGCTCCCAGAATGCAATAGAATTCAAACTGTAGTTTACTTTCAATGGAATGGGAATAACTATATATCTAAATATATAGTTATTCCCCTTCCTGTGAAAACAATCGACTTTGTGCAGAAACTTTAGCACAGAAAAGACGTTTATTACATCGAATAAGTTGAAAATACAATGTTTTGGAGCTTCCTCTTTCAATGGTATATAAATATGGCATATATATTATATAATATTATATAATGTGATCTGGGGGTTCGAAAATTAAGTTGGCCTTTAAAACATGTATGTTCTTGAATGTTTCATAAATACTCTGGCTTTCTTTCAAACTCTAGTAAACGTTAGCCACCAGAATACGAAATCGAATTTCGCATGTTTTTTGTGTTTGTGAACCGCTATATCAGTTCAGTTCAATTGGTGTGGAGATCCCTCATGTGTGTGAGGAGCACCCCAAGATGATGGGTTACATGAAAACAATTATGAGTGAATAGTATGAGTCAAGTAAAAAGTCAAAAAAATGAATATTGAATGATCATGATATTAAACATGTAGTATAATTGGATAAAAGTAGTTTCTGTCTATTTACAATAGTAAATACCACATTTTATATAATATTTATCAAACAATAAGGTTATCATCCGGAAACGATCCGATCACAGAAACTAAAGCGTCCCGTTTAACGGGCGCAGCGATATGCATGTAAACAGTTATTCTAAGATTCATATTTCAGATAAGAAGCGCTTGCCTGTCGTCCGGTGCATATCCCACGCATGTGGTATACCACCTAGGGACGACATATACACTGAGTAAAACAATGGGTACTTTTCAAACCCTCCTGGTGGCCAACATCCTTACCAAATTCCATCGATACCCGATAACCTATTTGACTGAGGAATGAGCTTAGATGGAGAGAAATCAACATATCCATATGCACAAAGAGAAATGCACGCATGTTGATTGGTTGATTGATTGATTTTGGGTTTAATGTCGCTTTCGGCCACTGAGGCCATATCACGACATTGCCAGCTTAGTGGTGGAGGAGATCCGCACACTTACGGCTAATCTAACAGTGATTTCAATAGCTGATCTCGTCGGCCATGTGCAGCAAACCACCGGCCATCGGAGAGTAACTGACAACTCCACCAAACTACGAGTTACAAACATGTGGATTTGAACCCTTATCGCGAGCGCTGGAGGGCGAAACGGCTTTGAGTTGTACCCCTAACCGATTGAGCCACCGATCGACCCCCCCCCCCCCTGCACGCATGTAGTTCTAGAATGGAAACATCGTTGGCAACTTCTATATATATCAAAGCTCTCCTGATGACAATCATCCTCACGAAAGTCCACTGATATCATATAACCAATGGCTGATGTATCTGTTCGGACGGACGAAAATCAGCATTTCCAGACGAACAAAGAGGAATAACCGTAGAACAGAAATGCCAGTAACATTATTGGATAAATATCTGCATGAGAGCCCTCGTGGTGGCCAACATCCTTGACAAATGTTATTGAGATCCGATTACTTAATAATGATAGATATATGCTTGAAAGTTAACATTTGCAGGTGAACAGGGATGGATAACTCTATATATAGCGGAAAATACAAGCAACATCATTAGACACTTCTCTGAAGACGGCCAACAACCTTACCAAATGCAATTGATATCCGATAGCATATATATACATGTATATATAGGCTATATCTGATATATCCTATAGTATAGGCAAGTACTCCCGGAGATACACGTGTGAGGTGACACATACTTGTGAGCTTCAGACAAAATCCTTGTGGGTTGAAGCGTCCAATACCCAGGGAGTAGTGGGTTGCAGGGCCAATTATGTGAGGTGCGATATATTTAAATTTCAATAAATCAATAAATATTGAGATTTTTTTTTAAATATGCTATCAGCCTGATAACCATCAATGTTATTGTCAGTTTGAGCATAGTGATGTTGATCCACATTGTTATTAATTAAACTGTGTTTATATTCAAATTTCTGAAGTGCATGGTGTTGCAAAATGCCAAAATATAGCGCATCCCACATGTCGATGTTAAATGATTGGTTCAAATTGTGTCACATGGTTTATAGATATGTAGAAAACACACACAATGTATACAGAAAATGCAATGCATTTGATTGGACAATACTGTCCGTTTAAAACAGACGGAAATTATTATATACTATAGCGTGTGACACACACATTCATCTGCAGCTCACAATACCATTTAGACGCATTTCAACATCATGCTCCTCACAATTGACTCACAATTTAAATTTATACTCCCGATGTTTGCATTTTCACCTCAAAAGTACATATATGGGGGAGCAGACAGACGGACGGATGACTTGACGGATACAGTATACCCATCATTCACTTCGTTCCTGTGAGTACAATGAGAGGAAATAAATGGACATGACAGTTGTAAGTGAAAGTAGACAAAGCGCGTCATACGGAGATCTGAGCATTAGTAGAACATTTAAAAAAGAAATAATTACAATACATATCAATTTATCATAATCAATATATGGACGGAACATGCAACAGACATAATGTTTTCTTAATTTCTCCATCTCTACCTCTCCAGACATGAATGGTAGTGTCTTCTGTTTTATTCCACACTAGTTGGCATAAGGCACATGTATTCAACGGCTATATAATACATATTGTGGTATACCATGGATTGAATGCAAATCGGAACTACTTCACCATGATGTTGACATTCTCGCCAAGAGCAATGGCGTACATTAAGTCAACGACCCGGTGATGCCCAAAATAAAAAAAATAATCACAATTATGGAAGTTATAGTATCAATAGAGACCACTGTCAAGTATTGCACTACACAATGGTGTTGAATAAATACAGAACACAACTCGGATCACAGTTTCAAATATTGTATCGAGCTCATTACGAAAGGCGCATACATTTACATATCAATCATGCTTCGTGCCTCCTGAAAACTGTCATTGGGCCGTCCGCATCTCATGCGATAAAACATTCTCCATTAATATGGTTGTGTTTTGACTATATATAAGCGATATCACTTAGTAACTGCCATATTGGGTCCATCAAGCCCAGTTCCGCGCATTCGGTGCTACATCAAGTCAAAGTTCCGGAGTAGCATTTTGAATATTGATGTAGCACTGAATGCGCGGAACGGAGCTGGATGGATCCAATATGTTAGTGATTCGGTTATCTCGCTTATACATTGCCCACCTGTTATTGGATGCTGTGACTCCATTACATAATTGCAATTAGTCCCACGCGGTGTGGTGTGTGGAATGGAAAGCTTTTGAAGACACACACAATCAAATCATGAAAAACTAAATATCATGGAAATCAAAATATGAATATAAGATGAAAACATTGGATAACATCAAATATAGGAGACGCTGCTCGAGCATGTAATAAACACAGAAACGAATATGGTCCATGTGTGTTATTGTGCATCATGTTCGTTCCTGATGCAGTAATGGACACCTCTCGCATAATGAACAACGACAAATATTTATTACGAATAGGGTACTACGTCACTAGAATTTCTGTTCTTTATATTCGTTGTCGTTTTTCTCTATTCGTTGTTACGATTACAGGTTCGGATTTTCAACAAAACTCACAAATACATGATATAGGAATAAGATCGCGATCGTTTCTCAGCTACTCAATGTGGCAGATGACCCTGCGATTATGTCCCTTAAACTGTGATCGCCATGTGGCCTTATTTTGTTTTATATATTAGTGGCAAACAAATCATTCGTCGTCGTGAAACACAAAGCGCTAAGCTATGACATGATAACAGCATAATTAAGAACAAAATAATCACAGCACGCAGTCCCGTGTTCCCCTTACTGCCAGTAGCAAGCACAAACGGACTCGTTGTCGTCAATTCTGCGAAAAGGTTTTTGGACCGTCCGAAAAAATAAGACAACAAATAGCTATTCGTAATAATTATCTGTCGTCGTTCAAAATGCGAAAGGTGACTATTAATATTTATCACGAACTTTTAACGAACTTTTGTCTCATATATGTATCAAGAGTGCATGGAAATCAGCTGAAACAAGAGCATCGCTGGGCGTGGTTAAATACGCCAGTTATTTTACTTGAAACATTGTTATTAAATCAGGTGAATTCTAAGTTTAAACAGGGCCTTAACACATGTAAAATAATTGGACGGAACCCATATGTTTGGCTGAGAAACACACATACAACTTCGGTTCTGATCAATTTATCCAAACTGGAGTTATCGGTCTGAAACTAGAATTTTATGTAACTAAGTCGAAAAGGCCCGTAACTCACGTAAAAGTAATTGGACGGAACTTATATTCGAACTTGGTTTTTGTGTTTGGCTCAGAAACAAACATACCAACTTTAGTTCTGATCAAGTAATCCAAACTAGAGTTATCGGTCGGAAACCAACAATGTTAACGAGCGGACGCACTGACGGACGTCTCGACAGACGGGAGGACGGACAATTTTTTCAAACGCGAGAGTATAACATTATTAGCATGATTGCCATCCGGTAAGTCTTTGTGTGGACTATAAAGTCTTTGTATTAATACAGCAATCATTTTTATATTTATTTAGATAGCCTGAATGTCACAAAAGCTCATTTATTATGTTTATCTTGAGGCTTGGATTTTAAGTGGGCTTTCAAAATCGAGGGGTTACCATTGGATACATTGAAAGGCAGTTTAAACATGAATCTTGGTTGCCTCGCACTTTAAACAGAAATCTATCGCGCTATCAATCGTTACATCCCATTGCTCTCAGCAGACCACAGTAATGCCCTAAATAATCGACTCCTTAACCACAGCAGAATTATGGGTAACTTTTCAGGATTTAGTCAACAAGTTCAACAAGCCATATTTCCGACTATATATCCTGAAAAGTTACCCATAATTCTGCTGTGGTTAAGGAGTCGATTATTTTGGGCATCACTGTAAGATGCACGTATTCTTTACTACTTCCGACCTTTGTAAGTCACGAATTTGCCCAGCATAATCCGAATAACTACGAAAGTCCAAATATTTGCCACACAAGTTTGCCAGTTCAATGCGGGAAAGTTTTTAGCAAGAACGTACTTAAGGCACATAATTATATGACTATATGGGTTCATCATCTTCCGAGATCAGCAGTATTGTTAAAGATAATGTATCTCTTCCCTACCACAATTACAACATACTTTTTATAAAACAAGATTTCAAGACTACAAATATATTTTTTTTATAATACTGACAAAACAGAAAATTGCCTATAAAAGCATAATAAAGTGGTTTATCTATCATGTAGCCGAACATTTGCGGCCAAACCTCGTCGATTCGCAATGTCCTTAATTGGGCTTGATAGATGTTGCTCACAAGATAGAGTTCCCACTACCAAACATCACCGCGAGATCGCTTGATATTTCTGTTCTAAAAATAGCCCCCCCCCCCCATTTCTGTTGTGTTAGAATATAGGTATTATATGAGAAAAATTATAAATAAAAGCAATGTTAATTGATATAAGATTTTCAGAACAGGTATCCTGGGTTCATATCTATTAGCCCGGAATCTCAGCTATACACAACTTGCTGGGAAGAGATGCACTATCTTTAATAATAATTTTGCAAGCTCCATTCAGAGTTAGGTCCCCTGCAACGCAGGACTTACCGCCGCCAGCACATACGCAGAATGAGAGGAAATCACTCATTATTTTATTTGAGAGTTTTGTAGGTTCATTCTGCATTAAACTGAACTGTCCATATGCATTTGGAAATTGTCTAGATCAAGCCAGAATGAATTGTAACTGACAAAACACTTCAATAAAAAATGTCAGATTTAATGAAGAACTTGCCGGCAGCGGTCAGACACAGCGTAGCGAGGGGACTGAACTCTGTTTTGCAGCTTGATAATTTTGATGTAATAACGGACATCAAGAGCACAAGATTAATGGAGCCATATTTTGAGCAATATAATAAAGTTGACTTTTAGAAAGCATGTTCCTGTGTTCTCTGGAAACTTCGATTTGAACTAGCACTCATTGCCCCACCCCTATTCGCGGACACGGCTCCTCCTCGCGGCGCAGCAGTTCCACTCCTGTCAATCAAAATGTCCCCCATTCTAGAATCGCCACTTCCGTTTCTATTTGTTCCGCGAGTCGTGTCATTACTGCTTGCGTTGGATGATACAGGCGATGACGCCATTTCCCGCGCGTTCTTTTCTGTGATCTTCTTCTTGTCATCTAAGTCTTTGTAGACTTTCTTTTCTTTTCTTGCTTTCCATCTGAATATATACCGAAACGAACTTAGGTCAAATTAAATTTATATCTTGTCAAAATGTTTATGACTAAATGAAGTGGTATGCCATTTCAATGAGTATGTTCACGATTTCACACATCCACACAACAACAACAACAACAACATACACAATCTAATTTTACTCACATTTGGGTATTATTCTGCTGAAAGAATGTTGATAACCAAATGTCACATATAACCTAGAACCTATATCTACCTTGGAATGTCAATTTGCTACTTAGAAATTAACACAATGCCTATTTATCTCCACCTAAAACGTCAAAACTATATGAAACGTGTTAATTTATACACTATAACGAATCAAAGACAACGATTAAAATTTGTCGTATATATAAGCTATATCTGATTTTTGTGACGTCACCAATTATTATATACTACGACACTGATATCTTCAAGCTAGGAGACCACATATGTCGCACAGTAGATCGGTGTCTCATAGCATTAATGTCGTAACAGGAAAATAGCTGATTGTGTCTTTAATTTGCCGGATAACAAAATGAGTCGAATTGCACCGGTGTTATGCATATTGAAATACAAGTTCATTCGTAGCGGTCGTTTACTTTTTATTGAGAAAATATGAGATTTTAACGACAGTCTTATCTTAAAAGATTTGCATTGAAGTGGCCTAAAATATAAAACGCGGGTGCACTGTGGAAATCTCAATCACTCTGGTATCGGCTCACATTATTTTGTTCTATTGCATCATCTTACTGTGGTATCATACATTCTCTATCACTGGTCAGACTGGCTTTATGCTGTATTATTTTAACGAAGAACTGGTTTGTTAAATAATTGTCTATGTTAATAAATCAAAGCAAGTTCATGTTCCATATTCTGAGGTTCGTTTGTGCGAATTTGGTCAAAACGAAGAGTTTAGCTATTTTAAGCCGCCATATTGGCGGCCGTCTTTGAAATTTTGAAACATATCAAGGTTCATCCGGAAAACATAACAATTGTGACAAATCCGTGTTTCTATATATATTTTTTTTCAATTTCATGGGCTCAAAATTTTGTTTTGACAAATTCGGTCATTTTGACTACCATCTTTGTTTATCCAGATTTCTCAAATTCCCCAAGGCTGACACCGTTTCAGTCGGCAGATTCTTCAGAATGGGACTATAGACCATAAGATAAAAAAAAAAACGTTATAAGCGAAAACAAGCATCGGACAAAGGTAAAACAAATATATAGACGAAATACTTATACGGACTACAATATATAATGGCTCATTTGTTAGACAGTGTCGTAACGGGGAAACGGGTCTCCTTCCTGTGGGGACAGGGTGTTTGGTCGCGTTTGATTTACCAATGAGGAAATTAGTGGGCAATTTGTTGTTTTTAGATCAACAGTAGCATATTTGTTATAATTTTGGTTAACATAAATTGGTCCGAAATGGCAGGCAGATGGGGGTATCAGGTTGGAAATTTGAAACAATTGGAAAGCTTGAGGTATATAGCAGTTGATTTTGCGAACCTGTGAGTTTGGTATAGTTCAATGGGGGTGCAGTATGGAAATTGCAATGTGGACAACCCCACACAAACGAAGACCCTCGAGGCAAGACCGTGTAATCTAGGGGCTGGACACGGGTACTCTTAATTAATTGTGAACCGTCTCAAACTTAATGATACAGTGGCCACTTTGATGTTACATTTTGCACACTTCAAGGATGCAAGTGCCAATAAATTTGAGATGGCCTCATTCTCTTTAAGTACGTGCATGTGCGTATTACACAGACACTCACGCATAGTACCATGATATTCTTCTCATTTCCTCACGATTGCAAAAATCTCACATTAGTACTTCCATGCCCCATAATGATTCACATCCGGACACTGCATCCATAATTGTGGATCAATACAGCAGCTGTTAATTAAATTAAATTCAATATAGTTTTATTGTCTTCACCAAAGAAGACAAAAGGCATATACAATGTCAGAACAAAAAGCTGTATATATAAACTATGTCACGCACGTGTCACCATAACAATCACACTTTCTAACATGAGCTGATACTTTATAGGTAGGGCTCAGTATCGTCACACACGTACCAGATCACACAGGTGGTGTATCTCGTCAGCGCCATAATTTACGACAACATCATAATATTTACAAAACACGATTTCAATGATTTCGAGCGGGTGACAACTTACAAGGTCAATCCACGAACGTAAAACTCGCTGTCAGCCTCAGCGTTCTTCACGAGACTCCGT